>OZ014462.1:5852871-6510371 GCA_963966035.1 Acleris laterana | reverse complement strand
CTACAAGTTGTGTTGTACACAGAAGGAAAAGGTGGTACGCTTGACATTTGGCTACATCTATGCTCTCGTACTTATTTACGTGTCAATAAGTGACGGATGTTTTATCCACATTTTGTCACGTGATAAACGCAGCCATATTAGGCCATTGGGGTAGTCCGCGTTGACAGCAGTACCACGATATGTGTGTATCCAAACTTACGCACACTAATGCAGAGTGACACACTAACAAACCTAAAAAATGGTACATTTTTGAAATTCAATCAAAAGCGGTCGTATATAGACGATTCTTTTTAACGAAGAGCATTTGTAACAGGTGCGAAGAGTACTATTCTATTAGCCGTTTTTATACTCCCTCTATGCTTTCTTGACAAACGTTACTCGGGACTTGAGAACGTTGTATCGGCTCTAATGAAACCATTAACGATTTCAGTGAAAAAATTAATTTAACACCAACTTAGCGGTTTTTGACTCTGAATAGAAAGTTGAAACAGGGAATGCATCATTTTTAAATTACATTTCTCACATCAAACAATCACAATCAAACGTACATTTCAAATTATAATCGTCCTACAAATACGGATTATACAAGCATTTTAAACTGCTAACTAAACAGAGATTAGACAGTGATCCGATATGCACAGTGACGTCATGTAACAGGTCGGCCATTTAAACTCCATGTTAAATTCTATTTTGCTAGAAAGAGAGTGCAACAAATCTTTGTTGGCCACCAACCACTTACTAATGTGTAAACTCACATCACAGCTAAGTTCATGCAACTCTGATGCAATTTGACATGCGTATATATCCTCAGTCATCATTCCAATCAGCTGGAGGAATGACTAGTCTGGGAGAATTCCTTCTTTTCAGGGTTGGCAACGAATTCACAATCTTACCTTACCGCCAAATCAGGAGACCTGTATGGCCACTTTTCCATTCCATACCATAAATGTCAGTTCCTGTATTAATTAGTTAAATGTAGTGTTTTTTTTCGGTTCTCTGACCGGCTGTGAAGCCACACGGAAGACTAGTTAGAAAAACTCATTGGGACATGGTGACCGCGGGGGTTGAATTCTGTATCTTTCGATCACGAGTCGACAACCTAGGTCACTCTAGGCCACTGAAACTCCTAGCAACATACCTACAGATCCTTTATTTTACTGGGTAAAACCATATTGCCTTTAGCATGTTACTGTATTGTCAACGTTTCGATATCCCTTGTTAACTTGAAAGTAATAGCGGCCGAGTTTAAAACTATACTATAACAAAGGACTACTTTTACGCAGTACAATGGAGGCCCTGAGTTGAGATTTCACATCAACTGGCATTAAATCAGCCACAGGTTTTATGTTCATTTGTTAATTTTATTTCTGTACTTTTGTTAGAATACTGAATGAACCTTTTTCTTTCTTTCCGTCTTTGTAACAACTTTTGCTTACGTGTAGCAGTCCCCACATACCTACTTTAAAATAAAAACCTGGAAATATTTGAGGCCTAAATAAAACTGCCCTTCTACTATTACTTTTAAGTCTCCATAACTTACGACAAAATCGATGATAAATTGGATATTAAGGTCATCACATCATTTTCAATTAAAGGCCCCTATTGGGCGCCACTTAAGGCCGAGCATTTCTTAGACGTACGGGTATTCCCCTCATCACAACCCAACGTACCTGTAAATGAGATATCGAGACGCAAATTTTCCTCAATGCATCCCATACAGCTGGGAATAGTTCTATTATAAACCAAAACCGGTCATGTGGGACGAGTACCAATTCAAAAAAAATACGTTAAAATTGTTTTCAATAGTAGCCATAGCAAATATTGTACTTTTTCGTAACTTTCCCTTCTTGTTTACACGCCGGAAACGCTAGAAAACATTAAAATAAATAGCCAGTAATAACCAAAATCGACCCAAATCTCAATCGCAGTAACTTCCGCGTTCACAACTTTCAAACAAGCAGCCAACTCCGAAAACGCACTAAAATCAGTTGTCAACTTTGAAATTGGAACATGGCGCTAGCCGGTCCAATTTCTTTACTTATCGCCACAATGGCGAGGCACGCACGTCATCGGCGTGTCCGGTCGCTCCCCACGATAAATAAAATTTAACAGAATGAGGGAAAAAAATCAATACCAACACTACTCACTGAGTATCCACTATCGCCCCTCTAATTTACTGCCAACGATAAAAACAATCGCGGCTATGTGTGCGTCGCACACACGCTAATAATCGCTACAATATTCATGCGACATTTTATGAACGCACCCTTATGTAATAGACCATCAATAATTCTAGAACGCGATTGATTCAAACGTAACGGTACTCACGGGTAAAGCAGATGTCAAATGTTCTGGAAGTTCAGCATGTTACAGCCTCAGGCCAGCGACCCCGCAGCAGAGCACACACGACGCCATCTTCAAAATTTAAACGTCAATTTTCAAATTCCGAATCCGCCAACTGTCAAACTCCGCCCGAACTTGCAAACTTGTTTTTCAAATTTTTAAATATTGTGTTCCGTTTAAAAGTTTGAGTTTGTTGTAATTATCGCCTATCTATAAACACTTGGTTGTATAAAACGGTATAAAAATATTAAAATTATGAACCATGGAAAAACTTGTAAATGAAAACGAAATATAAATATATATTAATAATAATAAAAACGTTCTTGCCGCTCAGAGTTCGAGCGCCTACTGACTTAAAATTTTTGGGTATAAAAACATGCTACAATAGCCTCCCTGAGGAGGGAACCGCCTTGATACTTGCGCGGGAACTCCAACAAGCCCTTTCCGGGGTGCCTGCTAGCTAACTTCACCCCTAACATGTAGGGTCTAAGGTCGACTCCACATCAGCAAATATCGAACTTTTCACTTCAATTCATGACCCTCAATAACAATTCTACTTCTTCATTACAGGAACTTCTTTCAAAAATATATCATTTGGCAAAATAGTCTTGCGAAAATATTTTGGTTTTTGTAGTACGGATTTAGGCGATTATTTCGATCCAAAATCTTGTCTCCGTACAAATATATTATGACACAATAACGTTGAACATTATTTCCGTGTAACGTGTATTGAGTATAAACGTACTTTAAATAATAATAGTGTATCTGGAAGTAATTGCCCCACTATTAGATCGAGTCATACAATTATTCGATACAGGTTATTGCTAATCGTTCGTTTATAAATAGTAACTTCAAGGTGCATTGTATTGTATGTATACTTGGTTGTAATTATGAATAATAAACTTAAGTCAGGTATTTTTTAATAATACTTATAAAATACATGAACTGTGATTAACTAATACAAGTTAATAAGTAATTTCAAAAAAACATTTTTGTATAAAATATACTGGCACGGGTGATTCAATTCCCATAGCATACACAAATAACCTTTATATTTATCTTTATGCCCTTCTTGGTAAGGAAAGGAACAAAATAACAGCCACCTGCAATGATGGCATCCCCGGCTGACCCCTCTGGCATCCTCATCCCTTTTCTCTCTTTTATTTATAAGCGATACGCACACACACTTTTTCTTGCAATAGCGTATTTTTTGAAATTGCTACCAGAACCGCGTTTTTCAAATTCATTTCAATTTCTTCTTTCATGACCTTGTCAAAAAAAAACATGAAGTTCTATACAAAATTCAATGATAAAATTATTATTACTGCAATAATGTAGTTAGTGTACAACTCTAGCACTAGGTACTCGTAAGTAAATAATCTTAAGATAAATTTCATATATATTTCAAGAATTGTAACGAAACCAGGAAATGTTTCCCTCCAAGCGTCAAGAAAGAATGGTCGCGCTATATCTACGCATGTGTGCGTGGCAGTGGGGGGGCTGGGTGAAATTTTTCGTTTTTCGCCCACTTTTCCGTCCCGCTCTAGTTTTTCGTCTCCCTCATTTTTTCTTCGCCCGCTTTCTTCCTAGTGCCCCACCACATGTGTGCCGGTGTAGTATACGGAGAGAGAACAGAGAGTGCGTTTCCGGTTTGAAGCAGTTTTGCTTCTTGCGTATGAGATTTATGACCATAGTTATTTTTTATTTAATTTGTGGTTTTGATATCTATTTTGTCTATGCTAGCTGATGTAATAAATTAGGCCAACTAATAAAGATAGGCTAGGGAGTAGGTAGAGGGTAAGTAGGAATAATAAGGTTTTTTTACGTTTTATAGTCTTATCTATGTCGCTGCTAACACGTATGTTGCTATTTAAAGCGTGTTTATATCCTCCTGAGACCTAAATTTTAATTTTGTTACTTAATTTATTATAACTATTTTAAAAAAACACGGCACGTTAGTTCTTATTTTACTCATATCGGTAAGTAGGCAAAATTACATTATGCATGCTCGTGACTTAAAATACAATTAGCAATATCTAAATAAATAAATCTAAAAAAAAACCCTAAAAGGGATCCCTTAAAGGTATACGTTCACCTTTGCTTTTATTTCGTTATATTGCCCGTGTTTTGTATTTCTTTTTTTATCATAATTTTACAATACTAATACATACATACGACTATACATCTAATATCTTTAAGACAATTCACTTCACTGCGGTCCTTGACAACACAATATACAACAATATATTTTATTTACTATTATGAAATAAAATAAATTCAGTAGTCATCAAATTATACTCGTTTACACATAATGCAAATAAATAATCTAAATTAAAAAGCTATCTAACATATTCCATAGCAACAAATATTTCCCGCTTCATCTGTAAGCCGCGCGTATACTGCGCGCTGCGTGCGGCGCCGCCCGCCCTCGCTCCTCCGCGGCGCCTCAGGGAGCTACAGCGTGTTCTCAAATCTACTAATATTCATATTCCTTAATAGTTAACTTTAATCAGAACAAGACTAAAGCGTAGGGTTATACGGCATTAGAGACGTATCAATGAACTGAACTTCAGTTAAACTTCCGGTTTAAATCACGTCGAAATAAATGTCAAGTTATAAAAAAACTGACAGTTCTGAAGCAACAAGCAACTCATCTAAGAACAGTTTAAGAAATATTGTACATGTATTACATGTATTTTGTACATGTATTTTGACAACGCGATAGCCTAGTGACAACGCGATAGCCTAGTTGGTAGTGACCCTGCCTACGAAGCTAGAGCTGAGGTCCTGGGTTCAAATCCCGGTAAGGGCAGATATTTGTGTGATGAGCGCAATTTATTTGTTCCTGAGTCATGGATGTTTTCTATGTATTTAAGTATATATTTCTCTATATAAGTATTTATATCGTTGTCTAGTACCCATAGTACAAGCCTAGAGCTTAGTATGGGACTAGGTCAATTGGTGTGACATAGTCCCCTGATATTTATTTATTTATTTATTAATCATTTGACGATAAGTTTGAAGTGATTATCTATTTCACAAAAACAATTTCTCAAAACTGTCGACGAACCTTCTACCATTTGTCAAATTCACATCTCTAAAAATATATTTTTTAAATTAGACAAGTGACTAATTAACTAGTCTTCTAATACAGCTATGTGCTTTTAAATTTACCCAATAATTCTATTCCTTATCTAGAAATATGACTAAGTATTTATATTATCATTGACATTATCTTTCGCTAAAAAGTCTACTTTTAATTACGGAGCGATATAATTTTTGACAGAAGACGTCCAAATAGTGACTGCTCTTATTAAAAGCACTATACGTGGCATGTGCCTAAGGATAGGTCATATAACGTTCAACCGAAAATGCTTATTTGGGTATGGTAGAAAAATAAAACATATCAAGACATCCAAGGCCGTTGCTCCCTCCACACCCTCTATCTCCGGCAGAACTAGGAAACGAGGGGGTAAGTACACACGCCACCCCGGGGGGAGTACATGGCAAATACGCGAAAGCAATAGGACTTTTAAAAATTCTCCAGAAATATGATTTATGTGTTGACGGCAAGAACGCCTCCTTTCTCTCGCTCAAGGACGGCCCCTGATTCGATTTTTAAAGCCCGGGCCTCTCTTTTTTAACACACGCTTGTTTGTTGAAATTTGAATTTGGAATAAAATTTCGGAATTCTTTTGTTTTTTAAATTCGTTATTACGCCAGCCAGGCTACGTCTTACGTCTTAGGCACGCTGTATTCTTAAATTTGAATTTAGAATATAATTATAGAAGTTTTTTGTTTTTAATTATCAAGTATCTGAATTTAGGTCTTGTAAGTACAGCTGACTACTAAAAGATGTATCCACTTTTGGACCTTATTACGATGCAATAAGATGAAAAAGTGGATACATCTCTTTGTAGTCTTGTAGTTGACTGTACTTATATCTGATGTTTCAATTTACATTTTGATTTTAACATCGAGGTGTTTAATCTCTTTTGTTTTTAATTTTGCTTTAAACTACTAAGTTACTTATCTATAAAAAAGTAACCGATGATGGCTGTGCCTGCTCCCAATACTGCCGTCCTACTAAAGAAGGCGTTAACTGCAATGTAGTAGTCAAAGCATTATACACTCTATTGGTAACCACATTAAATTTAAAATGCTTAAACCATCACTATGCAGTTACCGGACTTCTTTGGTAGGACGGCAGAATAACAAAGCCAAAGGTGCTTACTAAGGGCAGATTTTTCAATCTCGAGATAACATTACCTGTCAGGTAAATTGTAGCTCTGTCCTTTTCTTTGTCATAAGAAAGATAAGAAACTGACTTAGGACTTGTTTTTTGATCACTAGTGACACCAAATCTTTTTAACTACAACATAAAGCAATAAAATATATGACTATGACTATGACCAACTTATGGTTAAATCTCAAGGAAATGTGTAAAAATTTCGATTGTGTTTTCGAATTTCAACAATTATTTTAGTTAACTATGATGAGTTATCATGACATAGCTATGCAGTTCAATTTACGATTGAGAAAAGGACAGGGGGGTTATTCTGACATGGCTATGCAGTTCATTTTACGGTGAGCGTAAAGGACGGAACTATAGCAGATACATAAGTCTGTCCTTTTCTCTCAGCGTAAAATGAATTGCACAGATACGTCATAATAACCCCATCAGAGGGGTTGTTATGACATAACTATGCAGTTCATTTTACGGTGAGTGTAAGGGACAGAGCTATGTCAGTTATATAGCTCTGTGGGGTCATTATGACCTATCTGTACCATTCATTTTACGCTGAGAGAAAAGGACAGAGTTATGTAACTGCCACAGCTCCGTCCTTTACGCTCACCGTAAAATGAACTGCATAGCTATGTCATAATAACCCCCCTGTCCTTTTCTCTCAGCGTAAACAGAATTGCATAACTATGTCACAATAACCCCCCAGAGCTATATAACTGCTATAACTCTGTCTTGTGCAAAATGTTATCAGGGGGGTTATTATGACATGGCTAAGCAGTTCATTTTACGGTGAGCGTAATGGACGGAGCTATAGCAGTTACATAACTCTGTCCTTTTCTCTCAGCGTAAAATAAATTGCACAGATACGACATAATAACCCCACTGTTCGTGTGGCCGGCGTGTTACATGACGTCACAATGCATATCGGATATCTCTGTCTAATCGCTCTTTAATTAGCAATTTAAAATATTTGTATTATCCGTATTTCTAGACCGATTTCAATTTTAATTTTACTTTTGGTGATCTCTTTCACGCATACATACAAATCCGTGCATATTCCCTATTAACTCGTTGCATACTTTAATATGTATGTATGTATGTAAACTCTTTATATACAATATTACAACATTGTTATTAAATTAATGTACAAGGGCGAACTTATCCCAAGGCCTGTTGTTTGATCAGTAGTTAAACTAACTAATTGTTAAAATTTGAAAAAGGAATCGATAATTTCAAGGAATCTCAAGGCAACGTGTTAAATTTTCAATTCCTTTTTCAAATTTCAACAATAAGTTTAACTACTGATCAAAGAACAGGGCCCAAATAGGGTCTCTTCCAGCTAACCCTGAAGTAAATGAGTTAGGACAATGCTGGTTAGATAAATACAAATTTAATACCATGGCCATTAAAAAATGTGTCCTATTTAACCTCGTCATTCAAATCAGACGACATAAAGCCGTAGTAATGCTCCACAAATCGACTTATGCTAATATGGCCACTTTTGTGTATCTACCTATACAGTGGACTCACTAATGTCCTCTTTTAAAGCGCCTATTTCAGTTATTTAGTTGACTGTACAAATATAGGCTGTATTCCACTCGGTCGAAACTCAGTTTTGACATTTTATCGTACTGGAAACGTTACGATAGCTCTTATTTTCTTGAGCTAAAAACAATACGATAACATGTCAAAGGCAATATGGGATTACCGAGTAGAAGAGAGGCAATGAGGTTTTGTTTTTTACTTTATTTAGAACTTGGGTTTTTTTTTTCGGGATTAACTTATCCAGGGTATAAGCTATCTCCACTCCAAAGTGAAGGAGTAACAAACTAATACGTACACACACACAAACTTTCGCATTTGTAATATTATGTCAATTATAAATGTGAAAGCATTCACATTCGCATTTATATAATACTAGCTTCTGCCCACGACTTCGTTCGCGTACATTTCGATTATCGTTATTCCCTCGGGAACTTTTAAAGTTTCCGGGATAAAAAGTAGCCTATGTGTTAATCCAGGGATTCCAGGGTTTAAGCTATCTCCATTCCAAATGCCATCCAAATCCGTCCAGCCGTTGCAGCGTGAAGGAGTAACAAACATACACACTCACACACAAACTTTCGCTTTTATAATATTAGTGTGTGGTTATTACTATAGTCTATACTTTTAGGTATTTAAAAAAATGTAAACATTCCAAACCACGTGACATTGTTAAACAGCCAATCAAAACTGTCTTATCGAACTTTGACGTACGACGACTTTGACGTCCGCCAATAGAAGCAGAACACTGACTGCTTCTATTGGCTGACGAACTATATCACGTGGTTGTTTTGTTTACATTTTTTTTAATGCCTAAAAGTATAGACTATAGCTGTCTGCGCCCGGCGCCGCCCGGATGTATTTTTTTTTATCCAAAACTTATGATATGAAATATACTTTACGACAAAAGACCTACTGAGTAAAATGTACACACAAAGTTTCATAGGAATCGGTCAAGCCGTTTCTGAGGAGTTTTTTTACATACACTGTGACACGAGAATTTTATATATTAGATTTATATATTTAGTATAAAACAATTTATGGATTACAAACAATAAGACACGCTTCAGGAAACTGTGAGAGGTTTATATCGTCATTACTTTGAAAAAACCTCGTATCTCATATTTCGTGACGCACGATTTTAAACTTTAACATGAAGAGAATTAAGTTCAAACTCATACATCTCAAAATATAAGATACGAGTTTTTTCTAAAGTAGTAATGATTTGTAGTACTGTGTGTCTCACTCACAACATAAATAAATATAAACTTAAAACGTTACTCTCAACAAAATACTGTTTTTATGTTTTATGTAGATTAAATAATATTACGACTGTATCATTTTCCAAATTAGAATACAATTTGCCAAATAATATATCAATATTTTCAAATTTGGATTGGGTATACCTACATCACCACATAAATAGTATTAAACGAAGTCGCTTCCCGCTGTCTGTCTGTCCCTATGTATGCTTAGATCTTTAAAACTAAACAACGGATTTTGATGCGATGTTTTTAAAATATAGGGTGATTCAAGAGGAACGTTTACATGCAAATTATAGTAGAGAAACAATGATAATTTAAAAGGTTTCTAATGTGAGGTCGTAAATAAACACATTTTTTGCACTTATATTGCAAACGCTAACTGAACCCTACGAGATAGATCAAAATAATGAACCACAGTATTGTACACCTTAAATATGTCCACAAATAAGGGCGGGTCGCTAGTAAACAGTAAAATACGAAAGAAAAAAACTACTGCCTAAAATAAAACACAACATCCACATTTTAATATTATTTCCATCATATTGAATACATACAAAGACCAACCACTACATATAAAGGCACGCAATATAAAATAAGAAATCTCATTTCTGAAAGCGGGTCACCCGGGGAGGGAAATTTAATATTACTTAGGGATGCTTTAAAACAAAACTTCACAAATTACTTCACTCGGTAACGTATGGAGAAAACATTTCAATCTTCAAGCTATTTTAAACTCTATGTTACTTGAATCAAATTAGTTGATAAGCCACCAAAATATGGCTGACAAAAATATATATAATTAACCATAATTGCCTGACACAGATTAAATAGATACTTACAACTCCTATAATAGCACTCTTCTTTCAGGGTAGTGATTCTCTCAACAACGACGGTCGGACGGACGAACGAGTCCAAGCGGCGAGTTTAAGTAGACCCGTTAGTGCGAGCAAAACATATTTTAGCGAATGCATTTTCAATTTAGCAGCATGTTTTATAATAATAATAATAATAATAAATCTTTATTTCAGACAATTCACGTCCATACATTAGGTAATCGATAAAAGTCAAACACTAAATTAAAATACAATTAAAATCAAAAACAAAATATTGACCCAACTTAAATTAGAACAAACAAACACAATTTATGCTGGATCGAACATAAGGCTGGTTAATTGAAAATGCACGCGCGTTTTGTTCGCTCTGTCGGGACTACTTAAATTCGCCGCTGCGATTTCGCTCGATCGTCCGACCGTCCGTTGTTTTTGAGAGAATAACCCCAGAGCTCATATCTCTTAAACGGCTCATATGATTTTGATGAAACCTGGCAAAGAAACAACCGTCCGAAACGTCACGTCCAAATCTTTTAGTGGCAAGGTCCGTCCGGATCGCTACCACCATCTTATCCTTTAACCTACCGCCAAGCAGCAGGTATTATCTAGCTGCGATAAGAAAGGGATTAGAGGTGACAGTCTTACCATATACAGGGTGGACCATAACTCTTTTTACATTTCAAACTAAAATAAAATGAAAACTAATTATATCAGATGAAAACCGTTTATTAATTATAAAAACACATGAATAGGGATTTTATTTTTTAAAAATTACGTCATCCATATGTGATCCTTCATTATTTTGGCATTGCCGTAACCTGGAGCGAAAATTTTCAGTGACGGCCTGACAAGTGTTCCGAGAAATGTTTTGCATTTCCTCGCGAATACGTTGCTTCAATTCTTCACTTCTTAATTCTTTTCTTTAATTCTTTTAACGTTGAACCTGTCTCTTCAAATTTCTTTACCCAACTTTTAATCAATTGAATCGATGGAGCTTCACTTTTATGCCGTATATTGTAATGATTGCAATATTTTCGTTGCGATAATGTTAAAGAATCGTTATTTTTATAATACTCGCGTACGCAGAACGCACGTTGTACTCCGGTGAAGGACGCCATGGCACTAAATTCCCATTGGCCGCTCTTGCATTTCGTAACCCCGCCGCCTTACCCCGCCACCGCTCCCCGACGCAGCTACCGATTCAAAAGTTAACGGACTTTTGGTCCACCCTGTACTTACGTCAAAGTGCATATGACATAATTTAATATAATAATTTTATATTTTACCTATATACTTACTAATTTCATATTTAATATAATAATTGTATATATCAGTCTAAGTACCTATTCACTAAGGAACTCCTCAACAGAGTAGTAGCCTTTTCCGAGCAGAAAAGATTTTAGTTTTAAGGAGAAACCCAAGCGGGTCCTACAGTTTTTTATCATTGTAGGAATCTTGTTGTAAATTTTTGGGCCAACCATGTGCGTGAGATTTGCAGTTTTTATCAACCGGTGTTTAGGCTGCTCCAGATCATGTTTTCGACTGTCTTTAAATCTAGCACTGGTCCACTTCCTTTTGGGAAAGTCATTTAAATTATACCTAACAAATTTTGCCACCTCAAGAATGAACATGGAGGGCAGTGTCAAGACTCGGAGATCAACAAACAGTTGACGGGCAGGCGTATCCGGCGCAACTCGCGCCATTAGCCTCAAAATCTTTTTTTGGATTATAAACGGACGATCCCTGCCCGAGGCCAGGCCCCACAGGTCCAAACCATAGGACAGAATAGAGTGGAAGTAAGCATAATACGCCTTGAGCAAGTTTGCCTGGGACAATTTATATGTAGTGGTTGATCTTTGTATGTATTCAATATGATGGAAATAATATTAAAATGTGGATGTTGTGTTTTATTTTAGGCAGTGGTTTTTTTTCTTTCGTTTTTTAGTGTTTAATACTGTAGTTCATTATTTTGATCTATCTCGTAGGTTCAGCCAGCGTTTGCAATGTAAGTGCAAAAAAATGTCTATATTTACGACCTCACATTAGAGAAACGAAACTTCTGTGAAATGATACGTTCTATGAAATTAGTATCGGTGAAACAAGGGGATACCAGCGGCACTTCTAGAAGAATTCCATCTCTGTCCTATGGGTTGACGGCGCAATTGCAGTCTTCAGATTGCAGTCTTAAGATTATACTTTTATGAATGCAAATGTCTATGGGTCATCCAACTTACCATCAGGCAGCCTGCTTGCTTTTTTGCCTTCTTTATATGGAGCTTAAAAAACATACACACGAATTGAGAACGTCCAGCTTTTTTGAAATCGGTTTAATTGGTTAAGTAGTCGAATGCGATTTCTTGGATGAAAAACAATTGCAAGTTAAAATGAGAGGTAAGATGCCGTGGACCTTGTCGATGAACCCACCATTGATGTGTGATTTCGAGTGTTAGAGGAATATTTGACATTTAAAATTATATATTTTTGTCGTTTTTCCAGCTATAAATAAATTTGATCATCATGTCATCATGTTTTTGCCAAGAATAAGATAATAAGGGTAAGAGGCCAAAAAGCCTAGACAGTAAAAAAAATGAAATTACACTTTAATTACTGGTACAAGTCTTTAAATATTATCTTTATTGCACATAAACAATTACAGGACAAATCAATTTACAATAAATTAAAGCTTAATAGAAAAGCGATTATAGAAAATACCGCTCCGAGATTGAACCTGTGCCCCACTTTACTCCCAACCCTACGCTTCCCCTAGTTACTGGAAAATATTCCACTGCCCTATATTCGCACCCTTTTTTATAAAAAACCCATCACTCTGGGAAAAAGAGGGTGCAGGTTCGTACATCGATTGTAAAATGTCTGTTTTTTGAACTGTAAACTTTTTAATTTAATTTGTTAAAGGAATTGCTTTTGATTTTATATTTTGTAACCTAAGTATTGTTTTCGTATTTCCCTAGGAAATGTCTAAATTTAAAAAAACAGTATGGTTTAGTAAAGTAAACGTTCAAACATTTTGTCACTTTTTTTATTGTAAAGTTACTATTTAAACTGATAAAATGGCACACTTACTACTCAGAATCCTCCTTTATTATCCTCCAGTCAACAAATACTGTTTAAAACTTCATAAAAACAGATTAAGTATATTTAAGATACTGCCAACTAAAGTACTGAAATAAAATAATATTACAGAATCACGTTTTACACGATATTCTCGTAGACGCTCTACGACGTAGCGGCCGGCTCTACGAATATAATATGCCCACAGTCAAATTAAAAAAAGAATCGATAAAAAAATTAAAAATATCGACATCATTATTAATTCCAATAATAAAAATCAAATTTACACACCAAATATTTCTGAGTTCTTGAATAATTTGGTAACGTAGTGGAAAGGAACATTTTGAACATTGTCCGCTGCGTTACCAACTTTAGTTGTTTACTATTTTCAGTATTGACCTAATTCTCTGATTTGATAGACGCGTAGGCGACACTGTAAACAAAATGTCAAGTTCTTTTCTATAATTTAACCTTGTCCCCTGTATTTATTTGGTATAATAATGTCGAAAAATACTTAAAAAGTTGATTCACCTACTTACAAGTAAAAGCCTGTTTTCGTCACTTGACATCAATTTTGAATTTGCCTTTTCATAAAACAAGTGATTTTATCCGACTTCGGAAGAAATATAAGTGTAATGTTTTCGACCTGCATGTATGATTGTTTGTTCCCACGTGGAGGCTGAACGGGTGGCCCGAATTCGTACGAAAGACTTTATAAGAAAAAAGTCAAATTTAGAACTACATAACTATATTTTACGCTAAGCTTTAAGTTATTATTGTTTTTTCATTTACACGGTGGGGCCTGTAACTAGAGCAAAAATTAAAAATGTACATTCTTCTCCTCAAACTACGCAACGTTTGTTTGACGACTCTGAAAAAAAACTTGCGGTTTGAATTTTTTTACATTTTAAAGTTAATTCGAACACGCAATGTACTATGAAATTGATTATGTCTGTAGAGTGACTAGGCTGACAGGCGATGTCAATTATCGACGGAGTTTTAAGTACATTGAAAATGCTATTTACTTTGTTTGAAAAAATTACAATCTAAAAACTTTATGATTTTAAAAAGTTGCTAAACAAAAGTTGTCTAGTTTGAGGAGTAGAATCTACGTTTTAATTTTTTGCTTTAGTTACAAAACAAACAATATCGTCTTACCGAGTCAATGTACTGACCTCCACCACGTGACCCGTTCTGCTTTCATTTCTATAAATAGAACTATTCACCAACCCAATCTAAACCCTAACCCTAGCATCCTAAGGCACACAGTGCTAGGTTGTATGGACCGTATGTAAATTTAGACAGGGCTACGGTCAGTACAAGGACTCTATGTTGAAGGGATAAGGTTGGAAATCAATCGTTATTAAGCGAAGGTGAAGATAGTACGAGGTGTGCAAGTCATTATCAGTTTTGAAGGTGTCGTACCCAAAGGGTGCCAATGGGACCCAATTACTAACACTGTCTCTCACAGGGCTGTAGCTTTAAAACTACAATAGGTAATTTTAAATGTTTACAATGTGTATTAATATAAACGCTGCAACAACAAATAATTGAATAAAGTAAAGTTAAAAATGAAATAGGTAAATACCAGAGACGGCGTTTTTTTCGGCGCTATGCTCAATGTTAATATTGAACAGGGGGGTTATTATGACGTGGCTATGCCGATTGTTTTACGGTGAGGGTAAAGGACGGAGCTATAGCAGTTACGTAACTCTGTCCTTTTCTCTCAGCGTAAAATGAATTGCACAGATATGTCATAATAACCCCAGGCACAGTAGTGTGAATCTGACTTTTCAGGGTCAGTTATTATTCGTATACAAGAAAAACTATCTTGGGGCCGAGATTATAAGCGGTGAACAGAAAACCATATCGTCTTGGACTTGTTTTTAACTCGGACGCCTTTACTGTCAAGTAAATAAGAGCTATCAAAACGTTGGCAATACGATAACAGTTCAAAGACGATAAGGTTTTTACGGTATCGAATCTCGGCCCTGTTAATGCAAAAGTCATGCCACATACAGGATGTCACAAGTTGCCATAACGTTCAGGACATATATGGTGTAACGAAAAGGAACTAGTCTGGCAATTCCAAAATTCACAAGCGTTACCATAGTATGGGTAGTACTCGTTCGTATAGATATTTAGAAACGGTTATGACGCCCTTTGTTAAGTTGTTAGTGGCCCTTCCTACAAAACTAGCGGTCTGGGGATCGATTCGATTGTTTTGACGATGCGATAGCCTAGTTGGTAGTGACCCTGCCTACGAAGCTAGAGGTCCTGGGTTCAAATCCCGGTAAGGGCAGATATTTGTGTGATGAGCGCAAATATTTGTTCCTGAGACATGGATGTTTTCTATGTATTTAAGTATATATTTCTCTATATAATTATTTATATCGTTGTCTAGTACCCATAGTACAAGCCTAGAGCTTAGTTTGGGACTAGGTCAATTGGTGTGACATAGTCCCTGATATTTATTTATTATTTATTTATTTTATTCTCAAAGCCCCGGCATGAGCAAAGAATTTGTTCCAGAATTTTGAATATTTTATTAAGTATTTAATGATCTACATATGTATGGTTATCGTTGTGTAGTACGCATAGCAAGCCTTGAGCTGAGTTTGTTGTGTATTTTTTTTTTAATTCACAAATGTATTTGCTTATATGTGACAAACTAAACAAATAAAGACTCAAAAAAAAAACTTGACTCCACCAAATTATAAATACGATGTTGCGCGTAAAATGAAGGGCAAAAGTTGAAGGAAAGATCAAATCAAATCAAAATCACATCGCCTCAAATGTTTTCTTATTTGACGATACACTCGTAGCTAGGTAGGTATAGCGGAGGGACGTTCACCCTCCGTGCGTAGTGAAAAATAAGTTCCACAGCGAAAGCTAAGGAGCTTTTCTGTAAAAATAAGGTAAAAGCTTGATTTATACCTAAATAAGGATGTCGAGTTACGTGTCAATTGAGCTAGGTACTTTTAGAAAGAGTGAAAATAATTTAGGTATGAATGAAGTGGTTTATGGCTATCCTCGCGAAAACTGTACTACTTACTTTTTTTTATATATAATAGTGAAGTCAAACGAGCGGGATACCTGATGGGAAGTAATCGCCCATTAACACCAGCTACTCAAGAAGAGCACTATGCTACTTCTAAAGTACGAATAATACAAATATAAGGGTTTAAACAAAATATGTAAGTGCTGTGTGTTATTGACCATTTCGTTTTTCTTTCGTTTATTTCCAAAGGCAACTCCAAATTCAAGGGAATTATCGCAGCTGACTGTACTCTCGCCACCCCTTTATGACGTCACAGCGCCAAATTGTGCTGATGTATTTTTTGTACATTTTAGAACTTATATTAAATAAAGATCTATATGTACATGTTCTTTGTATAAAACAAAGTCTGTCTGTTTGGCTGCTTACTTCTTCTGGACTATGGAACGGATTTTGATGCGTTTTTTACAATAATTTAAAGAATTTATTTTGGAAGCTTGTTAAATGTGTGTATGTTTATGTATGTGTGAAGTGCAAGTCAAGTCAGAACCACAGGATCCCCAAGTTATATTTATTACTATATTAACTTAAGTTATGTCTTGAGATTATGTGTCTCAGAGATGCCATTTACCATTAGATCAGTTTTATTTTTTTTATTGTAAAGGGGTGTTATTCTATCAATAACAACGGACGGGCGGACGAACGAGCGAAACGCAGCGGTGAGTTTAGGTAGTCCCGTCAGAGCGAACAAAACACATTTTAGTGCGTGCATTTTCAATTAAGCAGCCTTATACGTTCGATCCATCGGCAGAAACCATGCTGCTAAATTGAAAATGCACGCGCTAAAATATGTTTTGTCCGCACTGACGGGACTACTTAAACTCGCCGCTTCGACATTCACTCGTTCGTCCGTCCGACGGTCCTTGTTCAGAGAATCACTACCCAGTTCTGATCTGCTAAGACAAATGACGGTATCTCTGACAGAAGTCCTGTAACAAGTGCAACCTTATTACTAATAAAATAGGGTTGTATCTGCTTTAGCTAACGGGTTTGAGTTATCGCCTTTTGGCTTATGAGGTCAGAGTTGTGTTCCGGTGTGGGGTTGACGGTGAAATTACTAGCATAGAGGCATTCCTTCTTAGTCCTCAGGGTCACGCATTAGAAGTCTTAAGATTGCAGTCTTGTGATTGTAGTATTGAGAATTCATACGTCTATAAGTCTCAGATCCTACAATCAGTTGGTTCAAGTGCTCGTGTTTCTTCTCCATGAGAGAAAAAACTATACTTAACATCCTTGTGGAATGCAATAAACGTATTCGTTATTGAGTATTATTAATATTAAGTATTTGAGCATACGAGTATGTAAAAAAGAAGCAAGAAGCCTGTATAATCAAAATTCAATTCCGTGCAAATGTAAGTTATGAGAATTCCTTTCCTGTCGATAACGGAATTGAATTTTCAATTGAACATTCTTGGCATTGCACTTACACGACATTACAATACACTCCTATTCTAGTGTGAGTAAAGATGGTTAATTTAATTTAGTTTAATAAATTAAAAAGTTATATTTGTTGTAAATAAGTAACGTCAAAAGGCAAGTAAAAAAATATTTCAACATTTTTTCATTGAATCCCAGGGGACAAGGTTTTATGATGGTACAACATTTAAATGACCTTAAATAAGTGTCCGTACATGTCAGGTTCGTTACGTTCCGCAAACGTTACCATAGGGGGCCTAGTCAAGACGCATACAATGGATTACCAGATTTTCAAAAATGATTTTTTTATAGGCTTGTCGTAATTAATCTGAGGAATTGTCGACCGCCTACATAATATATCAAACTCCACACATTTTCTATAAAACAGAAACATTAGCAGAGTTTTCAACTTAGCTAAGACCGAGCCTTTCTTCTATATCGGTGTATTACCATGGTAATTGTTGTGTTGTCATAACATTAACAATATGATTGAAATATCGAAGTAATTGGGCTAATACAGAGAGGAATCAAGGCCCAGCAGCGTAACGATTCAAAAACGTGACGAAATCAACGCGGAAAACGTCACTTTCGCTCGAAACGTCTTGAAAATTAAAAAAGCACTCCCGGCTGACGGATCCTCCGCGACGCCACATATATTTCTCTTACTCTAAAACTATCTACTATCTCTCTCCCCCCACCTTCACCCCCCCTTTGCAAGTGTGCGCACAAATATTCTCACGCACACACACCCACTCTCCGCTTTCACGGTTCTAATTTTTGGGGAATTTGGGGCATATTCGTAAATATGAAATGGAAAAAATATTTCGCGAGTTTCGTTACTTTGAACTTTATTTGGGCTGGGATAAGGTCTTATTTTGATTAGGCAGGGGTTGGAAAAAAAATTACTTCATATGTCGTCCTTAAGACGGAGCGCGGCGCTTCGTATGTGTGTTCCGAACAGGGGAGCCGTGGAGACGGAGTCATTTAATTTTTTACTTGCTTAACATAAATGTTCACTTCCAATGCATTCTTCATTTCCTTAGTTCTCTTCGTTTTAATGCATTAGAGCCCAAGTGATGCTGAGCTGTACTTGTTTTGATTTCAAATGAGAAAAAACACTGTATTTACACGCGTTTTCAAAAGTGAAATCCGGATTTACTGAGTCATTAATCATTATCTGACTTGTTTTTTTTTTTGTTAGACCCTATTACCAATAACTACGTATACAACAAATGCTTATATGTTTTTACTTAAAACAGACTTAACTCTCACACCATACGGGTTCTAATTGTGGTTCCCATACCATTTAGGTACAAAACCATAAAAATTAAGTAGGTATAGTAAAAGTACAGCATGCCTTATAAATAGCTGCACACTTTAATGCCTTTGATAGATTATTGCAGCGGTTCCAACATGAAGTTAAAGTAACAAAGCACCAAAAAGTATCCAGTTACTGTAGCCACAATTAGTTTTCAAATCATTCCGAGACCTTGAAAAAGTTGTAAACATTTCATACGTGAGTTGGACGATATACAAATCTGTCCAATATTACCTACAACAAAATAGCTTACAGTCTGAAAGCACTTAGAAGGTGGTTCGGGTTGTGACCCATTTCAATAAAAACTGCTTGATGTCATCAATGTCATTAGAGATGCCAAGACATATGTAACTAACAGGAAACTCAATCTTATTGTTGTAGAATGTCAGGGTAGTGATTCTCTCAACAACGACGGTCGGACGGACGAATGGGTGAATGTCCAAGCGGCGAGTTTAAGTAGTCCCGTCGGAGCAATCAAAACATATTTTAGCGCGTGCATTTTCAATTTGTTTTGTGTTGTGTTTTGTTCGCTCTGACGGGACTACTTAAACTCGCCACTGCGATTTCGCTCGTTCGTCCGACCGTCCGTTGTTTTCGAGAGTATAACACCCCAGATTGACTTTGGAGCTAAGGTGGGTTCCAAATAAAAGTCTTTACCAAACAAAACTCGAAGCACCTTCTAAGAGCCATCGCACTGTAAGTTCAGTGATTTTGTACGTGCATTGTTTATACGGTGTTGAAGAAACCGAAGCCTGGTGAATAATATAAATTTTGATAGTGTTGCTCGCACGTGCAGCTTATATGAGAATGTTCGCACTTCTCGCTCATTTCGGATATGTAGAGCAAAACCAATTTATTGGGTAAAAACCAATTTATTTCTATTTCAGTCAGTTTGAGCTTGGAAAGAGTTGTCGTATACAACTTCTTGCAACTCAGTTTCATTTTACAACAGGCTTATTTGTCACTTGGCACAAATATACAATATTAGCGAGCCGCCCTCGCTTCGCTTCGGTTTATGTGAGTTTTCTGTAACACCCGTACATAATCCAGAATATTTGAATCTATTAATGAGAACCACATTAATATCCGTTGCGCAGTTTGAAAGATCTAACCACGGACGGTGTGAAACAACTTTGTTTCATACTATATAAATAAATATAAATACACAGAAATACAATCGAGAGCCATAAATACCAAGAAAATAAATCTGGCGGCTCTACCTCTCTGTTATTCCATCACCAACAATATATATAGCTCCGTCGTAGCTATGCGAACAAATATATTATATTTTCCTATATGCTAGTTCCATCATTTATACTTTATTACTATATATCCGTACAACTATTTATACATCCTGTTTGTCTCTGTACCACGTATACTTGTATGGGGGAGGCAAGTCAATTAAAGATTTTGCCCTTAATAAGATGGGGGAAGTTATTATTTTTCTTTTACTAATGCAGAAGTACAATGGATAAGTTGGGGGATAAGGAAGGGGTGCGCGGTCGATTCCATGGAAATCAGAATCATAGTGTAAGCAAAAGTAATTTGCGATTTAGTTATAACTAGCGACCCGCTCTCGCTTCGCTTCGGTTTATATGAGTTTTCTGTAACACCGGTACATAAAAAACCTTCCTCTTGACTCACTCTATCTATTAAAAACAAGCATCAAAATCCGTTGCGTAGTTTTAAAGATCTAAGCATACATAGGGACAGACCGACAGACAGACAGCGGGAAGCGACTTTGTTATATACTATGTAGTGAAGTCGATCAGTTACTTGAATCGATTGCTTTATGATTTGTGAATTTCTTACTTAACTTTCCAAATCGAAAATTCGCTAGAGGCATATTTAATCCTGATTTGATCAATAACTATGCAATTCAACAGGTACCACTTTTTTACCCGACTGGCTATAGGTATGTATGTATGTTCCTTCGCGGTGCTCTAAATACTAGACAAGTGGCCGGATTTTGATGATTCTTATGTCAAAATGTCAAACGTTTCAAAATAGTTTATTGTGAATAAAAATTATTCTGAATCTGATTCAATCGCTTTGTCTTACCGCCTTACTTACGTGAAATAACAGTGGGGTAGCAAAACCTTATCTGTCCAATTCAAATGTCACAATAACAGATAAGGACACAGCATGGTTTAGGTACCCCACGGTTATTTCACGTTTATAAGTAAGGAGGTTAATCTTTAAGAGTCAGTATAGTCAGTAATCAAAATTCAATATGGCGGCAACCAGACGACTAATGCCCGGTTCCTATATTCAAGAAACGAATCGTTTTCCTTACGTCTCGTTAAAATTTGACATTTGCTACGTACAAAATGCGTCAAATTTTAACGAGACGTAAGGAAAACGATTCGTTTCTTGAATATAGGAATCGGGCATTACTGTAATAGAAGAAAAGTCGGAGAACTAACTATGAAGTGGGGATTATTTAATAAGTATTTAAAATTCATCTTTAGGTTTCCTTCATCATTTTTCATTTTGAATGATCATTTCGGATTTATAATAATTAAAGTTGGCTAGCAACAGTTTTGATTTTTAACGCTGGCTTTTTGTTATATTCAACTTAAAGTTATATGAAATATTAAAAATTAATGACAAAAATGTATGGAGTTGACATAAGCGACCGTCAATCTTATACATTTTGTCTGAAAATATCTAATATTAACATAAGTCACCTTTTCTAGACCACGAGCCCCCATATTTCACCATCCTGACAATGACAGGTGACAGGTGACGTTTCAGTGCACGTGGCGCAACTTATACGAGACCCACTGATGTATCAGACTGTTAACTTTGCATCAATGTATATCGAATTGTCACTTGTCACATGTCATTGTCAAAGTGGTGAAATAGGGGCCTGGTATTTCTTAGCCTCCAGTATGAGTATGAGTTGAATTAATTAGGGAAATAGGGATTAAACATCCTGCCCGTTGCTACCCACTCAACAATTTATCTACCTTATATACATTACCGTCGTCATCATGTTAATACCCAATTACGTAACAATGTATGTATTTTTGGAATCGTTGTGTAAAGCCCTTTATTTTGAGACGCCACACGATGTGGTTCGAAGGTCATGTAACAGGTCGGCTATTTAAACTCCATGTTAAATTCTGTTTCGCTTGAAAGAGATAAGAACAAATCTTTGTTGCCCTATATCTAGGTTATTTATACAGTTATCCAAAAAAATATTTTTCTTAACTGTTTACATGAATCAGGTTTTATTGAAGCTGTAAAAAAGTCACGAATACGCCCTAATATGACTATTCGGAATTATATACGTAGTGTATCCAATAAAAAGCTGTACCTACGTTATCATCTTTTTCTCCGAAAAAAATATTAAACCCAATACAAATATTAAAGTATTTCCAAGTGTTCTACTTTGGTAGGTACCTAAATGCCTTCTTTTCGTTCGAAATGAAATATATTTAAGTTGTTGGTAATTTAGCGGGCCCGGGGTGAATGCCCTCTACCCCCAAAACATGTTTATTGAATATGAAAAATGCGTAAACACCATTGCGATATTATTTTTTATTTTGTAAGTATAATGATGCCTTTAGAAATCTCTGGAGGTTGCGTGAGTTTGTCTATTTATTAAAAGAGATACCTACTTACCTACCATATTTTTCAACAACAACAAAAATAATAAAAACCTCAAATGGAAACGTGCGAAACTAGTTTTTCATAAAAACTAGTAAGTAAATACATACTTACTAGTACTTACTTACTTGCGGTTGCCGGGTTATAGTAGGTACTACTCTCTCCTCCATGTCTTCCCGTGGAATGCGTAAGAGGCGACTAAGGGAATTATAGGTTTGTAGTACACTGTAAGGCGATGGGCTTGCAACCTGTCACTAATACGCTGGTAAACATCTTAGACTAATTATTATGCAAAATGTGGTTACAGAATTATCAACAAGTTTTTAGAGTTGTAGGTAATTCTGTAGCTCGCCTACCCCTCTCTGGGAATGAAGGTGTGAGTTTAAGTAGTAAATACCTACATAATTTTCAAAAATCGTGGAAATCGGACTTGTTACAATACAATACAATACAAAACATTACAGAGAAACAATACAATTTTATATAACACAGGTAAACAACAGGCGGTCTTATCGCTGATAAGCGATCTCTTCCAGATAACCTTAGTAGGGATAAGGTGACAAATTAAAATATTTTACACAGTAGGTGGAGTAGAATTCACGAGCGAGATGATGACGATGATGATGAGCGTGATGTAGGGGGTGAGAAACGTTATCGCCCAGAGTTAAGTTTCTATGGATATTTTTTATAGTTAGGAAGTTTAGGAACGCTCTTTGAGCGTCGGTTCTCTTACCTGAACGCCCTCAAATGTGTTTACGCTCACGCGTGGACGCATGTTCCATACGTCGTTTAGAGGAAGGACGCTGAGTTTTCATTTAGACGATCTCTTCCAAAACGGACATTAAGACACTGTTTTTATTTTTTAATATCGGAAATTTTATTTGCTTAAAATGAATTCACGGCTAATGAGCCGAAATTTCATCAAATCGAGAAAATGTCGCTCCTATTTTTGTAACTAGTATAATGTTATACATACCTATTCATAGTGTTTTTTACATGAGACGGTGTGCATTCCTATATAATTTTAATTTTACACATTAAATTTAAATTAGTTAGTTGGTTTAAATTGATTCGCGCCAGCGTAGATTGAAACTGAAACACTATAACTCTTTTAGATTATGTGGTCAACGCTACCTAGCTTTTGTAAGTCTAACTAGAACACGCTTCAATATGTAAGCTCTCGCGAGCAGTGACATCTAGTGGAAACTTTTTAAACGATTATGTTAGGCGCGTTTCACGTTTTACTTGCTCATACTTGAAAGGAAATAGTACACGTTTAAGTCGCTAGGTGTCGCTGTTATTCATAAAAGTACCTATATTTACTAGTAGTTATACAATTTTAATGTCGTTAATATTATACAGTATTTCCAGCTTCTAAATAGCTTTTGGCTGGCTATTGTTATCACGCTTGCACTCGCAAATGAAAGTAGGTATATTTGTCACTCGTGTATGATATAAAAACGAAGATTGCCGATCACTATTAAGAAAATGGTTGCACTGTATGTATACATTCCCTAGGCATTATAAATGTCTACACGCCCCTATACCGCTGATGGGGCCAACGCCATTAAGTCTAACTCTAACTAGCTAGAAGGCGTCCCAATAAGTAAGCTAAGATCTCACGAACAGTGACATCTAGTTTAAATTTTTAAAACGATTATGCTGACGCGTTTCACGTTTTGCTTGGTCATTCTTGAAACGAAATAGGTAGTATTAAAGTTCCTGTCTCGAAGTAAAGGTGTCGCTGTTATCCATACAAATATATTTAGGTATTTATTACCTACGAGTATACAGAGTAAGGCCGCATTTCACCAACTTGAAATAAAACTTAGTCTGAGATAAGTCTATACAAATTCGGCATTTAATCTAGGAATAGGACCTTATACCTTATCTTAGCATACCCTTTTCGATTTTAGTCACTAACTGCCGCACTCAGAGACGTCAATTAAATTTAACGCTTGTTTAGTGGCGTGTTGTCTTATTCTATTGCTATAGCAAAGAATGTGACAGCAGCAACTTTAATCACGCACCATAAAACTACACAACTATGGTCCTGGGCTACAACAATAGACCAATTTTACTTTTCATATTATTCTAATAATATGATAGATTTAGCTATAACAAGAGTTTAGAGCAGTCAATTTTAGGCCAAACAGTACATATACCCAGCAATAATAGCAGTAAGGTATCATATTTTAGAATAATGTAATGAGGAATATTGGACTATTGTTGCAGGCTAGGACCATAGTTGAGTAGTTTTACGGCATTCAATTTTATTGACTTCTCTCAGTGCGGTAGTACATCTTTTTTCAACCCACATCGTTCTCGGATCTCGCTATTTCTTACTCTATCAATAGACATTTTTCAAAAGGCCATCTTCAATCCTTGACTGTAATGTTTCCAAATCCCCCGTTCACTCAATCTTTCACAGAATAAACTCTTTACAAAAAAAGAACATAACGACAACGTTTAGTTCTCAATTTGTGACAGCTCACGTCAGAATGTCACTTCGACTGATAAACAAACCGGAGCACGTGCCTTCTTAAAAAGCTGTTTTAAATCTCTCAAAACACTTCAAATAGGCTTTTAAAATGAAGAGGAACAAGCGAGTATAAATGTTTACAGCGCGGGCGCGGCAGCACCAGGAAAAATGGATGGAGTGTCCCAAAGTACAAGTGGAGCATCCAGGGCTGGCCTACCTGTACTGCCTGACTCGCCTCACGGTGTCCAGAAAACTGGATAAACTCCATGAGAGCATGGGTGTGGTGGATATTGCATACACGATCTACAACGACTCAGGTCACAAGGTAAACGGGTTGGGGAAGGTTTAGCCTTCAACTGCTTTGTTAGTTACCTCGTGGTTGCGGGTTAAGACTGCGCCGAGCGTCCAGTGGCGCCCTAATTACTTTTATTGTGTTTAGAAAACACAAAGTAAACTAAAGTATTTTCTTGAAATTGGACGAAATGTTTTTGTACTTCAAATGAAAACACAACTTATAGGGTATATCATAATTATAGTTTAATAACAATTCACCTTCGAGTTATTAACTTAACGAAAAAAAGTGGCCACCTTTTCCCGTTAAGCTGACTACTCAAAGGGTAATTGTTATTAAAGTTTGTTACGTATCCCATAAATTGTGTTTATACTTGCGCTACAAACACATTTTGTTTGGTTCCAAGGAAATTGGTTAGTTAATTAGAAAACGCAATAACAGTAATGAGGGCGCCACTGGACGCTCGGCGCAGTCTTAAGGATATAATTGCTTCAAGTTTGCGACTGTAGAAGAACGAATAAAACACTTTTTAGCGCGTGCATTTTTAATTTGGCAGCATGGCTTTTGTCGATGAGATCGAACGTATGCTGCCTTATTGAGAATGCACGCGCTTACATTTATTTTGTTGGCTCTGACGGGACTACTTAATCTCGCCGCTGCGACATTCACTCGTTAGTATAGTAGGAACTATTTAAAATCACGATTCCCACTTGAGAGCTTAACTGCCGAACAATGGCATTGTTATCCTTTGTAAACCCAACCGTTAATTACCTGTGCAAAATAAATACCATAAATAACAAAAGATGTCGTATGAATAACAATAGTAATCCTTCAAAAATAAGGTTCATATTATCATAGCATAGACATGTCTGTCTATGTTTGTTACAGGTGAAATTTGTATAAAAATGCTAAATGCTCGACCCGGTGGTCCTTATTATATGTCATTTCCAATAGGATCTATGTGAAGTGTGTCCTATTCCAATTTGAACCTTATTCGCAAGACGGTAAAGTTGTAATTCATATTCATTTTTGTGTTATTGATGCATTTCATGTTGTACAGGTAGTTAGCGGTTGCGTTTAACAAAAGATAACAATGCCATTCATCGCGGATAAGTTCTCAAGTGGAAATCGTGATTTTAAATAGTTCCTACTATACGTAGTCGTTAGTTCGACCGCCCGCTTTTTTGAGAGAATCACTCTTTTATTCTTTTTTTTTCTTATATGATCTTAGAATGGGGTTTGAGTTTTAAAACGTCGGTACAGAACAGTGCTGACACCTGAGCACACCTATTCGGCCCTCTTAAATAAAAAGGACGCATGTGCAATTTGAAAGTCAAAGTAAATTTAACCCTCCTTAAGAAATAAGGTCACTTCAATATGAGGTTCTATGAGACATACCTACGCCCTTTTTTCTAAGGAGGGCAGTATTAATCACTTCGTCCTTCCTTATAGCCATTTTGAGCAGTTTCAATACATTTTTCTTCCTTTCAAGGTCTTCATCGCAGCAAAAAAGAGCCACTTCCGCAAATTTGTCGTCAAGATATACAATTGTTACGGAAACGAAGTAGTGCAAATATGTCAGTCAAGGTCGTGGTTCCTCAACACGGCCCTAGTGTGGGGCCCGCCGGACCACTTCCTGGGGTCCATAGAGGAACATCTCTTGAACCATTACTCTGTCAAAAACCGTGATGATAAGGTTACCCATGAGATCGACTGTAGCGGGTTTTTCAACGTCGACCACTGTGTGACGTCATCTGGGAAAGATGTCGGGGTCGTCTTGGAGACCAAGGGAGCTGACTTCACGGTGACCTTCCCTGAGGACTTCCCGATTGATCAGAAAGTTATGATGCTGGGTGCATGTTTCTTAATTAGTTGCTTGAAGTGTTGAAATGAAGAAATAGCTTTTACTTTGTTTTTACTTTAACAGTCCCACTATATCCTATCGTACGAATCTTACTAATATTATAAATGCGAAAGTTTGGATGTTTGTTTGTTACTCCTTCACACTGAATGCTCGTAATGTCGTGCTTCACCACTGCACTTCGTTCGTTCCGGCGTGATTGATTATCACGCCGGAACGACTGAACAGATCTGCATGAAATTTGGCACGGAGATCTGTCTATCTCTGGACTAGTCTGCATTTTACACATAGGCTACATTTTATCCTGGAATACTCGACAGTTCCCGAGGTACCAGCGAATAATAACTTCTACGCAAACAGAGTCGCGTGAAAAAGGTAGTAATAAATGCGAAAGTTTGTTTGTTAGTTTGTTACTCCTTCACACTGACTGCTCGTAATGTCATGCTTCACCACTGCACTGGTTTGTGGTGCGTATATTTAAGGCTTTTAAAAGCCTCTCGATGTACCCTTGTTCGAAGATGTCTTACTGATTTATTCATATTGTGCCTCAGCTTAAACATCGAAGGTTTTAATCAATAAACAGCCGTAAAGAATCAATATAGTTCATTATAGAATTGAAAAATCAAACGCCTTACTAAAAAATAAAGTTATATGATTGCGTTTTTGCCGCTAGATTTTTTGTAGGCGCTAAAAGTATGATTGTTTACTCTGTTTAAAGAATTTAACTTATACCGTGCCGTGAGCAAGACACAAGCAAAGAAAGTACGAGAAATCTACCTATTACAATATTGGAATAATTTTAATATAATTAACAAGAGTATAACACCTGTATTTATAGTCAAGAAAAGTAATTACTTGAGTAAAAGTAATGACACTACTAATACTCAAGTAATTACTTTTCTTGACTATAAATACGGGTGTAAGAAACCCACCCCCTGTCATTAGTGTCATTACATAAATCATCAATAGTATAAAGATGGACATTATGGACTAGGGATCCAATGCCGGTACACCAGCATCCCGGTATTCCAAGATCTCGCGCTATTTTCCAGTTCCGGTTATTGCGGGATTACGAGCGCAGGATCCGCGTGATTTGCGGGACACAATAGATTAGACACATTAGGTATGTTTTCTTTGCAAAAAATTGAACTGAATGCTCACAGGTCAGACCTAATTAAAATTGTGATTCGTGACCACCATCGTGTCTGTTGAAATTTTTCTTATTTTTTGTTTATTTTTTTTCTTTATTTCATTTGTTTCATTCAGCTTTTATCAATAGTATAAAATTCTATGCGGGATTCCGCAAATATCAGATCTCGCGGGGTTGAAAATATCCAGTCCCGCAGATACCGAGATATACAAGTAAAAACACAATTTATGGGATACGTGACACACTTTAATAACAATTACCCTTTGAGTATTTAGTCAGCTTAATGGGAAAAGGTGGCCACTTTTTTCCGTTAAGTTCTTAACTCGAAGGTGAATTGTTATTAAACTATGTGATATACCCTATAAGTTGTGTTTTCATTTGTAGTACAAAAACCTACTGACCAATTTTAAGAAAATACTTTAGTTTATTAGAAAACACAATAATAGCACAGTGTAAAGAGTAACTAACAGTGGGCCGACGCCTTTGATGTTTGCGTAAATGCCGACGCCGCACAAGGCCACAGTAATTACCTAGGGTTGTCACAAACCACACAACTGCCCAAAAAAAGAGGGTAATGGTTTTAGGTTTAAAGTATGTATGTACGTTTCTTTGTTCCGCCATAAATTATGTTCACCATCTTGGATTTCAATATGGATGTCATTTTCGTAATCAGCACCCCGAGGAACCTCGAAGATGACACCCATATCGATTTTTAAGAAAAAATAACGTCCGCCATCTTTGATTTCAACATGGATATCTTTTTCGTAATCAGCACCCCCATTATTATTTATAAAAGTCATGTCCGCCATTTTAAATTTGAAACTGGATGTAATTTTTTTGTTTGAGAAAAGTTTAAATTTTTGCTGGCAGGCGTCACGCTTTTACATCTGCCATTTTGTTTACGTTGGCATGACATGACAAAAATGTTGTAAATTAAGCACTATAAAATAATATATTTACCTTTCTTCTGAATGTGGAAATTGATAATATCGCAGATCTATTGTGCGAGATGATGAATTGCATTCTCGCACAGCACATGTCGTATGCACCAATTTTTATTCTAAACTCATCAAAATACAACACACGACACGCAGTAGCCCTGAAAGATACGAGGGTGGATTGAAAAGTTCTGAGCCTGGTAAAAAAAACTAACTGGCTCACTTTTTATAACAATTTTATTTTTCGACATAGTCTCCATGAAGGTCAATGCACTTAGTCCACCTCGCCTCCAACTTCATTATCCCATCAAAAAAAAAAGAATCTCTGAGGTCGTTAAAATATGAGTCTACTGCTTCTTGTACCTCCATATTAGTCGAAAATCTTTGTCCTCCCAAGTGTTTTTTGAGGTTTGGGAAGAGATGATAATCGGAAGGAGCTAGATCCGGCGAGTAAGGGGGATGCGGCAGCACTTCAAATCCACAATCATGTATTTGTGCCATTGATTTCGCCGAAGTGTGAACGCGAGCGTTGTCTTGGTGAAACAATACTTTTTTCGACAGCATTCCAGGTCTCTTTATTTTAATTTCCTCTCGCAGACGACGTAAAAGAGCACAATAGTACTCTGAATTTATTGTTTTGCCCTTTTCGAGATAGTCTATCATGATAACCCCCCTGCAATCCCAGAAAACCGAGGCCATTACCTTATAAGCTGACAAAATGACCTTGGGTTTTTTGGGTGGTGGTGAACCTGGTCTTTTCCATTGCCTGGATTGTTCTTTCGATTCTGGTGTACTGTGGTGGACCCATGTCTCGTCCATAGTTATAAAACGATTGAGAAAATCTTCGGGGTCACGTTGAAACATGTCCAAACAATCTTGGGAAATTGTAACCAGTACTCGTTTGTTCTCGACTGAAAGCAGTCTAGGCACCCACCTGGCTGACACCTTAGAAAATCCAAGAACATCGGTGATGATGTTCTGTGCCCGCTCATAAGAAATACCCATTGCTTCCGCTATCTCCACAATCTTCAATCGCCTATCCTTCATTATCGCATCTAATATTTTATTGACATTTTCATCCGTAGTAGGCGTCAACGGCCGCCCACTCCTAGGCTCGTCTTGAACAGTCTCCCGGCCACGTTTGAAATCAGCTACCCATCTTTTTATGGTAGCATACGATGGAGCAGATTGCCCTAATGTTTTGTTCATATCTTCAAATATTTGTTTTGGTGTTAACCCCTTCTTTTGCAAATATTTTATGACAGAACGGTGCTCAATTTTATCCATTACTTGAAAAATCAGTGACCTTATGTAGCAGTTCCAGCATAAAATGCAAAATTGTGACAAGAAAAAAACAAAAGATAGTGCATAATGGCGACTAAATATGGCACTTTTACCTGCCAGTATTTTTTTTTTTTTTTTTTATTATATACAACCTTAGGCTCAGAACTTTTCAATGCACCCTCGTATGTCCCGAGCTACTAACAATGGCGACGTATGCAGCTCGGGCTCGCCCTACCCGCCCCTCGCCCCTCACACCCCGCACGATTGCCCTGTCTAGACGGCTTCGTCGAACGACTGTATTGGTTTATAGACTGTGATAATAGTAACGAGGGCGCCACTGTACATCCGGCGTACGCTCGGCGCATCCTTAAAAAAAATGGAATAGTCATATTTTCTTTTTCCAATCCCATTGAACCAATAAACTATACAAATTCGTCAATGTCATAATTCGTTGAATGAAACGTATTATATACCTACATTTACTAGCTGTTCCCGTGTCCACTTCGTTGGGCAAAACATTTTTTTGAGTTAATAATTTTCCCGCTAATTCCCGTTCCCGTGGGAATTTCGGGAATTCCTTTCTTAGTGCACCTCTACGGTACCTAAGCTACGTCCCTTCCAAATTTCAAGTGCCTACGTTTAGCCGTTTAGGCTGTGCGTTGATATGTCAGTCAGTTTCTCCTTTTATATATTTGGATAACAGTTTTATACCCTGACCCAGAAATATAAAAAACCTCGCCATATTGCGGAAATTGTATGTAAACACAGATAAAAAAATATTAGTGGCGACCCCATTAGAGGTTTTTTATTTTTCTGATCAGGATTTAAACTTGACTTTGACGTTTGACTCGCCATTTTGCGACCCCGTCCTGCATACGAGGGGTTTAGTTATTTTATCTATGCTTTTAGTATGAACCCCAGGAGGCTGACTAAAAGTGGTCCACGACTTGTTTGTCGCTCGAATCTCCCTTTCTATCTAGTCTGTGGCGATGGAGACGCCAGGCGACAAGCGAGTAAATACAACTTTCGCTAGCCGTATGGCCTATGGACCGGGAGCTGGACGCAGTTTTTGACGACCATATTTGAATCAAACAGAACCTTGCGTGAGTTTTGTTGATGGTTGAACATGAAAAAATTAACAGTCTCAATTTTATTACACCAACAGTACTCATATTATCGTCGAACAAACTTACAAACGTATAAATAGCATGCATCTAATGTAAGTAGTTTAGGTTAGATTCGTTTATAACAGGAAAAAAATACTTTATTATGGAAATATTCATTAAAATTAAAACTAACAAATGACTAAAGATTTTTAATTTAGCAAAAACGTCTGTTGTTGTTTTCTGTTACTACAACATGTTCAAAAGTCGTGAGAACCGGACTTGATTTAGGGGATGAGTAACGTTATCGCCCGGAGCAAGTATGGATTTGTATTTGACAGCTGCGCGATATTAGCGTCAGTTCACAATCCTCTTAAGTAGACTTTGGAATGTACAACTAACTTAACTTAACCTAACTAAGTATGTAAGTTATAAACTAATTCAAACAGAAGATTTTGTACTCAAGATAATACCTTTTTCCTACGATTTGATTTTGAATGAGCTCGAGCTTTTACTAATTTAGCTAATTTGTTTGATAAAAACCTATCACATAACCTATTAAACTGTCTCAAGTCTTGTGATTTTATACCAGTCTTTACTGTTTTAAGATGTCCTAGACGCTTTTGACAACGTAAACAGTTAGATTTAAGTTTCCTTTTTTGTGGATCAGTAGAAATTAAAGAGGTTTCACTAGTATTTTCCAGCTCAAAGCTCATGGATTTATCTGTTTGGCATGAAATGTTGTTAATTTCATTTTTAATATCAGCACTCTCTAATTGTTCTATTTGGCGTAAAAGGTTGTATTCTTCAATTTTAATCTCGTCACTCCCTATCTGTTCTGTTTCATATATGTTATTCATTGTTGTATTTTCCATCTTGATCATAACGCTTGCTATCTCATCTGTTTGGGTTGATACATTAAACACCTTAACATCGGTTTGTGTCTCTTTGTGACCTATGGTTTGACAAGGCAACTGCAATCGAGGCAGAGCAGACCTCTTCAAAACTTTGCGACGTGATTTCATGATATCATGTTGTTGGAAATGTATCTCACATACTCGACAGGATTTACTTTTTTCAATCAAGTCTTCGCGGGATATTATTCGCAGCCATTGTTTGCGCCTGAAAAAATACGATAAATTATGATTTAGAGACTCGTTAGACGAGTGGATCTTGCTCTTTCTTCCTCTCTTCTATATGAACAACAGACTAATGGATATCTATGACTCTGGAATCTTGAATGCCCACACTTCTAAACTGTCTATAGATTTCAATATTATTTCGTTTTTTTTTGTAAACCTATCTGCTTTTTAGAAATAACCGTGGCAGTGGCAAATGTTATTGCTATCGAATGGATGTAAGCTGTCAAGTTTATCATTTCCATACATTTAACTATTTTCATTAGCGTTAAGCATGCCTGTCCCAAACTGAGGCCGATTCACGGTTTTACAGTCCATTTTGGGGAGAATTGCCTCAATCGCAACGCTTGGAGGCAGGTTGACAATCACAGTGGTGTGACGTGTCCGTGTCCTGTGGTCCATGCTCCGGTGTTTCTGGTATCAATGATGAAGTGATGATAGATTAACTACTGGCCCAGGCAACATTTGACAAGCAGGTACTGTTAACCGAATAAAGCTTGCCGAACTGAGAAAGCAATTAAGCTGGTACCGTTGGGACTTTATTGGACGAAGGGAAGTCTGAAGATAGGGAGAAGACTCGATCGAATAATCGGTATTTAACTCAAGTCTGATAACTTGCTTTATTTCCTAGCTATTAATGTTTCAGATATAATAATTCAGAAATATGGCAAATTACGTACAAATCAATTTTAATTTTACTGTTTTTATAGACGTTGCCAGCCCGACAGGATGAACGCTTTTAAACAAATAAAGTAAGTACTAAAATATGGAGTGGCTCCTGGCCTATTTCCACTTGTTGGACTAATTGAATGAAATTATAAAATTTCAACCTTTATCAAATAGACAAGTGAGCGTAATAAATAAATATCGTAATCGTAACCCGATATTTTTTATGTACCTATCTATACAGGGTGTCTTGGATCGAATAAGAGATATTTGGCGGGGTAATAGTTCGCACGATTCTGATCACGGGGGTATGGTTCATTTTTGTTTCTGTTAATGTAAAAAAAAAAGAAGGATTAATTATATTAATTTTGTTACTTGATGTATCGCAGCCGATATCTCGACCTTGACATTTTGACGCTGATACTATACTACTACAAACGTTCGTAGTAACTAACGTCAAAATTCTAAAGGTCAATATGACCTGACACCATACGTTGTTTACATGGTATGTAAACAAACAGTTCGTTCCATGTAAGCAGAAATCTGACTAACATTTTAAAATAATTATAAATTTTAGTGCAACTTACTGTATTTTCATTAGTGCAACTTACTGTATTTTCATTTTTGCAATTTGAACACTAGCTGGTTTTAAATGTGAATTCACTAGATCTCTTGTTCACGCTTCGCCAAGACTGATCATAATATTATCGTCCTTCTTATATTATTGTCGAGATCTAACCATTTACCATTCTTTTCTGTTCTAAAGTGGCCCGTATAACCGGTTTACAGCAAAAATAATTACGACTTGAATATCTCAAAATAACATAACAATGACATAATATTATAATGACAGCCATAAATTCATAGACTCAGACATAGAGTTCAGATAGACATGGATTGAACGATCCGATTATTGCCCTCCGTATTGATCTGCGTGGTATTTGTGGCAGTAGCCAACAGCCCGAATGCAAAATATTTTGTCCATGGATATAAAGGCCGTCGCATAATTGATTATAATTTATTATGATGTCACACTTACCATAGAGAATAAAAAATACCAACCTTTCCTAGGCCATGGAATGGATAAACTTACGTGTAGAGACGATTTTATTTTTACAAAACCTAAACCTAAACCTCTTTTCATAAAAAGTATTCAATGGTACAAGATTTAAAAAAATACTATGCTGAACTGTCAAAGGACAATAACAACTTATTGATTCGTTTTAATTATTGTGTGTTGTGTTCATAGTTATCCCTGATGGTGGTAGAAATCAATGAAATAAATCCATGATTCATGATCTAATAAAATAACTTTAATGTACCTACGAGTACAAGTGCTATTTTACCTGTGCGAGTGTGGGAAGAGTGTGAGTAAACATCGTAATCGTAAGTTTCATTTTTAAATTATTTCACATAATAGCCCTTATCAGAGATCATCTTTTCATTCATATTATAGTTCAGTTTCAGTCTATTTTCAGTTTTCTAAACACCGTGGAGCTTTTGACCGTGATTAGAAAGTTTGTTGATATGGAACAACTTGTTTATTTACATTACGTTGTGACACATGTTATGTCATACACCGGTATGACGGGGTCAAAAATGTAGCAGTGCTAGTGATTCAATATCGACAAAATTTATCGACAACGATATAAAGCAATTTTTGATCATCATTAAAATAAGTAATGGCCTAGTTTGAATGACTTTTAATTATGTGCAAACCTCTTATAATACAAACAACCGGTAGATATCTGACATTGACTCTGGACTCGAGTCACTTTTGACAACCGTTGAAATTACATTGAATAACAAATTAATTCAGTACGACAATATTCTTTAGTATTCCGACGAATTGAGAACCATTTAGTTTTTTAAGTCGGTTAAAAATGATTCGAAAGAAAAAGATCGTTTATCTTCATGGAAAGCTGATCATTTAGATATAGAAGATAAAGGTATTTACAACTTTATTTTGTAAGTAATGGAAGATCCATATGTCACGAAAAAAATTGTCGATAAACTTAATCGATATTTAATGAATCACTAGCACTGGTACATAATATTTGCCCCCGTCAATCCGGTGTATGGGTTATGAATGAATTAGTTAAGATGGAGCACACTGAGAGCATCGTCAGGATAAATCAGTCTGTAACTCAGTCAAATATTAACTTAAAAAAAAGTTACCAATGTAGAGATGATCCAAATCATCCACCCTATCTACGGTTAAAATTTCTTCGATTGATTTCAAGACACCCTGTATATTTTGGAAAAGTCGCGCCCGATTGCCTAGGGTTTTTCATTGATATCTACTTTTTAAACTTTTTTTAAGACTTCGCGATGCTACCAAACGTTGAAGCCAAAGCAGACTGTTTAAAGTCAGAAATCACTCTAGGCTGGTGTTTTCTTATCATGTTTGATTTATTCACAGCTTACAAACTAAGTAGGTAAGTATATTCTGAACTGGCGTTTTCAGAATTTTTCGTTAATACAGTATTTAGTTCACTTAATTTGGTACTAAATATACTATAATATACTTAGTCCAAACTTCATAACTTTGATGCGTCTCCCTCGTTGCATTTATATTACAATCTATCGATATAGGCACAAAACAGCAAAGCGCCATTCGCGCGTTAATAAAACGTACCTACCTACAATAAAACAAAAGTCGCTTTTCTTTTTAAATCCCGACTTGATACATTTAAAAAACAATTTTACGTTACAAAAACCATAAACACTCACGTTTGTGGATCCTTAGGCACACAGAAAAATGATAAATCCGGATTTTTATTAGTGTTTTTCAGGCAGCCGAATACACAGCAATACACTCTTTTAGGGGGGAGATTACGTTTACGGCGGTGCCGCGATGTTTCCGACATATTTGCGTGAATGTCGATATCGATATCGAATCAATAAGCACTAATATGCAACGGACTATCAATGTGCGAACGAACGCGGTCACGGCGCAGCCCTAACTGGCTCAGCGTTGTGCATTCTTCGTCGCCTGTCCGCCATTTTGTTTACGGCGCGTCGTGTGTGTGTGTAGATAGGTAGACCTACCAAGGTGCGCGCGTATCGTGTACCACAGATAATTATAATGTATTTATGAACTAAGTACTTGCCTTGTTTATATTGCAATGAAGGTGACTTTAGCTAAGTCCATTTTTCAATCTCCGGTTAAGGTTAGCTATTTACTTATCTAAGGTTATCGCTCAGCTTTGCTTTGTCATTATGAAAGAAAAGGACAGATATAACATTTAAGCAAGTATATGAGATTTTTTTACAGGCCATACAACCTCTATCTGTCAGTCCTAAAAAAAACTAGGGATAGGAATCAAGTAGGTATGTACTATACACCTATATAATAAGTAGGTACCTAGACGTAATACTTGCCTATGTAGAAATTGTGTTTGACGGCCGTTCGAATGTAAACGGAATGCTACAGACAGACCCAAAGTTTTGATTAAGTAAGTATTATTATTTTATAAGGTTAACCTAAAGCCAAATAACAAAAACGAGAAATAAATTTTGCTATTAATGAAGAAAATAAAAAAATAACCATCATCATAATATTCATACTACTCAATGTAAGTATGACCATGTATATCAACAACTTTAATTGTTGAGCACCGATAGAACCCTGTCATAATGACAGCGTCAAGTGTAAAGAAATAAATTACTTACGTCAAAATTAACGATTGTCTCTCTGCGACAGGGTGCCCAACAATTAATGTTGTTGACAGTACAACTTTATAATTCTCTTTCACCTTGATTTGCTCGATTTTCCTCTCATGTCATGTATATGTATAGGTTAAATGTTACAAAACCTTTTGTACATAAGTACTTACACTAAAAAAGCACCCGTATACACAGCAAGACACTCTGTTAGGACAAGAGTTAGTACGTACGTAAACTTCAAACAGAATGTCAAAGACAGACGTAATGACAGTGACAATGACATTAACAATGACAAGGTTCTAAGTATACTCAAAAATTTTATTGGGCTACTGTACCTATTACTTATTAGTAGCAACTAGCGATCAATGGTGAAACGTCACATGGTGTCACGTAATTTGTGTATGGGTTTCGGCATAAGTTTGTCGAATGTTGTGGATGAAAATAACCAAACCAACAGAACCACCTCACTTACGAACATAAATTTAATTATTAAAATTTGAAATAAGTTTGACATTCAGAATACGGTACTTATTTGACAAAAGTCAAATCAGCTTCTTTTTATGTATGAAACATCAAAAACGCTCCGTTACTACGGAATTTATAGGGATTACCTACTATCTTGTGACGACGTCACAATCAAACAGCGCCTTTATTGTTGATTTTATGAATTTAAAAATCTTAAAATAGCAAACATAAATAAAATATTGATGTTTTCCTAGTATTTTTGTTCATGTTTATCTGTTGTTAATGAAAAACCAATTTAATTTCACTCTTGTCAAATACCCTAATAAGAGCAATGTGTAAAAGAGACGTCTCGATAATTGTAGCTGTCAAAAAATCCATACAACTTTTGTTCCGGCCGATAAAGTTTCTCACCCCTAAATAAAGTCCAATTTGTACTTACCTACATATTATGAAAAATTAGGTTTCTACGTTTCCGTTTCTTTTTTCAATAGGTACATATTTTGTTGTAAGGAAAACGTATAAGGTTTGTTTTAATAGAACTTGCCAACAATGTAAACAAACTTTGTGTTCAAAATGTCTTTATTATCCTTTCTACATCATCAAATACTGCTAAATCCATGTGTTATTTAATCAATTATTTCCACATCATTATCCTAAACCATTAAAAGAATAAAATAGTGCTAGAATATGGATATCTCATTGAATGTTTTGTTTACATTGTTGGCAAGTTCTATTGAAACAAACCTTAGAGGTTTTCATATTATCGACCTACAACAAATTCAAAAATCGTTTGAATCTGACTAGTTATAAGGGGTGAGAAACGTTTGTGTGGAATAAATAAATAAATAAATAAATTGTCGGCTTCATAATCCTCTATGAATAACTAGGAATATAGCCATGGTTGCACTGCGTATTTGGCACATTTGACGAGAGTCGAAAAACCGAGCGAAACACCGTCAATAACGCGTTAACGCGTATTTGCTAATGACTTCATTTGTCATGGCGGCGCTTAACTTGGCCATATTTGCCAAACATTGATCTTATAAAATAACCAAGTAAAATAGCTAAATAATACCAATGTTTTGACAACAATTACCGTCGATTATGTGTCAAGTGTTCCAAATACGCCTACATGCAACACCGAGCAAAGTGCCACGATAACACTAATGACGTTTCTTTGGCTCAAGCCAACTAATAATAATGATATTAGAATAAAACAACAGACAATTGAAGTGAACTTAACATTTATTGTACTTACTTAACATTTATGGAAAAAATGCAATCAGTCTTAAAATACTGGAATAGGTAAAATAATCCTAAAGTTGAACTTAACTAAAAAGTCAACGCCTTCTTTTCTTCTGCGGCGACTTCTCTTCCTTTTCTTCCTTGGTTCCCTTTTCTTCTCCGTTCTCAATCTGCTTCTCTTCTTCATCTTGGTGTTTCCTCCTTACTGGTCCTGTATGGGTGATAGGGACAGCCCGTTCTTGTTTGTTCTCTGAAGCTCTAGGAGCTACCACTGTAAGAACCCCGTCTGAAGACAATCTTGACTCCACAGTGTCAGGCTTACAGTCCTCAGGCAAGGCGTACCTTCTCTTGAACTCCCTCGAGATGTACCCATGCTCGTCTTTCTTTTCCTCGTGCTTCCCTTCAACAACAATGAAGCCGTCGATGGTTTTCACAGATATTTCCTCAGGAGCGAAGTGTTGAACGTCGATGTTTAGTTGGAATTTGTCTTTGTCCGTTTTTATGGTGGAACCAACATCTTGAGTGGCCAAAGCCAAGTTTCTCCACGGTCGTGCATAATGGCGAGAACGATGACGACGCTCCAATACCTCCATTAAGAAATCGTCAGGAGACAAATCTAGACCGAATAATTGGTCTTGGATTCGGCGAGGACGTAAATCGTCGAGCAACAAAAGCGCCATTTTAACTAAGTATTACTTTCTTTTTCCGCTTTGAGTTCAGTCGCGATCGCTTACTTGCAGTTGAATGATGCTGAGCGTACCGGCAAGACTGTTTATATGGGTTGAAAACGCACTCGAGAAATAACGAGAACATTCTTTATAGAAGGGACATCTACCGGAGAGTAGACCAACCATTGCGATGTTTCGTGAACCGTCTAGAAAACAACATTACGAGAAAGATCGGCAATTAGCCGCGAGATGGCGTTTTTCAGTAATATTTTTAATCTGTTGCTTTCACTGGATCGTAATGTTTTGATAAACATAATCTTTCATTTTTTATGCAATTATTTAGTAATCGAACACAAAATACTATCGAGTTTCGGTTTATTTTAGTAGATAACAACCATGTTATTAGCGCCGCCTAATCTCAGCTGTGTGTGTCTACTCTCCGCTAGATGTCACTAAACGCTGTTTATACGAAAAGCTTGAGAAGTTTCGCGAATATTCCTGTGATCCGGAAAGTAGCTTGAAGTAGGGGCGCGCCAGACAAAGGGTGACAATGTAAATATAGAAACATCTGGAATAACGAGTATTATTATACGAAGACTTTGTAAGTTATATAAATGTCAGAAGTAAATCAATAAAGGTCATCGTCTCATCGTTGCTATTTGGTTATAAAATAACCGGCCGGCTTCAATGAAAATTATGTTTTCATTTCTACATGTTTTTCAGTCTGCTATTTACAACCTTTTTTTAAAACAACTAGGACCCAATCAAATGCTAATGCGTGAAACCAAGGACCTAATAAGAATAGAAATAATATTTTATTATCTAACCTATAGATTAGGTTTTTTTATTTAGATTAGGTTAACACGTGGCGGGACGCATACGCATCCATGAGGCATCACTCATCAGTCATCACTGCAATAATAATGAATAGGTTTTTTAATTTATCTGGTCAGGCTTTACCTAGCTAAAATTACATAATCGTCGACATTGATAGTTCATCAAACGATTAGGTACTGCTACAGTCTGATGACATTTTATATTTAATTAGATCTACTTATACCGTTTATTTTCATACAATATAATACCTATATTGATAAGGACAAGGTAAGGACTATGCTTCCCTAGTACCTACGAATGCCGCGACCCTCGACTGACCGACCGAACACCGTTGCTATGCGAGCAGTTTTCACTGATTTGCGTATGGATTTTAAGTACTTACCTAGATAGGTACCTGCCTACAAATAAATATTTAAATGTGTAAATTTTATACGTTTTGTAGTAGGTAGGTAAGTAAAATACAAAATTGATAAGTAGGTATTGCAAGCTGCTGCGAGTGGCCTGTAATTAACCTAGGTAAGTAGCTGGGTTTAGTTAGGTTTAGTTTCTTTTTGTTTGATAAGATGACAATAGGTACTGACAAGTTGGAAGTTAATTACAATTATCATGCTGTAGGTTTTAGGGGAAAAGGATCATGTTGCCAATTTCATTCACGTGGTACACGAGCGAGACTATAGGTAGGTATAGTATACTGGTATACCTACCTATCCTAAAAAAAATACTTAAGTAAAACCTAAACTACTCAAGGGCGTGCTTTTTTAATCCCCGATGCCACATTTCGCATTAAACATTTTAAAAAACTTGGCATTCAAATATTCAATGTCGACAACTGCAGTGTTTGAAAAAAAAACAAAGTAAGTACCTATGCACGATCAATACGGGACACAAAAGATGCATTACAAGTTACTAACCCGGATGCCACTAGCGCTAACGGCGGCGAGAAGAGTATTTACACACCGGATATGGTAGGAACATTCTAGGCGAGCTTATGTTTATACCGAAAACTCACAAGTTTCTAAAGCATTACGTGTAAATACTTTCTACATAGTATTCAACAATTATTTATAATATTTTGGTATCATATTTAATATTATTTTCTTTTAGAAAACCTTACTTTCAATGTTTTTTCCAGAAGGATCTCGAACATTCTAGAAAATTCTTTAGAACAGCTAGCGGGCTTCACTAGCGCTACTGCTCGGTGAGTAGATGTACTAATATTGAAGAGAATGTTATCGTCAACCTTTTTTACTGGTGCTATTTTTTACAGGTAGAGTTTGATTGAAACAGTGTTTAAAAAACAATTTCTTACGATTCGTTATATGTATAATAAACTTAACCGTAATTAACGAGTGATTTTATTAAATTAAAGTGAAATGTAGAAAATTTATGTTTTATGTTTATGTTTTTGTAGGTAAATTATACTGGTGTCGAAAGTAGGTTTAAAATTACAATATTTGTTCAATTACATGAACGTAGCTAAATAAAGTGGTCTTGTGTGGTAATAAAAACCCATCTTAATTATAACAATATCTAAAATGTATTTAGTAGAAAATGTCTTTCACTAAATATAAAGAGTGAGGAGTGAGGTGAGGACATACAAGCTAATAATGTATTAAAAATAAAACAATTGTAAGTAGACCCTCTCTCACAAATAAGAGACTGGCTTAGAATAAATAATAACTATAATAACACAAATAATGATAGTTCCATACCGCCGATCTGTCAAATGTGATGTTTCGAATAAAAAGGTCTCATGTACACGCAATATTTTCGAACATACGCCGAACAAATGTATTCTACTCATATTATTATGTCACGGGTGTCAAATTTCCCTTAGAAAACAGAGGAAATACTCTTATAAAATAGTGTTTGTTAGGGTTAAAATGTAGCAAGTTATAAAATTTATGAATTATGAAAAATTACAATATGACTACATTATTATACCATACCTCACCATTATCTTACCAAGGCTTTAATTCATTAATAGACATAACAGTAAGCTTGTAATTACCCAAGTTAAGTAATTAATTTATGAATAAAGATTTAAGGGTAATAATTCTGTTATACTTAAATTTCCATGTTATGATATAATATAATGTTAAAAAAATGAGATACCTATCTCGTTTAACGTGTTATATAACATGAAAAGTTTTTTTACAATTACTATTTCATTTATGATAAGCATTGTGGCATTTGTGGCACAAATTTAACACACAAACCCAATTTCGCTTGAATTGCATCATCTTTTAATTTTTTTATAAACATGAACCAATGGTTTCAGATCTCTTACGAATTTTCTAGAAAATTCTACCCGTCAACAGATGGCTCTTGCGAGTGAGCGCTATATAAGCCAGTTGACGTTTCCCGCGCCGTCATTAGAAAATTACAAGCGAGACTTAAACTACGTCTGTCCGTGGGATAAAACACGTGTTCTATTATAAGTGAAAAACCGGCGATATTGTACTGCAAGTTTCCTGAGAATATTATTTTTAAAGAATCTCTGTGAAAAACACGAAAATGCCTGAAGAAATGCAGACCGGGGCTGAGGTGGAGACCTTCGTCTTCCAGGCGGAGATCGCCCAGCTTATGTCGCTGATCATCAACACGTTTTACTCAAACAAAGAAATCTTCCTTCGTGAGTTAATTTCAAACTCCTCCGATGCTTTGGACAAGATCCGTTATGAATCTCTCACAGACCCGTCGAAGTTGGACAGCGGCAAGGAGCTGTACATCAAGATCATCCCAAACAAGAGCGAAGGTACGCTGACGCTTATCGATACCGGTATCGGCATGACCAAGGCCGATTTGGTGAACAACTTGGGTACCATCGCCAAGTCTGGAACCAAAGCGTTCATGGAGGCTCTGCAGGCGGGTGCCGACATCAGTATGATCGGTCAGTTCGGTGTGGGTTTCTACTCGTGCTACTTGGTCGCCGACCGCGTCACTGTCCACTCGAAGCACAACGATGACGAACAGTACGTGTGGGAGTCCGCCGCCGGCGGCTCGTTCACGGTGCGCCCCGACCACGGTGAGCCCCTTGGCCGCGGCACCAAGATCGTCCTCCATGTCAAGGAAGACCTCGCAGACTACCTCGAAGAGTCTAAGATTAAGGAGGTTGTCAAGAAACACTCCCAATTCATCGGCTACCCCATCAAACTGATGGTCGAGAAGGAACGCGAAAAGGAGCTGTCAGATGACGAGGCTGAAGAGGAGAAGAAAGAGGAAGAAGATGACAAGCCTAAGATCGAAGATGTCGGTGAAGACGAGGAGGAAGATGGTAAGGACAAGAAGAAAAAGAAGAAGACTATTAAGGAAAAGTACACCGAGGATGAAGAACTCAACAAAACCAAACCCATCTGGACCCGTAACGCTGATGACATCACCCAGGAAGAGTATGGAGACTTCTACAAATCCCTCACCAACGACTGGGAAGATCATCTGGCTGTGAAACACTTCTCCGTTGAAGGTCAGCTTGAATTCCGTGCTCTCTTGTTCATCCCCCGCAGAGCTCCCTTCGATCTGTTTGAAAATAAGAAGCGCAAGAACAACATCAAACTGTATGTCCGCCGTGTGTTCATCATGGACAACTGCGAGGACCTCATCCCAGAGTACCTGAACTTCGTCAAGGGTGTGGTCGACTCTGAAGATCTCCCCCTGAACATCTCTCGAGAGATGCTTCAACAAAACAAGATCCTTAAAGTAATTAGGAAGAATTTGGTTAAGAAATGCTTAGAATTATTTGAAGAATTAGCCGAGGACAAGGAAAATTATAAGAAGTATTATGAACAGTTCAGCAAGAACTTGAAGCTTGGTATCCATGAGGACACACAGAACCGCTCTAAGTTAGCCGACTTGCTGCGCTTCCACACATCCGCCTCTGGTGATGACCCATGCTCTCTGAAGGAATACGTCTCTCGCATGAAGGAAAACCAGAAGCACATCTACTACATCACTGGAGAGAACCGTGACCAGGTAGCCAACTCTTCCTTTGTTGAGAGGGTCAAGAAGCGTGGTTATGAGGTCATCTACATGACTGAGCCCATCGATGAGTATGTTGTCCAGCAAATGAGGGAGTATGATGGCAAGTCTCTGGTGTCGGTCACAAAGGAGGGTCTTGAACTTCCAGAGGATGAAGAAGAAAAGAAGAAGCGCGAGGAGGACAAGGTTAAGTTCGAAGGCCTCTGCAAGGTCATGAAGAACATCCTTGACAGCAAAGTTGAGAAGGTCGTTGTATCCAACAGGCTGGTAGAGTCCCCATGCTGCATTGTCACTGCGCAGTATGGTTGGTCAGCCAACATGGAACGTATCATGAAGGCCCAGGCTCTGCGTGACACTTCAACCATGGGCTACATGGCTGCCAAGAAGCACCTTGAAATCAACCCAGACCACTCTATTGTAGAAACACTCCGACAGAAGGCCGATGCTGACAAGAATGACAAGGCTGTCAAGGACTTGGTCATCCTTTTGTACGAGACTGCTCTCTTGTCGTCTGGTTTCGCGCTGGACGAGCCCCAGGTGCATGCCTCCCGCATCTACCGCATGATCAAGCTGGGTCTTGGCATCGATGAGGAGGAGCCCATCCAGGTTGAGGAGGCCAGTGCCGGAGACGTGCCCCCGCTAGAAGGCGATGCCGATGACGCGTCGCGTATGGAGGAAGTGGATTAAACTAGCCCGCCTATTAATTAGTACTTGGTTTAATTTTAATTTGTGCACTGGTGTACAGCCAAAGACTGATTTAGTTCAAACAATTCCATTACCGAAATAAATGGCAAACATTAACAAATTATTTTGTTTTCATTATTCTAATAAGTTTTGTATAGCAGACACAATAAATGATAAATACCTGATTTCTAAACTTTTATTTATTTCAAACATTTACTCCTTATAATTATAATATAATACTGGGAAATGCTTTTTACTGCCTTACTCTTCCACTATCTGAATCAACCAATGTCAATAAGCTGTAGTTGTAGTGGTAAGTATTGACCCTATATGATATGACATAAAGGGCTATTGCAGACCGCATTTGAAATGCAAGCCAGCTGTGAAATTGCAAACGGGATGCAGTTTTCGTGCAGTAGGCATAAACATAAAATAGTCGAAACGAGACTGGCAGGCTAGCCGCAGTCAATTCCGAGTAGTTCTATTAGGTAGGTTTAGTACCAACTTCACCTAATGTATGTTTTTTATCGCTGTTAATCGACTGTTAGGCCCCTTACGCACTAGCGGTTAACCGCCGGGGCGGCTAGCCGCGCGGTCGATCAAAATAATCTGAAAAAACTCCACCGCGGCGCTAATACGCACTACGCCGCAACCGCTAGTGCGTACATGGGCTTAGTTCATATATTTTGACAGCTGTTAACGCTCTAATCGTCTGTTAAGTGGTTAACATCGTAATGGTGAAATTCGTTCTTAATAATATAATGTGTAACTGCCTCACTCGGAGACGTCAGTTAAATTTAATGCTTGACTAAAGTTGCAGCAGTCACTTTATGCTGTAGTTTTTTTTTTTTTATGGTATAGGAAGGCAAACGAGCAGACGGATCGCCTGATGGAAAGCGATTACCGTAGTGTAATACATAGAACGTCACTAAACAAGCATTATATTTAATTGACGTTTCCGATTACAATCTTGAAAGATCAAAACACTTTGGGATGTAATAGAACTAAGGGGAAAAAATTATAGAATAGAACTATTGGGAATATACCAGCTGCATATTCGTAAGTAATGCAATGCAGTTATATTGCAGTTCCTCCCAACTGCATAAGAACCGTCACACGGCACACTAAACCACCTAGCGCGTGCAGTCGTTTTACTTATCACTATCACTTCACTACATATTATAAAACAAAGGCGCTTCCCGCTGTCTGTCCCTATGTATGCTTAGATCTTTAAAACTACGCAACGGATTTTGATGCGGTTTTTTTTAATAGATAGGATAATTCAAGAGAAAGGTTTTCATGTATAATAAACTTTGTTTTACGTACGGGTATTACAGAAAACTCACATAAACCGAAGCGAAGCGAGGGCGGGTCGCTAGTTACTTATAAAGTTATAATATCAGCTAATTAATACCCTTAACATGAGTTAATTTTACCGTGCTCGGTAGCGAGTCGAATGCTCTGTCCCTCGCACCCTACGAGTAAAAGAATACCGCGGGACAGCGAGGTTAGGTTAGAGGTAGCGAGCAATTTTTACTCGCTAACGAGTAGACTGCGCCGAGCGTACGCCGGATATACAGTGGCGCCCTCATTACTTTTATCGTGTTTTCTAATAAACTAAAGTATTTTATTGAAATTGGACGAAATGTTTTTGTACTACAAATGAAAACACAACTTATAGGGTACTAGCGACCCGCCGTCGCTTCGCTTCGGTTTATTTGAGTTTTCTATAACACACGTACATAAAACAAAATGTATTACTTATACATAAAAACCTTCCTCTTGAATCACTATCTACCGCATCAAAATCCGTTGCGTAGTTTTAAAGATCTAAGCATACATAGGGACAGACAGCGGGAAGCGACTTTGTTTTATACTATGTAGTGATATCATATAGTTTAATTACAATTCACCTTCGAGTTATTAACTTAACGGAAAAAATCAAAAAAGTGGCCACCTTTTCCCGTTAATCTGACTACTCAAAGGGTAATTGTTATTAAAGTTTTTTACGTATCCCATAAATTGTATTTTTACTTGCACTACAAAAACATTTCGTCTGATTCCAAGGAAATTCGTTAGTTACTTAGAAAACACAATAATAGTAATGAGGGCGCCACTGGACGCTCGACGTTTGCTCGACGCAGTCTTAATTGTAACTCATGTCATGGTAAGCGTACTGTTCTCCAACTGCAACCTCCTTGCAATCTGTAGTAATACCAGCTGCAGTAATATAATAAGGCGAATAACACAATACAACGGTAGGGCAAAAGTACCGACTCATTTGTGACCTCACCACTTGAACATGACTCATTGTGATTACTATGCAACAAAAGAACTCGAGTTCTTGGAATCTCTATCATGATGTTAGTTTGTAAAATACTAGCGACCCGCCCTCGCTTCACTTCGGTTTATGTGAGTTTTCTGTAACACCCGTACATGAAACAGGATTTATTATACATACAAACCTTCCTCTTGAAACACTCTATCTATTAATAAAAACCGCATCAAAATCCGTTGCGTAGTTTTAAAGATCTAAGCGTACATAGCCTCCTAAGGCCCGAAGTCCTTTTAAAAGGCCTTCGTACGGCTATTCAAATTAAGGTCTAGTGCAAAGAAAGTAAAGTGGAATTTCTTTTGTTTTTATAACTAATGATCAAATTAGAAAATCGACCTTATTTCTTTCGTAATGGATTCATATTCCATTGATAAATTTCGTTGTATGGTGGGCCTTAGGAGGATAGGGACAGACAGCGGAAAGCGACTTTGTTTTATACTATGTAGTGATTACATTCAAAAAGTAAGTAGGTAAGTGCATTAAATTTCTCAAGTATTTCAAAACAGGTGCAATAAAAAGTGAATGAAAGCAAGTACAGTAGAGGGCATTAGTTCGCTTTTGACGACGCGCTGGCCTAGTTGGTAGTGAGTAGTGACGCCTAGGCTGCCTCCGAAGCTAGCGGTCCCGAGTTCAAATCCCGGTAAGGGCCGATATTTGTGTCTTGAGGGCAAGTATTTGTTCCTGAGCCTTGGATGTTTTCTATTTATTTGAGTAAGTATGTATTAATCTATATATGTTTAGATTTTCGATCTCTAGTCTAGCGCCCATAGTACAAGCCTAGAGCTTAGTTTGGGATGTCACACCAATTGTCAATTGTCAATTGGTGTGACATAGTCCCCTGATATTATTATTATTATTAAATGTTCTTAGATTGATTTGAAAGGGATGACACTACAGTGTTGCCACTCTTTAATTTGAAGACTTTTATGCCAGACTATGAAATGTTGATACTTATGTTATGGTTATGACCGGCTACATGAAAAATGCTCTTATCTCTTCCGGAGTGCGAACTGATAACGGCTCGGAGGATGTTGCCGCTATTTACCGTTTCTAGAACGATCTGTCGCCAAGTGGACCTATAACAGCTTAACCTAAAACATTTAAATTTTAAAAACCCCCGACTCATAACAGTCTGTAAAGAAACGTCTAAAAAGTAAATAATCGTCGGGGACCGCTAAGTAGCTGGGTTTTTTAAATTATCTAGTTTACTTAGCGGTCCCCGACACAGGTACTCCAAAATGGGGCTATTTGGAACAAAGTAATCATAAAATTATAGTATTTTTTTGCCATGGCTATTATTATAAAAGTGATAGAACCGTCAAACTTGTCAGGCGAAGTTTTCGTTTCTATCATTGCCATGACAAAAAATATATCAACTAAAACCTTTATTTGTTCAATATCATAAAACAGTTCTAGCAGGCGAAAACTGAACACAGTTTATCTCTGTTAAATAGCTCCCGTTTTACGGTACGCGATTTAAGCGGTTCTTCGCAATCCTCTTAAGTACTTATATCAGTATTCAGTTCAAAGCATCTAGATATTCGCTTTATTCTAGATCCATCTGCGCACCTGACGGAGGCGAAGGGCGGGCGGGCGAGGCGGCGTCACGTCTGACCCACTTTACGCGGGATCGATAGGTTCGTCGAAGCTTCTGGAACATCGTCGGAGCTGCTTTCCACTATGCTGCCTGCTTTATACAAGAGCCATATTTAGATCTTCTGTCTTAATATAACTGCATGCTACGCTTACTAGAAGATGCCCGTGATTTCGTACGCGTATTCGTTTAACGCTCTTTTTTTTTTTGTTGGGGTCACCTAAGAAATATTCCTTCCAAATGTCAAGACTAAAATAACTTCGTTTTGTGAAACATTGTAAACTATTCATGGTTATTATTTCACTACGCTCTCATTTTTCAAACTTTTTTCCAAGCTTCTTCCCAAACTTTTAGTTAAGGTCAACCCAAGACCAAATGATTATAAGGTAAATGCACCCATCATTGACAGTGCGCCAGTGATGATATAACAATTTTAACGGACAAAAAGGCACTTTCAAAAGATTTAGTTCTAATAGAGGAAGGCCCCAAGTATTATAATTATAATGTTATCTCATTGTAAGGAATTAGCGTTCTATATATAATTTGTGGTATGACTTTTATTGGGGTTGTTCATGACTGAAGCACTCGAAAACAACGACGGTCGGACGGACGACCGAGTGAATGTCCAAGCGGTGAGTTTAAGTAGTCCCGTCAGTACAATCAAAACATATTTTAGCGCGTGCATTTTCAATTTAGCAGCATGGTTTCTGCCGATGGATCGAACGTATAAGGCTGCTTAATTGAAAATGCACGCGTTAAAATCTGTTTTGTTCGCTCTGACGGGACTACCTAAACTCGCCGCTGCGATTTCGCTCGTCCGTCCGAACGTCCGTTGTTTTCGACAAAATAACACCCCTACAATTTTAAAAGTAAAACACGTTCGTTCTTCATTTAAAATTGACGACTACTCGTATTTTTATCATAGCTGTAATATTTGTGGTCGATTCCTTGGAACCCTGGTGACTTTTTCTCGGAACCCACTTTAGAAATTGCTGCTATGCCTGCCTAGCTACGTTACCTGCGAATATTTTCTTCTAAATCCATCCCAAGAGTGGTCGGTCTAAAAATAGATGGCATACAAAGCTTTTGGCAAACAAAGGCGATAGTTCAACGGACATCTCCACCTCTCCACGAGTTGTATTCGTTGAATCATTCATAAACATGATTTAGAGAAGGTAGAACACAGCCGATATGGCGTGTCGTGAATCTTCGTTCGCGCAGACACGAACAACAATTCCGATGATTTCCGAAAGTACGATTAAAACTCACGAACAGACTTGTACGTAATAGTTATAAGGTGCAAATTAAATTGCAGCTTTTTTTTCCATCTCACTCACGCCTGTTTGACGGCTGACTGAATGACACGCGGGCGCGCGTCAACATGGCGTCACTTATAACCAATAATAGCACAGAATACAACCGCGCAACGCTGATTGGTTCCCGCGCTTCGAAAAAATGACATCTGCTCAGGTACATCGGTAAGCCATATCGGTGGTGTTTTACTGTAGGTATTGAAAACATCTTTAATTGTTCAGCCACTAAAGAACCCTGTCACAGTATAAAGATACTATGACCCTGTTGCAGGTCCCAATGATTAATTTTGATGTTATTTATTTTTCGTGACCTGCAGGTCTATTATGTATGTTATGTATGTATGTAGATAAAACATCTGTCACTTTCTGACCAGTCAGTAAGTGCGAGAGTGACGGATGCTTTTATCCACGGCGATAAAGTCTGAAACACTTTGACTGCCACCAACCCACTAGGCGAGTCCACTTTGTATGATAATCAGAGCTCTTGGCAGTAAAAGTGTATAAGTGTCCTACTTTGAAAATCAAACTTCAAAGTAGGTACGTTAGCTCCATCCCTGTCACTCGCCATTCGAGACTAGGTCGAGAAAGGGGGATGGAGTAATTAATGCCATCGCAGTATTGTAAAAAATGGCAAAGTTAATACAGTAATAGAGGTGACGTTAACGTTTTTAACGTTATATCAAACATCGTTATTATACATATATCGATATGTGGTTTAAAGTTTATATCGTTACGATAAATACCGTTATAAATAGATCAGTGTTTTATAATGTTATGGCACGTAAATAACGATATAATCGTAACGTTATCGTAAAATAGCGCTATTTGAATAATACTAGGTACATCACTCAAGGAGCACGGGCCTTCTATGAAAATCGAAGTTTGAAGTTACGTTAGCTCCATCCCTGTCACTCGTCATTCAACATTAAATCGAGAGAAAGGGATGAAGCTCGTTACTTCGAATTTGGATTTTCACAGACACGTTCTTTGTGTTCCTTGTATTCCCACAGATTATATACTTACTTGTTACTTCGTAAGTAAAGCCAACAAGACATTGACTATGAACAAAATATTTACACACACGACTTACATGACATGACACTGGGTCATATTTACATGTTATAAGTTTTGATCAAAAAATATTTTAGGGTCAACTTTATGTATTTTATTGTTTCAAAGTCATTTCATTATCTACTATAAAACCAAAATAATGTGCCACCTTCCGTCTGCTCTGCATCATTCATTAGATCAGCTCTTTGATACAATTGCATTTATTGATTTGAATCGCATTGTCAGGTTTACATTTGTGGTCCGAATTTCAGCCCATTTTCCATTAACGGGACCTAGTTCAAAATTGACTTGCAAATGAACCGGACAACTTGCATATAATAACATACTTACATAAAAACAGTGTAGGTAAGTTAAATAAACACCTACCCACTCACTCTTGTCAAATACCTACCCTATTCTATTGGCAGACTTAAATCTGTGCTACCGTATGCTTGCTCCATGACCTATTTTGAAAATCGATATTCGTCGTTCTGTACGTCATCTTCCGACTCTTTGTCTCTTTCTTTAGTATCGAATGACAAGTGATAGAAAGGGATAGGCATACTGCGGTAACTTCATCAAAGGCAGCTTACTGCACAGTAATAATAGCATTTTAAATTTAATTCGATAACTACATACATTCATAAACTCACGCCTTCATTCCCAAATTGGGGTAGGCAAAGCCACAGAATCACCAACAACTCCAAAAACCCGTTGATGATTCCGTAAACATAACCAACCACATTTAGCACACTTAAGCTAAGATGTTTATCAGTGTATTAGAGATAATGCGGTTACTAATAGAGTGCAATTATATTGCTTCGGCGGCATATGCGTGTACCTACCTATGTATAGGTTAGAACTCATCCTGAAACGTAAATATGCAAGGTTAAAACAATTTAGATGTAGCAACGATACGTAAATCTCAAGTTTGTATTTAATTTAAGTAAAAGATACGCCGAACGATTAGAGGGTTTATTCTTCTATGTTTTTATAATGTAAACTTAACGCCCTTTGCGCAGACTGCAGTGTATCATGCGCGACACGCACGCGGACACTTATCAAAACAAGTTAGCTCGGGGTATTGCTTACTAACTTCACCGTTTGACAACAGATGGCGGTGAACGCAAGTATTTTATTTTTATATAGCTGAGCGAGGGCCACTTGCCTCTACTCTACTCTAGGCGGTAAAATAAAAACCATATATTATCGTTTTAACCCGTAATCGTATTGTGAACGTTTTTATAGCTCTTATTTACTTGACAGTAATGGCGGTCGAGATAAAATAATACGATAACATGTCAAGAGCATTATCTTTTTACCGAGCAGAATACTCCCAGATTATTCATAGTACTTCACTGTCTATTGCTTTGAGACTCTCTCTAGGGCTTTATTCTACTTTGTCTTTACACGCATCGACTTTAACTCGGCCGCCGAGTAAAATAGAGCACCTGGTATTACTGTACGAGTAATACATACGATATCATAAAAAAAACGCCTATAAAAATATTTAAAGCAAGAATGATAGAGAAATGGAATTCGTTATTTTTAATAGACAGGCTTGTTTATGCTAATAAATCGTAAATAATAATTATTATTTATAAGGATACTGAACAAGTTTACCACTCTTACCAAAAGTATAAATCCATTTTCAGTCTCTCACTCATTCACTCATCGACGAACGAGCGAAATCGCAGCGGCGAGTTTAAGTAGTCCCGTCAGAGCGCACAAAACACATTTTAGTGCGTGCATTTTCAATTAAGCAGCCTTATTTATACGTTCGTTATTATACGTTCTATCCATCGGCAGAAACCATGCTGCTAAATTGAAAATGCACGCGCTAGAATATGTTTTGTTCGAACTGACTCGTCCGTCCGTCCGACCGTCGTTATTGAGAGAATCACTAGATACCCTTGTCATAATAAACTTCCAACTTAACATCTAATACATGGACTTGTACAAGTCCATGATCTAATCACAAGCATGGCAATGATAATGACAATTATAATCACAATGACTAGGAACTACCTAGAAAAGTATGCTTCACATTTTTATCGAGTGACTGGACATACATAAGACATAAGTACATAGACTGTGAAATACCTACAAAACTCTTTGCGTAGTTGGATAAAACCTCGTCCTTATTTAATGAAAGGAAGAGGCAACTTGGTCTTGGGTTATTCTCTCAACAACGACGGTCGGACGGACGAACGAGTGAATGCATTTTCAATTAACCAGCCTTATACGTTTGATCTATCGGCAGAAACCATGCTGCTAAATTGAAAATGCTCGCGTTAAAATATGTTTTGTTCGCACTAACGGGACTACTTAAACTCGCCGTTGCGATTTCGCTCGTTCGTCCGCCCGTCCGTTGTTTGTGAGAGAATAACACCGCTGTCCCCTATTTTTAAGTAACCTCCGACATTCAAAAATGAAACGTAAAGTCGATACATTTATCTAATCTCGAGATTTGTTTTTCACGTAGGTACGTAATCTTATCTCGCTTAGTTACCAATCTCGTGCGTTAGCGAATTCCTAGTCGAATTACCGCATCGCGTGACGCTTTTGATTCTATTGTAATCAAACTAATCATACAATGTTTTTAGACCACCCTATATAAATACAAATCTATACATACATCGCTCATTGAATACAAAACGGACACATTCCAAAATAATTTGTTTTTGCATTAAAAATCTTATACGAATAGCTTCTAATTTTAAAATGCAACACTGACTCATTTTGGAATGTGTCCGTTTTGTTTTCAATGAACGACATATCGCACCTTCACTAGAACAAGGGCACAATGTACTATATGATTATAGGGGCAATTGTGCCCTTGTCCTACCGAAGGTGCGATATATAAAAGGCAAACCTGACTCACTGACCTATATATCAACGCATAGACAAACTGCTGGCTTTAGAGATTCCAGATGCCCAAAATTAGAAAAGCCGGTCACATTTATATTTAGCCGGACATTTTGCCCTGAAAGCCTGACACGTTGGTTCAAAAATAATTTTACTCATTTGAGACACTTGATATTATTATCCTGCGAGATCGCTAGTCATGCGTGCGAGTCCGAGTGAGTCGCTCGCGCGTTTTCTTTGGGCATCTTTGTCTTTGGCGGGGCGGGATTGACCGAGAGTTCTACGCACTTTCCATCTTGAAGGACAGCAGCACCCGATCGTCAGGCTCGATGGTACTGCACGCAATATCAAGCAAAGTATCCATCATGCTAGACGTTACTGATGTTGGGGTTTTTTGGACAATAAAATAATAATAATTAATTAATTATTGTTTTGCAGCAAGCCTGTGCACTATCGTGCATCGTGCACGGACAGACAGCACCGATGGATAGTGCGCAGACGGCTTAACAATAGCCGGACAGGCTGGACTTGTATAATATACACTCAGGAGCAAAAGTATCGGGTCAGAGTGCGTTTTTCATACAAACGAGGCTATTTTGAAGCCTTGTTTCCTAGCCAGGGGTTATTTTGAGTGAGGTTTAAAGGTGGGTACTCCGAGGTTCAATAGGAGGAGGTCAAAAGTTCTTAAGACACCTAACTGATCGCGCAGTTGACACCACAGCGAGAGAGTTTGGGTTCGCATTTGGATTTCCTTACATTTTATTGTCATTTTAGATGTGCCCTGGCGAGGAACCAAGGCTTCGAAATAGCCTCGTTTGTATGAAAAATGCACTCTGACCCCATACTTTTGCTCCTGAGTGTATTTAGCCAGATACTGTAAATAACCGGACGCCTGGAAATCGTATCCGCAACGTAAGAAAGGTATCGAAGGTCGAAGAGATCTGCGCATTTATCCGTAGACAGTAGCTTATCAGTTATCACTTGAAGTTTCCGCACGGTACGTAAACGTTAGTAGCACGTGGCGCGGTATAAGGTACGTGCACGAGCGTTAAATTGGGACCCATTTCAAGAAAAATATGCTTGAAGTCGTCAATGTCATTAGAGATGTCAAGTCATTTGTAACTTTTAGGAAACTCACCCTTATTGGTGTAGAATGTCAGATTGATTTTGGACCTAAGGTGGGTACCAATTTCAATCTCGTGACTATGTACGTGCACTAAGGTGTAGCAATACAGGTAGAAAACTTTATTCTTAGAAATACTCGGTAATTTCAATTTGAGGGGCCACATTATGCTGCCACGCCCTCAAGACTCAAAAGTAATGACTTTGGGTCTCCCTCAGAATCCCTAACAACGTTTGTCCTAACACATCATTTGTCCGAATTTTCATTTGCCCTAAACTGGTTTTCAGATGAGTCAGGATATCTGCGGTTGGGTTAGGTTAGGGTTGTATAACAACACTAAAAAGTTTTAAAACTTAATGGGAAATGGCTTTAGGATAAACGAAAATTCTGACAAACGATGCATTAGGACAAATGACAATTAGGGATTCCATAGGGGAACCGTTGACTTTATGTGCTTCCGCGCGAAGTGTGTGAGATATTGTTATTTTGCGGGGGCTTTGATTGCAGCGTGAAATTCAAATAATAGATGATAACTTTAAAACTACAACATATTAAAATTATGACATACATACCTCTACATACATTGAATCACGCCTGTTTCCCAGAGGGGTAGGCAGAGACCACTTCTTTCCATTTGCTACGATCTTGACAAATTTGTTTCGCTTCTTCCATATTCATACATCGGGTCATGCACGCACGTCGGTTTCGGGTACTTAAGATTCGGCCCATTACAATGATGATTTACAAGGATTAAAAATTTATTAGTGTTCAACTACTTATTGAATCAAATCATCGTTAAACATCGTGGGCTTTCGAAGATTCAACCAAAAACACGCGGAAACGGTCATGATTGAAAAATAAAACTATCCAGGATTTTGGTTTCTACCCATTTAAGGACAAAAATTAAAGAACTTTAACTTTGTCAGTTTTGTGACGAAAATTGGCCATACATTGCGGTCGTCAATGTACCTATGGCCAATTTTCGTCGCAAAACGGACAAAGTTAAAGTTCTTTAATTTGAGTCTTTAATTATCCTTAATTAGTTCACGTTGTAGTGAAAACGCCTTGTCTCATCTAGGGAAAGTATGACTAAGTCAAGATACGCGAATCACTACCGATTTTAATATACATATAATGTAGCCTCTGAGCATTACTCTTTATTTTAAATGACGGGCCAAATAAAACTATTATAAAGCCCTGGCTTCTGTAAGTCCATTTATTTTTATGAAACTGCATTGGTATTACCATTTTAAAAGTAAACTGGAAAAAATAATACCTTATCCTGTCTTCAACGAGAAGCCTGATTAACATCTTGAAAAACAATCGAAGGTTGGACGATACGTACCGTATCGAAGCGCCTCGTACCGCTCAAGTATCAAGAAACAATCGTAACAAGATGTATTTTCATAGGGATGGGAAATTGATCATTTCCCTTTTTTGGGGGGTTTTGAAACACGACCAGTAAAAAACCGATAAAGTGCAAGTTGGACTCGAAAACCGAGGGTTTCGTACCGCCCAACAGTAGGTAATACTAAATTCGGGTCTCTATTGACTGCCATAATTATTTTTAGTCATAATGTGTTTTAAGTCATAATTTTCGCAAGTCATAATGCATTTTTCTAAGGACACGGTTATTTTATCAGATTTTGTATAAAACTAACCTAACTAATCTACACGATAAACGTTTATTAAAAGCTATAACTTCAGCCTGAAAGAAGTTATGACAAAAAAAAGTATGACTAACAATACATTATGACTAACCATGTGTATGGCAGTCAAAGGGATCCGACTAAATTCAATTTCTTCCCAAGTCACACTTCAGCATTCTTAGTATTTCTTGTTTTTCTTGGGCACTTTTGTATGGAAATTGGGTGTGGCACTAACAGAATTGAAACCTACTCGTATATATTATAAATGTATTTAGTTACAGCATAGGTAATTACTAATTTCTTATTATCTATGGTCGAGAACAAAAATATGGGCACTTGAAAACCAAAATACATAATAGCCCATAGAAACTTTGGCTAGCCATCAACAACATTTCCCAATAGCTCAAAGATTAACTGGAAGAGATTCCTTAAAGGGATAAGTTCGCCTTTGCATTACAACGAACAAAAAAAATTAGAATACTTTTGGACACAAACTTGTTCATAACAAACACCTTTTAAAAATGTTCTAGCTTTGCGTATGTAAACTCTTTGTTGTACGAAAATAGAAATATTACAACATTGTTATTAAAGTAATGTACAAAGGCGAACTTATCCCTAAATGGGATTTGTTTTCCTAATTAATTACTATTGCACACAGATAACCTTATGTAAATTTAAAATCATAATATATTCAATCCCGTAAAAACATCGGTGTTTAACATCCCTATCATAACTTATCAGATGCATCGGCCGCCGTTGAAGGATTTATACTTAATCTAATCACAAATAAGTCCAGTCACACGGGCACTTTAGTGCCATTTCAACATTACCAGAGGCAATGCCACATTTAAATTTAATGTTCTTCCGGTGACGACTGGCCAGTAATAAAATTATAGTGCATCTGTGTCGATGAAAATCCTGGCCGGTTATAAAATTATAGTGTCTATGGTTTTATTATCCAATTCGTAATTTAAAATTGTGATTCAAAATGGATGATCCACCCGTTAAACAGAAGAGTTACATGCCGTTTTTGAGACAGGTAAAAAACTTGTTAAACTTAGCTGGCCCGAATGTTTCTGCAACACAGTTTTTGGGAAGACGAGAAATTAAAGGAAAAATAACCCAACTAACAATTTAACGTCGTTCAAAAGTTTAGCAAACGTTATCTTAATACCTTTGATCTTAATAGCTAAGTCATACTAATGTTTTAATAACGTTTACTAAACGCGAAAATGGCCCCAGTTATACGACCTACTTTGTCGTATAATGGTCATACAGAAGTCACAAGCCGTCTTCGTTAACGTCATTCAAAAGTCATATAAACGTTATGGAATTACCACTTTTGTTGTATTGTGGTCGTACATGTGTTTTTGAATGACTAAAACGTTTTATTTGAGTCAAGGAACACAACACCTGTAAGACTTCTTATTCATTTTTCTTGTCAGTGGCACTTTGTGATTGTGTTTCGAGATTTGAGTGCAAAATAAATAGTTACAAGGAAATAAAAGGTGAGTGTTATTTAACTTTCATATTTTACTAACTTTATCTGTCTCTTATGGCGTTTAGTTCGACTGGGAATTGAAGTTTTATGATAATATACCTATGTAAATACTATTCAGATTTTCATGCCCCCTCGTAATTTTGTGTTTAAATCATTATATTTTTATCAATAAAAATATGTTTGTATCTAAAAATGTAGGAAATTGTTGCTTTTGTCGTACACTTATCTCTTTACGACGTTGTAAAAACATAAAGTCATATTAAGGTTATTTTAAAACCATGCAATACGCCATGACAGCTAGCTATTAGGGTAGGTAGGGTTTTTTGATAACAGGAAATCCCTATTAACTTTCCTTTTGAAAGTTCCACTACGTTTTAGTTTTCTCCACGTATTTTTTGCTTCCATTTTTCGTAGTTTCTATACAGCGTTCCGTAAAATAATGGCGGCCTAGACGTTTTAAAGTTAAAACCTGACTAAAATGCGACTACAGGTTAGATTAAAGTCAGGAAATGACATTAAACGGCCATCATGCAAATAAACGTTATATTTAAGTTTTAAATAAACAACTAAGTCATTTAAGAGTCGCTTATTAACAGCAGAAAAACAAGATAGTGGTTGTTTTATAAACGTCACTGTAAAAACGTCTATACAATGCTACATTATATAAATGTCATATAAAGGTTTTTCAAACACCTAATTTGGTCAGTTTAAATCGTTTAATGGACCATAACGTTAGTATGACAATTGCGTTGTCGTACAAACGTTAAGCTAAGACTGTAATAAAACGTCGTATAGTTTAGTCTTACCGACGTTGCTAAGACCAGTGTATTATGACATATTCGTCGCACGACTAATAGGTTAAATTAAAGACGTCTATAGGACCTAGTAGTCATCTCATTACCATTATAAGACTGCTATCCAACTTTATGTCGTACAAGTCAAGACTTATGCGACGTTTTTGTTTGTTGGGTAAAGTATTAGGTTAAATGCCTAAAGCATTAGGTTAAATGCCTTAAATAAAGGAAATTGAAATGTCTATGCCACCGCACATTGGGAATGGTACCAATATATTTCCGAAGTCATATAAAAGAGTTATTTTTTTTAATACCAAGTAGGTAGTATACGCTAATGATGGGGCACCTATTATTTTATCGCAACACCTTTCAACGAACTTATGACTACGCAGAATTTTCATTTCAATATCGAAATGCATTTCTCGCCGCATGTTTTTTTTGATAGTCATAAGTCTAATCTAACCTACTTAATTATTGTTTAATATATTCTAAAAACATCATCGTTCCAGCAGAAAATAGCGATGGATGAAATTAAATTCGATGAAAATTATACAATCGATGAAGTGAAATTCGATAAATTTACCTTTACTCGTATTAAAAGGAAAATTAGGGAAAACGATGGTTGTGGTACTTGTGGTATTATTTTTGTGATTTACTTACTAGCTTCTTATACATTAGGCACCTTAAGACTGCGCCGAACGTACGCCGGATGTACAGTGGCGCCCTCATTACTATTATTGTGTTTTCTAATAAATTAACGTATTTTCTTGAAATTAGACGGTGTGTTTTTGTACTACAAATGAAAACACAACTTATAGGGTATTGCAACTAGCTAGCTTCCAGTTACAGGCATGCCAGTTAGTGAATACACATGACTGTAGCTGGCACTTGCAAGGAGCTGGTATGCTAGTGTGCAAGCTACGGGCATGTGTATCCCCGGCTATAGGGTACATCCAGGGATTGTAACCGGTTACAAATAAACCGGTATTTATTTAGGTTAAACCGGTTAATAATTTAGGTTACGTTCGAACGAAATGATTTGGGAACGTTATTTCGAAGCGCTCCCTAACCGGTTACTCTGTGTTTCGATACGGGATGAATGACCGCTGTCGCGCGTCGAGGCGCTGCTGGTGGCTGCGCTATCAATCTAATACCATAGCAAACCAATCCTGTCTCCTTAAACGAGCGGTCATTCACCCCCCACACGGAGGATCCGCTCTCTAACCGGTAAATTGATTTCGTTCCCTGTTTACGCTCCGACATAGAGATACCGGTTAGAGCGGTTCTTGCGAGCGTAACCTTTATTATGGGTTAGGCTCTCAAAGTGCGGCTCTAACCGGTACGGAAAATAAACCGGTTTTCAATCCCTGGGTACATCACATATTTTAATAACAATTCACCTGCGAGTTATCAACTTAACGGAAAAAAGTGGCCACCTTTTCCCGTTAAGCTGACTACCTGTAATTGTTATTAAAGTTTGTTACGTATCCCATAAATTGTGTTTTTACTTGCACTACAAAAACGCATCGTCTGATTCTAAAGAAATTCTTTAGTTCATTAGAAAACACAATAATAGTAATGAGGGCGTTTGCTCGGTGCAGTCTTAAATGTCACGCTCACGCCTCATTGTTTTCAAGGAACAAGCGAAGTAGTTACATGGATGATAGGGTAAGGATCGAGTTTCTTCGGGTTTTAGACAAACAGCGTACAAGGCTCATTAGGTACCTACCTCCCACTTCATTTTCCCCATTAATTAATTATAAGTGAAACACGTGTGATTGTAGATTGAGTGGAGGATATCGTATCTGCACGGTCGAGAAGCGACGGAACTTATCTGATTCGATTACTAGCCAGGGTCACGGTGGCATGCTTATTAAAAAAAAGGAGTAGGTTCTCAATTTGATTGTATTTTTTTAAATGTTCGATTTGATACCTATGTAATATCATTGCTGTTACCTCAGTCTGACGTTTATGAACCAATTCGAAAAGCTTTTTTCATTCGAATGCTTATACTTTTAGTTTGGTCCCATTCTTATCGAAACGAAGATCTGATGATGGAGCCCATGAAGAATCGACGGAACTCCTGAAATCTTATAGGCACGCCTATAGCAATTCCGGTATTTTCCATTGTAACTCTTGTATTTGCTCTTGGAAAGCACTATTTGGTGAAGTGGAACTGATGATGAAGACCACAGGTGACCACCGGAACTCCTACATGGTACCTATTTCAAGGGTGGCGAAAAGATATCTTGATTAAGATAGTTGAGCGACTATGACGAAGTGTAATTTAGGCTTGAAATGTTCTATGGTTTCTAATGAATTGAGATGTTGGGCTACATAACAGCGTAATTATGATCTCTAAAAAGTATAAAATAAATGAATGTTTTAAAGCACCGAAATTTTTATAATCTAGGTGCTCCCCAGGACAGCCCTCGCACCGCCCCAGTTTAACTTTCGTCCTGTTGTAGGACTGTTTCAGTTTATTAATTACATAAGTACATATTGATAAACAATAAACAAAATAAATGTTGTACCTACTATCGCATTCATTACGAGGATTAATTATACATCTAAAGTGTTAAGTTTTTACCAGATCGCGTTTAGATAAAGATAAAGAGACATTTATTCGCAACAATGCAAAACCACATTAGGTACATAGATACAAAAAATAAGACACAGAGAAACAGTTGCGAAACGGTCCCAACTCAGCATTCGCTAGCCGTAAAGCCAGCACTGGTCTTCCGTTGGAACCGCTTGGATTTCTTGTTTAGATTTCTAGTTTATTTTTTCTTCTATATAGAAACACTAAGACAAAGAAGATAAGAGTTCTCTAAATGACTATGCATTTTTTTTCGGAAACATCGACAGGACAAAGTACAGCGATGTAGATAAGAAGAATCTTTATCGAATGCCCTTAATCATTGTTTATCCTAATGTATTATGGTTTAGTTTTGGTTGGTAAATGACTACAACAACGAATCAAGACTAAAGATGTTTTACAAATTCTATAATTTCAGCCTAAAAGTATTTTAGGCGAAGAGATTTTAGACCAAATAATACATTAAGATGAACAATTTTTTGAAATTCAATGTGATACCATATTGTCTGTGTATGCAATGTCGAATATGTACCGGTTCATCATCAACATCATCAACATCATCATCAGAAAACATTACATAAATAATAAATAAATAAATATTCGGGACAGTCTCTCCTTTAAGCGTGGCTTAAAGAGAGAATTCACTTAACTAACAGGCAACAATTTCGCCATGCCACAGATTATATACAAGTTAGGTACTCCGTTCCTCTGGCATTGTTGTTGTTTATGGGCCGGTGACTGCTTAGTGCTTACCATCAGGTGGCCCGTCTGCTCGTTTGCCTTTTACGGTTGTAAAAAAAACTAATTGACCTAGTCCCAAACTAAGCTCTAACAATAACTAAGTATAACAATATAAGGTTTAAATTATGTTGACGTGCAATTAGCTAATATATAAAATGCAATAGCAAAAAGTGGTATAGGTAGTCTTATCGTAGTGCACGACGGAGGGCGAAGGAGAAGAGAAGAAAAATTAAATTAATTTTATACTTACGTTACAGGTATACGTTATTTTAACCTACTTTAACATAATACACTGTATACATAATCCTACTTAAATATATACAGAAATAAATATGCATTTAGTTAAAATTTACCTAACAATACGATTAACATTGAGCACTCAATGATTTACTGATAGCTCGCCGCTATCCTTATCTTAACAAATTAAAGATGATAAAGGCCATCATTTAACTCGATTTATTAACACACCATAATTTTGATTTGGTGACAAGCAAAAGCTTTCACACTGGCTCAGTTTTATCAAACCAAGGCCGGCCTAAACCTGCAATAAATTACCACAGTATTTTTATGGCGCTATACATATACTCGTAATTCATCGTTCATTCAATTCATTATTAATCTCCAATATTGCAAAATTATTGTGCAATAAAACATTGTTAAGGGGCAGTTTAAACTTAACAGTTTAAGGTCGCTGCCAATAGAACTTGCAAAACATGTAAACAATACCAAACGAACCAATTTACCATGATCACTCGATAATCACGTACATTTAAAGTTTAAGTGAGGTCTCTGCAATGATTTATATATACACTGATCATTATTTTCATATTAAGTTCAAGATGAAATAACTATTAATGATGGAAACACGCTTGGTGAATATTTGAGGTTATGTGTCAAACAGTACTAATTTGTTTACATTGTTCACAAGTTCTATTGACGATGACCTTAGTTGGAACTGAGTTACTTTTGTGTGAGATTGTCCCCCCTATTGTTCATTTGTTGGTTCCAGGTCTTCGTGACAGCCAGCGTCTCCGTTAACATCATCGGCCACGGCTGCGTCATCGGCTATTCAGCCATCCTCATCCCCAATCTGAGGAAGGATGACTCCATCATCAAAACCGATCCCAGCACGGAATCATGGATAGGTAAATAGCCTTCTCCCATAGAAAACGTAACTAAGGTACTAAGTAAATGCATGGAGCCATTTTATTCGTACCTATAAAGCCGGGTACTCTCTAGCGAACTGTAACTGTAACCGTAGCAGTTACAGTAACGAGCTCGAGAACAGGCTCGCGAGCCGCGTACACATCACGATTTTACCTGGATTTTTACTGGTGGTTTAGTTTTAACCCATGAAATTGCTCTTTTTTTCAGCTTCAATTATTGGCTTTGCTTTGATCCTGGGAAACTTCATCGTTACCCCACTCATGGACATCATCGGAAGGAAGAAATGCCACATGCTGTCCATTCTGCCTATCTTGACTGGGTGGTTCCTGCTGGTCACGGCTAAGAGCGTTCAAGCCCTCATCCTCGCCAGGTTCCTACAAGGTATATCCATGGGTTTGATGGGACCCTTAGGGTCTATTGTTATTAGTGAAATGACAGACCCTAAGAATAGAGGAGCGTTCCTTACATGTGTGTCATTATCGTTGACCATAGGCGTCATGTTCACACATTTGATTGGCACTTTCATTAGCTGGCAGCAGACTGCTTTAGCCTGCTCGTTTATAACCTTTACGAGCCTGAACATGATCATATTTACCCCTGAATCTCCTCCCTGGCTAATAGCTAAGGGAAGATACCAGGAAAGTAGAGACGTTTTCTTCTGGTTGCGAGGTGAAGGCAAAGAACAAGAGGATGAGCTTGAACATATGGTAACAGCCCAAAAGATGATCCGGAAATCAAGCGTCGCTGGTCAGAAACTGTCCGTGTGGGTAAGAACTAAAAGATCCTTGCGATATTTCAAGGAAACTTGCAAGAAACCCGAGTTTTATAAGCCTATAGCAATTATGTTTCACTTGTATGTCTTATTCCAATTTGCTGGCATCAACGTCATCAGTTCCTACACCCTTGACATCCTAGGGAAGGTCGTAGGGCCTGAAGCAAATACACAACTACTCATGGTACTTCTTGACGTAGAACGACTGGTCTGCAACGTCCTCGCGGTGTTCTTAATGAAGAAGTTAAACCGACGAACCTTGTTGTTCTCCACTGGAACTCTCTGCGTCCTTGCTTACTTTTCGAAAGCGACTTATGTATTATCAAAAACCCATAACTGGCTACCCTTCGACAGTCAGTTCATTCCTATATTTTTAATAGGGATTTACATGTTTTCCCTTACAGTTGGTATATCGTCTATACCTTTTGCGATCTCCGGTGAGATCTTTCCTTTAGAATATAGAGGGTTGGGAGGAGGTATCGGGACGTTGCCTTTGTCATTAAATTTCTTTATTGCAATTAAAAGTTTCCCAGTGCTAATGCATGCTATTACTCTACCATTTACTTACTACATATATGGAAGCGTAGTGTTGTACTGCCTCACTGTTTTATATTTTATTCTTCCTGAAACGAAAGATAGGACTCTACAAGATATTGAAGATGAGCTGCGGGGCCGGTCTAAAGATGATGAAAGAAGTTCTGAACCTCTCAACGAAAAGGTAAACGTTCATTTGATGCGAAGATATAGTTCTCAAATAATAATTCACTGATTAACTTCTAACATTACTGGTGATTCATTCTGCTGAAGTAGGCGGATCATTGTGAAATTACTAAGTTACACTGGGTTGTTAGAATTGCCGTCATTGATTGATTGATTGATATTACTTGAAATGACAGCAATATTCGAAATCCACTGGAAGTACTAGTAACAACGAATAAATTTCTGATTTAAGTTATGCATATAATAAGTAGGTAAGTCACACAAGAGGATTTAAAACTAAATTGACACACGTTACGACGGACGTAAATAATTATGAATGGATGGGCTTTCAATGTCATTTGTTTGTATGGTGACATTATACTTAATCATATTTCTTTGTACTTGTTATACATACCAATGCCAAAATTATTTGGCTTTAGAGACAATGTAAATAGGTGTAAATATAAGATTTAGCTTGTATATATTTTGTGATATTAAGATGCTCGTTAATAAAGAAAGTCACTTTCTATGATGATTATATCTAATGTCGTTTTATTTAAGCAGATGTACTTTTATAAGGTCACATTAATTTCTTTTATTAGGAATAAGGACACGAAGGGAAGAAAAAATACAGGATTGTTTCATACTTATTTTAATTTCTTACATATTTAAAAATGGATTCCAGCAATATCCATATACGAGCACATATTCCTTAATTAGCAGATATCCTTTTACAATATGTTGAAATAAAAAAACAACAAACAGTCGAAGAGTTTTTTGTTTGTTAGCCTAAATGCATGACGGTAATTAATGGGTTTCCAAAGTGTGAAATAATGAAATATGCTGAGTGTCGTAACTTGCACACCACAAATTGTGATTTGCCTGTTTTGGTTTTCATTGTTTTTTTCTTTCGTCGTCGCCAGACTCGCCAGTGTCGTTGCATCAATATATTTCCCTTCTTTTTAACGGGACGTTTCAATCAAAAAGTACTGGCTGATTGACTGGGTGAGATAATTAAAGGTCACACTCGTAAGTTTTTCGAAATTCACCCTTAATCTACAAAATATAACTATCTACTCTACATACGTCAAAATATCACAAGTACAATCTATTTAGGGGCTTTTCCATCTTCGGGGCCAGCTTTGTAGCTGTAGAGCGTTTCCTGTTGCTTTCAACACCTTATCATCCACCTTCCATGGTCTCTAGTTCCAGCATTTTATCCTTCTCGCCGGTGTCTGGCTTAGAGACCTCTTTAACACCTTTGAAATGGCATTCTATCTCATACAAGGTCTTTCCCTTAGTCTCTGGCAGGAGGAAGTACAAGAACGCACCACAAATCGCGATGCAAATACCGTAAATCAAGAAGGTTCCATTTACACCAATCTCTCTGAATGATGTTGGAGCAGTTTTGACCACTACAAAGAACATTATCGAGAGAAACATTCCTGATATGCCACTGCCCAAACTCCTGTATGCCAGTGGGAAAACTTCTCCAGCAATAGCCCAAGGAATCGGTAAAATACCCAGAGTTTTTCCAAAGATGTACATCAGCATGGGTATAATTGGAACCCATTTGTACTCTTCCGCAATCAATCCAAAATCTCTCAGGTATATTAAGAGGGAGGTAAGAAATAAGGAGACCACGCTGACGATGACTCCTATGAAAAGCACTGTTCTTCGATTCAGTTTGTTAACAACTACACACGCCATTATTGAAGTCACGAATCTTACGCCATCTACCATGAGCATGCAAGTGTTTGACTCGATGGCACCATCACTAACTACGTCCATCATTGGCACAGTATACGACGGCACCACTGTCATACCAGAAACTTGGAAAAGCACAAACATGAACATCATAATGATCGTCGGCTTATAGAATTCTGGTTTCCTAGCGATTTCCAGATACGTTCGCAGCCTTGACTTTTCAACTGTCACCCGAGTAGTTTCCACTTTTTGACTGTTTAATAGCACCTCTAGTTCCTTTTCGGAATCGTGGTAACGCCCTCTTAGCGATCTGAAAGACTTTCGGCACTGATTGAATTTCCCTCTGGAAGCCAAGTACGGTGGTGTTTCGGGTGATAAGGAGATTAAAATGAAAGAGATGGCGTAGACGCTTCCACAGGCGATGCCGGCGGATCTCCAGTAAAGGAAGGTCCCGGAGACGTGCGCCAGGAGCATGCCGGTGGCGAAGGAGAACGCGATGGTGGCCAGAAAGGCGCCTCGGAGTTTGGGCGCGGAGTACTCGGCAATGGATACTGGAGCGGCAGCAGCTTGCAAGCCCATGGCAAAGCCCTGAAATATACAGAAGATAAGGTGAACAAAAATTTAGTTTATAGCCAAGTACCTTATAAACGTTTACAATTGCATGAATTAATTACTAATAATTGAAATGAAGAACTAAATTACATTAGTACGATGATACTCGTAAGTAAAAAAGGATTTTGTTCGAGTGGTGGTTTCTTCAAATTAGAAAGAAAAAATACAATCTTCTAATATAAAAACCGTCCTTATCTTATCCGAAAAATTAAAGTGTCTAATTTTATTACACGCAAAATCGCATAGCGATTGACTTATCTTTATAAGATATGTACAATTATCTGTTCAAGGAGTCGTGAAAAATTGGCAATTTGTCATGATGATATGATGATGAGATAGTGTTGCGTTCGTTCAATTAACTAACACAGGTATCAAAGTACAATGAGGAATTAATAATGTATCTCAACAATCTCAACCCGACTTAGATCCTTATATTAGACCAAAACATATCTCGTAAAATATCACCAAATTCCTGATGTGGCGTAGGACTTCTTCAAAGGTTAACATCTGATAGAACCTGCGCTATACGCATCCCATCCATCTGTTTTCCACTTGACAATCGACAGCATATACATACATATGCCAAAAATACGTCTTCCCGTACGTAGACACCATATTAACAACCATTCATTTCATTTGTTCAGTCCAGAGATTTATTGTTGTGATAAATGGAAAACAACGAGCTTAATTGCTGGCAATGCTGGCGTGTGACAAGGCAAGATCACAAGACACTTGGCCTCCACTTGTTTAATACTTAATAATTTTATTGTAGAAATGAAACGGGTCGATTATTACATTTAAATTGAGTGAAAACATTTGCCTCTCTGAATTGTTCAGCTTTATTTTGGATAAATACGGCACCTAAACCCACTTCACAGGCATCAGTTAACATGACTGCTAATCGACGTAGCACGAAGCGACGGGGGAGAGTCGCTTATTTACAAATATTTCAAGTTAGAATGACCTCGCCAAAAATACTGGTTATGTTAACGTAATAGTTAACCTCTGCTATTTGATCGAGGTCATATCTATTTAACTATTAATAATAGTTTATTACAGGAGTCTTAACTGGTTCATAATGTTCTCCTTTATTGTCACGTGCATGCATTTACAAGATTCATGTGACGCGTTGTGATTGCCTTTCAATTATGTCGTCAACTGATTCTAATGCTTTGTTATTATTATCATTTATTTATAGTTAGTATTTTCAGTCGGCTCTATGTTGCCGTACACTTTAGTGCTGTGTAACATTAACGTCGTATTTTAACTGCTGCACTAATCTGACAAGGCGTTAGTGCGACAAGGTACTAAGGTGTGCAGCTGCATAGCAGAATATTAGTCAGCTTACTTATCGAATATGCCGTCGATAGCGATGAAGTAAGAAGGTAAGAAGAAGATAAAGATCTCTTAAGGCGACGGGTAGTGCAATCGTCTTTCCATACAATCTTTGTATTCCTTCGATTAAAAATACCTTCACAAAGTTAGTAATAAAAGACTATGCCCTACTCGTCGCCTTAAAGAATTTTTTTTTAGGAAAACTGGTAATTCTGCCACCAGTGTTAACAAAAAAAAAACATTACTATTACAGAGTGTATCCGAGAGAATCCAAATGGATAAAATAAGATAAGATAAGAATATAACTCTTTAACGTTGTAATAGAAGAGTGATGACTATGAATTTAGATGGATATAAGGGTAGAGGAAGAAAGAAAAAGGTTTGGATGGATTTTGTGAAGTAAGACATGTGTATAAAAGGTGTGAGTGCAGAGTTAACAGTGGATAGAGAATAGTAGAAGAAGAAAACATGTTGTGTCGACCGCACCTATACTCCATTTGTTTAGGTGCTTAGTTCGTCAGCCAATAGAAGCAGAACACTGATATGTCAAAGTGCGATAAAACAGTTTTGATTGGCTGTTTAACAATGCCACGTGGTTTGGATTGTTTCCATTTTTCTAAAGTCCTAAACAAACAGAGTAAGTGCACAAGAGCGGGAAGATGATGATGATGATGAACCTTATATGGTAATTGGAATAGCCACTTGCCTGCAAAGTCCTGCTGATGAGTAGGGTGGCAGGTCCCGCAGCTGCTACCATCAGTGCCCACCCACCCAGGGCTGGCAGCGTGCTCAGCTGGTTGGTGAGCCGGCGGCCCAGCCGCTGCAGGCAGAGGGGGGCCGTCACGATCCCTAGGATTAGCGCCAGGCCGAGAATCGAAGCTGGAAGGAGATGACACTTTACATAGTAAAGAAAAAAAAATAGACCACATAACGTGGGTAGTGTTACGATCTCAATAACCATACCGGCTACGTGTCTGTTCTTTGGATATATTAAACTTGGTCACATGTATCGATTCAATAGTAGAATACCTACTTATAACTTTTTAATCCTGCTATTCTTTTTTTTTATATATCAACACAACATATATTTAAAAACAACAACATTTATTTGACGACGCGCTGGCTAGCCTATGAAGCTAGTGGTCCTGGGTTCCAATCCCGGTAAAGGCAGATATTTGTGTGATGAGCTCGAATATTTGTTCCTGAGTCATGGATGTTTTCTAATGTATTTAAGTATATATTTCTCTATATAAGTATTTACCCATAATAAGCCTAGAGCTTAGTTTGGGACTAGGTCAGTTGGTGTGAGAGTGTCCCCTTATATTAATTTATTTAAAAAAAAACAAGTTTTAAAGTAAACAGCAACCCGGCAATCAAGGCGCACACAAACTATCTCCATCTCACGATCATTGCGCGGAATCACATAAAGCCATCCCTTTTTATTCTTATGTGGGCCTGGCACCATATCTGACCTGTACCTACACGAAAAGCTGAACGAGAAAGAAACAGTTTGGATTTTTAACCCCCAATATAAAACAGCGGTGTTATAATCTATATCTGTACTAAAGTGAAGTGTTTGTTTGTTTGTTTGCTTGAACGCGCTAATCTCAGGAACTACTGGTCCAATTTGAAATATTATTTCAGTGTTAGATAGCCCATTTATCGAGGAAGGGTAAGGCTATATTATCATACTCACATAAACCGAAGCGAAGCGAGGGCGGGTCGCTAGTATGGAATATGTCATCGTAGCTCACAAAGGGAACCATTCGAACGCATTAAAAAAATAGATAGCTAGCTTAATCGGTGTGATTTGATGAGTATTTATAGGGCTTTATAATAGTTATCTTATCAGCTTTGAAATTAGGAGTGTCCATTATATCAGGGTTTTTATTTATCTAAAAGCTGTGAAATCCAAGGCCGGATTTTTGTATCAACCGTATTTCATGGCTTAATTCAATTTTAATTTCACTTTTGGTGATCTCTTTTATGTTACTTTCATATTTTGTTGAGAAATGCAATTTAAAAAATCCATGGATATTCCCTATTTGATATTTCGAGATGTATGAGCTTCAACTTAATTATCTTCACGTTTAAGTTTAAAATCGTATGTCAGGAAATATGAGATACGTTGTTTTTTTCAAAGTAATGACGATATGCAAAACTTAGAGTGACATTGTACCAACGGCATCACTGTTATGTCAACTGACCACTAGTGAGCCTTATTGCAAGGTGACAAGATTCAAAATGGTTAGTTAACAGTGTTGCTGATGGTACACGTATATGGTCTACTTTGTTTTCTTGTTGAAAAAATCATTGTGATAACAAGAAATATCTTCAAGTACTCATTCTTGAATGTGGAACACGGAGTTTACTTAACACTTGATTTTCTGCAATTATGTTCAAAGATAAAGAAGAATGTTTACATTTCATTCAATACAAAGAACCTTGTTCTAGAACATCATTCATTAACAGGCATACCATTATTATGATTTACAGGATTGGATGAATATATATATATATTGACGACGCGCTGGCGGCGTAGTGGGTAGTGACTGCTTATGAAGCTAGTGGTCCTGGGTTCGAATCCCGGTAAGGACAGACATTTTTGTGATGAGCGCGAATATTTGTTCCTGAGTCATGGATGTTTTCTATGTATTTAAGTATATATTTCTTTATATTAGTATTTATATCGTTGTGTAGTACCCATAGTACAAGCCTAGAGCTTAGTTTGGGACTAGTTCAATTGGTGTGAGATTGTCCCCTTATATATATTAGGTATATTATATGTATGGTAATGGGGAATATTACACTTTGTACTATTACTTATTCTGTGATATAACTAAGTCTTCACTGTCCGTCCATTTCACTGTCAGTACTCAGTGGACCGTAGCTCATGAACTAATAGGTAAAAAGTTGAAATTTCCACACTGCGGGAAAATGCAAAAAAAACGAGGGTGCTTATACAAGAATGGTTCTAGACTCTTCGTGTGTGAGCCCGACTCGTACTTGGTCGGGTTTTTGGCTATACGTTGTATTTAATTTATTTCTAAATCGTAAAAAACTTATAAGTAGTTTAAACTTTTTCAACTGAGCTTATCCACTTAAGAAAACAAAGCCATTGTGTAGTTAACCACAAATTAGGACAACTAGCTCGCAGTCAAAGCAGATGATAACCGCCTTCGAAGGTTAATATAGATTATCGACCCTATTTTTTTAGACAATATACAAAATAAAATACATTAATAGAAGAAAGGCAAATTATTTTTTTGCATTATACTTCCGCCCGACTAAGATGTTATAGATACAATGACCATTGTGTTTACAGGTAAGAGGAAGAGTTGAAGGCACAGGTGAGAGGGAGGGGTGTTATTCTCTCAAAATCCACGGACGGGCGGACGAACGAGCGAAATCGCAGCGGCGAGTTTAGGCAGTCCCGTCAGAGCGCACAAAACACATTTTAGCGCGAGCATTTTCAATGAAGCAGCGATTGGTAATCAATTAATTACGTTCGATCCACCGGCAGAAACCATACTGCTAAATTGAAAATGCACGCGCTAAAATATGTTTTGTCCGCACACGGGACTACTTAAGCTCGCCGCTTGGACATTCACTTCTTCCGATGGTCGTTGTTGCGAGAAATACTACCCTGGTCAAAAAGTTTTAACAAATGGAATGATTTCGCCAGTACATTCTTGCTATATTTATGTTTATTTTATATTTCAATCCATTGCGCCCCATGAATCATACGTAAAGACAGTATTTACCAATCACGCTCAGATGATGTCCCCGGGTAACGTGTAATTATGGTTAGAATTCACGCTATTCACTGAAAATGTTCTTCTTATATAAATAAATAAAAACAGATAGGGAATATGCATTGATTTTTTGAATCGCATTTGTCAATAAAATATGTAAATACCGGAAAAAGGGATCAACAAAAGTGAAATAAAAATAAAAATCGAGCAAGAAACACGGATGATACAAGCATTTAAAAAAAAACAGGGATTGTGAACAAAATAAAATTATTAAATTGCACAAGTTGTGAATGAATTTTGGAATGGACTTTACCGATGTAGGACTTATTTCAGGACTTTTCACTTCCACATATGGCAACCCTAATTCCGATTAAACTAGGCTTGGGAGCTGATTAGGAGTTATGAAGCCTCAGATGGACAGAAAAAGTGGTCTAACCTATAAAACCCCACTTTTTGGTCAGGGGTTTAAGAGGATTATGAAACTAAAAATTTCCATGCAAAGCGCGATAACGTAGTCCGATTTCTACGATTTTTGATTATGTTGTACATATCATAAAAAACTATGTTTGTACGTTTTCCTTTCGAAGAAAATATTTCTTAGAGTGGAACAAATTTAAAAACAAAAAACAGAAACGTATAGACCTAGTTCTTTATAATAACTACAACATATTCAAAAATCATGGAAATCGGACTTAATTTAGGGGGTGAGAAATATCGCCCGGAGAATTGGAATAGGTTTTTTTTTTGACAGCTACGTGATTTTAGCGTCGATTCGCAATCGTCTTCAGAGAGACTGCTAATCTGTACCCTTACCATGAGTTACAATTACCGTACTCGCTAGCGAATCGAATGCTCTGTCCCTCGCATACCACGCAGTATTATTATAGAGTGCAAGGGACAGAGCATTGGACTCGCTAGCGAGTACTTCAATTTTTTTTTTTTTTTTATGGCATAGAGAAGACAAACGAGCACACAGGCCACATGATGGTAAGTGGAAACTGTGACCCATAGACATTCGCATTCACAAGACTGCAATGCAATCCTAAGACTGCAAACGCGTTGCCAACCCTGAGAACTAAGATGGAATGCCTCTATGCTAGTCATTTCACTGGCTGTCTTATCCCCAAACCGGAACACAACAAAATTGAAATTCATAGTAAGGGTACTATAACTAATTAACTAGCAGCTCCGGCCTCAGTATCACGCCACAAAGACGCATTGCTTTAAAACTGGGACATCTAAAGTTTCGAATGAATTCCTTCATAGTAACCAACCAGCGCCGTTTTCCTACTCCAGTTCTTTGCGATGTCAAATTGGGATTGACCAAAAAAAAAACTCACGGTTTATACTTTCTCATTCGAAAGAATAGGAAATTTTAAGACACCAATTCCATTAATTTTGTATTTGACCCAATAGTTTTGTTTTAATATCTTTATTTATTTAGCAGACATTTTAAGGATGACTTGATTATTTTAAATTTGGAATGGCATTTTCTATTTTTTTTTTTTTTTTTTTTATGGCATAGAGAAGGCAAACGAACACACAGGCCACCTGATGGTAAGTGGAAACTGTGATCCGTAGACATTCGCACTCACAAGACTGCAATGCAATCCTAAGACGCGTTGCCAACCCTGAGGACTAAGATAGAATGCCTCTATGCTAATTAAATGATATCCAATTAAAAAAAGTGATTGTAATAGTATATGAAAACATACTATTTTAAGCTGCTTTCGCCTAACCCATAAGATACACCTAGGAGGGCTTCAAGCCGAGATCGAAAGTCAAACAAAGGTTAAACATACTTTCGACAAAAGTATGTTTAACCTTTGTTTGACTTTCTACCTAAAATAGATAAATATTTCAAAAACTTAATAATGCAGAACGGCTTTAAAACCCTATTACTCGAAATGGAGTAATTGTAAAAATATGAACAATCCCAATTAAGAAGAAATTACCAATCCACGACTCGTGTTCGGGGGTGAGTTGCAGCGCGGAGTTCGGCTCGCGCAACTGTTGCAGCAGCACGCCGGGGAACGCGATGTTCGCGCCGGTGCCGATCATGTAGAGCACCACGCCGCTCACTGCCAGCAACTGCAACACGAACGCCATATGATTATGTTTTTTTTAATGTGAATACGTTGCGCTAATAGTAACTGAGGGCCGTGGCATGACACTACGCGTGGCGTGAATAGACCAACTGATTCTTAGTCGACCGAGCCATTGGATTGAACATTCTTTGGCTTCATTAAAATTTTCATTGTTTTTTATACATTCAAACATACCTTCACGCGTGTCTCCCAATGGGGTAGCCAGAGACTTTGGAACGCGAGGTGCACCGGTCTAAACATACAATTTTCACTCCCTCTACATTCACCAACCTCTTCATGCACGTACGTCAGTTTCGGGTGTGATGTGGCCCTTATTCAGTACATCTTGAATTTGATCACAATGTATTTTATTAATAAATACATACATTAAAACACGCCTGTTTCCCAGAGGGGTAGGCAGAGACCACCTCTTTCCACTAGCTACGATCTTGACAAATTTATTTCGCTTGTTCCACATTGATACATCGAGTCATGCTCGCACGTCGGTTTCGGGTACTTAAGATTCGGCCCTTTTCTAGTATTTAAATATAAATAAATAAATAAATATAAATATATAAGGAGACAATCTCACACCAATTGACCTAGTCCCAAACTAAGCTCTAGGCTTGTACTATGGGTACTATAGACAACGATATAAATACTTATATAGAGAAATATATACTTAAATACATAGAAAACATCCATGACTCAGGAACAAATATTCGCGTTCATCACACAAATATCTGCCCTTACCGGGATTCGAACCCAGGACCGCTAGCTTCGTAGGCAGGGACACTACCCACTAGGCCAGCGCGTCGTCGTTTTAAGTATATTAATAGTAACAAAATCAAAAGTTAAATAACGGCCACCTGATGGTGAGTCGAATCTGAGACCTATGAATTCTCATGACTACAATCCTAAGATCCCAAATGTGTTGCCAACCTTGAGGACTTAGATGGAATGCCTCCATACGCAGTCTTAGGATTGCATTGCAGTCTTGTGAGTGCGAATGTCTATGGGTCACAGTTTCCACTTACCATCAGGTAGTCTGTGTGCTCGTTTGTCTTCTATATGCCATAAAAAAACAAGTTAATTTCACCGGTTGTCTCATCCTCACACCGAAACATAAAATTACGAAAACTGCTGCTTGGAGGTTAAAGAATAAGATGGTGGTTGTCCGGACTGACCTGCATAAGGACCTACCACCACTAAAAAGTATTTCAAGCTCGTTTGATTAATTTCGTTGCGTAATTTTGAGTCTAAGGCTTGAATAAGACGAGAAGTTAGGTAACCACTGGTTCTTTGCCCATAGGCGTTATTGCAGCATTGCAACGATTAACTTTAAATTGGATTGACTACTATTGTCCAACTAACTAAGACCTGGGTAGGGTAAAGGCACTAATGATGGACCCTTTGAGCTGACAGGCACCAGTAATGGATACTTCACTCTTAATTCTAATTTCATACGGTTCTCTAAATTGATTGTTGCAAAATAATAGTAGTTTACGTGACGGTTGCGTAGTGCCAATTACGCAGAGTCGCGTACAATGCTTTATCTACACAGATATTATAAGTAAGTACTCTAAGATGGGTTCAGAAGCCGAAAGGCAAATGACCAGCATTACCTGAGGTAGTAGGTGACAGCGATAACAGCTGAAACGTAATTTTAGGAGAATGGGCAGAAATGTATGAACACTGGCCTAGGAACCAATAATAATAAGCATCATAACATCGGATATCCTTTTTAATTCTACAACGATTTTGTGTAGCGGGACACCTCAAATAACTGTAAGAAATCGTCGGGACGCCTACATAGACGACGTTAGAATAATTACTTTGAAAAACCGCTGTCTTTGCATGGCGAAAACTTTTTTCACACAAAGATTTCGAACCACTTAACATAGTAATAATTTTACAACTTATTCGTGGACATATCGCTTGTGCTTATTGGTCATTAGGCCAATTAGCCCCCCCTCCTTTGGAACATTTTCCAAAATTGACAGCTGTCATCGCTGTCACCTACTCGTACTACCACAGGTAATGCTAGTTATTGTCTACGGGTTTTGAACGCATAATTAAGAGGACTTATGATATATGTGTAGATAAATGAATAACCATTATCTTCTGTTAAGACTGCGCCGGATGTACAGTGGCGCCCACATTACTTTTATTGTGTTTTCTAATACACTAAAGTATTTTCTTGAAATTGGACGAAATGTTTTTGTACTACAAATGAAAACACAACTTATAGGGTATATCATATAGTTTAATAACAATTCACCTTCGAGTAAACACCACCACATTTCCCCGTTAAGATGACTACTCAAAGGGTAATTGTTATTAAAGTTTGTTACGTACCTATCCTATAAATTCTGTTTTTACTTGCACTACAAAAACATTTCGTCTGATTCCAAGGAAATTCTTTAGTTAATTAGAAAACACAATAATAGTAATGAGGGCGCCACTGGACGCTCGGCGTTTGCTCGGCGCTGTCTTAACTAAGAATCAAGTGTCTATCATTGGGTGCTTGTCCATTACTGGTTCCACCACCCTAAATGTCCAGATTAAGAGAAAAACGCGGTCGGGAATACCTGTCTGAGCACGGGCGATGCCCTCTGCTTCCGATAGGCTTCAGCCATGATGGTGGACTTCACTCTTGAATGTCACCGAAATTTACACATGCTGTAACAATAAAACAATGTGTTACTAAACTTATATGTTTTTTATGTGTTTTATTGAATTTAATTTGTTTTTTGGCTATAAAATACTCTCAATCATACGTTGACGCTTATGTAAGTCAGAAATACCTATGTACGTTTCGTAGGTGCCACGCCTAACTAATCGCCTAGATAGGTATAATAATGTTTTAAAACACATAATGACACTAGCGACCCCCCCTCGCTTCGCTTTGGTTTATGTGAGTAAGATATATAGCCTTCCTCGATAAATGGGCTATCTAACAATGAAAGATTTTTTCAAATCGAACCAGTAGATCCTGAGATTAGCGCGTTCAAGCAAACAAACAAACTCTTCAGCTTTATAATATTAGTATAGATAGGAATGCTGTTCTGTTTACGCTAAGAGAACTGGGGGGTTATTATGACATAACTATGCAGTTCATTTTACGGTGAGTGTAAGGGACAGAGCTATGACAGTTATATAGCTCTGTCCTTTTCTCACAGCGTAAACATAATTGCATAACTATGTCATAATAACCCCTCAGGAGGGTTATTATGACATAGTTATGCAATTCTGTTTACGCTGAGAGAAAAAGACCGAGCTATATAACTGCCATAGCTCTGTCCCTTACACTGACCGTAAAATGAACTGCATAGTTATGTCATAATAACCCCCCAGGACAGAGCTCTATATAACTTCCATAGTCTGTCCTTTAAGCTCGCCGTAAAATGAACTGCAAAGCCATGTCATATCAAAAAATATCAAAAATGATATAATATCCCGTGTCAATAAAAGAGATGCATATATTAATAGTTGATTCCTGGCTCTACTCGCTTCTCGCTCCATCGGCGGTGGTGGGACAACTGACTTAGGGGTTTGAGTGTGGGTATAGTCTAAAGGATAAATAAGTGATCATTTCTGTACCTTGTCGCTTTCAATCGTTTCACAATTTTGTATAAAATTTCAAACGCGACGTTACAATGACAAGGTACATAAATGATCACTTATTTATGCTGTTGACTGTACGACTCATCGGGTCTCACGACACGACAAAATTGTATAAATATGAACTGACAGTTCGCTCCGCGGTGTCAGTTCGACGCGTGAGATATAATTTGACGTATCAGTGCACAGTCTGGAAAACATATCTTTCGTTTGCTCTCGCTGGTTCGGTGGAAAACCTACATATCTTTAGTTAACGAATTTGACTCCTGAGGGCCCAGACAAGATGCACTACGCTAGCTAACGTTTCTCTTCGTTTAGTTTTTAAACCAATCGCGTCACTGGTAGATGACGTGATACGAAAAGTCACGTGATGTGCCAGCGACGCGATTGGTTTAAAAACTAAACGAATAGAAATGATAGTTAGCGTAATGCATCTTGTCTGGGCGCTCAGTATGGCTGCGTCTATATCGCGTGTCGACTATGGATAATGCATCCGTCACTTTTTGACACGTGTACTTATTTACCAGTCAGAAGCTGACGGATGCCTTATCCAAAATTTATCACGCGATAAACGCAGCCATATTAGGGAGTGTCTATAAATAACTCGACATTGATAAATTTTGGATGTGGCATCCGTCACCTTCTGACAGGTAAATAAGTAAACGTGTCAAAAAGTGACGGATGCTTTATCCACAGTCGACACGCGATATAGACGCAGCCATACTAGACCCGCTGTTAAGGTTTATTTCGTCAATGTTGAGTTATTTACATACACTCCCATATTTATTGGACAAATAATTCTATGGATATCACACGCCAGGAGAGTTGTTCGGTAAAGAGTATTTTCTCTTTTGCAAGACCTACTTGTTGATATAATTTTGACATAAGCCAAATCAATACTTGATTAGATCTTAATTATATTGATAGAAAAACAATTTACATTGCACATATTGTAATGCTGTCATACTGAACTAGATTTCGGTGAACATGACAATAGTTAACACTTTTACAAGACGACTTTCACTATGTGTACGTAGACACACGTTTCGTTGCGTCTGCGCAGACATGACATGTATGAGAAGCTAATAATTCATGTATACAGGGTGCGCAGTATTTCTAGGTTCTCTGTCGTTTGCCCGAAAGTAATTTGTCATAATTCTATCACTTGCCATAATATTCATTCGCCATATAGGCATTTTTTCTGAAATCGTGAACTATTCAGAATTGTTATAAAACAAACCTAACCTAACCTATTGGGCTCTATACGATGGCATGTAAAAATTACCTGAAAGGTTTACAGTTTGAGAAAAAAATGCCTTTATGGCAAATTAACATTATGGCAAGTGACACAATTATGGCAAATGAAATTCGGGTAAACGGAGTGATCCGGTATTTCTAAAACCGACGACGTCGTTCCTAAGAACTGAGATTCCCATCTCTTATACTCAACTGAGCTTATAATGATGCATTATACTTATATAGAGAAATGCATAGAAAACATCCATGACCAGGAACAAATACTCATTACCCGGGTATTTGTCCTTACGGAATCCGCTCTAATCGAAACTATAGGACCGCTAGCATCGAAAGCAGAGTCACTACCAACTTGGCTTACAGTGTCGTCATTATACAAGTTTTTAAACCTATTAGCCCGTTTTTTTTTATTACATAAAGTTTGTTTCTACGTAATAGGTGTCCCAGTGTTTGCTGTTCACTTTGTATGGAAAAACAAACTTTGTGATTAGGTACTTGAAAAATTTATTAAAAAAGAACTTCGCTGATTCGTAATGATTCAAATTATGTAAGATACGACTGAAAACTTACAATATAAAACATGAAATTAATGATTTTTCATGGTATATACATAAGAGAAAATTACAAGAATTCAGATTAAAATGATTAATATCTCAAAAACTAGTAAAAAGCTGCTCTACCAGCCCTAGGTGGGTTGACGTCGGATTCTAGGACAACCTGTATAATATATAAGAAGAAAGTGACTGACCTAGAAACTTTAAATTTGTAGAAAATATTTCTTGGATATTCACTAAGAAGCGATTTTTGGAAATTCATAGCCTAAGCAATTAAAATAAGGGAATATCGCTTTCGCAACCGATTACGATTTTTTAAACCTAAACGCCCAAATATTTTTAATTATTTTCAAACTTTCGCAACCGCGTGTAAAGTGTGATTTATTTTGCAAATAAACAAGTTGACCCACATCCGGTCTTTGAAAAACCCAGTGCGTGCGATTTAAACTACTTGCTCATGTTAATTTAATACGCATATTGTATACAGGGTGGTAAGCTGAGATAGGCCAGTAGGTCAGGCGACTGGATTTCTCATAGCTATGCAAAAATAATACGATCCTTGGGCAAAGTAATAGTACATTACTACAGAGGCCGGGAAGTAGGGTGTTGCCGGCCGAGTGATATAGACGGCCGAGCGAAGCGAGGCCGGATACTTACGAGGCTGGCAACCCCTTTTCACGGCGAGGTACGTATAGTGCTTTTCTCAAACATATGCAATTAAATAAAACATACATCACTCAAAAAAGTAAATTGATAAATGTCCACCCTAGGGAAGAAAAGTAACTGGGTGTTAAAATAAAGTACCAGGAGCGCAGTGGTAATTAGGAGGTATATCAGGCATAGCGCAACTTAGATCTCAGGCGGTGCGGGCAGCCGGCGGGCGGGGGCGGGCGCACACGACACAGCGCGGATGTCTCCCAAACGTTTATGCACTCCTAGTATTTGACGTTATAACATTTTCTCAAAAATTTTAAAAATATAATTTAGATATTCAGCCTGTTCATAAAACCAGCTGTCATGGCCATATTAAAATTAAAAAAAAATTACTTCCCGGCCTAGGCCTTCAATTTTGTATGAAATTCCTTTACAGTTCTCTCGAGTTGTTCCGTCGGGAACGTGGCACTTTGAAGCCTAAAATAACTAACATAACGCCGACATTACAGTAGCATGTTTGAGAAAAATATATTATTGTATATGCCATTGGGCATTAAGTACTTTTTGTGCAATAAACATAAAATAAATCAATCATATGCATATTTTTCCGTACTTTTACCACGGTAAATATTTACTATTTGGCAAAACTCGCACAGAGCGGTACACGTCCTAATCAAGCATCTAACATTCCGTCCGTTTTAATGACGTCCTTTTTTGCTTCGTTTGTTTGAGCTATGGTTTTGTATCCGGTATTAGAAGAACGCGATGACCAGTTTCATGAATCTTAAGTTGACTTTTTAAAATACTGGGTAGTGATTCTCTAAACAACAACGGTCGAACGGACGGACGAGCGATGTCCAAGCGGCCAGTTTAAGTAGTCCCGTCAGAGCGAACAAAACATATTTTAGCGCGTGCATTTTCAATTAAGCAGCCTTATACGTTCGATCCATCGGCAGAAACCATATTGAAAATGCACGCGCTACAATGTGTTTTGTTCGCACTGACGGGACTCCTTAATCTCGCCGCTTGGACATCACTCTTGCATTCGTTCACCTTTGCTTCTTTAGAGAATCACACCCCAGAATCTAATAAGAATAAGCAATTGGTTCGGAACCCTAAGATGTATGTGGATACTAGAGGATGCCCGCGGCTTCTTACGCGTAAAATAAGTTTACCGCTACTCCCCCTATTTTAACCCCTTAGGGCGTGAATTTTGGAAATTCCTTCCTTAGTGCTCGCTTACATCATAAAATAACAACCCCTGTACCAAATTTCTAGCTTTTTGGTAGAGTAGTTTCGGCTGTGCGTTGATATATAAGTCAGTGAGTCAGGTTTGCCTTTTATATTTATAGATTACGTATTATCTTTATTATTTGATCTTTTACTTCTTAGTCCAGGGGGGTTATTATGAGATGGCTCTGTAGTTCATTTTACGGCGAGCGTAAAGGACAGTGCTATAGAAGTTATTTAGCTCTGTCTTTTTCTCTCAGCGTGAATTGAACTGCATAGCTATGTTATAATAATACCCCAGTAATAGTTTCTTGAAGATTATTTTAAAAAAGACCACCTGCTGAAATTGATATGAATAGCTTGAGGGAGTTTCTTTGAGCAAATAGTTTCATTTTTAGCATTAGTAATTGTGTAAAGGGTTACGAGTACATAATTCAATAAATGCAGTGTTAATATTCCATTGAATAAAGTGTAATTTAATTTGAGGATTTTTTAATTGTGTATTTGTAATTAATGACTAAAATCGCAGTGCTGTTCTCTATTATCTTTTCGACACGGTCGAAAAATATTTACTAAAAATCGTATTCACATTATGACATTATAGTTTCCCTCATCACGTTAAATAACTGAACTGAAACGCACCTATCATGAAAATGCCAATTAATGCATTGAAACTTATAACAACCACACTTTTAAACCGGCTTTCAGTGACATATTTGGACAAAGAATCCTTGAACGTGTAATTATATCTACACTAATATTATAAAGAGGAAAGATTTGGATTTTTGTATTTTTGTGTGTGTGTATGTTTGTAATGAATAAACTCAAAAAGTACTGTGTAGATTTAAAAAAATCTTTCACCGTTTGAAAGCTACATTCACCCTGAGTGACATAGGCTATGTTTTATTTTTCTGCGTGGACGGAGTCGCGCGCAACAGCTAGTAATAATATACTTACATCATTAATTATCAATAAATATTGTATCAATAGACATTTAAATTTTTCTATTGACATATAGTATTAATAAACATCAAAGCATGACTGCGTTATAGACAAATATTATTTGCATACCTGGGATAACTCGGGGCATCTATACGAAAGTGATGTAGCAAAATGTTTTATCGACAAAAAATATATCGATATTACTGCCAACATCTAAATGTTGTTCGACATAAATAGATTATACTTATTTTCTCCTAATTTTTAAACAATCAATATTTTTTCCATAGTCGTCGGTATTAATGATTGCCGTCTAGATGAAAATATCCACTTTAAACTGCTAAACGTTCTCTCAACGTCCACAGTGGTTACCGGGGCATTCTTAAAATATTTATAAAGACTCAAAGACAATTTCTCATTCATGTTGGTTATTAAAAGTTCTATATCTTTTGTTAGACTGGTTACTTTTTTAATTGTGTCATAACCAGTATTTGTTTTCTAGAACCATCCTTAACGTTTTATAAATACTATTCCTATTTTTATTCACATACAATTTCGATAAATCAGGTTGAACTCTTTTTATTCTAGCGTCAATTGAGGAGCTTTTATTATCTTAAGAGGCTCGATATCAGATATGACATCGAACCTCTTTATAGTAAACGAGAATGTTCAATGTGCACATGTAATAATTTAATTATATCGACATATTTTTTATCGATATCAAATCCCTAGAACTTGCCCCGAGTTATCCCAGGTATGATTATTTGCAATTTAAAATATAAATTACCTTCTGTCTCGGAGATTCGCAACCCGCTGTATCCACACGTGAAGACCGCGACCTGCCTAGGCGTCTACTAAGTCATCCACCTATCTCTCCACTTTCTCCGTGTGGTCAGAACTTAATTATTTAACTAAACGTATAGGTAGTGAGGTTGAATGCCTAGAATGGGGTTGACTGCGGATTGCAAATTATCCGTATAATTTCAGGTTATTTTTGTTTTAGCTAGGTTTTATTTAGGATTTGGTAGACTTGTGTGTGATTGTTTGGAATTGCATGTTTTTTTTTAATTAATAAAATAAATTTCTTAAAATAAATTATGCCTAAACGAATTTAATATCATTGAAAAAACCACAAGGGGTTTCTGCAATCTACAATTCCATTAAAATATTTTTTGGTTATTTTGCGTCTCGCTTCGTTATTCCGTAGAACCAGTCTATGTCCTACTATTACTATTTTATTTTATTGGTATAATAAGTTTCTGTTAAACGGCTGAGTGCGTATAAGAATAATTACACAAAAAAACATGAACATTTGAAGTTCAAAGGTACGGCACTGTATGACATATTATATAGACAAAATAAGACTTGTAACATTTCGAGTACCTAAATATTCAGATAAACTAATAACCCCATCAAGTGCCATTTTAATCAAATAAAAATCGTACAAGTATGCTTTTAAATTCAGCATAATGGTAAAACTAAATCTGGGCCTCCATTCTAAATGGTACAACGACATTGCTTTTGACGAGTTTTTTTTTTTATGGGATAGAGATGACAAACGAGCACACAGGCCACCTGATGGTAAGTGGAAACTGTGACCCATAGACATTCGCATTCACAAGACTGCAGAGCAATCCTAAGACTGCAAATGCGTTGCTAACCCTGAGGACTAAGATAGAATGCTTCTATGCTAGTCATTTCACCGGCTGTCTTATCCCCAAACCGGAACACAACAATGCGAACACTGCTGTTGGGCGGTAGGTTAATGGATAAGACGGTTGTAGCGATCCGGACGGACCCTGCACAAGGTAGGATTTTATGGTAGATGGTTTTTAACTCGTCCACCATTACGCCCATTACCGTCAAGTAAATAGCTCCAGCATAACATAGCATTCGGGAAACTAAAAATTCAGACAAATGTAGATTCGGAGAAAAAAAACGTTTATTGAGGTGTCCCTTACGATGACAAGTCAAACGCAATAAGTATTATTGTTATCAGTATCAGTATCAGTACATACGAGTAGTATAAAACAAAGTCGCTTTCCGCTGTCTGTTCCTATGTATGCTTAGATCTTTAAAACTACGCAACAGATTTTAATGCGGTTTTAATTAATAGATAGAGTGTTTCAAGAGGAAGGTTTTTATGTATAATAAATTCTGTTTCATGTACGGGTGTTACAGAAAACTCACATAAACCGAAGCGAAGCGAGGGCGGGTCGCTAGTGGTATTATATTAGCAAGTTAAATAAAGTCCCTGGTTCAAGTTTCGTAACCTTGCTAGATAAATTACTTTGACTTCTGCTGGGGTCATAATATGACGATTTGTGAGACAACTCCGGCGCTTATTACCTTGTGACGTTACTTACTTTTAAGTATAATTTGTAGATATAAAAAATGACCTTCTACAGTTTCTTGTGGCGCTTCTCTGCAATGAAAGTCCGAAGGTCTGGTAGATTTACTTCATATTAACGTCAAGATGTGTAAAAGAGCTAGAGCACTATTTTACTTATTTACTTGACAGTAATGGGGCCGAGTTAAATACAAAATCTACACGTCAAAATAAATATGTATACCCAAAAGAATATGTGGCAATTTAATTAAATTATTTCATTTCATTTCACTACATTGCATTTCTTTAAATAGTGTGTACTTAAGTATTAGATTGATAAAAACCCCCGATATAATGGCGACCCCTTCTCTTACAGCCGATATCTCTTTAACCACCAACACTAGAAAACCAGATTTAAAAAAAAAACCGCATCCCAATCGGTTCACTCGTTTAGGAGCTACGGTGCCACAGGCAAACACACACACATGGCGGTCAAACTTATAACATCCCTCTTTTTTTGTCGGGGGTAAAAACAAAGTCGCCTCCCGCCGTCTGTCCCTCTGTATGACTACTAAATTGGACTTAGAAATAAATTACTATCGTTAGCATTATTATATTATCATTATGTATGCTTATATCTTTCTAACTACGCGACGGTTTTTAATGCGCTTTATATAGTGTGTTTATTCATCAATATATAGAGTGATTCAAAAGGAAGGTTTTTATGTATAATAAATTCAGGTTTATATACCTATGGGTGTTACAGAAAACTAATTTAAGCCGAGGCGAAGCGAGCAGGTCGCTAGTTTGTAATAATCAGACATTCATCCAAACAAAACTTGGAACGATCTCTAGTATACGGGAAAAGCATTGATAATTGACTTTATCGATGTAGGCAATCCCTAGCTGTCATTAAATTTTGCCCCGAATATTCCTGTCTGGTAATAATCATGGTCATAGGGAAATAAACTATGATTTATAGCTTAGTACCTATTATTGATTTATCGTGTAGTTCTAACTGGTAGCAATTATCTGAGAGCTAACACTGCCGGGAGTTCCCTGAGCCTTCGGATCGATGAACTGGAGGTCGGAGAAACCGGAACTTAAGGGCCGGCACACGGCGTCGTATCGTAAGCGTATCGTGATACGCGTAGTACGAGAGCGATACGACCACGTACAAATTGGTTTTTTACGCCATTCCGCTACGACTATCGTAGTGGCTAGTGGACTAGTTTGAAGATGTACGTGGTCGTATCGCTCTCGTACTACGCGCGTATCACAACACGATTACGATACGACGCCGTGTGCGGAGGGTCTAAGATTGTTCTGCGCAAAGGGTGGTCCATATTCCCAATCTCTGATACGATCACGACGTTACGTTCACATTAATATAATTTGATAAAAATCCCGTAAACCTTGTCGTAGTAGCGTTAATAAAGCCAGAGTTGTTTGAATTTGGTATATCAACAGCTGCGACAAGATACTAAAAACAGCTATTTCTAAGCTCCACCGTACAGTTATCTACGGTGTCAAGTCAACAGACTGACTGTCCCTATGCAGCCTTCACCTTGCCCGCTGCACTGTGATGCATGTCCGTATGCACTAAGACAATGCATCAAGATCAACGAGTTTACTACCGGCTGTCTAATTATATACCGTTTCACATTACTCACGTACGCGACAGCGGCGAGCGGAGCGGTAGCGGTAGCGGTAGCGGAGCGGTAGCGGTAGTGGTAGCGGTAGCGGTAGCGGTAGCGGTTGGTTGTGTGAATGGTAGGATAGCATGGCACAGTGTTACAAAGTTGCGTTGCGTCGCTTTATAGGCAACTATTGGTGATTACTTTTACTTGAAATTACTAGCATACAGGCATTCCATCTTAGGCCCGTATTAATAAACTCATCATGGCTGAGATGCGCGTCACAAGATATGTCAAAGTAAACGTCAAACCATAGAACACTGTCATTTTTGACGCATCTCGAGACGAGCATTAGAGTTGAGATTAGTTTATTAATACGGGCCTTAGTCTTCAGGATTGGCAACGCATTGACGGTCTCAGGATAGCAGTCTTAAGATTGCAGTCTTGATGAGAACGTAAATGTCTTAATCACATATCCTACTTACCATCAGCCCCCTACTTTCACCTTCCCAACAATGACAGGTGACAGGTGACATTTCAGTCTACATTGCGTAGTTTATTGATACCCAGTGATGTATCAGCGTGTTAACTTTGCAATGTATAACGAATTGTCACGTGCCACGTTTCAATGTCAAGATGGTGAAATAGAGGCAGGTGTGCTCGTCTGCCTTCTCAATGCCATGAAAAAAGTTCCCAATATGGACGACAATTTGTAAGGAGATTACTGTGTTGCGTAATTCGATAACCCACGAAATCAGTATCACTCTGTGACCTATATGACCACTTTGGACACTGAACCACCGACGTCATTACTAAAATAACGTAAGTAGAGCAACACCATAGTAATTTCAACCATGAACTCTGACAATTAAGTTAAGAATCGTGAAGGCCTTTGGAGATGAGACCTTTTTTGTACGCGGCATACTCAGTGATAAATATTCTTGATAGTGTTAATAAGTTACGTTGAAGATAACTTGTTTTTTTATACCTGGAGGTGAAGGACGAGATTCAACGATACAAGCTGGTTCGTTGTTTACACGTTGATAGTATCAGCTGTTAATGATAACTGGTGACAGCTGATTTATTGAGGTTAGGACCCGATACAGTTCTCAGTGGGTATATGTGTCGCAAGAGAATGATAAAAACTGGGATTCGATAAAATATTCACTACAGATTTTAAAATATATACGTATGGTCTTTCTCTGCAAAATTGAAGTGAATTGATCAAATCGGGCGGGACAACGGAATTAGTTCAAATCACTAAACTCGTCTGGTGAGATTTGATCAATTCATTAAACACGTCTGGCGAGATTTGATCAATTCATTAAACTCGTCTGGCGAGATTTGATCAATTCATTGAACTCGTCTGGCGAGATTTGATCCAGTCATTAAACTCGTCTGGCGAGATTTGATCTATTCATTAAACTCGTCTGGCGAGATTTGATCAATTAATTAAATTCGTCTGGCGAGATTTTATCAAACCATTAAACTAATCTGGCAAGATTTGATCAAATCATTAAACGTCTGGCGACATTTGATTAAATCACTAAACTTTTCTGGCGAAATTTGATCGTCATAAAACTAGTCTGGCGTGATTTGATCAAATCATTAATCTCGTTTGGCGAGATTTGATCAAATCATTAATGTCGTATGGCGAGATTTGATCAAATCATTAAACTGGTATTGATCAATTCATTAATCTCGTCTGGTGAGATTTGATCAAATCATTAAACACGTCTGGAGAGATGTGATCAATTCATTAAACTCGTCTGGCGAGATTTGATCAATACACTAAACCAATTCGGGCATTTTATAAATCACTTAATCTCTGTAAGATAAAGAACATATTAAGTTGTTATTTTATCATTATCAGTAATTCATTTAAAATATTCCTTAAGGATTTGATCAAAATTCAACTTTTTATAATTTCCATGCGACATATTATAGAATAAAGTCCCCGACGCGTCTGTCTGTCTGTAGGTACGAATAAGTACGATCGCTATGATCTTAAAAATTAGGTACTGAACAGATTTGAATATGGTTTTCACCATCAGTCAGATAATTTTTCACGGAAGGTTTTTATGTATAATAAATCCTGGTTTATTTGTGTATCGTGGGCGAGTAACTAGTATACGTATACGTATAGGTAATTTGTTGAGTTATTTTCCGGTGAATGAGGAAGAAGTATAGTCACGTAGTATCATATGGGTGCTTATCGAGAACTATATAACTAACGACTCCAAACTCTGTGGTTTCACGTTAGGTACAGCGGAAATCTTGTTACCACCTCCCGTATTACCTATGTATTTTTAACCGACTGAGCCACAAAGAGGGTTATGTTTTTTGAGCGTATGTATGTATGGATGTCTATTTCTGTTGCACGCTGGACTGCACCGAACAAATGTCGAGCATCCAGTGGCGCCCTCTTTACTATTATTGTGTTTTCTAATTAACTAAATAATTTCCCTGCAATCAGACGATACGTTTTTGTAGCGCAAGTAGAAACACAGTTTATGGGACACGTAACAAACTTGAATAACAATTACCCGTTGAGTAGTCAGCTCAACGGGAAAAGGTGGCCACTTTTTTCTGTTAAGTTGATAACTCGAAGGTGAATTATTATTAGACTATGTGATTTACCCTATAAGTTGTGTTTTCATTTGTAGTACAAAAACCTACCGAACAATATCAATAAAATACTTTAGTTTATTAGAAAACACAATAATAGTAATGAGGGCGCCACTGTACATCCGGCGTACGTTCGGCGCAGTCTTAAACGGCTTGATGGATTTTAACATAGGATATGTCGTTATATTTGTCTTGGTTGTGGAAGTGTTACGAGTATAGGCTATGGTTATATAATATTCTAATGAAAGTTTTTTTCAACATAATATATCAACGATAATATCAAACAGCGCAGTTGGGTGTTTGAATACTTTAAATCATGTTATTTATTAGTACTGTCAGCTGCAGAGAAAAGTAACCCCCCCTACATACAAGTTTCCTAGCAAAGGGGGTTAGCTTTCTCTGCAGCTGACTGTACTAGGGAACCTGCTATGGCCCGTTTATCGCGTGATAAAAAGTGTATAAAACATCCGTCACTTTCTGACACGTAAGTACGAGAGTGACGGATATTTTATCCACATTTTTTCATGTCACTAAAGATATGAAAGTAATCAAAATACAATATGGCGGTAACCAGACGCCATTATGTAAAAGAAAAAAAAAGTCGGCGAACTATTACAAGCGCATTCAATAGGCATTTAATAGTACATTGTGTATTAAGGGTGGTAAAGAAATAATTACAAACGAGAGTCTGTTAGAAGCCCGAAGCCGAAGGCTGAGGGCTTTAATGACTCGAGCTTTGTATTTCCTTTACCACCCGTGTAACATACAATGTTTTTCATCACAATTGCGAGGAAATGAAATAAAATCAGACAAAAGATCATATTTTTAACTTATTAGCGGCAGACTACATCATTTGTCTGTGACTTTACCACAGATAATGTCAATTAATGTTCGGAGTCCGATTCTAGTGACATTATGAGATCAATAGTTTATTATGCGAGATTTTTAGGAAATAGTATTCAACTGACATTTCATCTCGAATGAAACTTCATATCGAATGGCACAAGAATTGGGGTCCTGACGTATTGTGATAGTTTGAGTCCACGTATAATATTAAAAAAAAAGCTATTACGCACGTTAGAAGCGTAATGGTAAAAAAAGGCCCGCGGGTATTATTTTGGATTTACGGTCTATTTTTTTAGCATGTTAGGACACTATTTACGAGCTAGTGTGATGAAAATAAATTTTTAGGATTCTTTCATATTTTTTTATTATGAATGATCATTTAGGGTTTTCACATTGTGTGTGACTTTATGTGGCATCGTAGCTCTTAAATGGATGAACCGATTTGGATGCGATGCCATATTTCATGAAAATCGATTGGGCTGGTTAAGAGATATCCAGCTCTGAAAGAAGGGATCATTACCTATATCGGCGGTTTTCATCTATCTAATTTGCACAGGAATAATTCCATACAGCTCATGTGGAGTTTTTTCCCAGAACCGTGAACCATTTCAAAACAATAGCGACATTTTTACGAGGACAATGTCTGTTTAAAAATAGCTTAGAATAATACATATAATCTGAATGATAATGTGATTTTGTCAAAGAATCGCCATATAGGTCAATGTCCCTTTATTTAAATACACTTTAGAAAGTTGATACTGCTAAATACCAAAATTATATTAGATAGGTAAAAACCCCCGATTTAATGGTGAGTAGTGAGTACGGCGACCCCTTCTTTCAGAGCTGATATCTCTTAAACGGCTTAACCGATTTTAATGAAACCTCGCCATAACTACCGCTAGATAACCTGCTTTCAAATAAAAAAAATCGCATCCAAATCGGTACACCCATTGAGGAGCTACGGGGCCACACACAGGCACACAGATACACACATGAAACTTATAACGCCCCTCTTTTTGCGTCGGGGGTTAATGTGAATTTGACAAAGATTCGCCATATAGGACAATGTCCATTTATTTAAATAGGTACACTTTATAAGGTAGGTACAGTCAGGTATTTTGTTAATTTGTCTATCCTTCGGCATTGCTCTTGCTTATTCTACTCCAAGGTTAACTGGAAGAGATCCTATATGGGATAAGTTCGCCTATATATATTTATATTGATGCAAACATGTCTTGTAATTGTTTATGTGCAATAAAGAGTTTACATACATACAGTTAAGGAAACTGATTTCTAGACCACTTTGGACCAGTTTCCCGCTATTCTCCCTATTTAACTCTTTAGGGGATGCATTTCCTAAAACCCCTTCTAAGTCCAGCCTTAGGATATTTAAGGAAAATTCCTACTTAATTTCAATTCCCCTTGGTCCCGGTTTCGAATAAGCGTAGATCCATTCGTCAGCCAATCAGCTCCTTCTTTTATATATAAAGATGTTTATTATTATATTACAAATTAAATATGTAATACATACCCAATTTATTTTTGTTTCGGCGGCGGCAACACGTATAAGAATAACACATAATTGTTACATCATGAAATTGATTCTATTATATTATTTATAACGCACACAATACCTACCTAATTCACAAAACTAAACAAAAATGAGAATCAAATCAAAAAACCGCGTCACAAACAATCAACTAAGTTTGTTAGCAAACGAAACAAACCGTAGAAATACCGATAACGAGTAAACTACAACACTTCACTATTTGAAACTTCAAAATCTTCATTCACAAAACACGTGCAGGTACCTAATTGTTATATTGGTTTCATAAAAAACAGAGGCGACTTCCCTAACGCTAGCTCAAACAACACTGGCCGATGGAACACAGCGGTGTGTATATGTATGTGTGCGTTGGATGTCGGAGAGAGACTGGAATATCAGGTTTTTTGAAGAAAGACCCATTTTGCAAATCAGATGCGAGGGCTCTTTGAGAATTTCACTGCGGATTTATTGTCGGTTTAACATGTTTGTATTGTTTTGATGCTACCGGATAATCGTAATGCCTGAGTTTATTTATCATTCCTCTGACGAATGTTAGTGTTTTGAAATACGGAATGTTAAAATTTGACATTTACTCCAAAGAAATAAAAATATTATGTAAGTAATGGAATGTTAATTGTAAGAATTTATTGTATAGAAAAGTGTGTAACTTACCTAATTTTCTGATTATTATTTTTTATTTTTATTCGAATTGGACAAAATAAAAATCATTGGCCAGCATAGTCCCCTGACCTGGTGCCTGGACGTTGATACGGGACAGTTTGGATGTACCTATTGAACAAGGTATGGCACGTGTTTTTAACTTGCTAGCCTTGCGATAACTCATTTGTTAAGCTGTAGATCAAATAACAATAGTAAATGTTCTTATTTTCTTAAATAAACATGTCTCGGCTTATAAATTATAATCTTTTCTGAAGTAAATATTTTTTTAATGCCACATAAGTTCCCTTCTACGTGTGAAATTACCAAAGCAAAAAATGTACAAAAAAATAATTGTATTTGCATATCAACCATGAGTAAGTATGAAGTAAGCTCGAAATTCAAACTCTATTTTGCTTTTATAAAACATAGATCGAAAAAGTTGATGTATTTGTACATTTATTTAAACCTATTTGCACAAAATACCAGAAAGGACAAATGGCGGACTTAATGCTCAATAGCATTATCTACCAGTCAACCGAATCGAATTCAAAAGAGTTGAACTCGCGTGGAGAGGGTTCCGTACATAGGGTTTTTTTTTTGATAGAATTCTTATAGGTTTTCCTGTAATCTACAAGCAATGAACTTGATAATGAAATTTTGTTCTTATAATAAAAATCAAAACTATTTATTTTACAATAATAAGAAAAATATATCTGAGATCCTCATAACGAGCCCATTCATTTGTTATATAACTCAGTAAGGTTTGCAAAACTTTTATTTTTTTTATTTGTCCCCCAAAAATTACCCTAATAATAAAATAAAAACTTTGCACATCTGTGTTTGGGTCATAGGATTGATTACACCATCCTTATTATATTACCAAATTTCACCTGATCTGGTCCAGTACATTCAGGGCAAATTGGTTGTGACAGACGTACGGACAGACAGACAGACGTAAGAGTGATCCTTTAGTGGTTCCGTTTTTAATTTTTTTACTAAGTACTAAAAATCTAAAAAAAACGAGTTATTTAGCCAAAAAGGAACCTACTTATGGCATTTTAACATATCGCTTATGATAAAAATAATAATAACAATAATCTCAGTTAACAAGTTCTTAAAATTACCTAATTAACAATTACTGTTCGTCGTAGTCATCATGTAAAGAACAAGTTACTTACATAATATCGATAACGAAATTTTAATATTTATGTACCTACGACGTAAATTTTTAATCGTCTTAAGCAATTGGACTGACATTTCAAAACTGATAAGTGTTTGTTTTTTACGTGGTAACAAAGTATTCCGTATTTGTCTGTCTGTCTGTATATCCGCTAACTCCTCCTATCACACAACCGATTTTGATGCGGTTTTCACGATTAGTTAGACAATGTTTCACGGAAGGTTGTTTTGTATCTTATCTTAATTTTTACTTATAAATGAGAAAGTTTGGAAGTGTGTTACTCAATAACACTACAACCAATGAACAGATCGGGATGAAATTTGGCACACGAATAGGTTAGGTCCTGGAATAGGACATAGGACTTTTTATCCCAGAAAAAATATTATTTCGAAAATAGCCATAACCAACTTCTACGCGGACGGAGTCAGGGGCAACCGCTAGTAGGTATATTCTGGTTTATGTACGTGTGTTACAGAAAACTCACATTAATCGAAGCGAAGCGGGGCGGCTCGCTAGTTACTAAAATTTTACCGTTGAGCTCAACAGACATTATAAAAGAGGTAGAGACAATTGACTCGTTCCTTTTTCAAACTTGTCTATGGAAAATCATCGCTAAGGAACGACTCAATCGTCATTAAATGAGTCTGAGTGCGGCCGTTAAAAAAGTTCATTTGTCTGACCGATAACCGATAACAAACAGTGCCTTTCGTAATTTCTTCATTTGTAGACGGATTTTTTCTTATCGCATACGGTTTTGCAGAAATTGAATTTTTAAAAACGTGTTCTGCAAAAACAAAGCTTAGCGTCTAATGAGAAAATAAATCAACAAATTTCTGCTAATGGCTAAAGAGCTTAAACACCACACAATCAAATACATGCACGTGCGTGAGGTCTTAAAAATACAGTACAATTGTACTTATTTGGCTATTCGTTGTAATTAATTATTTCTTAATCGCTCAAATGTTAACTGGAAGAGATTCCTTAAAAGGATAAGTTCGCCTTTGTACATTCCTGTTATATTTTTGTCTATTTTATAATTGTTATCTCCTTTGTTTGTAAAATAAAGTTCATACGTACATAAATATGTCTATTTATAAAATCACATTTACATTATATTATAATATAATATAACAAAAATGAATAGGTAATTAAAAAATAACGGCTAACACATTTACTCCTGAAATGCAAAAAAACTCTTTCAAATAATGAAAATGTAAGTGCACCTTTAGCAGAATAAAACCTTGATTTAACTTGCAATGTATGTATGTATGTTAAGGGTCAAATGTTGCAAGTTAAATTTGACCGATGAAACTGGAAATCTCCATACGCCTTTAGTTCCGATGACAATGATATAGTACCATCGAGCTGATCTGATGATGGACACTCAGGGTGGCCATAGGAACTCCTAAATTACACATGATAAACTCGACGTGTAAGGTCTGTGCAACAAAAATACAGTCGTCAACAAAGGCTTGTCCCAAAATTGAATTTTTAAGAAACTTATGTGTACTTAGCTAAGTTTAATAAGTAAGTAAATCATTAAGCTTATTAAAAATATTAAACTGCTTTTTATAATAAGATAACTGAATACTACAAGATATTATTATTAGCCAAATTGTGGCAAATGATGCCAGAATCATACCAACAAAGCATTGTATACAGTGTGTAAATGGTATACGGGCGTTCCTTTTAACTGTGGTTAGTATAACCCCTACTGAGCACATTTAGGCAGCTCTTGTTAAAATTAAATTTAAAAAAAAAACCATACAAAATAATTTAACACGCAATGTATAACGAAAAATGCAATTAATTAAACATTACGTACTTACCTGACAGATGGACTTCGATGTACATTGCGGGTGGATAGTATGTTCAAAAATTAATAACGGTGTATACGTTAGCGTAATCAAAATAATTATTTCTGTTAATGATTAGTAGAGTCTTAATCTATGTCCAGTTTTAATAAACGCCCGTATACCATTTACACACTGTATTGTTAGACTGTTGCATTGTTTTAATAGGTATTTATTTACTGATAAGTAAGACACGTTACGTCACTCACGTCACTGGGTTACTCTGCGGCTATATTTAGGACAATGTAAATGTAGGTTAAAGTACAAAATAAGTTACTAGGCACACATTGCATTGCATTGTTTGCAGTCTTGTGAATGCGAATGTCTATGGGTCACAGTCTCCACTTACCATCAGGTGGCCTGTGTGCTCGTTTGTCTTCTCTATGCCATAAAAAACACAATATTAACGGGAAACTTGGGGTCAAACTTACGTAGGTACCGAGTCCTATAATGACGAGGCGAAGCAAATTTTTACCCGATTGAGTCAGGAGGGTTATTTTTTTTTTGAGTGTATAATTGGGATTGTTCATATTTTTACAATGACTCCAATTCGAAAACCGTTTCGAGGAATGGGGTTTTAAAGCCGTTCTGCATTATTAAGTTCTTGAAATATTTATTTATTTTGGATATTTCGGCAAAAGTATATATTTAACCTTTCTTTGACTTTCGTTTTCAGCTTGAAGCCCTCCTAGGTGAATCTTACGGGTTAGGTGAAAACAGCATGAAATAAAATGTTTTAATACACTATTACAATCACTTTTTTTCATTAGATATCATTTAATTGTTGTAATTTATTAGAAAATGCCATCCCAAATTTAAAATAATCATGTCATCCATAAAATGTCTGCTAAATAAATAAAGATATATTTAAACAAAACTATTGGGTCAAATACAAAATTAATGAAATTGGTGTCTTAAAATTTCCTATTCTTTCGAATTAGAAAGTAAAAACCGAGAGTTATTTTTTTTGGTCAATCCCAATTGTAAATAATTTAGTTTAAGCATTACTCCTAAAAAATAGTAGTGAGATGGATTGGGAGCGCTCTCGTCTCTCTTCAATCCGGTGGCCCTGAAAACCAGCGTCAAGGCTAGTAAGCCTGGCACCATGCTGTGGCAACCTTTTCAGTGTTAATGTTAGATTAAGTACCTATTCTAAGTTTGTATTAAGTACTCTATTTTTTATATGTTTTTGCTGTTTTTTGTTCATTTTATTTTAACACCGAATAAATGATTTCTATTGTATTCAAGTCCATTCTAAGTTTGTTAGTTTGACAGTAACACAAAAGTCAATAGTAATTATAAATAATATCTTGTAAAAAATGGCAGCAAAAAGTTCCTTAAGTCAAAATGTTTGGTGTACTTAGACTACTTAGTTATACAAATATTAAGAAATGACTTTCATTTGACCCCTAAAAGCGATCCGAATTGCGTTATAACAACCTGCGTGGTATTGTCAAATAAGTTTATCATTAAAACGACTTTGTTTACTCGTTTGAATGGCACCTGTAATTAAGATCTACTTATTTATTTGCCAAAGTCATTGACTTTGACCCCATGCCCAAAAGAAACATTGCTTTGTGTATTTTTGTTATGGAGTCAGAAATGGAGAAGGACCAATGACGGACACTAAGGTGATATGATATATTAGTGGCCGGTACTGTAGCTATACCTAGCTAGAATACCGTTGAACCTCTAAAAAAAGGGTTTAATAAGGAACATTTTTGTCCTTGACACTTTTTTCGTATCATAGTTGTCCCAAGAAAGTTAAAAAAACGTTACCGGGGACGAGGAAAGGAGGTGGGGGAGCAGTGAACTTTAAACACTAGACCCAAATGTATCATATCACACAAGGTTTAAAACTTTATTAATTTGTTCGATGTTCCCATACCTACATTGAATACACAGAATTACTCAATTAAAGTATTTATTCCCTTAGTCGCCTCTTACGACTTCCCAGGGAAGACATGGAGTGGCACTATTCTAATCCAGAAACCACACGGCATATACATACACATATTTATATGAAAATAATAGGTACGTAACTATACTATCAAACCATCCATAATACCTAGAAGATTAGACATAAAATCGCATCATCACATAATTATGCCTAACCGAGACCGGTTTCTTTAGGGTTCCGTAATCAAAAATTAAACACCCTGTACCTATAGTTTGAGTCCATCGGGCTGTATAACCACCATAATGTTTATTTCAGCTATGTGTTCTATAATCAGCATGTCACGGAAACAACAGCGGTGCTCGAAGGCGGTTATAGTGTAACTTTCATGCAAATTGTATGTATGTTATGTAAACAAAACAATTGTAAAATAGACAAAAATATAACAGGGATGTACAAAGGCGAACTTATACCTTTAAGGGATCTCTTCCAGTTAACCACATTTGAACGTTTCATTTAATAAGGTGGTACAATGTCCTACCTCAAATGAGGCACGATAGTCGAGTTTTAGCAGAACACGTCGGTGATATCGCAAGACCGCGTAACCAACAAATTTATTATGGAGCAAAATAAACCTTTACGTCTTAGAAAAAAAGGGGCATTTTGCTCCTTATTAAAAGTGTTACTTACCCGGTTTTTCAGTTTTACCGACGATAATCCATATCCATACTAGTATTATAAATGCGAAAGTGGGTCTGTCTGTGTTAACTCTTCAGGCTTGAACCGCTGAATCGATTTAGGTGAAATTTGGTGCAAAGATCGTTTGAATCCTGAGAAAGGACATAGGATAGTTTTTTCCCGAAATTCATCCCATAAGGGGGTGAAATAGAGGGTGAAAATTTGTATGGAGCTACGATATAAACGAGTTCCACGCAGACGGAGTCGCGGGCAGAAGCTAGTGTTATAATAAAGTAAAAAATAAAGATACGGAACCCTTTCATGAAATGGTTTATGTCTATTGCCCGAGTTTTTATAATGTCACGGAACTACTTATATAAGTAGGCGCCTGACCTTCAGTCAAAAGTGTACTGGTGATTCCTATTGTGTGAGATTATGTACTCTTGTATACTGCCATTTGCCATAACGCAAAGGATACTTGTTAGAAACTAAGGCAGTGACTGCCTTTTAATATTTTAGTTATTTCAAGGTACAGTGGGATCCCCTTGAATCGTATGTATCATTCCATCGAAACTTTATGCTGAAACCTTATTGTCTTTAGGTAATCATTAGACCCCAGATCTATGTGGCAATGATGTCACGTCACAATAGGGTAATTTGGGGAGTAAATGGAACGGTGTTAATTAATACGGCAACTTAGTCTAATGGTGTTCTACAGAATTTAAATACAGTCTCAGATACATAATCTTGAGATTGTAGCCTTAATATTGCAAAAGACAGTGGGTTTCAGATCCCACGTACCATCAGGTGTGCTCGGTTGGCTTATCCACGCCATGATTATCTTGCTGTATGATATTATATTTTGCGGTATTACACCGTGATTACAGGAACTTAAATTCTCCATGGCTAGGTCATAAGGTCATCTCCGTCCTACGTGCTATCGACGTGTTCACGACCAAAATAACTTGTACAGTCACCAACAATAATAATATCAAACATTGCGCTTACAAATATATGTGGCTCTAGACAAGAGCGCGGCGAGATCGTTATCGTTATCGAAAATGTATAGGATTGACGTAAGCTGCCAGATGTTCGTGTCAAGCGATTATATCACCTATGACGTTTTCGAAAATCGTTTTCGATATCGTTAAGCATCTTGTATAGGGCCTCTGACTGCACCCTTACCATGAGTTACAATTATCGTACCTACTCGCTAGCGAGTAGAATGCTCTGTCCCTCGCACTCTACATATAAGGTATGACTCTTAAGTACTCACTAACCCCGTTACTTATAAACGTGGAATAAGCTTGGTATAGTTTATTCCATGCTCTGTCCTTATCTATATTTGTGACATTTGCATCTGACAGAAACTGACAAAGCATGGCATAAACTATCCCAAGCTTATTCCACGTTTATAAGTAACGGGGTTAGACTGCGTTCTGTAACTCTGTAAGAATTGAAATACAAACCTACCTACTCCTGTAGCTGGACGTTTACTACTGCGTATCAGTAAGCAATAATACCATTACAAAAAATGATATTGGCACAAACAACTATAAGGATTTTTTTTCAGTGCATTTATAAAAAAATACCTGTTGTCAATTAGCCCCAATGCATTCCGGTGACAGATGGAGCACAGACGAGCTCAGTGTTGTCAGCGTAATTTCTAAACCCACACTGTCCCAAGTACCGGCACTGTCCCAAGAACCCACTCTGTCCCAAATACCCACACTGTCCCAAAAACCCACTCTGTCCCATGTACCCGCACTGTCCCAAGAACCCACTCTATCCCAAGTACCCATACTGTCTCAAGTACCCACACTGGCCCAAGTACCCACACTATCCCTAGTACCCACACTGTCTTAAGTAGCCACACTGTTACAAGTACCCACACTATCCCAAGTACTCCCACTGTCTCAAGTAGCCACACTGTCCCAAGTACCCACACTGTCTCAAGTACCCACACTGTCCCAAGTACCCGCACTGTTCCAAGTACCCACGGTGTCCTTTTTTGACGGTGTACTGCTAGTATTACTTGGTGTTCACGTGGCAATGTTGCTAGCACTGCGGGTTCCTTAATTAAATTCTCACGTCTTGCTTATTACCCCGACTAGATTGAGATATGGTTGATTTGTTTATTACATTACGAATTATATTTGATTTGGTTGGTGGTTGAGTAACCGAGCCATGTTTACCTCATAAGACTTGAATAGTTGTAATAAAATAATGAATGAAAAACAAAAGATTTTTGCTTTAGAGGACCAGACATCTGGTTTCAATTATTTTTCGCTAGGTTTTCATATATAGGTGGGTTTAGACACTTTAGACCAAACAAACAAAGAGCTAGAGCCAGAGTACAGCATTTATTCTTGATCTTTTAGTGGAAACCAAAGTTCGTTTTCAGCGTTTACACCAAGCGAATATGAACGAGCAAGAATCGAGCATTAGAACGCTTTGAAAAGATCGCCCCGGGAGCGAGCCAGCTCGAACACGAAATAACGCTCTAGGCGACTGTTCGCACGCTCGTCCGTCGTTTACATCAAGCGAGCTAGCATTCTTAGAATGTTCGCAAATACAGGGAGAACAATGAAAGAATGCTCTGTGTCTGTTTACACAAAAATAATTTGGTAGAGAGGGGATAGAATGAGCATTCGCTCGTTTGGTCTAAACCCACCTTAATTAAACTTATGTAAGTAATAAAGACCTGCAAAAATGCGAGACGTTTTGTTCAGCTACAAGTAAAAGCACTATATTAGGTTTTCTTAATTATTTATTTACCTTTCAAGTATAAAATATCACAATCACAACAAATCAAATACAACAACAGCATACAAAGTTTTTTTTTATTTAATTTTAAAAATTAAAACTTATTCAACGTGCCCTAATTATTGAGACACATTTATTTTTTATCAATAATTGCGAATATTAAATTACAAATTGTTATTTAACTTGTCAATTGACTCGTATAAAAATAAATAAATAATTATTTAATTAAAGGACTAATTTTATTCGTTAGGTGAAACAAAAAACCAAGTAAAACATGATTATTCTAATTAAATAACATAACATGACAAAAATATATTTCTTAATCTAAAGTTTAATCTACGTGATAACTAAAAAAAACAATAAAAAACATGATTTTATGTATTTAACAGTAAATGCGGATTTAATTTTGAGTAGTACGTTTTTTTTATTTCCCGGCGTTATAAATAAAATACATAAAACAGGCAGAACAGAAAATTAAGGAAACATAAAATATTGTAGAGCATCAGCTCATTTAGCATATTAATTATGACTAGTATTAAATTGACTTCAGTTGGGAATATTCCCAGAATATAAGACACTAAAAACTTTATAATTAAGTTTATAAATAATTACTTAAACAAATAGTATAGCAAAAGTTCTATTAAAAGACGGTGTCAACAATTTTACTGCAGGCAATTTTCCAGTTTTTTTTTTATAAAATGTAATTTCGATTCGTTTTGGTTTTATCCGAGAGGGACAGTCAAATTTTTCGTTACGTCTAATGATTTCCCTAAATAGTCGAAGATGGACGTCTGGGGGCGGAATTATAACTTCTACGAGGTGAACGCGTATAGCAGACAACTTCTTGCAATGTCTGTGAGACGACAAAGGCGTTACAAAAGGGTAACTACCCTTAACAATACTAGACCAGCAATGCCGCATCGGTTATGACTTGCCTTCTTGTTAATATGCCTCTCCGGCTAGCGAAGGTTGGGAGTCAGATCGGGAAATTTGTCCTTAGAAGCAGATGGTTATAACTTATGGCTTATAGCAGTTACAAAAGTTGCAAAATTAACGATTTTCACGTTTTTTAACATACTTGATACAGTAAATTACGTGTCTTAGTTGTTCAATTCCAAAAGTAGTATTAAAGAATGAACTTTTTTGGTTCTTATCTGGCTTTTTGTAAGTACTGAAACTGCTAGAGATGACTTAGATTTAAACTGTAATATTAACAATAACAAGAACGTGCTACCAACATAGCCTAAAAATCGGAGTACGGCACTCCCGATCGGCCAGCGACATCTAGCGCCACGGGTCTGTAATAATCTTTCATCTCGCCCCAACCCCGGGGCGCTACGTTGTAATTCGGTCCGAACATCATTGGGAGACGGGGACTCTTCGGCGACGCGTAAACATCGTTCAACTTGGTCGTTGGAACATGAACCTGATGGTTCTGTATCACGATAGTTGGTGGAGACACTGGGAAGGGCTCGATGGAGGGGATGGTGTGCTTGAGAGCAGACTTCGGGTAGGTCTTCTGGTTGCGGAGGGCTGATGGTGGGCGGTATGGCGTGTCATGGTTGGCAACCGGCGTTGGGGTGGAGCTGAGGTTGGACGTGTTGCGACCTGGAAATGAGAAGGTGAGTTGTTAGATTTTTGTAACCGAGTAAATATTACAAAAAAATATTGCATAAACTATTGGAAATATCAAGACTCCTGAGCACTGATATGGAGTCATCATCATCATCATCATCATCACTAGCCTTAACCACTGTACTGTACTCTAAGTCGTCGATCGTCGCTCTACCTAGTCTAAGGGCGTCGTACGCTGCGCCTGCCGTTCCACTTTATCCACTCAAGAACACGACAGCCCCAACGGTTAAGATGGAATGCCCCTATGCTATTTATTTGCAAGTCATTTTACCGACGCCTTAGTCGTGTTAGGTGGTGGTATATGGACAAACCCTGCCACCACATCCATTAACTGACTGGCTGTATCATCCTCACCTCTTCCCTCGTGCACCCACTTGACGGACCGCTTCTTCCTGTTGACGTACATGCTCTGCCCTCGGCTCATGTGGTTGCTGGAGTCGCTCAGGCTCTTTGAGATAGACCGGGCCAGATCCATCTGCTCCTTCACTGTTGGGTGCACCCCGGGCACGTAGAACGCTGACGATGCAAAGGTTGTCTCTGGAATAACAGTAAAGTAAAGGTTAGAAGCCACTTCTTCAAGCCGATTTCACCTGGCAGTGAGGGAGATCATGAACAGATGGAGACAGATTGTAAAAAAAGCAAGATATCCTGTGAATTCCTGTGACTACGATGCTCTGTAATGTGGGACCGACTACAGAGAGAGAGATAGGTTATAAATAAATATGATATTGTCGGCTTGCACAAGTAACAATTTTACGGGTCTGAACTGGCAACACTGCTCAAATGGTAGGTCGTCATTGGTCGAGGTTGTGACCAATGGATACTTGTAAACTGTAAATTGTAAATCGTAGGTTTATAAAACAGGCCACAGCTTAGGACGTAGATCTGCAAACAAGAACCAATGATAATGAAAAATGGATATAGCAATAATTATGCATGACGAAAAGCCAACATTTACATATATTTTAGAAAGGTAATTAGTCGAGCCTGGTACCGTTGTGATTTGTGAATACTTGTGATAGACCTGTATGACCGAGCGGACATCACAATCATTCTATTTTTGTTACCAACATACGTCGAGAAGTAACCCCAACGCACCACTCTGAACATGACTTGCACTGTGTTTCAGGTTTCAGCCAATAATTCAACCGATCTTCAGGTCATCCCACTATAAACACCTACACAATTAGAAACATCTCTGCTGTCGATCGCCGGTTCCAGCGACCCACATGCGCGTGCGCTTTCTACGGTGTATTTATATCCTCACTGAATCGCAGTAATTGATACTTTGTTAACGGATCGTTTGGAGCCAATCGTTTTAGGAAGGACATTAATTTGTATTTTGATTTCTTTCTGTGAAACTAGACTTAACCAAGAGACTTTTTAACTTTATTTATTAGATTTAGCCGATAGACGTTCACTGCTAGACATTAGGCCTCCTCCAAGGACCGGTTCTGCGCCCCTTGAATCCATTAAAAGGCATCAAGTAGCGTATTATTCTTAACTCTTCAAATCATTACTATCAGACCTAAAGGGAACAGTCGTACACCCTTCATATGTTTTAATCTGCTAGGATTCAGGTATGGTACCTGTATGCTAAGCTGTTTCTTGTATTCGTCCGATATTTTTCAATAATAAAATCGTCAATATACAGGGCGTCCCACGGCCATGCCACATGGAAGGAAAGTACCTTAAATATTGTAGATGGAACATTTTACTGAAAGAAGACATTATTTGAATTTAAAAAACAATTTAAACTGCATTCATAGATATTTAAATAATTACATGGTTGAACCGGGAATCGAACCCGTTACACGAGAAAAATAATTACCCTGTAGCTTTATCATACCGATCGAAAGGCTTCATCATAAAGATTATTTTTTGTTACATAACATAGTGTCAGAAATAAAAGGAAGACCATGAATTTTAACATTTTTAATACAAAATTAATCAATTTATCAAATGCTCAAAATGAGTCCCTTCCTGTTGAATACAAAGTCGCACTCTTTTGATTATTTCGCTACCTGTCGATTTTTTGATCTTGTTGTGGTGGATATTTAGAATAATACGTCTAAGTTCTGTTTGTAGCTCGTGGACACTTTCATACTGGTTCTTGTAAACTAAATTTTTGACATAACCCCATAAAAAAAAATCTAACGGGGTTAGATCTGGGCTTCTCGGGGGCCATCTTATTTGTCCATTGGCGGGACCAATCCAGGGAAGAAAGTGTTCATTGAGATAGTCCCTTGTTCTGTGACTGTTATGAGCTGGAGCCCCATCTTGCTGAAAAGTAAGGTTTTGTCGTTCTGCAACTGGAAGATTATTTATCTCATTTCTTAAAATCTCAAGTATTTCTAAATACCTTTCCGTATTCAAATGCCCTTGGTAAAAATGTACTAAGAGGACCCGGTTTTTTACAATCCCACACCAACAGTTGAACGAAAAACGCACTTGATTATTAGTCTCGCGGATACGTAAGGGATTCTCCCTGGACCAAATGCGATTATTGTGTCGGTTGTACATACCATTATTGCTGAAGTTTGTCTCGTCTGACCAGATAATATTATTTAGAAAATACTGATCCTCTAGGATGAGCCTCTCGATTTCATGGCAGAAAATAAGTCTTCTTTCAGCATCACCCGGCAGTAATTTTTGTACTAATCGCCCTTCAACGTAACTTTTGAATTTGTATTTTTTCAGTACACGGTGTATTTTGCTTTTCGAAATTCCGATTTCTTCTTCACCTTCCCTCACTGAACTTTTAGGATTTGCCTCAAAGTATATCAAAACGTCGAGTTCGTCGTCAGTGTTTATCATTTGGTGCCGCGGTTGTGGTAAGCGATGATCGAAACGTCCCAAATTTTGCAGATTATCCACCAACCGTTTCATAATAAATCGAGATGGTGTATTTCTATCAGGATATCTTTCGCGGTGCCATTGTAAGGCTAATGTTATGTTTTTGTGGTTTAAAAAGTATGCTTCGATTAAATCAACATTATTTTGATACGCCATGGTTATGTAAACAAATCACAACACAATGCTAAAATCGTACAATGAACATCACAGAAACAAAAGAATAAAAGTTTGAAAATGGAACACATTTTTGAATTATTTCTTTATAATCAGCCAGCCGCATTGCGATGGACAAAATAATTTACGCGTCTTTCGGCTCAGGATACGGCTCAATTTGTTGCATACAACCAGGTACCTATTAATTACGTAAGTATCTCTTTATCATTTTATCATGCACTTAAATTATAATAGGGAAATGATGCGTACTTCTCAAGTGGGTACATTTATTAGTAATAGGTATTTATGATAATGTCAGTTGTATGTCCTTACGGCAATGTCAGCATTTCATTTTTCTGAACAAAATTTCGCATCAAATGTTAAAATTCATGGTCTTCCTTTTATTTCTGACACTATGTTATTTAACAAAAAATAATCTTTATGATGAAGCCTTTCGATCGGTATGATAAAGCTACAGGGTAATTATTTTTCTCGTGTAACGGGTTCGATTCCCGGTTCAACCATGTAATTATTTAAATATCTATGAATGCAGTTTAAATTGTTTTTTAAATTCAAATAATGTCTTCTTTCAGTAAAATGTTCCATCTACAATATTTAAGGTACTTTCCTTCCATGTGGCATGGCCGTGGGACGCCCTGTATATACCACACCGGAATACTAGGCGAATGGCGACTGAGTTAGCGTGAAAGGGGGTGTTACCGATCTGGTCGGATCCTGGATCCTTTTACCCGCAAAGTAAGATAAAAAACCGAACAATTGTGAGTTGGGATCGCGCACCGAGGGTTCCGTAATCACCGTTCCGACGACAGATCAACAACAAAATCCCTTTAAAAAAAGTGTTAACAGAATTATCAAAAAACTTTTAATGTTGTTGGTTAGGTGACTCTATAGCTCTGCCTACCCCACTCTGGGAATGAAGGTATATGAGTTTATGCATGCTTAACCTTACCAGGAACCATTTATCTATTACACTACAAATACAACTCTTTAGGAAGGACGAACGGATAAAGAAGGCTTTGTAATAGGGTCCCGTTTGGTACCTCTTGGGTACAGAACCGTAAAGATTCACTCCATAGTAGCAACGTGTAAAAGAGCCCTCATGTGGTCAGTTTAATAGAAAAATACTTTGAAATTCGTTTTTTTTTTATTCACAAAATGTGACCTCACCAAACTTGTGGTCCTTCTTGATCATATGCTGGTCGGCGTCGGGCGCGGGTGTGAAGATCTTGTTGAGGTCCACATCCTTGTCACCCAGGATGGGCTTGTTCTCCAGGTCATCCTGAAACCAGCGTTGAGCTCATTAGGAGTATTAGAACACTACTAGATCTGAAGCGGAAACTTCTGTAACTTGGCCTATCATCCCTTTTCTTTCTCAACTTCTTATCTGATCGAATATTTTGATAGGAGAGTATTCTGTATAAACCTTGTAACATGAGCGTTTTTTCTATCCAGCTACTCGATCAGATAAGAGCCTTGGACGAATTGAAAAGTTTGGGGAAGTATTACAGTTGGTAGTTTTACAGTTCTGCCATTGTTATAGGCACGATTATACGAGTATACTTAAGAGGAACTTTGAGAAACGATAACATTACAGTTAACTTGACTAACTTGTTTGTTTAATATTCTTAGTTTCCCCATTCCTGTAACAATCGTGGACAGAATCTAAGAAAATCCAAATCAGGTAAGTTGAGGTAAAGTTTCAAGATTCTGTCTTCATAAATAATCATTCGAGGCTGGATGTAGAGGTTTGATATTGAAAGGACAGCACAAGCAACATGCACAAATTTAATACGAGCATTTATTGTAACTTTTGAACGCTTTAAGAATTGGTCTACCTGCAACATTTTTGAAATATCTTTTGGCGAAAATACTATTGTCAAAATTGCCTCCTTATTACAAGGTTTTAGGTCCTTACAGGGATTACAAAACACAGTCATGGCGCCCCACCACTGAAATTAAAAGAAAATTTTGGTAATGGGGCGCGATTTCATCTATTTGAAAACAACTGGGTGTCAGTCGCCATTTTTTAACTTAACTTAAGCCATCGTCATAATAGACAGCGCATCGCGAGTTTTAAAAGTGGAGTTTACAAAGTTTAAAATACATTTCAATGCGAATTTAATGTTGCTGCTCATAATCTTAGCAGCCCATTAAACTTGTTATTGTAGTTCTAAAATACAAATGAATGTTGCGTGGTTCTTTTAACTATACTCCGCGAAAGACAACATCAACAACAAGAAGGAAATTAAGTATCTTATTATTGGTACTAAGGGTATTTAGTTAACAAAAACCATTTATTTAACAGATGGCTTTAGAATAGAATTCAGCTTTTCCTCGAATCTAAACAATTTTATAATCAAACTCCGAAATATCGTGCATATCAATGATAGGTCACACAAATGGAAGAGAGAAAAAAATGATTGCATAAATCAAAAACCATACACAAACTTTTTGATAAAAGAACACAATAACCTTAGACTAGGTAATTAATGATATTTACAAAATGAATCCATGATTCAAACCATAACTACTCTATGACGTATCATAGACAATCTTACGATGTTTAGGTCCAGGGGAGGCAACTGAGGTAACACCGGGACAACGGTGTTGTCTCTGGCAAACTCTCCGTCGTTCTGTATTAAGAAGGTTACTTATTTTAATAAAAATGGCTCGTTAACTAAGGTACAATACAGGCTTATAAGGAATTTGTAACAATGGCCATGGCTCGCTTTTATTTTTAACCCCAACTGTTTGTATTTTTTTTGTATGTTCGTTCACTGATTTCTCTGTCAAATATGGTTCGATTTCAAAACTTCCTTTTTTGTTTGATAGATATACTTCCGAGGTGGTTTCATTGACACCAAATTGTAATCTGATAAGAGGATCCATGAGGAATTGAGGGAACTCCTCAAATATTATAGGCATACATATAGCAATTTCAGTCATTTTAGCAACAAATTTAGCCTTTGCATTCGGGAACTATCATTTCGTGAAATGGAACTGATGATGAAGACCACCCCTGGCCAACGGAACTCCTCAACGGTACCAATTTCAAAGGTGGCGATAAGGTACCTCGATTATTAAGACAATTGAGCGACTATAACGTAAGCCAGCTCCACGTGCATGGTGTTTGCCGCAAATACAGCAGGACGCAACTATACGTTAGAGTGAGATGGAAATACATCGTAGCCACTCTATCATATAGTTGCATCCCGCAGTTTTTGTGGCAAACCGGCAGTAGAACATTAAATTGTTTAAATATTGTGACTTTCCCGCGGCGTTACTTGCGGTGAACTTGAAATGTCTTCAAGTTTCATATCAACTAAGAAGTGGGACTACTTAACAGCTTACTACGATCACTAAAACGTATAAAATAAAAAACTATTTTGTTATTTATTCCCGCTAAAAGTCTTCCACGCACAACAAGCGCGACTGGGTCATTCGAGCTAGTAAATTCTAGTCAGAGCGTTACACTAATGACTTAGCCCGCCTGTCTTCGCTCTGGGACGAGTTGACGACACTAGCGAAATAACGACAGACTTTTTTAATTGGCGAGCAGCCCACCCATTACGCTTTCAAAACGTTTTGTTGTAATTTTAACTTTAAAGTGGAGTCTAAAGATAAAAAATATAAAAAGATAAAAGATATTTATTCAGTAATAGGCCGCACGGGCACTTTTACACGTCAAGAATCTACCAGCGCTTCCTAAGAGCAGACCACTGCTGAGAAGAAGCGCTTCAAGAAACTCAGCAGTCAGTCGTTTTTTAACCATATTGAATACTACAGTGATACAACTTAGTCTAGCATTATATAAAGCTATAAATATTATATTAAATATAATATCAAATATCGTGCGTAGTTCAGCAGGAAAACATGTCAAACATATTACGAGAGAGATAAAGGGAGATAAAGGGAGAAAAAAAAACTAAGCCTAATGAAGTCATTTAAAGATCGTTGGTACAAGGCACCATTCTCACAAGTATAATGTGCATCGTTCATATCCTATAAAGATCCTACACTATTAATCGAGCAATATCTGTATTACTCACATATGCACTGCTAGATCAAAACAGTAACTCAAAATTCAACAATATTTCAAAATCAACTTTGACACAACTTCTATCCATGGACTTGAAACCAAACTAGCAAGGAGTTTTAGTGGATACTGTTTTGATATCTAGTAGTGCGATATTTGGTTTCGGACCGTTCTATCCGTTTCTCAAAACATCCTTTCCCAAAACATCCGTTCCAAAATAACAGTTTCCTAAATCCACCATAGGCCAAAAGATCCGTTTCTCATAGCATCAGTATGTCAAAACACCCGGTTGTCATACATAACATCCGTATGCCAAAAAATCCGACTCTCATGATACCCGTATGCCCAAAAGACCCGTTTCTCATGGCATCAGTGTGTCAAAACACCCGGTTGTCATAACATCAAGTCTATTTTAATAATATAGTTGGCATCAGCATATTAATTCAAACGTACCATTTGGGTAGAATACTTATCGGGAAACGGATTATTTAGGAAAAGGTAGTGATGGGAACGGATGTTTTGGGAACGGGTGTTTTGGGAAACGGATATCAAGACAAACGTATCTTTTGGCAGAAGAACATTTTGGGAAACATTTATATCGGGAAACGGATTATTTAGGAAAAGGTAGTGATGGGAACGGATGTTTTGGGAACGGGTGTTTTGGGAAACGGATAGAACGGTCCGAAACCCGATATTTGCAGTCACGTTCCGGTTTGGGGATAAGACAGCCGGTGAAATGACTAGCATAGAGGCATTCCATCTAAGTCCTCAGGGTTGGCAACGCATTTGCAGTCTTATGATTGCATTGCAGTCTTATGAATGCGAATGTCTATGGGTCACAGTTTCTACTTTCCATCAGGTGGCCTGTGTGCTCGTTTATCTTCTCCATGCCATAAAAAAAAAAACCGATTTAGATGGAATTTGCAATGTAGGAAACCAACGTGGGCGTAATATCAATCGGTCAAGTTGTCATTGTCATCTTTGGGAAAATGAAAACGAATTTTAAACAATGTGACGCTCGGTCTTTTATTTCCGGTATTGTGAGATGAATACCTGCCTAATATGGCTGCGGTTATTGCGTGACATAATGTGGATAAAACATCCGTCACGTTCTGACACGTATATTTATTAGACGCAATCATACTAGGCCCGCAGCGCGGTCCTTTTACTACCGTAAAACTACATAACTATGGTCCTGTCCTGGCCTACAATAATAGTCCAATTTTACTTATCACATTATTCTAAAAATATGATAGCTTTAGCTCTAGCTTGAGTTTAGAGCAATCGATTTTAGACTAAACAGTAATAATAGCCGTAAGGTATCATACTTTAGATTAATGTAATGAGGAAAATAGGACTATTGTGGTAAGTACTTAGTTATTTTACTGTAATCTATCGTAACACAAGCTCGACAACTCTGTTTACTACTCAATGAAGTTTGGAATTGTGTGAGCAACTGGCATAATTTATAAAGCCCTAAAACTAAAACGCCATGGTGATTTATTAAATGATCATCAAAATATCCTACAATCAAGTTAATATTTACTATAATGTAGACCCTTAGTAGATGAATGTTAAAATTCAATTTTGATTGTCAACAATCAATATCTTTTGACGTTTAATACAAGTTTGACAGCGTTTTTGGCGCCAATCCAATACGGGCTGCCAAGCCGCCATCTTGATTTACAAGCAACAACAATATTTTATTTACAGAATTCAGGCCAATACGTCTGTTTTCTAATGACCGCCCTGCTAAGAAACGCCAGATTTATTAGAAAGTTAAGTAGCAATAGTAGCATAGTGCATATTGTATAAGTGTTCTGTAGTTTTACTTTGATGTGTGGTGAGAACAAACATAAAGTCTATTTTCTCGGATAATAGCTCTAATCCGGCCAAGTCAATATGATATGATATGATATGATCCCATGATTTATTTCGAAGTCACTCTTATACTAAGTTACTGTCTTGAGATTGTAGTGTCGAGAATGCCAATGTCTATGGGTCTCAGATCCCTCTATCAGTCCCCTGTTTCACCATCCTGATAATGACAGGCGGCACGCTACAGGTAAAAAACGAATTGTCACCTGCCACCTCTCATTGTCAAGATGTCGTTAAGGGGAGGCAGGTGATCTGTGCAGTTTGACTTCTCTTGGCCGTAGTTCTTCTTTTCTTTCAGGAAATATGGACTCATAGCAATCCCTAGATTAACAATAATGTTGTTAATATACGAGTATACTCATAAACGAACGAATTCGGGCTCTATTCTACGTTTAAAAAAATATTGCCTTTGGCTTGTTATCGTATTGCAACGTTTTGATAGCTCTTATTTACTTGAGAGTAATGGCGGCCGAGTTAAAAACAAAACCACAATACTTCAAATGCATTGTTTTCATCACACTTGCTCGTAAATAGTGTCCTAACATGCCAGAAAAATCGACCGAAAATCCAAAATAATACCCGCGGGCTTTTTTTTACCATTACGCGCTATCGTGCGTAATAGTTTTTTTTTATATTGTACATGGACTCAAACTATCACAATACGTCAGGACCCCAATTCTTGTGCCATTCAATATGAAGTTTCATTCAAGATAAAAGGTCAGTTGCATACAATTTCCTAAAAATCTCGCATATGGATTATTGATCTCGACTGTCACTAGAATCGGAGTCCGAACACGTTTGACTTTATCTGTGGTAAGTCACAGTCAATGATGTAGTCTGCCGCTTTATAAATACTGATTATAAACTGTGTGATTTCAACATATGATCTTTTGACAAATTTTATCTCATTTCCTCGCAATTGTGATGAAAAACATTGTATGTTACACGGGTGGTAAAGGAAATACAAAGCTCGAGTCATTAAAGCAGACACTCTCGTTTGTAATTCTTTCTTTACCACTCTTAATACACAATGTACTATTAACGTTCTAGAGTAGAGGCCTAGAGGCCTTAAGGCTCTATTCTAGGTGGTAAAATCCGAATTATATTTTGACTGTCAAGCAAATAAGAGCTATCAAAGCGTTGACAATATCATAGCAGGTCATAAACGACATGGTGTTGATAACATTAATCGAAGACATATAAAAGAGTATCATCTACATCTCAGCGGAAACCACCAAATCCTGGATATAAGCCAAAATAAGAGGGAATTATCACAAAGCAATAAAAATGCATCTTGGTCCGTAAATGTATTTAATTAATGCTTTGGCACAAGTTGCATAATAAATTATCAACGATAACAATCAGCACGCAGCTGGCGCCAAAAGTCACTGTCAAAATCATCGCCTGCCATTCTCTGGATGCCATGGATGGAAACCATTCTTGGCAGACAAAGCCCAGAGTACACTAGAAAGAATACTTAGTGGGTTCGACGGCCGACAATGATCTATTTCTAGGTCATTTGAGAGGTTAAAAAGAGTCTGTGCTTATTTTAGACATTTCGTTACTGTCCAGAAGTTCTTGGAAGACTTTAGTTTAGTTAGTTGTAAACAAAGGATGAGTGTAAGCACGAAATTATTTTGAGTTCGTTTTTGATTTGATATCGGTGTTGAATTTATTAGGTGATGCTAATATAGCAATAACTTTAATCGCTTCAAACTGCTAAGTGTGTAAGCATCTAAGCATATACAGGGTGTCCAGTAAATAATGGATAACCTTCTACCCATCTATGGGGCACCTCAGGCTGGTCCCGAAAAAGGACTTACAGGTTTAGTAAAAGTTGCATGGTTTTCGAGATAATCGAACTTTTCTATTTTCTTAATAATTAGCACCTTGCTTCACTGTAATGACCGCCAAGGCCACAAAATACGGTATCCATTTGGAACGCATACATCTTTACGCATACATTTTTTCACATAACACCCTTTTAGGCCGACATTGCAGAATTTAGCAAAGGTCTATTTTGTAGATTAGGTTAGTTATTTATAATAATTACAATAAAACCGTGCCAGCATAGAATATTGTCTTCCTGTGGAAGATATACTTACAGAGCGAAAGTGAGGGAAAGGGTCGGAAGGGGCCGCCCTAGGCGTACTTTTTCGATTCAAATCGGAGAGATAATGGAAAAGACCCGAATCTTGAGTGCCCGAAACCGACGTGCGTGCATGACTCGATGTTTGAATATGGAAGGAGCGAAAGAGATTTGTTAGGATCCTAGCAGGTGGAAAGAAGTGGGCTCTGCCTATCACTCTGAAAAACAGGCGTCATTTAGTGTATGTATATATGTAAATAATCACATTTTCGGACTGCCTCTTACAAAGTCGATAGGTATGTAAGGATAAGTCAGACAAGCAGCCAATTGTGATAAGTGGATATTGTTAATAGATATCAACTATCTACCAGCTTTAGTGCTGACAGACACATGCAAATCTCGCGATATGCGTCTGAATAAACGTGTTTGTTTGGTTAATTGGTTTGTTGTGATTAACAGAATCAAATAAAGCTGATTAACGCCTGTTGTTAAAGTTAGTTCGTTTACTGAATACCTTATTTACCGTCTATTACTAATTTATTTAGACAATTAATCACCTATCTATTTCGGCAGTTATTAAATTAGTCCTTTACCTAACTAAGTATCGTTTAATGATAACACCGAATGGCTGAATGAATAAATAGGTAATAATGACATGTTTAATGTGGAATGAGGAGTCAAATTCAACCTTCTTGTTGAATAAAATTTACAGCTTATTTTGATTATCATCTGCCGTATATTTATTTTCTCATTACATACGTATTCGTAGTATATAAAAAAATCGCATTCTGCATCTGTCTGTGTCTGTATATCACTAATTCCTCCTAAACCTCGCAACGGATTTTGGTGCGATTTTCACCATTAGTAAGATAATTTTTCAGGGAAGTTTTTTTAATATTACCTACACTGTGTGTCGGTCACCCAACACTATACGATTTTTCTTTGTTCTAAACTATCGAGCTTCAGTTTATGTGAGTTTTCTGTAACAGCCGTAAATAATCAAGAGAATATTATTAAAAAACTTATCTAAACTTTAAAAAAATTTCTTACAGTGGAAGGGTCGAAAGGGGCCGCCCTAGGCGTACTTTTTCGGATCATATCGGAGAAATACTAGAAAAGGGCCGAATCTTAAGTACCCGAAACCGACGTGTGTTCATAACTCGATGTATGAATGTGGAAGATGCGAAAGAAATTTGTCAAGATCGTAGCAAGTGGAAAGAAGTGGTCCCTCTGGGTAACAGGCGTGATTTAATGTATGTATGTATGAAATTATTAGCGTTAGAATTGTACTTTCAAACATGGTATGCTATTAAGAACAATGATTACTTAAAGCCATTCGAATTGTGTTAAGTAATTAAGTATCAGGCTGTATAGGTAAAGCACAAAGCACGACATATTTTTTAAATTCAGTGCTTTAATGGAGTCTTTAATTATAACTTTTAGTATGTAACAGGGTGTTTGTATATAAATAGTGGGCATGTCATGAGGCGGAATTAAAGTCATGTGACGAGAAGAGTTTTAAATATGAATGTGAAGCTATTAGTAGAAGGGGTCGAGTAAATAAGACATGGCTGGATTGTAAGAAGAGTGATATGAAAAACCAGGGAGTGAATACTAAGATGACAGCTGATAGGCATGTTTGGAAGAAAAATACTGCGCCGACCACGGTCCACGAATGATTGGGATAAGGGGCAAGATGATAGTTACATTTACGTTCCTATAACAAAATAAATATAAAAAGGATCAAGACAACAAGAAGATTCCTAGCCTGTTATTATTATAATTAAATCTATAAGTGATCAATTGCGCATAATAAACCGGATGATATCAGAGCAAAACACCTAAAAGTAGGTATCTACTTTAATTATACAAAGAGGCCCACACACGTTAGTCAACAACATTTGATTGCCCGGGAAGGTCGTCCAATCGCAGACTGAATACTGACACTCAACGTGTTATTAAACCGACCGACAATGTACCAAATATTACTATTGATCATTGTCTTAGTACTCTCCTTCATATATCTGTGGGGGAGATACAATGAAAACTATTGGAGGAAGCGAGGCGTCGCGTTCTACGGACGGAACAAGTTAACAGGATTTTTTTGGGACTTTTTAATGAGTGATAAAGCCATGTTTGAAGTGCTCAGTGACTTGTGTAAGATGTACGAGAACGAACCAGCCGTGGGGGTGGGAGGTCTGATGACGCCGACACTCGTGCTGATCGACCCGCAGAACATCCAACATGCCCTGCAGACTGACTTCCAGTCCTTCAGTCACAGAGGCGTTGAGATCAGCGAGAGTGATTTGCTCGCTGACAACGTTGTCTTCATGAACGGACCGAGATGGAAGCTGATGAGGCAGAAGATGTCGCCGCTCTTCACCGCAGCCAAGTTACGGAACATGTTCTACATCATTGACAGGAGCGCTCTGGACTTTATGGAGTATTTGAAAGAGAACCCCCACAAATTAAAAGAAAACGGGTACGATACCGTCAACGAGTTCTGCAGTGCCGCTATCGCCGGGGCTGTCTTTGGGATCGGAACGGAGTCAACGTTCAAGTCGCCGTTCTTAAAGATGGCCAGAGATTCGGTGAAATTAAATTGGAGGACTAATATTAGGTTTGCTATACTAAATGCTAGCTCCCAACTGAGCAAAGTCCTAGGTATAAAAATCTTCAAGGAGCATGAGAAATTCTTCATTGATGCCATCAAACAAGTTCTACGGGCACGTGAAAAGGAAAACACAAAAAAACACGACTTTTCTGATATCTGCCTAGCCTTACAAAAGATGGGGACCATGAGAGACCCGGATACTGGCTTCGAGATGGAACCAACAGACGAGCTGCTGGCCGCCCAGGGCTTCTTCTTTTTCATCGCTGGAGTTGAGACGGCTGCCAGCGGAATGTTCGGTGCACTAACAGAATTAGGGAAGCGTCCTGAAATACAAAAGAAACTGCAGCAAGAAATCGATGAAACAGTGGAGAGGCATAATGGCTTGATCACATACGAGGTCATATCAGAGATGAAGTACTTGGACCAAGTATTAAGTGAGGCATTGAGAATGCATCCTCCGGTGGGTTTTCTTGGCAGGCAGTGTGTGAGCGATACCGTGTTGCCTGTGGGTAGCATTAGAGTTTCCAAAGGTACCAGGATATTCGTTCCCGTGTTTGATTTACACTATAATCCCAAGTACTTCCCAGATCCTGAGATCTTCGACCCTCAGAGGTTTTCGCCTGAAAATAAGGCGCAGAGCGATATCGCATATATGCCTTTTGGAAGAGGCGGGAGGATTTGCATCGGCGTGCGGTATGCGAGGCTGCAGATCATGTCTGGCTTGCTGCACTTGTTGAGGAACTACGATGTGGTGTCCCATTTTGATAAAAAGTCGAGGAAGTACGCCAAAGGACAGTTTCAATTGAGGCAAATTGACACAGATATTGAGTTAATACCGAGAAAAGTAGTTTAGTAAGATCATTTAGTTTTTAATTGCTGTAATATTTGCACTTGTGACTTTTCAAAATGTTTTTTTTAACTCTCTAAGTATGTTCGTTCAGTGCACATTACATCATGTCTGATTTGTAAGTAACACGAAACTACACACTTAGTTTGGTTTCCAATTACACACTTCTTAAAAAATTGTTATAATTATAAGTCTCACTTGTAACTATTTATGTAAATAAATAAAATTTAGGAAACCGATTTATATCTACATTACTATAGTCATCAGATTGACTTGCAAATTGGCGTACTTTTGCGCTTTCGATGACAATACTGATTATGATATAGATAGATGCTGATTATGGTATAGTCAGCGGCAAAAGTAGCTTCTCAAGCGAAGAGGTCAAAATGATCTGCACTCGACTCTATATATTGTCAAGAGAATACGTCGTGTCTAGATCATTTTGGGCATGTTATTCTGCTTAGTTACTTTTGATCACTACCATCACCACCATGTACCATCGGGCTGGGATGATGGAGGTGTATGTGACCAATTGGCCATAGAAACCCCTCAATGGCTATAAAGAGATCCGTCGAATTTGGACATGTTTAATTATTTTTAACAGTAGCAAGATTATCATCAGTGGTGCTTTAAGCCGTATCCACATGCTTGGTGTGTGCCTCAAACACTGCAGGATGCAATTGTACGTTAGAAGGAGATAGAAATATATCGTGCTCACTTTAACATATAGTTGCGTCCCGCAGTGTTTGTGGCAAACACTAAGCATGTGGATGCGGCATAAGAAGTATAGTTGGCATTATAAATTATATTTTAATCTTCTTTGTTACTGTTTTGTAGATATGTACGGATTCACTAGGTACACATTACGACTTAAGACGCAGAAACTTAATAGTAAAAGTAATGAGTAAACTACTAGGTTTTTTTTTAATATTTATGTTAAGTTTCTTTTTACAAGCTTTTATTTAATTTGCAACGTATGTTATGTAAGTATGTATGTATACGTAAGGGTCAAATCTTGCAAGTTAAATTTGACCCACTTCCCGGTTTCCGATGAAGCTGAAAATTGGCATACGCCTTTTGTTCTGATGGCAATACAATAATATAATACCATCGAGCTGATCTGATGATGGAGATAGGTAGGCCATAGAAACTCCTAAATTACACATGATAAGCCCGTCGTTATAGGGCTTCTTAGATCCGTCTTGACGAATAAATGGCCACTGTGCAAAAAAAAGTACAGTCGCCATCAAAAACTTGTACCAAAAATTTAATTTTTGACAGAAACTTATGTCTGGTTGAGTTCAAGTTGGTTTTTGTCGAGTAGATCTTAGTCTAGTATTTCCTAATGCCAACAAACTTCATAAGAAGAAGAAACAGAAAACCATCATTCGATTTAAAGACAATAAGTTTATTAGAAAACAAAATAATAGTAATGAGGGCGCCACTGGACGCCCGGTTTCGTCTTAAAGGTGAATTGGAACCTTATGTAGATACTTAATTAATCTGAGGTCAACAACATGTAAAGTGAGGTAAACAATCAAGTCTATCGAAAAGATAAGGGCTATTAAAATGCAATTGACCCTGATAACAAAAAAATGAACAATGGAATCTAAAAATACACATTTAATATTTTCGCAGTTTCGGTAGGGGTATTATGATTTTGAAATTTACATTATTAAAAACGTGTGTTCCAAATTGGGATTTCATACAGTTTTAAGATGCTTAAGCATAATTAAAATGAATGACGTAAAAAAGAATAGGTAAGTTTTTTTTTTTAAATTGCTTCTTTTTCTAACCCATTTGAACTTTGCACTCTGAATGGAAGATGATAGAGGTCAGTTGGCTTAGGTATATCGATAGTTTTGTATTTATAAGCATTATCATCATGAGGGGTCATTAATGTAACCGTGGGTAAAAAACAAAGATAAGAAGATTCTTAACTCATAATAATTAAGATCTAATGTTTGTAATATAGTAAGTATGTTCCAGTGCTCCTACTTAATGAGCTGAGTGATAACAACATTAACAACACAAATACCTCACATATAAATATGAAGAGGACTGTCTGCACTCGTTAGTGAACGACATATTGCTGCCCGGAAAGGTCGTCTCTAATAGATTACATTATAACTTACTTTATTATTAAATCAATCAATAATGTACCAGATCATTTTACTGATTGTTCTCTTTGTGCTCTCCTTCATATATCTGAGGGGGAGATACAATGAAAACTATTGGAAGAAACGAGGGGTCGCGTTTTACGACCGGAACAAGCTATTGGGGATTTTTTGGGACTTTTTAACGAGTGATAAAGCCATGTTTGAAGTGCTCAGCGATTTGTGTAAGATTTACGAGAACGAACCAGCCGTGGGGGTGGGAGGTCTGATGACGCCGACGCTCGTGGTCATAGATCCGAAGAACATTCAGCATGTCCTGCAGACTGACTTCCAGTCGTTCAGCCACAGAGGCGTTGAGATCAGCGAAGGTGACCTGCTCGCCGACAACGTCCTCTTCATGAACGGACCGCGATGGAAGCTGATGAGGCAGAAGATGACGCCGCTCTTCACCGCAGCCAAGTTACGAAACATGTACTACATCATTGACAGGAGCGCCCTGGACTTTATGGAGCATTTGAAAGAGAACCCCCACAAATTAAAACGAAACGGGTACGATACCGTCAACGAGTTCTGCAGTGCCGCTATCGCCGGGGCTGTCTTCGGGATCGGGACGGAGTCAACGTTCAAGTCACCGTTTTTGCAGATGGCCAGAGATGCGGTGAAATTAAACTGGAGGACTAATCTTAGGTTTACTGTGATTAATGCTAGCTCTAAATTTAGTAGAGCCTTGGGTTTAAAAGTCTTCAAGGACCAAGAGAAATTCTTTATAAGTGCCGTCAAACAAGTTCTTCGAGCGCGTGAAAAGGAGAACACTAAAAAACATGACTTTTCTGATATCTGTCTAGCCTTACAAAAGGCGGGGACCATGAAGGACCCAGATACTGGCCTGGAGATGGAACCAACAGACGAGCTGTTAGCTGCCCAGGGATTCTTCTTTTTCATCGCTGGAGTTGAGCCGGCTGCTAGCGGAATGTTCGGCGCGCTAACAGAATTAGGAAAGCGTCCCGATATACAAAAGAAGCTCCAGCAAGAAATCGACGAAACGATGGAAAAGAATAACGGTGTGATCACATACGAGGTTATTTCAGAGATGAAGTACTTGGACCAAGTCTTAAGTGAAGCATTGAGAATGCATCCACCGGTGGGTTTTCTTGGCAGGCAGTGTGTGAGCGATTCTGTGCTACCTGTGGGTAACATTAGAGTTTCCGAAGGTACCAGGATATTCGTTCCCGTGTTCGATTTACACTATAATCCCAAGTACTTTCCGGACCCTGAGGTCTTCAACCCTGAGAGGTTTTCGCCTGAAAATAAGGCGCAGAGCGATATCGCATATATGCCTTTTGGAAGAGGCGGGAGGATTTGCATCGGAGTGCGGTATGCGAAGCTGCAGGTCATGGCTGGCTTGCTGCATTTATTGAGGAACTATGACGTGGTGTCCTATGTTGATAAAAAATCGAGGAAGTACGCCAAAGGACAGTTTCAATTGAGGCAGATTGACACGGATATTGAGTTAACACCACGAAAACTAGTGAAATAATAAAGCTGTGGGTTATTTCAGTGTTGTAAATATTTTAAAAATTAAATAACATAATTTACTGTAATGTAATGTTTTATTTCTAACTGTTGATTTATGTACGTCTTAGGGCCTGTTGTTTGATCAGTAAACTAAGTAATTGTTAAAATTCGAAAAAGGAACTGTAATTTGATACAATTCCTTGAGATTCCATCAAATTTTTGATTCCTTTTTCGAATTTTAATAATTAGTTAGTTTAAATACTGATCAAATAACAGGGCCTTAGAGCTTGGGTACGGTCACGATCGTTAATTTGGGACCCATTTCAAGAAAAATATGCTTGAAGTCGTCAATGTCATTAGAGATGTCACGTCATTTGTATCTTTTAGGAAACTCAATCTTATTGATGTAGAATGTCAGATTGACTTTGGACCTACGGTGGGTACCAAATTAAAGATCGTGACTGTACCTACTCGTATAGCTGCGTATTCGATTACTATTGATTATCGAAGTAGGTATCGTGAAAAATTACGAAATTTCATTAAGAATTTTGTATAAGGTATGATTTGCTGTATTGTTGCTGATTCACATTATGTATTAAGATGTAGAAACTCAATTGTAAAATTTGTAGTTAAATAAAAAAAACACTTATAATCCCTTTTGTCTCAATAACTGCAAGTTATTCTCGTCTAAGAGATCTTTCTCCAGTCTTTTCCAACGCTAACCTCATCGAAAAAAGAAACTTCCAGAGCAGTAATTTAGGTTAATCTGTTGGTCCGTTCCCAAATACCCACTGAACAACATACAAAGTGTTGTAACACGACTCTTGCTAGGACGTTGTATTTTGGGGGATATCTGTTATTGTATGCGTTTTATTAAGTAGGTCGATTTCATAATTTCGTACTCGAATCAGCTGTTTACTGTATGTTTATCAATTTTATTTTGATTGCCTTGTTGTTAAATAAAGTAGGTACTTCTTATAAAAGATCACTGCCTATCCTTTCTTTTGTCATACTTAGAGTTTCTCAAACGTATAGCCCCACGTACCTTATACCTACTCCAATAAAAAATCTGACACGTCAGTACACATCTTGAAAAAAAAATTGTAAGTATAAGTACATAGAAAACATCCAAGACAACAACAAAATATTTGCCCGTACTTACCGAGTTTTTTTTTTATTGATAATTTGTTTGGTATTTACTAATTCTTACCCTTGGAGTACCAGCATTTTTGTCGACGATGAAGCGAGCTCACCTATAAAATCCTCAGGGGGGTTTAATAACCCCCCAGCGAGCGTAAAGGACAGAGCTAAGGAAGTCATATAGCTCTGACTTTTTCTCTCAGCAGCGTAAACTGAACTGCATAGCTATGTCATAATAACCCCCCAGGTAGTCACTACCAATTAGTTAAGTGACAATAGAATACCAACTATAGACAGGCCTCGTCAAATATTATGACGATGACATTATGTCATAGTTGTTTATTATGACGTTTTCATCATATGTCGGTATTTGGTTTCTATAAATAGTTTTAAGCAAGTTGAGCGCGTCGCGTCTGGCAATGTCGCGTTTTGGCGTGTTTTATTAGTTATTGAAGTGAAATTAAGAGTTTAAAAATCGTAGTTCACTAACCCTGTCATTGTCACAATAACAAACTTTAATTGACTTTAACCACAATTTCAAACGGAATTAACTCTATCTAAGGGAATAGTGCTGCCAGTTAGTTAGCCTTTAATTTTGGTTCAAATGTTTGGGTTATTTTTTCAAAAGTTTGAGGGCAATAAGTAATGTAACTTAATGGTATTGAACACTTTTTTTATACATAAGTAGGCAAATATTTTGTAAATTTTAAAATATATTAGATAAACAAACTAAATTCTGCCATAAAATAACTCATGTAGCTCGAAACTCATGTTAAGAGAAAATCGTAAGTAGGGGTAGTAAGTAGGGAATGCAAATAACCGGTAATAACCGGTTTTGACCGGTTATTTTCATACTAAAACGGTTAATAACCGGTTAAATTGCATTCCCTAGTAGTAAGTAGGTAATCATAAAGATGGCAAGTAAAAGGACAAACGGTAAAAAAGGTTCGTTACTTATGGATCTTAATAGTATTAAAATGGAGTCCAAAAATTACGAACCTTCTTACCGTGTCTATACACGGGAACTTTTGCGCGAATAAAATCTACCAGCGCTGCCCAAGAGGAGACCACTGCTGAGAAGAACAACTTTGATAGAAAAGCTCATGTAGTTGAATAAATATTTACCACAAACCGCATTAACTAAGAAACACACAACAATTAACAAGATAATAAATGGACACTAGTGATGACACATCAATTTGTTATTTTTAGTCTTTCTGATAATAATTGGATTGTCATTGTTTATTTGTTATGAATGTGAAAGACGCACATTGAGGAATCCGATAGGCAGATTTCACTCAAGCAGGGTTACCAATGTTTCCATTATTTTGGAAATGTTTGAAAGGAAAGAAAACCCCAAAACAATTTAGGGCGGAATCTGGTAGATGGAAAATATATTTAAATTAATCTTCTATGTGCAGTGTAAATATCCGGAGCAATAAGTTTTACTTAAGTCGTTTGAAATGGCCAATTCATCAGTTCTTAGAGGAAAGAAAATTCCATACTAATATTACAAATGTGAAAGTGTGTCTGTCTTACGTACGCTTTCACTTCTAAACAGCCGAACACAACCCAGCTAAGTCTTCTTTTTATGTGGAAAAGCTCTAAGCACAGCAGGAAATGCAACATCAACAAATTTTTACATTTGTTTGAGACTGTACTTGCGAAAAAAAGACAAAATCAGTACACAATATTGCACAATACACAATGTTTATAAATGGTTCATAAAATGACAACGCTTAAGGCCTTCTCTACCGGTCCACTAATTCAAGGTTTATGCTGAGAAATAATTATATATGTTAACGAGTGATAGATAAAATAGGAATTCAGTAACAGTTCCATTAAATTATAAATTTCACAAGAACCATCAGAAGGTTAAAATTATGGGCTTGTAGACCACGGACGAGGAAGCGAATAGCTATAGACAATTTTCTCGCTCAAGGAACGAACAAAAGATATAAATCCCGTGTCAATAAAAGAGACACAAATATTGATAGTTGATCGCTGGCTGTTAACACTATCGGCGAGGACTCTCAAACATAGTATATTTATACTGTGTCAATAAAACACGCGTATACATATTAATACGATTGTGAAGCTAACAATTTCCATACAAAATGCAATAACGTTTCGCTACCATTAAACCTAATCCAATCTTTTAGATTTTTAAATATGTGTGTCTTCCCGAGGTCGTAAGAGGCGACTAAGGCAATAAAAGCTTGTAGTAGATACTGTTAGGCGATGGGCTTGCAACCTATCACTAATACGCTGGTGAACACGTTAGGCTCATTGTGCAGTGTGTTTAAAGAATGATCAACAAGTTTTTAGGGTTGTTGGTAATTCTGTAGCTCTGTCTACCTGACTCTGGGAATGTGTGTGTGTGTTGAATATGCTGTAGATGTGAAAATACTCTGTATTCGTTTCCATGAAAGCATTTCTTAGAATGAAACAAATTTAAAAACCCTAAAACAGAAACGTACGTGGATCGGACTTGGTTTAGGGGGGAAACGTTATCGCCTGGAGCAAACAAATCCTCTTAATAGTGAATAACGGTCAATTGACATAATATTTTTTATATAACACTCAAATTGTTGGCTTTCACTCCATTCATTGGTACAACTTAATAGTTGATCACTGGCTCTATTTACTCGCTTCTCCCTCATCGTCGGCGGTGGAGCAAATGCCTTATGGGCTTGTAGTCGGGCCACGGGCGGTCTGAGGCCGCTGGCGCGCTGCCAACGTTCAGTCGCATGCGCAGCTGGTACGTATCTGATAGCGTTGGTGATACTGCAATATGGCGTAACTAACAAATTAAATAAGGTGCAAAATACAACTTAGCCAGTAGCAGTAAGGTGCGTTTTGCAACTTATTAAATTTGTTGGTTACCAAAACGATAGATTAAACAAGTATTTAACTGCGTGTTGTAATTGTGAAGACTAACCTCGTAAGCGACTGCGCAGGTTTTGTCTGGGTAGGATTAATAAGTATGAATATTGTCACGTCAATGGAACCCTGACACACCATTGAACTGTGTCACAGTGACGTTATGATTCAAGTTGTAAGAAGTGTCAAACAATATGTTTTATAATGTCACTGTCTATGATGAGTCAGGGTTCTGGGCTGATAGTGCATATAAACCTTACGAAAGGCATTCTTTAAAATAATGGTAAGTAAAAATTAAGTATAAAAAAACCGGGCAAGAGCATGTCGGACCATGCTCAGTGTAGGGTTCCGAAGCCGTAACGACAAACACAAAAAACTATCTCAAAAATCAACATGTATGAAACAATTTTCTATTTAAAGTTATTTGGCGCTGTCTTAGATGATTTTTAGTAGGTATAAACCCGTAAATCGCCTGTATCTCAGGAACTAATCATGTCTACTTAGCCGTGATAGTTTTCCTTTAAAATTCGTTATATGCGCTTTCGTTAAAGATGTTTTTCAGATTTTTAGTACTTGTAGTTTTGGCTGTAGGGGGGGGGGGACACTTGACTCTAACAAAAAATAGCGCTTTAAAGCTTAATATTTCATAAACGGATCCCTTAATCGAAAAATTGTTTTCATAAACCCGCAATATTTTTGAAAGACCTATCTAACGACACCTCACACTATGGGGTAGGCAAGAAAAAAAAAAGACATCCCCACGTTACGTGTAGGGGACGTGCATTAAAAAAAAATATTTTTCAAAATTTTATATTACCACTTTGTTGGCGTGACTAATATGTACATTCATGCCAAATTACAGCTTTCTAGTACTATGAGTCTCTGAGCTAGACTGGGGACGGACGGACGGACGGACGGACGGACATGGCGAAACTATAGGGTTCCTAGTTTGACTACGGAACCCTAATAAACGGGAAGATCTACGGAAACAGTGAGTCTGATTTTTCCTTTTAAGAGAAGAGAATAAAAGCGACACGTTACGAGTTTGACACGTTTAATATAGAAAATGCTCTCAAAAAGCGTTCTGAACTTCCCAAATTCAAAAATTACCGAATACATAATAGGTATTATAGTAACATAAAGATAGGGTAATATTTAAAATGTTACATACATACATTAAATCACGCCTGTTTCCCAGAGGGGTAGGCAGAGGCCACTTCTTTCCATTTGCTACGATCTTGACAAATTTCTTTCGCTTCTTCCACATTCATACATCGAGTCATGCTCGCATGTCGGTTTCGGGTAGGTACTTAAGATTCGGCCCTTTTCCAAAATGTAAAAACGAAAATTAAAACTTAGCTAAATTTAAAAAGCTAAATCTAGCATTTCCTCAGTGAACAGGTAGTTAAACTAACTGAGTGAGGAAACTGCCGGCTCTGCAATTGACCGTAACGTCTATGAGCGTCTTAATTTTTTTGATTGAATTGAATTTGATAAATTAAAGGTACTTAAGCTTTATTGAAATGCTTGTATCTTCTCCACTACCTCCAAATAAAAGAATATTACCTTCCAAGAAAATCACTAGATGGTACGTAAGCTGCAATCCGCGAACCATAACGATTGCAGAAATCATAAATGTATAATCATCATGACAGTTTACAATTACAATGAGACTGTAGAGATTGGAAAATATTATAATATTAACAAGCAAACTCACGATGACACGCTGTTTTCGTTATCTTTTGAAGAATACAACTGGCTAGTTACCACTAAATAGCCTTTAAAAAAAAAAGGGAATTAAGGTGTATAGTACTGTTAGGCGATGGACTTGCAACCTGTCACTAATACACTGGTAAATATCTTAGCCTAAGTGTGCAAAATGTGGTTACAGAATTATCAACAAGTTTTTAGAGTTGTTGGTAATTCTGTAGCTCTGCCTACCCCACTCTGGGAATAAAGGCGTGAGTCTATGTATTTAAGTATGTAAAAAAAGTGATCGCTTCTTTCAGAGGTGATATCTCTCAAAACGGTCGAACGATTTTCATAAAACCTAGAGAATCATCCCGATGGAACTAGATGTCTTTAAAAAAACTTCTTCTAAATTGGTTCATCCGTTTGGGAGCTACGATGCTGCAGACAGATACACACGTTAAACTCTTCTTGTTTCGGGGGTGAAAATGAAACCAGGTAGTGTTTTATCAGATCAATGAGATAACACAGACAAAAGTACCTTCTTTCAAATGGCTAAGAGAATAACTAAGGCAGAACCGACAGTATTAAAAACTGATCTAGATACCAGAACCAAAGATTAACGAGATCTTCAGCTTTTTCTTCGAAGCCACCAATATAGAAAAGTCAACGACATTTCAACCTGATTTAAGGATCATGAAGCACGAGGTCAACCTGGTTACTTGCAGGTACAGCCACGAGATTTAATTTGGTACCCAGCTTAGGTGCAAAGTCAATCTGACACTACAACAATAAGGTTCAGTTTCCTAAAGGTTACAAATGACTTGACATCTCTAATGACATTGACGACCTCAAGCATATTTTTCTTGAAATGGGTCCCAAATTAACGCTCGTGACCGTACAGGCGAGGAATCAGAAATAGCAGTTTGACATATTAAGTAGTTTAATTTGTCGGATTATACATTTTCCACGTGTGTTCTGGGAAATGTATAACACGTCTAATTTACGTATCATGACGAACAGCTAATCAATCAATTTCCTTAACTATACATTCGAAGAAACTATATACCTCGGGCATGACATTTGATCTTCACCATGACTGCATTACATGATCTAGAGCATTTACTTACATAACAAACAATAATATTATCTTATTATTAATTGTCATATCATGATGATATGCGTAATTCAATACAATGTCTCTTATACATATAGCTGACACTTCACGGTTTGTAGTTTGGTTGTATATACTTTAAGTGTTTTGTTTGCCAAAGCATAATTTGTAAGGTACATCCTTTTTCTAATTGAAGTTAGTTAAGGTTAAGTAAGAGTGCACGTGATAAACTGTATTGTGATACTTAGTAAGTTATATTAAGTAACTAACTACCACCATATAATATAAGGCAAACTCTAAAACTTGAAAACTGATGATGTGGGTCCAAGTATAGAACCCTGTGGTACGCCAACGTTTGTTAGTGGTTTTTGGTACGATTAACGTTTTTCTATAATAATAGACTAACTATGAGGCACCTTTGAACATAAAGAAAAATCATAGAATGTTTTCTTCGCTGATGTAATGTAAAAAGGTTGTGATTCCACTATAATATATTGTCTGAAGGTTAAGCTAAATTTATTTAAGTATTCTTAGTTAGTGAATACTACTAGATTATTTGGGTTATAAAATACTACTAAACTGGTACTATCGTCATTTTATGGGTTTGTAAGTTTCTGAAAAAGCTAAGGCCGTTATCGTTGTATCTTGGTAATGATAATCCACTCAGTGCACTCTCGAGTGCCAGTGTCAACAACTAATCACTTAACTAACCAATCAGCCATGTCAAAAATTACTTTATCAACTAGAAAAATGAAAGTGATTGGTCACGAGATCTTCTTTATTTTAAAAGGTGCAAGAACGTTAACCAAAAGTATACATTCAATATAATACTTAAATATGGGTCCAAACGCTTTAAGCCTTATAGAGAGTAAAATATCGTAACTTACCAAACTTACAGGGAACAACTTATAACTGAGATTCGTGAGGAACTCCTTTTTCTGAGGGTCGTACATGTCGGAGGGTTTGAAGCCCCGCTTGGTGACGAGGGCACTATTGACGCTGGAGGAACTCTTGACGTCATCGTAGCTGTCCCTGTGGACGACCCTGTCGTTGATGGAGCGGAAACTAGACATCTTGTTGGAGGAGTACTGACTCTCGCTGATTGTCATCATTTTGACGTTTCACTAGCACTTGTTAATAGAACACTATGCGAGGCGGAAGGCCTGGAGGCGACTGAGTAAGATCTAAAAAGAAACTATGATTAATGTGTGAGTGTGTGTCGGTAAACAATTGTTGCTGTTGCTGTGGGCTTTGAAGCGAGTTTGGTGTCCTTGGTGTGTGTAGTTGTTGTTTGTGTGGTTTTATCTTTACATCTATTTATGCTTTTAAATGCGGTGTCATTTACTGCTGTTGAGTATTCTGAATTTAACATCGACTGGAGAACAATTATTCAGCAATTGTAATTGTCTTAATGTTTGCTGATCGGTGATCTTACTATGCTGGAGGAAATTAGAAGACTTTTTCCAAAAAAGGTGATGTTTCAGTAAAGTAAAAATATAACATTGTAAGGGACTAAAATAAATAAGTTGAACCTATGGTTGATCCAACTGTAACCAATGACGCTACGCTCTAATTTTAAATTTCTATTGCACTAGTTACGCATTTAACCAACACACAAAACAAACAAAACAAAAAACAATATGGCGGATCAACTCCACTTCTCCTTCAAACCAAACCCAAGACGTTTGATTCAAGAAAAACACTCCAAACCGCAAAAAAATTATAACACAAGAAATGCACTTTAATTTGCATCTAATTTGGATAAATTTAAAACCGTTTATCGCTTATTTTGAAGGAGCGTGTGCGCGCGCTGTGAAAATTTCTGACTGACTAAAATAAGTCCTGAAACTCAGTTGCATAATACGTAGAAAAGCTCGGTCGGTAGCGGGTGACCATATATCTGGGTAAGTGTGGGATTTTGAGGGTATTTTCCTTTGTCGAATGTCATTGGTGGCTTTATACCCGACCGACTAAAACAACGCAAAAGGGTGTTAAGACTACAGCAGTCAATGTTAGTACCTAACCACTATTTTCCGTTCTTTTTAGGGTGTTCATCTAGTCTCTCGAAGCTCTAATCTTCCATCATATTTCAACAAATAATGTGTCATCGGCTTAATCTTTGAACGAAAACATGTTTATACAAATGTAGGTATTGAGTTTGGGTTGAAATGAAAGGTTCAGTGCATAATTATCTTGCGAAAAAGTACTTATGTAATCTACTTTTCCTCCTTATTTCATTGTAATTAGTTTAAAAAGTGAATACATCTCTTTGTAGTTGACTGAACTATACTACGAGGAAGTCTTTGATTCAATCGAGACCTGCGCTGTGCTGAAACTTCTCCAAATATTAAGTGAAACAGAGAGAAAGACGTTTTTTGAATTCTGCACTGATAAGGATTGGGTTGGGCATCATCATCAACAGGGAGTTCCTCACTCACCTTCGATTTGCTAACAAAGCATTTCTGTGACCCTGGATATAGGCACGTAAAGTTTCTGAAAAAGTAAGTACTTAGGTCTTAAAAAAATATGAAAAAAACCAAATTCACAAATACTAACGTTCTACCCACTCCTTTGAAAGTTGGAAAGTCTAAGTACACTCAAAGTTGTTGATATGTTTGTTACAACCAAAAAACCTGGCAAACCTGGTAGATGGCTAGGCTGGGCAGAGTTTGCTACCAACATCTTCAGTCTTAAGTCTTTGACCAGTGTGTCCTCAGTGATGAGTTACGGAAGAGAGACGTGGTCTTTTACAATCGCTCTCATAAAGAGCCTTAAGGTCACCGAGGGCAGCTGAAAGAGTTATGCTCAGAGTTTCTCTGAAAGTTTTAAATTAGGAATAAGATAGTAGTATAGTTAGACTTAGTATATTAACTATTAAAAGCATCGTTTTGCAATTTCAAAGTAGGTACACTTGCTGCATTTGCTTTGCCTTTGCGGTGACAAGTAACTGTTGAAGAGCGATACCACACAAGCAACGCTGGTGCGTTTCGTCGTCGCAGCGCTGTGACAGCGCGATGTTTTTTTTTATTGTAAGGTCGTTACATTTTAATTTTACAGCACATATTTTACAATTACACAACTTAGAATCATTGTTTTGTTTAATTTTCATAAATATTCGAATTATTCGAAATATTCGTATTATTCGAATACTAAAATTGGACGAATATTGCAAACCCTAGCTGTGATTTCAACATGGAGCGACGCAAGTGTTTCGACGCATAATGTCGTTCTTATTTATATGTAGAACAAAGCAGCGACGACGACCCGTCCCACTCCCACAATCGAGTGGCGTCCCTCCAAGTCGCCGTTTAGGTTCACTTTGTCCACACTACCGTTTTGTTCACATTCCTACTTCATCCACAATTCCACTTCGTCAACATTCGCATCTCATCCGTATTCCCATTTCGTCCATATTCCCATCTCGTCCACAATCCCATTCCAAGCTTAACTAACTAATGTAAAATCAGAGAAGTAGAATAAAATGAAAATAAAAAGTGGACGAAGTGGGAATGGGAAAATGGACGAAATGGGAATTTTGACAAAATAGGAAGTGGACGAGTTGGGAATTGATCGTGAACGAAATGGGAATGCGGACGAAGTGAACCTAAACGCAAGTCGCGTAATGAAATTTGACCGAAACAAAATAACATCTAAAGTAAAGAATTTTCAGATTGAAAACGCTACAGAGCTGTAGACAATCCTTCCAGCAGCGCGCGCGCAGGCACCCGAGCGCGGGCACTGCCAGCTTCTAATTCGGTCGCGCGTTTCGCCACCATCGCGATATGCGCGATATTATTCTACGAGACGAGCCTTGCTTGGTTTATCTAACTCGTAGTTAATACTGAACTGCGGGGAACATAGCGTATGCATGACGTTTAACGATCGAAGTGAGGTCGTAGACAACTCATTGGGTAGGTAGGTACATCAGTCAGCAGAATTAGCTACGCAACCGAAGAGGTCAAAATTATCTGCACTCGACTATATTGTCAAGAGAATACGTCGTGTCTAGATCATTTTGAGCATGTTATGCTTAGCTAATTTTGATGCTTAGATACTTTTGGTTGACCATCTTTATAAAATTTGGTAAGTTATTTAGTTTTTACGATTTTGATCAGTAATGATGCAAATACAATTTTTCATTCGCACATGAGAATAATCCGATAGCGGGCGCTAAAATTGGTCGGTCGGTCTTTGTGTGATACTCGAGTTATTGTCGAACAAACATACAAACATTCTAAACATATACTGAGTTGACTTTACAGCCGAACTCAGCCTAACCTTCGACTGAGCTCGATCAACAAGAAGCCTTTTAGGATTCTGTTCTTAAATGATGCCAGCCAAATTGGACTCTATTAATAAGCCTATGCAGTCAGTCCGTCCGTCCGTCTGTCGGGCGGACGATTCACTTTGAAGTCGAATCTGAAATATGTACAATGAAATGATACCCCATTTGCAATCAAACCACTTTAATACAGGGTGACACCTAAGACGTAATACAACATTTTATTTTCTAGATCTACTCATCAGTACGATCAACTTTTACTATGGGACTAATATCGAAATCAGTTGAAAAAAATTTAATCTCCCATACTAAAAGCAATCAGCTGGTTTCACAATTTGTATGGAGACGTCGATTTTGTGTTTACGTTTTCGAAGTTGGTCCCATATTAATAGTTGATTGTAATCATGAGTAGATTCGGGAAATGACATTTTGTATTACGTCTTAAGTGTCACCTAGTATTTCAACCCCCATTCAAGACCACTTTTTAATTACCTATTTATAAAAATAATTTCATATTCTTTTTACTAAAAACAGATACGGCCAGCAAGTTGTACAACTATGCCAAATTGCGAGTTGACAGCATTTGTAGTTGCTGAGGAAACCTGCTGTGACAAACAGACAGACAGATAACAAAGTCTCACCATACGGGTTCCCTTTTTACCATTTTAGTACTGAACCCGGAATGTTACAAAGTGAGAAAAATGGCGGTTTTATCGTTAAATAGCCATCTCTTCCGGACATCCTTACAAAGAAGAGAAGATTTAAAACATGTTTAAAACACAGACAGAAAATACAGTTGAGTCATCAATGTATTTTTCCCAGAGATGAGGTAGGTTAAACATTCTATGGATTAAGATGACTCCCTTTTCAAGCTAGTCATACCTACTAATTTGGCCAAAACAACACATTGTGTTCCTCGCATCTGGTATAATTTGTAATGCTATCAAAGTTTACATGTTTGCGAATCGGGAGCCAGATGTTGTGTATATATCTATAGGGTGCAGAAGTATTTGTGTAGGTAGTCCTTGGAATGATAGTTTAGGTTAAGTAGTTTCGATGACGATATAGAATACCTAGTTCTTACGAAAATTTATCTCTACTAGGTGATATTATTAATGCGGAAGTGTGTTTGTTTCTTTGTTTCGTTTCACAGTTCAAAGCTTAACGCCTTAAGAACCTGAAAATTTCTCAACAAAATGCTCTAATTTTTCTATCCTCATATACTTAGTCGGATTTTTATAAAATTTGAATATGTTGTAGATATTATGAACATACGTCGCCTTCAAGCGGGCAGTTTGGGGGCAAGGTAAGGTTTACAAAAAAAATCTTAACTTACGAGTATTATAATGTTACTTAGTATTTGTAACATGGTTAATTAGTTACCCGTTATCATTTATTAATCTTTAATGTGTAAATACTCTTTGAACTGATAACTGATAGCCCATTTAAGTGGGCACTTAAAAAAACAAATAAATAGCCGACATTTGGTGCAGTGGTTTGATGTTGAAAGATCGTTCTCCCATTTAAAATGGATATTTTCAAGCCTACGAAGAACAAAATATTAATAATATATACGCATAATATACCTTCTTAAGTAAATTAAATCAAATATACCACATACTATTCAGTCTTATTTTTATTTAAAATGGAATGGATATAAAAAAAACACCTAACTAACGTACAGCCTTAGTTGCTAAGATATTTAGAATTGCACATTACAAATACTAGGTACCAAATACTAAGTAAAAATACTTTATTCTGACTTGAAAACGAATTGATTGATTTGTGAACCTTATCTATCATTCTGACATGCCACCAAACTGCCCGCTTGAGTGCGACGTACGATTATTAAAATGTAGGTGTGTACTGTCCTTCCCCAGAAATACAAACGGAATCATTTAAACCGTTTTTCATAATAACTAAAACATACTTATTCAAAAATCGTGGGACTGACTTGATTTAGGAGATGGCAAAGTTATCGCCCGGAGCTGAATCTGTGTTATTGTTTTTTGACAGCTACGCGATTGAAGTCGCCTCACATCACAATCCTCTTAACTGGGTAGTGATTCTCTCAACAACGACGGTTGGACGGACGAACGAGTGGCGAGTTTAAGTAGTCCCGTTAGTGCGAACAAAACATATTTAAGCGCGTGCATTTTCGATTTAGCAGCATGGTTTCTGCCGATGGATCGAACGTATAAGGCTGCTTAATTGAAAACGCACGCGCTAAATGTGTTTTGTTCGCTCTGACGGGACTACTTAAACTCGCCGTGGCGATTTAGCTCGTCCGTCCAACTGTCCGTTGTTTTTGACAGAATAACGCCCCTGAATCTGTATTATTGCTTTTTGACAGCTAAGTACACGATCGATGTGATCCGTTTTACGCAAGTTTCTTTTTGTTTCAAAATACACGAAAATAGGCTATACCGAGTTTTATTCCAATTGAATAAACTTTACTGGCCGCCCATACTGTTAATATTGTTTCATATAAAAATGTAAGTATAGCTTCTCTCATCTAATAAAGATATCTAATAAAGATATCGAATAAGAAAGTCTTTGGACAGATCATGTCATGACACTGTATCCTGAGTTGCAGCAGTAGGCAAACAATATTCTACTTCTGTTTATAATTTTTGATTACTAGATGTCTTTTGTATGAGACTGAGCTCTTTGGGAGACCAGTAACAAATTTATCATAAACAAAAATAAACTATGTGAAGGAATGATTTGATAAACTTTATTAACCCCCGACGCAAAAAACAGCGGTGTTATAAGTATGACGTGTAAGTATGTGTCTGTGGCACCGTAGCTCTGAAACGGATGAACCGATTTGTATGCCGTTTTTTTTTCTTCATACTATTTTGGACCAGCCTACATTGTGAATATATAGTTAATATCCCCGAAAAACCATTGAGGAACGTACTTGGTTTGTATTCTATGGTATAGTCCCATAACTAATAAACAGGTGTTTTCTTTTGCGATTACCAAGCATGTATTATATTATCTTAAATACAGAACCCTCGGTGCGCAACTCCAACTCGCACTTGATCCTTATTTTTTGTATCCTGTTAATGCCGTATTTTGTGTTAAATTTATTTATTTATCATTATGTTGCTTGTGCAGTGCTTTGCTTTTGTGTGGAGTAATTTCTAATTTTCGCAGCCTTCACTTTTTACACTATTTTAACTTCACGCTTCTATATTTAATAGGTGTTTGTTAAATTTTAGTAAACCATTGTTTAGATGTAGGGTGTACGTATGTTTCGGTCAAGGTGATCACACATTTCATATTATCTAGGATCAAACGGAGAGGATGTTCTTTTGATTTTGCTAACATATAGATATTATTTAATATTTTTTTATAACATAACCAAGGATTCTCACTTCTTAGCGAATTCGTAAGGAGAGATTTCACGAAAAGTTCGAGGCAAAACTATTTGCGGAAACTGCCAAAGAGTCGGGTCAAGGGAAAAACAATCAGCTGTTCTTGACAGTGACAGTGATCGGCGACAAGGTTTCCGCTCGAGTTACGTATTCCGTTTCGTTTCGCGTTGATGCAAGTAGGTTTACCTGTCAGATTAGTGCAAAAACTGATTTAAGTAACTAGAGAATTCCTGGTTAGTGATTCTGTAAAAAGCGCCGGTCGTGCGGACTGTGGAGTGATACCAAGCGGCGAGATTAAGTAGTCCCGTCAGTGCGAACAAAACACATTGTAGCGCGTGCATTTTCAATTAAGCAGCCTTATACGTTCGACCCATCATCGTGCTGCTAAATTGAAAATGCACGCGCTACAATGTGTTTTGTTCGCACTGACGGGACTACTTAATCTCGCCGCTTGGTATCACTCCACAGTCCGCACCACCACCGGCGTTGTTTACAGAATCACTACACTGGCCTCGAACCCAAACGTGAGCCAGCGCTGTTGTCTTGGTGCCACCTGCTACCAACTACTCATACTGCGTAAGAACTGACTTTTATACGTGTAGGATATGAAGGTAGTTATTGTGTTGGTTTTTTATGGCATACAGAAGTTAAATGAAGGCATAGGCCACCTGATGGTAAGTGGAATCCATAGAAAAAATCTCAAGACCTCAATCCTAAGAGTACCAATGTATAGCAATCTTTGAGGAGTAAGTTGGAATACCTCACATACTAGTCATTCCATTGGTAGTCATGTCCCCAGACCGGAGAAAAAAAGCGTGAACACTGTTGCTTGGCGGTTAAAGGATAAGATGGTGGTAGCAGTCTGATGAATAAATTTCCATTTGCATTTTTTCCCTAATCAAATTTTTACAGTCGTGTTTTTTGCCTGACGCGTTTATTCCGGTCGCAATATTTCTCATTCTAGAAATAAATTAAATGTTCTGTCGGAGCTCCGCTTTGGCGGGGCTCCTATTTCTGACGACCGACCGCAAACAACAACAGCAACCGGTATCACCAGGGTAGTGATTCTGTAAACAACGCCGGTCGTGCGGACTGTCGAGTGATACCAAGCGGCGAGATTAAGTAGTCCCGTCCCGTCAGTGCGAACAAAACACATTGTAGCGCGTGCATTTTCAATTTAGCAGCACGATGGGTCGAACGTATAAGGCTGCTTAATTAAAAAAGCACGCGCTACAATGTGTTTTGTTCGCACTGACGGGACTACTTAATCTCGCCGCTTGGTATCACTCGACAGTCCGCACGACCGGCGTTGTTTACAGAATCACTACCCTGGTATCGGCAGACGGCAACGACAGGCATCGCTGTCACCCGACCGCCGCCAGTAGGGACGCTGATGAGTGATGACAGGCGTCTGCTGCTACGAGGGCTGCCTTTTAAGTTCTGTCGTTTGCAAGCCTTCCGTGATTGCATAAAAAAGAACTAGTGTCATCTTAAAATATTTGAAATTAGAATTCGAAAACAAAAGAATGACTCGAAATCGGCCCAACCGTTTTAGTACAGCGCTCGTTCAAAGTTGACAAGTCAGTTGTGAAAATGGAAATTTCGAAGGAAAATTTACGTGCGATATTTTTTTACAACTTCAAAAGGGGCTTAACGCGACTTCAGTGCTTCGAAGAGTTGACTACGGTTTTCAATGATAAAGCACCATGCCTCCGGACTGTGGAACGCTGGTATTTAGAATTTCAACGTTGTTGCTCTAGTCTTGGTGATAGACATCGTGAAGGTCGACCAAAAACAGCCGTAACCCAGGAGAACATTGATGCTGTACGGCAACTGATCGTCGAAGATCGCCATGCGACATACCGTGAGATAGAAGCTTCCTTAAGTATTTCAGGGACCAGTGTTCACAGTATTTTGCATGATCACTTAGGCGTAAAAAAGTTGATCTCTCGCTGGATACCACATTTACTCAGTGAAGACCAAAAAACGGCTCGCGTTCGATGGTGTCGCAAAACTCTGCGGAAATTCAACCGAGGAAACTCGAAACATGTTTACGACATTATCAGTGGTGACGAATCTTGGATATATGCCTACGAACCCGATTCTAAACAGCAGTCGACTGTTTGGGTGTTCCAAGATGAGCCAAAACCGACCAAAGTAATACGCTCACGGAGCATTTCGAAAAAAATAGTCGCCACGTTTGTGGCGAAAAGTGGCCACGTGGCCAACATCGTGCTCGAGGATCGTAAAACGGTTAATGCTGACTGGTATACCACTGTCTGTTTACCAGAAGTCATCGGCGAGTTTCGAAAAAATAACCCAAGACGTCGTATAAGACTGCATCACGATAATGCGAGCTCGCACACCGCCCGGCAAACAATTGCGTTTTTAAAAGAGCAAAACGTCGAAATTCTGGAACACCCGCCGCACAGTCCAGACTTAAGCCCTAACGATTTTTTTACTTTTCCAAAAATCAAGCAACGACTTCGTGGTCAACGGTACCAGACGCCTGAAGAAGCCGTTGAGGCATACAAAACGGCCATTTTGGAGACCCCGACTTCGGACTGGAATAAGTGTTTCGAAAACTGGTTCGATCGAATGAAAAAGTGTATTACATATCACGGTGATTACTTTGAAAAACAATAAATACCATTTAACACTTAAATTGTCTTTAGTTTTTCCAAACGACACAACTTAAAAGGCAGCCCTCGTACCGTCTGCTGTGTGCGGTCGGGTGTAGAATCACTGCTGCAGACGGCAACGGCAGACTCTAACAGCAGGCATCGCCGTCTGCCGTCGGCTGCGGAATGACACCTTCAGGCTAGTAGACTAGACCTCCCTTACGATCAGTTGACTTATGTGCTCTCTTGGCTTACCCTCGCATTGATTACCTACTACAAACATAAAATAGTAGATTGTTCAACAAGGGACTAAAAAAAGTCATAATGACACGAGATGTTTAGCCACCCAAGCGGTGCGCGAATCCGACTCGCACTTAACCGGATTATTTTTTTATTTTTGCTGCTGTCATTTTGAGGTTATTTCCGCGCCCTAAAAATTGTCTCTACACAATCACTGAAAATGGCGATAATCCTCCATTCACAGACACCGTGATTGGTTGTTTACGAGTTTCCAAAGTAAATAATAAAAAAGTGAGTGGACGGGTCGGAAGGGGCCGCCCTAGGTGTACTTTTTCGAGTCAATTCGGAGAAATACTGGAAAAGGGCCGAATCTTTAGTACCCGAAGCCGACGTGCGTGCATGACTCGATGTATGAATGTGGAAGAAGCGAAAGCAATTTGTCAACATCGTAGCAAGTGGAAAGAAGTGGTCTCTGCTTACCCCTCTGGGAAACAGGCGTGATTTAATGTATGTATGTATGTATAATAAATAAAACTTGAATCCCTAGAGACTAATAAGGAGCTTTAGTCCCGATGTGCAGAGACTAAAGTAACATTTTATGAGCATGAGAAGTGAAAATAATATTACAATGTTCACCCTATCGTGATGGCTTCTAACTATTGAACATTTGGTTTTGGAACTAGCTTTTGACCTTCAAACGTTAATTGCACCGATGACGTAGTCCGTGCGTTGGCATTCATGACTCGCTGCCAACGCCAGATCCGCACATTGTCGAAATTCGCTTGTTACTGGTTAGTTTAGATTATTGTCTAATAAATAGGTAGGTAATTTCATTTTCAAAACGCAACTCTGTAACAGTCGAAGTCAAAAATATGTTTACTATAGTACCTTGTCTATTTAACGTCATGTTTAAACTGACGTATAAAATTGTCACACCGATTAAATTGACAGGGTACTAAAGTGTAAACATATTTATGACTACGACTGTACAACTCGAAACCGTAAAATCGATTATTTTAGATAAGGTTCACCAAATATATATTTTTGAAACATTCTCTATAACAAGGTTAGGTGGGTCTATATTGGAACCCTTAATAATAATTTCTCCTAAAGTATCGTTGTCCGAATTTTAGTTTATCTTAAAGCCATTTTCGTCTGAATTTTAGAACTTTAAAAATGCAACCCTAACCTAAAGGCGGTAGGAATTTTTGGAAATCTTAAAAAGTGGTATGACTCTGCTAGAAACCAGTTTAGAACAAACAATGATTCGGACTAATGATTACTTAGGGCAAACGTTATTAGGGATTCTTAGGTACTTACACCCTTAGTAGGTACGAAGTCGAGAAATACGAACAGGGATAACCGTCTGTGGGATAACTGCGTACAGTACACGCTGCATCAGGGGTTAAATATACAGGGAGGCGAACTAAATTAGTCATTAACAAGAGGGACGCAGCAATATGTTGGAACTAAATGGAAATATCTTCATACGTATTGCGGCATCTCTCTTGTTAGTGACGAATTTAGGAAGGTGTAAAAAGCCCTTATTGTGGACGCAGCCTAACTTCGAACATCGATTGTGGAATAATAGAGATACCTAACCCTATGACGACACTGCTAAAAGAATGGATTTCCTATATGCTGCCGTCCTAAGCAAAAACGTAGTAACTAAGATAATCCTGCTGTAGTAATATCAACCTTATTTTTAACGTCTTTGAACGAATCTGCTTTGGTGATTGAATTTAAGATACTGCTTATTGACTTAGGAGGGTAGTACGGGTAACCATGTCTGAATCACACCTTACCTTCCTCTCAGTTACCTACCAAACCGGAGCGTAGTGCTTACACGACATACTGTATGTCCCTCTGTATGTGTACGCTTAGATCTTTCAAACTCCGCAACGGATTTTAATGCGGTTTTCGTCAATAGATAAAGTGATTCCAGTGGACGGTTTTTATGTAAGTATGTATGAGTAATACATTTTTTTTATGGCATGGAGCAGACAAACGACCACACGGGCCGGACCTGATGGTAAGTGCAAACTGTGACCCATAGACATTCGCATTCACAAGACTGCAATGGAATCCTAAGACTGCAAATGCGTTGCCAACCCTGAGGACTAAGATGGAATGCCTCTATGCTAGTCATTTCACAGGCTGTCTTATCCCCAAACCGGAACACAACAATGCGAACACTGTTTTTTGGTGGTAGGTTAATGGATAAGATGGTGGTAGCGATCCGGACGGACCCTGCACAAGGTCCTACCACCCGCAACGCACCCGTTTATGTACAGTGTTACAGAAAACACACATAAACCGAAGCGATGCGAGTACAGTCAGCATCACAAGTAGCTAAACAACATATTATCTTGACAATAGAGATGAATGCAGATAATTTTGACCTCCTTGGTTGTGGAGCTATTTCTGCTATTGACTGTACTATGATGTGAGGGCAGGTCGCTAGTCATATTATAATTGTGAAATTAATAATCAATCAATCAATCAGATATTCCTTATCCTCGATGATGTACTTTTTAAGGAACGAACGGAAACAAAGCTACTCATAATTTCTATAGAGGATCGAAACAATAAATAATCGTTTGAAATTCTAAACCCGACCAAGAGAACACGATCAATAAATCTATAAGCATATCTGGATCAGACGAAGTGACCTCAATACGGTGCCGCAGCAAGAAAACTTAGAAAATAGATCACCCATTATAGACTCAATTGTTTGATTATTGAAATTTATTATTAATTTTAATGTATCGAACATAAAGACTAGATAGACTTAGTTTCCCGCTACACCCCCTATTTTAACCCCTAAGGGGATGTTTTTTTTTAAACCCTAACTTCCTTATTATAAACGTCGAATAAGCTTGGAATAGTTTATGCCATGCTTTGTCACTTTCTGTCAAATGCAAATGTTACAATTACAGATAAGGACAAAGCATGGCATAAACTATTCCAAGCTTATTCCACGTTTATAAGTAAGGGGGTATATGTCTAGCTAGTTTATTCTTTTATATTTTATAGTTAAGTATATAGATAGATAGCCGCAATTCGCCACGTCTTCATTTGATTTTGATCTTATTACTTGTCATAGTTAATACACTCGCGGTCAAATAATTCGGGTCAGAGTGCGTTTTTCATACAAACGAGGCTATTTCGAAGCCTTGGTCCCTAGCCAGGGGTTGTTTTGAGTGAGGTTTAATGGTGGATACTCCAAGGTTCAATAGAGGAGGTCAAAAGTTCTTAAGATACCTAACTGATAGCACAATCAGTTGACACCACAGCGAGAGAGTTTGGGTCAGCATTTGGATTTCCTTACATTTTATTGTCATTTTAGATGTTTTTCTGAAGATGCACAATTCCGGCGTTAGCCGCAGATTCAATCAGTTGGGTGTCCTAGGCACTCTGGAAGTCCTGTATCGATGCTCGGGGTATCCATCATCAGATTTCACTACAAGCATCCCCTGGCGAGGAACCAAGGCTTCGAAATAGCCTCGTTTGTATGAAAAACGCACTCTGACCCGAATTATTTGACCGCGAGTGTATAAAAATTGAACGGCAATTGAGTTTCCTTACACTGTAATGACTCTAAATTAATCGAGAATAAGCGTAAGAATAAAGTTAATAAAACCAATCACGCGGTTACAAATACAATATAGGCACCAAATTTTTTGCAATAACTAAGTACATTACGAGTATTTGTCTAACGGGCCTGCGTGTTATCCAAGGCTCAAGCTTAAAGTTAAGCACTTTCATAGTGTAATTTCCTAGAGTTCCAAGATATATTACATATACAGAGAGATCCATACTTTTGTAAATCTTCAGCGATTGTTTGCAAATAACTTTTATCATTCCTGAAGTATTCTACATTAGCATTCCGCCCGATCAAAAAAAGGCAATGTTCATCCGGAATAATGTACCTTTCAAATGGTGAAAGATTTTTTCGAATGTAGGTTCCGTGGTTCCCGAAATAAACAAAATTCCCTTTCTCTCTATATAATACCTACTAGTTTTTTTTTAGATAAGTATACATTCTGGAAATAATAGAAATTAAAGCTTCATTCATAAGAACTAAATACCGAACAAACTAACGATACCACTAACAGCACTTTTTTAGATGTGTCCTACCTATACACCAAAAAAACAAAACACGGAACTAAAGGCATACAACCACTAAATAGCGATCTCTTCTAGACAACCTACATATTCTTCTTCGTCCATATCCATGGAGTAAGACCCACAAGGCTTTATACTATATTTATTTTCATGCATGTTAGTTAAGTATATTTTGTACAGCTAACATTCAGAAAATAGTCAAATCTATTTGAATTTCAAGTGTTTTATACCATCTGGATACAGTCAAGTTACTCGAAGAAATACACCGTAATCTTAGGAATATTGCCGTTACTAACAAGCCATGGACATTGGTACTAAACGTCATTATTAAATTTTGAATTTATTGTAGCAAATAAAAAGTTGGACTTACCATATTTCCGGCAAACTAACGTAGTCACTGTTTTCGCGGTTGCTCTCTACTGCCTCTGATTCCTAATCGTGTTAATGTATTTTTTTTTAGATCAAAGTATCTGTCAGTCCGAAACATGTGTTCCACCACGTCAACCCAAAACGACGTAAGTACACAAATTCATGTGAAACATAAGCCTTTGTTGTATTCGAAGCTTATAGGCGCGGACTTCCGTCTCGCCGGGCTACAATGCTGAAAACTTTCGCAATCTCGTATATTTCTCTATTTTAAAGGAATTTGCACTCTCGATACAACGCGTAAAGTTGTTTTTGGCTCTTCATGTCAGAACGTGCGAGGATGCGATGTAATCAATTGAAAGAATTTTAATTACGATGGTAATAAAAAGCTACGCTAGATGTCGCTACTCGGTCATATTTTTGTGTTCCTAGTGTAAAATGGCATACTCTCTTGAAGATTGACTGAAAAAGGGTTTTATGTCTACTATACTCCGTGTATGTATGTATGTATATACCCTTTTTTAGTAAGAGTTAGGTCAACTTACACCCTATTTCACTAGGAACACAGAATTTAACTCACATCTTTTGGAAATAGACGTTGAACGTCGATGTTTCTTTTTATGGCATGTAAAAGGTAAACGAGCGCACAGGCCACCTGATGGTAAGCGGGATCTGTGATTCTCAAGAGTACAATCTTAAGTCTGGGTTTTTTTTTACCGAAGACAATAACAATTTCAAAATTGCTGTTTTGCGGCACGTTAAGATAGCCATAAGATAAACTCTGTTTTGCACTAATTTCTACCACATTATACTTGTCTTATTTTCCTCAATCATCCAAAGGTTAGCTGGAAGGAATCCGTTAAAGGGATAAGTTCGCCTTTGTACATTCCAATTCCGTAAATTTTGTATTTGAATTTCTGTGTTTTGTACAATATATTATAGTGTTTACATACATACGAGTACCTACATATTATCCGGGCAAATCTTGCACAAGGTCCTGCCACCCCTACAACATAACACATTCACTGCCAGGGGGCGTGGCCTAGGAACAAACTTGTATGACAGTGAACGCATATATGCGTCGGTGGCAGTGAATGCGTATGATTTAGTTCGTTAGTTTTTATCGCGTTAAGAGAGGACTTAATTATACTCTGTAAACCCTAATTGCTTTCGACATGTCATCGTATTGTTAGCTCTTATTTGCTCGGCAGTAATGCCGAGTTAAAAACAATACAATGTAAAATGAAATTAAGTTTTACCAAGTAGAATAGAGCCTAGATTCAACTTTAAATAATCCAACATTTCGGCTGAGTTGCAGCAGCGGTCGTCACGGAGGAGCTAATTAGTTGGCTGGCTTGGTTGACTGGCTTACACGCTATTGTTACTTAAAGGCAGCGCGAATTTGAACCTAAGGGACACATTTAAAAACATTAATGCTGTTGAAATGCGCCATGTTACTTTTACTCCTCACACAGCTTCAGTTTGCACATGACTCGTGGACGCACTGCTATGGCTCCAGGGCTCCTATTTTTGGGCGATTTGCCGTTCGGGCATTTAAAGCCTAACAAACCTACCAACATTAGCGCAATTATAATGATTTCTGATGAATTTCTGACGAAAACGAATAGCAGTGGGTCCAAGAGTCAGTCGCTCTTCAGTTGACGGAATCTTTGCACCACAAATGTCTGCATGTATCTAATATCTCGGAAAAGCAATTGCTGATCTACGGGACAGATCTTCAAGTTTAGTAATGGGATGGTTAAGATCACGCATTATTATATCAATAATCCGTGCCACAAGCATGTGCATTCGTGGGACACGATTCAAATTCAGACTGCTTGCCAAACTATTTGGCTTCGAAGATGGTGCGCCCTTGCCACATTGCCTGAGTTTATTTTAAAAATATTTTGATGTTTTTGTATCTTTTTCATAATAAAATTGATTCTAGTTTAAAGGAATCAAAAAATCATATTTGCGAAATCTTATTTTGTACGGAAACATTGACATATTGGGGGTTATCCTTAAAAATACATGCATGACAGATGGGGAAGGATGTATGACATGGAGTTCTCAGGAAGGCACCAATAAAACAAATCATAAAATAAACAAATTTTAATTTATTGATATAATAACTAAAAAAAAATATTTTACACAATACATTATAATTAGTATTACACCACTAAGAATAATTATATTAAACATATCAAAGACGTGGACTAGCAAATAAAAAATAACTTATACAAATCCTTTTTAAAAATTGTCAAAGGAGGCTGTAAAACAGCTGGGAATTACCTAATTATTTTTTATGATCAAGGAAAAGGTATCATATGTCATCCCTAATTGTAATAAATAACCTCGTGAGGCCCACTATACTGCAAACGGAGTTTTTGTAAGTGGGTCTTTGAATCTACCATCCAAGGCAATAAAGTTCAAATTAAATTGCCTTGATCATGTACAGTCGGCATCAAAAGTAGCTAACCAGAATAAAATGCTCAAAATTATCTAGACATGACGTATTCTCTTGACAATAGAGTCGAGTGCAGATCATTTTGACCTCTTCGGTTGCGTAGTTACTTCTGCTGCTGACTGGATAGCATACTGGGCCTTACGAGGATAAAGTTTATCCTAACGCATCGCTTGATCGCATTATCGATTTATTGTCAACTGGTTTTTAGCTGAGACGATAACTTTTTAAGTTTTCAGCGGTCATGTTAGGTTAGGGTTGTATTATAACTTATAACAACACCAAGTTTTAAAATTCAGGTGGAAGTGGCTTTAGGATAAACGAAAATTCGGACAACCAATGCATTAGGACAAATGACGATTAGGAATTCCAATATAGACCCCCGAGGAAGCTTCGTGAATCTCTCTATTTCATTTCCGCACATTGAAACATATTAATTTTGTGCACACAATTTAGAACCTTACGTTGTTATTTCAAGTTAGTAAATTCCCTGAAAAGGTGGTAAGTCGCGTCTTACATGACATGTGTTAAGCTAGCATGTGCGAGCACGAGAAGTGGTCTCTGAATAAAAACATTTCTAGCTGATGTTCAATTTAACTTATTCTAACCAGAAATGCCAGGAGGCCCATGTCCAACCATATTTGATGTCGTTCTAAAAAAATCCGCTAACCGTTTGCTTCCGTAAGATACAAATATATTTATTACAGTAACGTTAAATATGGCAGTCCATTCCAATAATATATGTAAAAGTGAGAAAAATTGGTCTGAATAGAAAACCAAACAGGAGCGTTCAAACTATCCATTAAGTAGTAGATATTATACATATATCCATAATGCTATGTTATATTAGTTATCGTACACCGATCAAGAAGCCGTTACGATAGAAAACATTGTTATTTAAAAAAAGGTCTTATCCTATGCGTAGGTCTAGCGTACCAGAGATAACTCCAAGTACTTTATCTGTCCAACGGTATGGCTGAATCCCAAATGTCCGCGTCAGTTTCTGGAAAAAATCAAAATGTCAAGCCATTGCTCATTGGACAAATAAAATGGCGCGTAGTTGCCGGCCGACAAACCGATGCATGCAGTAAGGAGATTAATCAATTTACTCAGTAACGAAGTATAAAAACAGAGTTGTAAGGATCATTTGTGCTTGTATAAAATCAGTACGATGCTTATAAAATGGAGCAAATTGCTTGATATGATGTAACGGTGCATTCATCTTTTCGTCTTAGAGTTACCCTGAGTCATAGGCCTGGCTTGGATATACCAATATGCACACGGGTCGCGAGATAACATATAATTTGACACATTTTGCTAGAGCGATCACGCAGTCAATTCTCTCCTGCTCGCCTTTGTAGGTGTTAATCGATCATACTTGACCATTGAGCTGTTTGTACGGTAACATGCCAAAAAGCTTTATTTGAGCATGTCGGAATATAGAAAGTATTAGACATATTGATATATCCACTACCCTTATCTTAACGTACGTATAACCCGGTAGCCGACCCGCGAACATCTAGTTTACATATAACCTATCTAAGACAGAGAAGGCTTATTTATAACCGAACAGCAACAACCATTCAACAGAAGTAAAAGCCTACTAAATGTGTGCTTAAAGAACGAACAAATACTGCAACGCAAAAATGTTTACTTACCGAAACTTAAATGACACCGACTGCTAAGAGCAACGAATGTTTCAAATTACAAATGCTTTCATATCCTATAAATATCCTTAAGCTAACTTACTCTAGGAAATGAACGGTGATGCGAGATGTGAGGACGTTACAAATGCTATAATGTTAATTTTAAAATGGTAACTCGCCGTAGAAAGTATGATTTGATAAGTACTATTTTTGTGAATTGTGCAATCGTTTTGGGTAGTGCTTTTATGGGATTTTAAAGAATCAGTCCTTGTTTTAAGAGGTAATAAAATGGACTGGTGATATTGTGTATTAAATTACAGGATTGTTTAAGTATTATATTATATCTGTGACAGGTATTTTACGCTTTGTGAATGCTATTAAAATTTTGTTTATTTTGGTGAATACCTATAGTTTAATGACTGCGTTGCAAAATGCAGTTGGAATAAAAACGTCGTAAAATGCGTTTTAACATGACACTGCTGCAAAAAGGTGCAGCAGGCCTTCGCCGCCTACGAGCTGGCGCGAGGCCATAGGTCGAAGTATTCACACTTATAAGGAGTTTAAGCAACTACTAAGTTATATTTTTAGCATATTTACCGGTATTAAAACGGGAAAGTTTTTTTTTGTAATTTGATTATCTGTTGTTGGAGTGCGATAAAAAGAACATATGTGACATTGATAAATTAATATATTGCAGTATGTCAAAGTGTAAATTACAATGTTTACAAAGTCTAGCTTTTGGAAATATAAAATAATATCGAATTGTTTTCAAACGATATAGTTAACACAATGAATCAATCAAAAGGTTTAAATCCACTTCAGCAGAAAAAGGGCTGAAGCGCAAACTTTCAGGGTGAAAACTATTTCGTTTCAAAATCAACTAAGAAATTGACGAAATAATTATAATCATTTTGTTCCGTCCGAAGAGATCTTTACAAGGAATCTCCATATTTATACTATAAAACGGGTGACGTCTTAACCATACGGTACATTACATATTAAAATTATAAATTAGCTCCATCCATTACAATCAGTGAAGAAATAATAATTCTCATTCAATAAATTACAAATAGATACATTAATCATAATATTTGGTTCTTTAATTATAGTTTTAGAACTTGTACGAATTGTTGTGCGATTCATCTGTAAAAAAAAACAGACCGTCAATTCGACTTCACTACGTTAACAGAAATGCGCACAGTAGACAATTTATAAATCCGAACACTAATAAAATCATGATAGATATTTGATGAACATTGCGAGACTAATAAATCTTTAAATTATAATGTTAATACAACGACAATTTCACAATAAGTTTGCCAGCATCAAGCTATGAATATGACACAATCGGTAAAGCTAAGTGAAATAGCGGTAAGTATAGAATCACTTCGAAAATCCACTTGCATATGTGCGCGTACGCATGTAGAAGACGACCTGTATCTGCCTGCGTTGGGTATAAATTAGAATCAAATTGATTCAACTACAGCTCGTGGATCGCCCGAAACTCATCCCTTTTCTATCCCCTACACGCGCCACAAACTGTATTCTAAATACTCACCGAGACAAAAAAAAACAACCGCGCGCACGAGGCTTCGAAACGCTACGCTATATAATCGTATAGTTACATTAGATATATATAAAGTGAACGGTGAACCAAAGTGACACACACACAGCCACTCACGCGTAAACTACATCCCTCCCTAGGTAGTTTAAATGCTTTAAGAAATAACTACTAAATATATAAAGCAAGGTGCGTTTAGATTTGTGCACGGGCTCGCTTTATAGTCAACCGAAGGGCCGTCGCCGCGGGGTGTAGATAGGGGGGGTAGGGGGGGGGGGGGGGCGCTTAGTTCCAGATGCGCAGGAACGAGTCCCAGGAGCCGGTGGCCACGGCCATGCCGTTCTCGGTCACGCCGAGGCAGGACACGCGGTTGTCGTGTCCGGCCAGAATGCCTGTGGAAAGAAAAGGAGCACGTTACTTTTATGGATATATCTTTCCTACCTAATGTGAAGAAAAGGTCAAAATTAAACCATATTAACATTTGTATTCCTATGGACGAATTCAGTAATTTTATTACTGGGGTTTAAAACACAAAGAAACTGAAACTAGTATCTCTTGAATTCGCTGTCCAATGAGCCAAATAAATATCAATAAGAGCCATTTTGTATTTCTTTCAAGGTTCAAATTCAATCGGAAAAAACCCTCACAATCGTATCAGCTTGGGTTTAAGGCAGTTTACCTATTAAATAGACTATATTGACTTCATTGAACCACTTGTACCACTATCCTGCCAAGAAACAGTGACGGATAATTATAGTGGTAACCATTTTTGAACTTGCCATTGAATGACATACTTACATCCAAGACCCAGGATCAAATATTCGCGCTCATCACCCAAATATGTGCTCTTTGAATTGAACTGAGGACTGCTAGCTTCGAAGGCAGGGTCACTACTAACTAGGGTTTCCTGACATCAGCCGTATAAATGGTAAATTAATGCAGTACATACCAGCGCGCTCGCTCTTCATGGAGTCCCAAACGTTGCAGTTGAAGTCGTCGTAGCCGGCGAGCAGCAGCCGGCCGGACTTGGAGAACGCGACGGACGTGATGCCGCAGATGATGTTGTCGTGAGAGTACATCGCGAGCTCCTGGTCGGCGCGGATGTCGAACATGCGGCAGGTGGCGTCGTCCGAGCCTGTCGCGAACGCGAACCCGGACGGGAAGAACTAGGGGAAAAATTAATAATGCTAGAAGTGATCATCGCTGCTCATGGACCCCTCCAACACCAAGAGCCTTCGGCCTTTCAGAAAAGAGTATGCTCGTCTCTTGACGGTTCCCATGTCATTAATGTTCCCATGTAAATTAATACGGAATGTTCATTGGGACAAATTCAAAGGCGTGTATTGCAAGAACACAGTAGGTACATACAGTTCTTAGTCAGGTGTGCTTTTGTTCTACCTATTATAGGCATGCTATATTGAAAACAATACTATATATTCACTATTATAATATTAGTCAATCAAAGAAAAAATATTATACACTAATTATCATACACCTTGATCACAACACTGTCACGATTATGTAGGAATAAATACAATCTTCATATAGGGCTGTGACTATCAATGTCAATTCTAATAATAATTAGTGACAATGATAATACTTAGCCTAGCATTACATAATCATAGCAGGAAAACGTGTCAAAACTCAGATGACATGACCGAAAAAAAAAAACTATCTATATAAATATGACGGTGCAAAACCACCAACAACCGCCAGGTTTCTGGTTTGCAACCAACTTTATGGTTTGTTACCGTAAATGAGCACATGCTTCGGGAGTTAAGAGTCGACTACACAGTCACTTTAGGGGATGACTAGTTAAACTATGTACTATTCTTTTAATAAATATTTATTTAACTCTTCTTGACCATTTATTATAGTCGATACCGACTAACTTGTCTTATTTAATAAACACTTTAGTAACGTCAAAATGCATCGTTTATGGCTAAAACAGTAGTTTTCTGCTAAATAAACACACTATTTTCTTGATTTTACATCAATGACGTTTTTTCATGACAAAATAGTAATTTTAAGCGAAAAGGGAGCATTTTGAGGTTATAAAAGTGTTTACATACATAAAATCACGCCTATTTCCCAGAGGGCAAGGCTGAGACCACTTCTTTCCACCTGCTATGATCACGGCAAATCTCTTTCGCTTCTTCCACATACATACATCGAGTCATTTAATGTCATTTTTATTACAATGCTCATTAAATGTCCCACACTGCTGTATTGCATTTTGAAAAAACAGTATCCGTTTTCTCTCAAAACAAATTAAAGTCACACGCTGAAAGCATTATTTATACTCACGGTTGGCAACGCTTAGTAAGATTGGGAATAAGCTGCCGAAAAAAAATAAAGGAAAAGAGACGACGGCTAGTGCTGTGAAACGGTCCCAACTCAGCATATGCTGGCTGTGGAGCTAATATTTCCCCCCTGATTCAAACAAAGGGGTACGTACCGTGACCGCGTTGATGTCGCTCTCGTGCCCCGGGAAGGTCTGCTTGCACTGGCAGTCGCGGATGTCCCACAGCTTGGCGGAGGCGTCGCAGGCGCCCGAGACGAATGTGCGCTGGTCCGGCGCGAGCGAGAGGGACATCACGTCGCCCGTGTGCCCCGTGAACTGGCCGCACTGCTGGCCCGTCTCGATGTCCCACAGGGCGCTGGTGACATGGATACGTTTAAGGATTGATTGCTTTTTAACAGACTGCCGAAGGAGGGGCGTAATGTGTTTATCAGCCTATATATGTCTGTATGTATGTTTGTTCCTTTGTGGCGCTCTTGAAACTAAACGCGTGGATTTGATGATTCTTATGTCAATATCGATTTGTTTTAATCATGTTAAGGTAACCAGACGCCAAATAGAAAAAAATCAAAAGAAGTCGACAAGTGGGGTATCATTGAATAAGTAATTAAAAAACATCTTTAGGTTTCTTTCATCATTTTTCATTTTGAATGATCATTTAAGATTTATTTAATTTGATTATTAGTAATAGTCGGGTTATTTTAAACCTTTTTTTTTAACTTGTTTCTGATTGAACGAATTCGATTTTATATTAAACAACGGCTCTGGCAACTGAAAGTCGTGCTACTGACGCCACGACGGCTACAGCCGTCACAAGTTCAAGACTAAAAGATACTTTGTTTCGTAACATTTGGTAAAAAATGTGTCACTCACACGCGAAACATGTTGGCTATGCTGCAAATTATAGCATAGCCAACATGTTTCGCGTGTGAGTGACACATTTTTTATTCAATGTAAGGCGTTCAAAAGGTTTAATAATAAAATTAATCATTTATTTATCAGTTAGGTAATTAAAGATTATATAAACATTTCTGGGTAAAACAAACAAGAATGTGACGAGACAAGAATAAGATCAATCCATTTCCGAAACAATCCGAACAGCACCCCTAATTTAACTCTTTTTTACAATGTTAATATTTAACATGGGATATTGATAAAAACTTTTGTGTAGCAACTAGCGTATTGACCCTGGTACTCATTAGCGAGCCGTACCTGTAAGTGTTGCACGAAAAATAGTTGTGTACACGACTTACGTGCCTGTTCTTCACTAGAAACTCTTGTATGTAAAAAAAAAAACTGTACAAAAGAAAAGCTGAAACATTACAAAATTCATAATGTATCTTGCTCTGTTAGTTACATCTCCCAGCTTTAGATGGTTATTATTTGCCAGTATCATTGTCATGCTTACCAGCTCATGTCTCCGGAGCTGGTGAGGATCTGGTTGTCGTCGAGGAAGCGGCAGCAGGACAGGTACCCGGAGTGGCCCGGCAGCTCGCGGGACACGCGCACGTTGCCCTCGCGGGTCTTCAGGCTGGAACACAACACAGGCACTAGTTAGTTATGGAACTACACACCAATAATGTGTATGGATCAAAAATATTAGTACAATATTTTGAAATTTTGCATATTTTTGAAACCTACGACATTTTGGATTTGTGTACATCAGCGACGATGGTACGATCTTCGCAAAGTGGCTGACAAGAGCTGGATGAGTTAATACGACCCTTACTCATCATCCTTGTAACTTTTATGGGAGTTCGTCGAGAGTGACAGATGTTTTATCGTCATTTATCCACAACGATAAACATGCTGGGGTCGTTGTAAAAAAGGGTATAACATACTTAAAAAAAGGGTAAACATAAACGGAGTATACTAGACATATAGCCTTTTTAAGACCATTCGAAAGCGAGAAAACTGCTAAACTGTACCTCGTCATCCAAATAACTTATTGATTTTGATTACATCAACACACCGCGTTAAGTTATTGACATAGCTGTTTCATAAATGAATCATAAAAGTAAACATCTAGACACACCCTGTTCTATATAAACCAAATAAATATAATAGTAAACAGTGTTAAACACGAATTTCAATGATTTTTGAATATATTAGAGTTATTAAGAAAAAATGGGTTTGTTTGTATGTTTCCTGTTTTCGTTTCTTTCCAAGACATATTTTCTTGAAAATTAAAATGAACATACCGAGTTTTTCATAATATCTACAACATATTCGAAAATCGTAAAACATAGACTACGTTTATGGGGACGACACTAACATTATCGCATTTTGTATGGAGACTTTCGGCTTCACGATCCTCTTAATACGCACTACATACATACATACATACATTAAATCACGCCTGTTTCCCAGAGGGGTAGGCAGAGACCACTTCTTTCCACTTGCTACGATCTTGACAAATTGCTTTCGCTTCTTCCACATTCATACATCGAGTCATGCACGCACGTCGGTTTCGGGTACTTAAGATTCGGCCCTTTTCCAGTATTTCACCGATTTGACTCGAAAAAGTACGCCTAGGGCGGCCCCTTCCGACCCGTCCACTCACTTTCGATCTGTATATCTCTTTCGTCAATCTTCTTTCATCCATCCTTTCCAAATGACCACAATAATAATACGCACTTTTTTTTTTAAATGACCACCTTTGCCTCTTGGATATGCTCCGGGAAAAATCTGATTTCAATAACTTAATAACATGGCAACAATCATCCATACAGTGTAAAAACACCAGCGGCCATATGGTCAATTTTATTTGACCACAACATTATCTTCCTAAACAACGCAGTAAGTGACTCACAGACGGTCATGGGACGTTATTCTAACAGGATTACCGTTGCCTTTTCCTGTACTAAAACCAAATACGTCACGTTCCATTTGCGATGGTGTACTGTTACATGGTTTCAATATTTAATATTTTTTCATTGGAAATATTAAACGTTTAGATTACTTTAGATACGTCACGTCATGTACGATTTAATCTAATATCGTGGAATATCTAACACCAGAGAGTAGACAGGGGCTCGCTTCTACTCGGTAAAACTGCATTGGTTTTGATGTGTTACCATATTATTTAAAGATACCTAGTGTACAACTAAATGCAGTTTATGCAGTATCGTCGAATCACTACCATCAGAGAGTAGACAGCACTTCCAATGCAATTGGGCTTAAACCAGTATTGTTTAGAGATACCCAGAGTACCTACATCTTAATGCAGTATTGTCGAATCACTAACATCGAAGAGTAGACAGTATTGCAATTCCATACATACGAGGGCTGCTACTTATGTAACCGGAATAGAAAAAATAAACAAACGTACATGGCTAAATATGGTTTTATTGTTTTTCGAAGTATTCTCCGTGATAATCGATGCACTTTTGCATACGTTGAAACCAATTTATAAAGCACTTTTTCCACTCTGACTGAGGTATCTCCAAAACGTGCTGTCTGAACGCGTCGACGGCATCTTCACGGGTCGAAAATCGTTGACCACGTAATTTATTCTTTACATTTGGAAATAAATAGAAATCATTGGGTGCCAAATCAGGGCTGTAAGGTGGATGACCCGTTAATTCTATATTTTGACCTTCCAAAAATCGAGTCGTTTCACGTGATGTATGACAGCTGGCGTTATCATGGTGCAGAATGATTCTCCGTCGCTGGTTGTTTTTCCGTATTTTTTCAAATACTTCCGGCAAACAAATGGTCGTGTACCACTCCGAATTAACCGTTTTACGATTCTCTAGGGGCACTGTAGCCACATGGCCATTAATACCAAAAAAGCAGGCCACCATTTGCTTCAAGGTGCTTTTTGCACGAGTTACTTTCGTAGGGTTCGGCTCATTTTGAAACACCCACACCGTTGATTGTTGTTTAGTTTCGGGATCATACGCATAGATCCAGGATTCGTCACCTGTGTAGATATTATAAACAGCTTTTGAGTCACCACGGTTATATTTTTTCAACATTTCCTTGCACCATTCGACGCGAGCCTCTTTTTGATCCTTAGTTAAGTTGTGCGGGATCCAACGCGAACAAATTTTTTTCACAGCTAAGTGTTCATGTAATATCTTATTAATGCTCGTCATACATATGCCTATAGTCGCCTCTATCTCGCGATACGTAACATGACGGTCATGCATTATAAGTTTTCGCACAGCTTCAATATTTTGTGGTACAACGACCGATTTCGGGCGACCATCCTTAACTTCGTCCCTGAGCATACTACGTCCACGATTGAACTCACTAAACCAGTGATACACAGTAGTTTTGGATGGAGCTTCATCACCAAAAGTCGAAGTTAGTTGATCTATGCACTGTTGTTGCGTTAAACCACGCCGAAAATCGTAATAAATCATAGCACGAATATTTTCACGAGTGAGTTCCATTCTTGCAGCGAGATTAAAATTTAAACCCGCCAAAAACAAAAGACTAGCGTACATAAGAAAAAAAATATATAGCGGCCAGTATTAAAAAAAGTTCAAATTTTACCATGGAGGTCAGATATAGCGTTTAAAAATGTTGGAATCCTGGATTCCGGTTACCTAAGTAGCAGCCCTCGTACATACATACCTTCACACCTGTCTCCCAATGGAGTAGGCAGTCATGGAACGCCAGGTGCACCGGTCTAAACATATAACTTTAGCTTCCATTATCAACTACTTCATGCAGTTTCGGGCGCTTTTGATTTGGCCCATATTCAGTATATCGCGAATCACTCTATGCGAGTCTAGGTCCCCCTACCGTCATGCCCACTCACTCTCGCTAGCCATAACTCTTTCATTCATCCTTTCTAAATTACCTAACCATCTTAGCATACCCTTTTTCGAATCCAATACACTTCTAAACCGATTGGGTTTAAACTGGAACGTTTAGAATTAAATTTTTAATTTCCTTAGGGCTAGGCTCTCCAGTTGAACAGTCGGCATCAAGAGTAGCTAACCAGAAAAACATGCTCAAAATTATCTAGACATGACGTATTCTCTTGACAATAGAGTCGAGTGCAGATCATTTTAACCTCTTCAGTTGCGTAGCTACTTATGCTGCTGACTGAACATTTGTCGGTCTCACCTGTAGATCGAGCAGATGTTATCGAGGCCGCCGCACGCCACGTACGAGCCGGACGGCGCGTACGCACAGGTCATCACCCAAGAGGAGCGCAACGGGATCGCGTGCACCTTGTTGGTTGTGTGGCTGTCCCACACGATCAGCTTGCCGTCCTGCGAGGCCGACACCAGATTCCTGGAAACAAAGGTGAAATTAGCACATTTATATTATAATTCAAATTGGCGCCAATAGTAGAATTGAAGTAGGGATATGCAAAGACTTGTTTAATGACCTAAAACTTGAAGATGTTTTATATAAAGTCTTGTCATCAGCGCTGTGGCTTTTTCACCTCACACTACAGCGCAACCTCTCTAAATTCGCTACTTGTGTATAAATATCTCTATTTTCTATTCTTTTACTTTTTAGTTTTTTCTGTCAAAATGTTTGATTATGTGCGTTTTTGTCAAATAAATTGTGAGTTTGAGTTTCATAAGCCAAAAGGTGTCGAAAAAAAAACCGAATATTAAGTTGTTACTACGTTAAAAAGTCTACAGTACAAATATTCACTATCGTATTATTTTAACGTCTCAACAAACACCACACAGAATCGCTAATCTTTGTAATGTCTACGCAAGTTCGTCACGTAGTTTTGCAGTGACGCTCTATCTAATTAAACTAATAACACAGGCAATGCGAAATAATAACACCATTATTTCATAACTAGCTCCTGCCGTTTATCGTTATTATCGTTATTCCCTCGGGCACATTTAAATTTTCCTGGATAAAAGCTATCTCCTTTCCAAATTTCATCCGAATCCGTCCATCCGTTGCAGCGTGAAGGAGTAACAAACACACACATTAAAGCGCTATAAAACGATATAATGACCAATCAGCACTACATCAATTTGATTTGTAAAATATTAGGTGTCATTTTAGTAAAGATACGCAGACTAAAAGATTGTCACTACAACTTTAACGACATTTGAACTACGTCGTCTAGGTCCCAATTATTCAAACACTAAACTAGAATGTAAATTTATCAAGTGCCATATTTAAGAAAATTGTGTTAATAAATGTCATCCATAACGAGGACACTGTATCTTAATTTCAAAATAATGCTTATTTTTTTGTAAAACCATTGAATCATTTCGTGAATACTTTGTGTGAGAATGATTTCTCACACAAAGTATTCACGAAATGGTAAAATCAACGGTAAATAATTCGCTGCTTGAACAAATCTTGTTAAAAATGTGTAAAAGTTTACGTAAGCATAATTTCATGGGGAAACCCAACAAAAAGCAAAATGTCGCCCCCTGAAAACGTGTTGCTTGCTTGTTTTAAACTTTCGAGGTCGTTAAAACCTTATGACGTTTCGAAGCCTTTGTTCTTTTATTAAATGTATAAGCCATTATTATGAAGTATATTGTACCAAATTTTTGTTTCATTTCTTTGCATTAGCTGTGAAAAGTGATATTTCAGAAAGGGACTGCTTCGTTTTACATTAATTTTACATTAATTTACATTAATCGTCCATATATTGCTCATTTTCTAGCCTTAGCAACAATATACACTTTCATCACTTAGTTTTTTAAGTATCCAAAAAATGTTTGGAATCGCATAGAAGTTTAATTAAATTAGATAGTTATTTCAAAAATGCATCGCATAAAATGTTATAACTACGACTAACAGGAAAACCTCGCTCTATGGCAAACTAAAACACACTTCATTAGTTTCATTACAACCAAAACAGACTAACGAGCCCTTATTTCATTAAGTAATTGCAGAACGGGTTTCCCCATACGTGCGTAGATACAATCTCAACCCAACATGCGGTCACGCATAAGGGGCATCATGCGTCCTTGTTCAGTTTCATCTTTTTGTATTGTTGTGAAAGAGACGAACTGTCCGAACGAACACAGAAGGGCGTAATTTAATTTAATTGATATTATAATTGCAACTTTATTGTTAGTAGTAACAAGGGTCCAATTTGATGTAACAATTGAAATTAATATGTCCTTCGGATTTGGAAGGGCAGTGTCGTGTCATACTTTTGGAAAGATAACTGTGTTACCCTTAATAAGTGCAGACCTTGGAAGTTTCTTCGAAGTGGTCCTACTGTTTGTGACAGTTTGTTTAGGGGGGTTTTATGATTTACTGTCCTGTTTTGGGTATTGCTTGGAGTGTGCACTGACTTTCTTTGATAATAGGATCGAGCTAGGGCAAGAAGTCGTTTGAATCTCACATAATACAAAGTAGCTCTCCGCATTTATCTGTTCCTAAAGCTCTGGTTTCCTAGGATAGCGGTGCCGTCTTAAAGCAGCCGTAACATGACGGCAGCTATAATATTTTTTGACATTACGGTGTCAATCACCATTTTGTTTACATAGACAACGTTCTTTGTGACGTCATTCACCGCTGTATTACGGCCGCTATATGAAGGTATCCCTATCCTAGGAATCTAGAGCTTTAGAGCTAACACCTACTAAACAACGCAACGAATTTTGATGCCGTTTCCACAATCAGTTAGATAACGTTTCACGAAGGGTTTTCTTGTATAAATTTTGGCTTATGTACGTATGTTAAAGACAGTGATCGGATTTCACGGTGCAACACTGCGGGATATAGAGTAGAAATCTTAATATGGATATGACCAAAATCTCGGGATCTGGTTCGAAAAGAAAATTAAATTATTGGAATATTTATAAATAAATCCTAATGGATATGGTTTTAGAGACGTGTAAAGAAGTTGATTGAAAATAAAATATAATATTTGTGTGTAGTGTTCTAAATTTATTTATATTCCACAAAGCCTCATTGGCAGATCAGTTTTAAAAAGAGTAATTTAAAAAAAAGCATATACATACAGTAAAAATATTTATTACAAACCTAAATGTTACAGTAAGAATATTATCATATGATAAATTTTGGAACTTTGAACTTCTTTCAACAACATTAGTCCCGGAATCTCAGGACATATCCATATTAGCACAATGTTTGAGGTCATTCACCCCGTGTTGCACCGTGAAATCCGATCACTGGTTATAGACAACCCACACAAACCGAGGCGAAGCGAGGACGGGTCGCTAGTTAATATTAAAACACTGATCTTGCGGTGAAAACGGGTGAGCAGGCGGATTTCAAATCATAGGCATTCAAATTCAAAATACGAACTTCTATAAATCAGTATAATCGGCCATTTTGGTAAGCTTAAGTCACCGGTAGAGATTCAAAAATGGAGTCCCAGTTTTGACGTGTTGACTGTTCACATACACCTTTTTAAAGATAAGCAGCGAAGTATGTCTCCTAACCTAACGCTTATCTGTTGACCTAGAGGATCTAATATCTGGCACACACCGTTCCATTCAGTTATCCGTCTGAACTTAAGTTAGGTTTAAGCGAAAGAGTTATTTCTATTCCGATCAACTAGTAATTGGACGGCAAACTTGGTCTTCTAAAAAGTATTTTATATTAACATATCACCATGTTAATTTCAGACAAATGATGCCAGATAACCGCTACCATTAAAATTTGCCACATTTGCTTGTTTGTTATACAAGCGTCTTTAAAGACTATTATAGATGCGAAAAAAGTATTTTAAGGGTGGAGTCACATCTATCAGAATCGGTGTTGATAGATGTGACTCCACCCTAAGAGTTCCGTACACGAAGGGTGCCAAACGAAACATAATTCTGACACAATGACGATATAATGACGACCTCTTCTTATAGAGTTGATATCTCCGAAACGGCCTAACCGATTTTAACAAAACCTAGCTAAGAAAGAACCATTGAATTTAAACTACATATCTTGAAAAAAAAATGCGTTCAGATTGGTTCATACTTTGGGAATTACGATGCTAGACGCACACACAGATTCTACAGACACATAGACGTTTCACATTCGTATTTATGGAGCCTTGTGTCCAACTGGGTCCAGTTGAATATCAGCGCTGTGACTTTTAGTTGCAGCATATTGCTGAGCTGATCGTCCTTTTGGTGCCAAATACATGGTTTAGTAATACTAGTTAATATACCCCTATGTACTACGGTAATAGCACTAAATACATATTTCTTCTTCTTCTTCGGATACACACGTTTAAAACAGTCAGCATCATATAATAATATAAGGTAACATTGTCTCTCTCTCTCTCTTAATTTAAGAGCTATGCTCTTGTCGGTGGAATGTGCATGTCGTGTCGTATAGAGGTCAAGGAGGTGGCAGAGAGGAGAGAAGATTGAAAATTACTTCACCGACGAGGTAACATTCAAAGTGCTCAAATAGTTCGGTACACCATATTAATTGTATGGTGTACCGAACTATTTGAGCACTTTGAATGTTACGTTATATATGACGCTGACTATACAAGTACACGATTTACAAGACATCAAGTTACCTGGAGTCGCTGCCCCAGTGCATGGCGTAGATCTTGGCGAGGTGGCCACGCAGCGTCCGGCGCGTGCGCATCTGGATGCGGCCGATCGGCTCCAGGTTGGCCGTGGCCTGCGACAGCGACGTGTCGCATGCAGCCTTCCGAGCGTCCTGCAACACAGACAGACAAACGTCACACTGACCATAGCTTATCTTATAAGGCTTTTGAGAACAAAGTTCCGATATGTAGAGGTTAGTTAGAAATTATTTAACTCTGAACATTGTGTATGCTTTAACTAAAATACTTATTTTATCAACCACATTTCTATAAATAATATTGCTACAGTGACCCAAGTGGTTAGGTAGGGTCCCACAGCAGCATTGCTATCTTTATCACTAAATATTATTAAACAAACTCCCCTGCACGGCGCGCCTGCCTGTCTGTATGTATGTTCGCGCCGATCTCGAAACTACTCAACGGATTTTCATGCGGTTTTCACCATCAAATTGGATACTTTTTTATAGAAGTTTTTAAGTATCTATAATAAATTCTGGTTCATCACCAGTAGTGTTACAAAAAACTCACATAAGTCGCTAGCCAGGACTAAGAATGTTCTTATTATGGACTTTAGATGAATGAATATCAATTTAAAATAAACTTTAGGGGACAATCAAATCAGAAAGAACTGACTTGCGCTTGCTTCCGAGTTGACACAGAGGACTAATCGTTAAATTGTCTAGTATAAACAATACATTATGAAGATTTGCCCCATGGTCTACATTTGCTCACACTGTTCACTTATTCTTTTCTGTGCCGACGTTATTCGCTAAGTCAAGTCGCAATCTTATCTTCATATCAGCTAAACAATGTCCACTGCTGGACGAAAATAGACATTAAATTTATCATAATCAAACCTCGAAGTCGCGGTGGCAATAACGCCAATTAACTAGGGACTTCCTTCCGATATAAAATTTATCGATAACTGAATGATTATTTGGAACAGACACTTCATATTAGCTGTAAAGTTTACCTACAGAATAATTGAAAATTAACTAAAATGTGATGATTACTACCCGTCAATGTTACCTATATAGGAGCTTTTAGGACATTTTTAGGAATTTTAAAATTTAAATAAAAATCAACCTTTACAACTAAATTTTTATTTCATCAATTTCCATGCAAATTAAACTAAAACCTAGAAGTACATTAACATCATTACATTATTTTCATTTAATCAATTATGAACCTTATATTAGTAATAAGTAACAAAGTATTTTATCTTGTTTACACTGTTTTCTAGGTGGCATTTTACGCGTAAAATTAATTCCATCGATTCTCTGACAAGATTGTCATATTATGTCAACGTCACGTCTATACCTACATCCATAAAGAATGAAAACCGTTATCTTCCTTAATCGACCTTTACGGACTTCAATCTTCATACTGTATAAATGATACAGTTTAATAGGTATTGCAAGTTGCATATTAATAACATACGTCATCTCATAGTCATAACATAACTATTGTCATAAGAAAGTCCAATTTATCGATGAAATAATATCGCGTGGAAGTCCCTAGCAAAATTTTATTCGTGCCACCGCGACTTCGAGGTTTGATCATAATGATCCGATCACCACAATGACGCGACATGGCAACACAATAGCTTATATTTTGAATTGTCGTTCAAATCTAAGTTTTTGTCAACTTGATACATACATATGCTCACGCCTTTATTCCCAGAGTGGGGTAGGCAGAGCTACAGAATTACTAACAACCCTAAAAACTTGTTAATAATTCTGTAACCACAATTTGGACCCTTAGGCTAAGATGTGAAAGTAAAGTGTCAACTTGATGTACCTATTTTTAGTATTATAGTAAATCTACATATCTTGCGTTTAACTGTTTAAAAAAATCTGGTTGGCTATACTAACTGTAGGTTGAATATTGCGACTGGCCGTAAGAGGAGACAAAGTCAAACAAACAGATTCTTGCAGACATAACTTTCATAAACACTTTCCTTGTACAGTCAGCAGCAGAAATAGCTACGCAACCGAAGAGGTCAAAATGATCTGCACACGACTATAATGTAAGAGAATATGTCGTGTCTAGATCATTTTGAGCATGTTATATTCTGCTTAGTTACTTTTGATGCTGACTGTACTAAGAAACTGAAATATTTCCTCATAATAACGATCGAAAACAAACAAACTTTTGTCAAGGTACTAGCAAGTAATAAAAACGTTTGTGCTGAGCGGCACAAATGTTTTGTTATGATGCTCTGCGTCTAATCAGCGTTACGTAACGCTGGGGACACGGGCGGAAGTGAATATACTTTCCTTTGACGTTGTTTATCCCTTTATCAGCTGAAATAATATCCGTGTTCGCATTTTGTAAGAAATATTCATAAACGGGAGATTGTAACTGAACTTTTAATCAGAATAAGAGCGGTATTAATTAGTCGATTAGAGTTCAAGTTAATACTGAATCATGTGGTCACATTCGTTGACAATACACAGAAAGAGATCCGTAAAGGTGCTTCTCCACCGTCGAGATAAGACAAGAATTTAATCACGCATGTCCGGTGGAAATGATTTTTCAATAGAAATTTAAATTCTCGCTCCGCTTCGTCTCACCTCGCCTCGCTGGTGGAAAAGGACCTAAACACTTTATCGCTAGAAAGTCATATGCAGTCTGTGAGCAGTTAGAAGAGGGTTGGGATTTGAACTTCTCTGTCACTCGCTCTTAATAAAAACGTATGAGAGCGAGTGAGAGACAAGTACAAACCCGAAGCATCTTCTAAGAGCTATCGCACTGTACGCATAAGTGACTAATTACGGGGGCATGATAAAGAAAGAGTGACAAAGCGGTACAGGCAATTGATTGTCATAACACCATTCAGGATGTTTCTTTTGAACCATTGTTTAGGCAACGCGACATGTATTGAAAACAACCCTACTATGACGTTTCCAAACTAACTTCCATTTCAGTCAATGTTGATTTCTTCAAGGCACAATTGTATTAAACAATGTGACAGCTATGTACACAAAGTAAATAACTGTCAAACATCTCAGCTCAAAAGTTACGCACTACCACAGATCAAAGAATACAAGTACAGATACCCAACCTCATAGAGCAAAAGCGTGCCGTCCTAATGTAGGCAATTCTGTAGGCAATTTTAGTCCCGTCGTTACACCAGTAGATGCCGTATCTGAGCACCACTCTATGACGCTGGCAGCCTACCTAATAGCTTTAGTAACATATTGAGATATCACCAGATGGCATAACTTCAAGAAAATTGTTGACTGTAAAAATGAGACTTCAAGAAAATTTATGACTTTAAAAAATAATAAGTACCAAATCGGCTAATTGCTATAAACCAACGTATCACATTGTGGTATTATTTTTATTAATTCAGAGGAACATCTGCCCTGATTAATGATTGATTCCATGGCGCCATCTAGTGACAGTACCCATTAAGGCGTAGCAAGCTTGAAAGCTCACAAGAATTGTATGAGATTAATGGAGTAAATATAAATTTTATTGCATTTATTAAACTTATAAAATATACCCTTGTTTGATGTAGAGAAGGATGGTTTTGATATAATTAAGATACGTTGAATTTATTAAGGTGTAAAAATCATTCAATCTTCATGATTACTGATTCAAATGTTTCAGTCGATACCAGTGATGTGACGCCATCTATGACTTTATTAAAGTAATAATTATACGTTGTTCGAGCTGGGAGGCCATGGCACTACTATGTCACTGACGATATTTCTTTGAGTATCTACACTGAAAAAAAATATTTTTACAATACTACCAGAATGTGTAGTAAATCAAAATTTGTTCCCCATACAATTTTTGCTGTACAGCATACCATATTATGATATACTAGACTATATTATGCGTAACTATAACAATTTGTTTGTAACGGGCAAAATACAATTCTGATGATTTTAAATCTCGTTAGAATTACTGTCTAAATGTTACCCCAACAATAGTTAAGTAATAGCAACAACACTGTCGTTGTGTTTACAAAATCATCGTAGTGTTTACAATACCATCACTTGCCACAACAAAATGATGCGTAAGCGGCGGTGCGCGGGGCGGGGGGGCGCGGGCGGGAGAGGTGAGTTTTTCAATATGGCGCTCGACACCGTGCTATGAACAACAAGTGCTCCGGTGATTTAATAGTGGTTGTACTGGTGGTTTGATTAATAATATGGACGAAGACACCAAGGAGATATTAAGTGAGTGGGGCCTGTCGGAGTACGTTGAAATTTTCAAAGGTATGTTAAGTAAATATAAGAAGAAAAACATTACGCGGCACGAAAGTAAACAACATGGCCGCTACTGCGCAGGTTCGCTTGCCCCGGGCGCCGCCTTCACCATAGGTGAGTGGGGCCCTAAAATCGACTTTGCGCACTTTTTACTTTCGTGCCGCGTGACACAATCGACACAGAATAAAAGTACAAAAAGAGAAAAAGTACAAGAAAGAAAGAAAGGAAGAAATAGGTAACTACTCTGTGCTCGTTCGTTTGGCACGCATCAAATTAGGTAGTAGTCGCTTTATGTAGTTTTATTCTTGTTTTTATTTGTATATTTTTCTGTCCTTGTGTTCAGTTCGTCCGCTCAAATGGTTTCCATGCCCTGACCCGCCGCCGCCGCTACAAAAGCCACGCCGCTATCGGCGCTATCGCCGTACAGACAGGTACAAATCCAATGCGTACTGCGAGTTGTACTGTCTGAAAGCCGGCACATACCTACCTACCGGGGGCGGCGCGGCGGGTCGAAGCATGCAAACTACCTGTAATATTTGAGTGGACCATGTATACGTACCTAGATAACCATTCAAGAATTTTTATTTTGCAGACAATAGGATCGATATCCATTCTCTAACTATTTTAGATAAGGATATGATCAAAGAATTAATCGGGCCCATTGGTGATCGCGCTAGATTCACACAAAACCTCAATCTATGGAAGCAAATACAAGGTGATAGCATCCCACAACAAGAGCAGCCACAGGTACCTATTTACTTCAGTATTTACTTACATAATTACCTATCAATTTAAGAAATTATTTGTGTAAGTACCTATAATGGTATTTTTAATTGTCAAGTTTATTCACAAAATTTGAATTTAGAACTAAATCGTTATTGAATTGCTTTTCAGGATACAGTATATGTTGATGTGTTGAATGAGAAACATCGAAACCCACCACCCTTAAACAATTATGAAAATGAAGTGTTCACAGTGACACGCACAGATGTTATACTTAGTGACACACAGGTGGATCTACCTTTAGCGGATGTGTCTAACATCGAGCCATCAAGTGAGGTTTACAGCTTGGATTGTATATCGCCTTCCACGGCTTCTACCAGCGCCACTAACGTGACGACAAATCCTTCATCAAAAGTAAGATTTATTACTATCTACCTACCTAAACAATTTCAGCAAACATCAACGTGTGGGCACATATTTCGACGTTTTTTATTTAATTTTATATTTGGTGCTTGGCTTTGGATTTTAAGTGTAAATGTCTCTTTTATTTCAACTTCACAAAAAGTTTACACTATAATACCTACAGTAAAACCAGCTCATTAATTGTAGGGCCTGCTGTCTCTTGCTGTCCCACTATCACTCACACCTGACAATATATATCATATTTTTTTATTGATTCAAAAAATAATAATCTTCTTTCTAGCTATGATTTATTTCCATTTTCATACTAGGGCGATAGACATTATTGAGTAGCCAGTTTCCACAGTTGATGCTTTATATATGGATTTTGTTTTCATTGTGTACAGTCACCGTCATAAATAAGTGATGATTTCTGTACCTTGTCGCTTTTAATCGTTTGACAATTTCGTATGACATTTCAAACACGACGTTAAAGTGACAAGGTTCATAAATGATAACTTATTTATGCCGGTGACTGTACAAGTATATTATAGGGAAAATTATTGTACTTATGCCTTAATATTGATTGATTGATTTTATTTGGTTACAGAAACTATTAGACCTGCTCAATAAATCTAATAAGGGTAGAAACTTAGTAAAATTATATAAAGAAGAGGGGTTACTAACAAATAATGGCAGAAGAGTAATATGCAATATTGTTGTAGAAGATTTACTGTCAGAAGATCACGAAAAAAGAGTTACCCATGATACTCTTTTAAGTATCGCCCATGATATCAAAACTATTTTTCCAAAGGAAAATATAAGTACATATTATATTCCTTATGTGAATAACAATAACATGAAAATTAAGACTTGTGCCAAAGGCAAACTGTATGACTGCTTACACAACCGCAAAAGAGAATATCGGGAGGCTGAAAAAAAGAACACTAGTCTGAAAGTAGACCAACTGACCAACATAAATAAAGATACACCAAATCAAACTGACCAACAGGAGGGTAAGTAGATATAATATTAATTCAACCATGATTAGCGTTGTGGTTAACGTATCTGTCTGCCTATCTGTCTGTCTCACACATAAGAAACGTGTTTTATTGTACGGTGGTACAGGACCATTCTTGTACGAGTCTGACTCGCACCTTAGCCGAGTTATTATGGGGTATGTATATTTGTCGATATTTTCCCTAGCTAAGAACTAATTTTAATTATGTTTTTAACCCCCAACGCAATAATGGATGAACTTATTTTGATTTAGTATTTTTTGGTTAGAAAGGTGAATTAATCATAAGTCATAAGTGAAAGCTTTCATGAAAATCCGTTAAACCTTTAGGAGTTATGGGTTAGGGTAAAGGAAAGGGGACGCAGGACTTTTTTTCGCCAAAATGGTATCATTATGACACCTAATTTAAATGATTTTATCGTATAGAATACGTTAAAATAAGCATGTTTTACTTAAAAAACTTTTCTCTAAAATCAAAATTGGCCGAGTTATAAGGGGTTCAAAAGTTGGTTAATATCAAGACGTCAGGGACTTGGAAAATTTTGGTGCTTGGAAATTATGTCAATATAAGGTCTATTTATGATGATTTTATTGTTTAGAATATACTAAAACAAGCATATTTTTTTAAACAAACTTTACTCTAAAATCAATTTTTACTGAAATATTACGGTTTGAATTAAGGTTAGAAGGACACGTCTTCACCGGGTGTAAAATAGGTTAGGTTAGGTTAGTTTGTTGTCCAGGCGCGAAGCGCCAAAACTACGTAGAATAGTCCGTCCGTCGACATCGCTATTGTAATCTTTGATGGCGTCTATCTCAGTCATCTTTAACTTTAGAAAAAAGTTTTTCAAGTAAAATGTGCTTATTTAACGTATTCTATGTGATAGAATTATAAAATAACCCTCCTTCTGACGCAGTCGGGTAAAAATAGTGTCAATAAGACATCGCATTGATGAAAAAAATTCTAAGTCCTGTCTCTATACAACGACACCGAAATTTTTCTAAGTCCTAATTTTTTATGTGTCGTATCTCAGTAATTTTTAATTTTAGAGAAAAGATTTTGAAATAAAATATGCTTATTTTAACGTAGGTATTCTATACGATAAAATCATTTAAATTAGGTGTCATAATGATACCATTTTGGCGAAGTCCTGCGTCCCCTTTCCTTTACCCCAACCATTTTTTTAATTAATAGGGTGGACTTACATATTTTTTATGAAAAAAACACAACCCATAAAAGTGAATATTTGAACTACAAAATTGAAGGCAATTAAGGTACAATTTTAGTTAAGTAGTTATTCATTTTACTAATTTATATTTTTAGATGTGCAACAACACATAATCTGGCTTGAGAATTCGATTGAGCCATGGCAGATGGTACAGCATAAATGGCAAGTAACAGCCACGCACAGACTAAAGTGTTTAAACAGTAGTGACAAAACTATCGAACAATACCTGACTGAATTCCCTGCCTTAAGAAATCCAGCTGGTTATTCTCTACTGACAGAAGACTTCAAAACCCTTTATCCTGACAAGGAATGTTTGTTACATGAGAAATTTTGTTTCCACAAGGACAATATTTTAAGCCTTGCAAAGCAAAAAGCTAAACGTGACGAAACAATCAAAAAGATCATTCAAGAACTGGAAAATCTGCCTGAAGGTGAGGTCATTTTAGATATTGTATATATTTCTTATTAATAAACTGAAATCCATAAATTTGTACAGGCCTCGTGAATAATCCCATGACATCCTAATTTGTCCGAGGAGTTCGTATTCATATTCGTATTTTTGGCTACTAGAAGACAAAGGTTTTTATTTCATGCGTTTTAGGGGTTTTTGAAGACGGTTTTTTTATATTGTTTTAATTAATTTTACATAATTGAAGAAACGATAAAGTTTATTTTTGAAGAATAATTTATTTAATTAATTTTCTTGGAGCGGTTATAATATCTCTTTAGCTTATACTTCAAGATTTCACTTTGGCATTTATCATTTACCCACTAATAAAGTTTTGTATTTGTTTGAAATAAACACATCAGTTATTAATAAGATTCTTTATATTACGAAACAGCTTTTGGAAACAATCGTGGTATCCGTTTACTCGATGTCATAGGATTATTTACGAGGCCTATATACTCATTTGCACCATTGAAATACACAAGTAAAAAAAGTATAAATATTTAGCAAGTCGACTGTACTTACAATAATTAAAAATATAACCCTAAAAGCTAAAAAATATGCCTATCCATTGTATGTTTGAGTTAGAGCTAAAAGTAAAAAAGTCAATATTGGATTGGTCTTTTCAAAGCCATTTTAATTATATGTATGTATTTGTGTTGTAGCAAAATCAAACTATAAATTTTATTTTTAAATGAGGCCTGTAATAGTTATGGTGTGTTTTCAGATGATGAAAACATCAGAACTAAGGAAGCAAAAACGATTATAGCATTTATGGTACTGCCGTTATTGCTAGGTAACCCCCTGTCAAAAGTGAAAAAAAACAGTTGGCGTCCATCAAAACAGGAATCCAGTGAAGGTTTCATCACTCATATTTATGATACAAGTGAGCTACAGAATACAATTTCAAGTAGGAGAGATAAATTCTTTAAATTGAATGTGACGTTACAACCCTTTATTGTAATTGTTGGACGTAACTATACCGCAATTAATAACTATTATGTGGTGGTCAATAATACATATTACGTGCTTCATTCAATCATCGATGCAGTTGATGTATGCTTCAAAATATTTCATGCATTAAGTTGTAGATACCCGATTGAATGCTCCTCAACTTGGCAATTCATCCAAAAAGCTTTGTTTAATTTGCAGACGCCATATGATAAACAATTTGTTTCCGTCAATGCCTTAATATCAGACCTGGGGATTGAAATTGATTAATATGCCTAAATGTTTTTTATGTAAGTTGATTTTACCAAATATAAAAGATTTGTGTAATCATATTAAAATAATTCACAGAAATATTCAGGTTGATTATTACCAGTGTGAAGAAACAAACTGTAATAGGAAATATTATTTACTAAATTCATTCAAAAAACATTTGGCAACACATCAAGACTTGCCAAATTTAGTTGAGCATAAGAAGGACCGTAATGACACATTTAATAGTAGCGCTACAAACAATACTTTAAGAGAAATCACAAGCTATTTACACTCTCCAACAAATTTGAATGATAGCAGTGTTTCCGATACTGTATCTGTAACAGAACAAGACACGGCAAATGTATTGATGTCAACCATGGATCATTTTTCTAATTTCACGGCCAGCATGTATGCTAATCCGTTAATCCCAAGAAATGTAGTACAATTTGTTATGTCCAATATGGAAATTTTTATTAATAGCTCTATTGTGGATCCCGTGACCTCTATATTATCAAATACTTCTCAAACTCAAACCTCAGAATTTTGTACACAAATATATGATCATTTAGATTCAATAAAAAAAGGTTTTAAAGAGTTACATTCCGAGCATTTACGACTTGAGTTTTTTAAAAAGAATGGCACTTATATTTTACCTATTGAGTATACCATAGGGTGTAGAACCCAAACATTAGTACAGACCCCCCTAACAGGACAGTGTATTCCTTTGAGATTAGTTTTACAAAAATTCTTTGAATTAAAAGATGTACTCAGAGACACTCTTAAATATTATGACGAAGTGAAAAAATCTTTAAGCGATGGTATTTTACAAAACATTGTGCAAGGAAGTACATGGCAAAAGAAAATGTGTTCTCATCAGGAACAAATCGTTTTACCACTGGCATTATTTTACGACGATTATGAAATTGGGAACCCCCTAGGTAGCCATGCAGGCGTTCATAAATTAGGTGCTACATACGTAACAGTTCTTTGCTTTCCACCTCATTATAGAGCAAAATTACAAAATATATTTCTAATGACGCTTTTCCATTCTGCCGACAAGCAATACTTTGGCAATAAAGCTGCCTTTTCACCAGTAATTTCGGAACTAAATTATCTTCGAAACCAAGGTATTATAATAAATGTTTCAGGGTCATATACTAGGATATTTTTTGAATTAGCAATTATTCTGGGTGACAATTTGGGTGTTCATTCTATAATAGGTTTTGCTGAATCGTTTTCCTGTAACTTTCCTTGCAGAATGTGTAAAGTATCCAAAGAAAAAATGAAATATCAAGTGTCATGTGATCCGCAGCTGATGAGGACCAAGGAACAATATTTAAGAGATGTTACTATCGGAAACGTATCTTTGACAGGAATTAAAGAACCATGCATTTGGCATGATGTTGATGGTTTTTCAGTAATTGATCATGTAGGAGTTGATGTTATGCATGATTTGCTGGAGGGTGTATGTAAATATGATTTAGCATTTATCATTCTCACATACGAGTATGTAACAGAATTAAAATTGTTTTCATTGGAAACTATGAATGAAAGGATACAATCTTTTAAATATGGTCCGGATGAATGTAACAAACCTATTATGCCAATTACGCTAGATCAGTTAAAAAAAAACACAATTAAAATGTCTGCGTCAGAAATACTTTGTTTACTTAGATACTTTGGGCTACTCATAGGTGATTTTATACCCTCCAGTGATTATATTTGGGAGTTATATATAGTGTTAATGAAAATAATTGATATAGTTACAGCTAATGCTGTTCACAAAGATAACTGTGATTTGTTACAATGTTTAGTTACTGAACATCATAAATTATATTTGATGTACAGTAAAAAGTTTTTAACTCCAAAATTTCATTTTTTAACGCATTATAGTGATATGTTACGGAAGTTTGGTCCTTTAGTGTCAATATGGTCAATGCGTTATGAAGCAAAACATCGCATATCGAAATTGACTGCAAATGTATCTAGTAACAGAAAAAACCCATGTAAAACGTTAGCAATCAAACATCAGTTACAATTAAATGACATCTTTATAAGAGGATCTCTAGATGAGTTCTTAGAATTTGGAAAAAAAGAAACGGTAACTGATAATACTGCACGTAAAATAAAACAATCTTTAAACTTAACATGTCAGACTCAGCCACTATTCCAAGTAAGTTGGGTTTCTATCAAAGGAATTAAATACTCTAAAAATATTGCAATGACTTTAGATATATGCGATGGCCTCTTACCAAACTTTGGAATAATTAAGTGTATCTTTATAATATTTGAAACTAAAACTGTTATTTTTGAAGTAAGTTTATTTGACACACTGTTTTTTGATGACAGGCTTCATTGTTACGATGTGGATTTGACTGATAATATTAGTTTTTATAATTATAACTCAATTTATTGCTATATTCCAAATACTATGTCAATAACGTCTAACAATAGAACTAAAATTGTTCTAAGATCTCCTGTATAAATAACAAAGACTATTTAATTTTTGAATGTAGTATTATGAATATTATGATAATTTGTAACATGTGAAACTTTGTAATAATTAAGTGTATCTATATCATATTTGAAACTAAAATTGTTATTTTTAAAGTAAGTTTATTTGACACGCTGTTTTTTGATGACAGGCTTCATTGTTACGATGTGGATTACACTGATAATTAGACTCCGTTATCAATTGCTCAGTTTGGGGGCAAACGTCGCAATAGGGTAGTCTGGGGACTAAATGGAACGGTGTTCATTAACACTACATCCTAGTGTATTGGTGTTCAACGGTTTTTTTTTATAATCAGGCATTCACGATATAAATTACTTATAAGTCAATTGTCAATTGATTAATTTAGCGGTTATCAAAGCAGGATTTGTAACGGTTGCTTGGATTTATTTGTATTTCTTGACCTGCATTAAGATTGTTAACGTTACGCGACGTGGCAAATCCGTCCTTTTTTTTAAAATAAAAATCTCAACTTTTCATACATCTTTCGTCTTCTTTCGTGCAGAATTAATTATCCACTATCAAAACAGATGGTGAAAAGCAAACGCGTTTTTTTTATGAAATTTTATTCTCTTTCAATGTTTGCTTTCAATATTGTACTTTTTGCCTCTCTTATAATAGTTTGATTTATTAGAGCTTTCAGAATCTATTTTTAATGTGGTTTAGAACAACTTTATCATTACAAAGGTTTAGTAATTTAGAACAACTTCTGATCTGGTACAAATACTCAGTTAACGAAAAAACAACGTTGCTAAATCATTGATAAATTAATCAATTGACAATTGACTTGCAAGTAATTTATTATTATAGTTTAATTTATGTCGTGTTAATGAACACCGTTCCATTTAGTCCCCAGACTACCCTATTGTGACGTTTGACCACAAACTGAGCAATTGATAACGGGGTCTACTGATAATATTATATTAGTTTTTATAATTATAACTCAATTGATTGCTATATGCCAAATACTATATCAATAAGTCTAACAATAGAACTAAAATTGTTCTAAGATCTCCTGTATAAATAACAAAGACTATTTAATTTTTGGATGTAGTATTATGAATATAATACAAAAAAAAACAACAAGTAAGTAAGTAAGTTAAGTATAATTTGTAACATGTGAAAATTGACAACAGGATTTTTTATAAAGGTGTACTGAAGAATATCATGCTTATAGAGGTTTGTCTCAAAAGCATAAGTACTATTTTTTTAAATTATTTTTGTTCTTTGTTTACTGAGAAATTAAATAAACAAATGTCTGCTAATTGCTAAAGAGCTTAAACGCCAAATGAACGGAATGACGTCATTTTGTTTGCAACTCTTACTTTTGATGAAGGATTTGTCGTCACGTTAGTGGCGGTGGTAGAAGCCGTGGAAGGCGATATACAATCCAAGCTGTAAACCTCACTTGATGGCTCGATGTTAGACACATCCGCTAAAGGTAGATCCACCTGTGTGTCACTAAGTATAACATCTGTGCTTGTCACTGTGAACACTTCATTTTCATAATTGTTTAAGGGTGGTGGGTTTCGATGTTTCTCATTCAACACATCAACATATACTGTATCCTGAAAAGCAATTCAATAACGATTTAGTTCTAAATTCAAATTTTGTGAATAAACTTGACAATTAAAAATACCATTATAGGTACTTACACAAATAATTTCTTAAATTGATAGGTAATTATGTAAGTAAATACTGAAGTAAATAGGTACCTGTGGCTGCTCTTGTTGTGGGATGCTATCACCTTGTATTTGCTTCCATAGATTGAGGTTTTGTGTGAATCTGTGACGTCAGTTAGACCATTTGTCGTTTAAGCTCTTTAGCCATTAGCAGATATTTGTTTATGTAACCGCGTTAAATTGCTAAACGATCTCTTAAAAGGACTCTTCTACGATTTCTAATTCATGCTGGTTATTGAAATTTCCTCACCTTTTATAAGACTCTTTCATAGCACATATCGATATGTTATTTATCGATATCAAATCCGTAGAGAGTTAGCACACGTATGATACACTCAATACCAAAAGGTTATGTATAAATAACATTAGATATTTAACAAATTCTTTATTAGACATAGGTACATATTGTTTTTGTTATAGACATTAGCGGTCTGTACACGGTACGGTTTGGACTGCGGGGATCATCCGCACTATTCCTACCCGCGTTCCAAAAGAAGAAATTTGTATTTAGAAATGCATTTATCTGTTCGGTTCTGAACGCGGCGCGGGTTGAAATGGCGCGAGGTGTTTCCCGTGGTCCGATCTTTACGTGTGGTAGGCGTTATTGATATTAATGATAATTGTTAATGTTTAAGATAGATTTAAGTCCAAGTACAAAATACAATTATGATGGTATTTTAAGTTTTTTATTCCATTATTAAGTTTTCAAACCCAAGTAATTATTTTGTAGTTCATAGAGGTGCTTCTTGTATGCAATGCATATTTATTATTCGAATTGTAAAATACTTTTATCTGTCTTTAAACAATATTTATAATTAGTAATGCCATTTATGACAAAATATCAGATTTGTGTAGAAGATGCACCCACATCTACTATGTTTTTTTTTCATTAAATCATTAAAATATGTTTATTTTCACAGTCAACTTTAGTATTTTATAATCTGCAGAATAAACTACTAATTAATCTATTGTATTGTGTCGTAGTATCTACTAAATTATTTGGAGTGTATACAGTCAGTATCAAATAGATGTGAGGAACCAAAGTGGCCAAATAGTTCATAACACATTTTTATTTCTATAATAATAAAGATGTGTCGCGAAATATTTGGCTACGTTGATTGCCCCCTCTAAATATGATGTTGACTGTACACACTACAAATAATTTAGTACGACATAATACAATATAGTAGATACTACGATTAATACAATATACATTACAAAATAATATAGTAGATACTACAATATAATACAATATACATTACAAAAATATAATAGATACTACAATATAATACAATATACATTACAAAATAAAATAGTAGACACTACGATACAATACAATATACATTACAAAAAATATAATAGATACTACGATACAATACAATACACATTACAAGATAAATAATAGAAACTACTGAAATTATGTAGTGGCTACTAAAAAGTAATGTAGCAAATACTAGAAAATAATGTAGTAGTAACACAGTATAGTATACGTAACATTGCAGTATGGTAGATATAACATTTTTTTGGTAACGGATAACAAAGGCTATAGCTATAAGCACAATCATATTCTTCACCGGTTACAATTCGATTTCTAATATTTACTATGTGCATTGTTGTATATACTATATACATATTTACCCGTACAATTAACATTTACAAGAAGTGAATCGTATAGTTTACTATCTGTAGAGTTGTCACATATACTACGAAAAAAATTGTAGTTCCTACTGAATTCTCGTTGCAGTAACCAGATTTTTTTTTCAGTGTAGATTATTCTAGATACATATCTAATACGAAGCGATTTTACCAAACATCCAATCTTTCATATCACCTCCTGAGTATAATTTCTACTGGTGAGCAAGGTCGCGAGAGAATAAATAATATGGCCTTCACCCTATGACTATTCAAGGATGGCGCTTTGAAGAAACTAGTACAAGGCCTGTCGACTCACCCTGATGGCATTTTTAAGTGTCTCCGCCTCCTGGCGTAAACTGTCAAGCTCGTTCATGGCTGCGGCTCCGTGTGCTCCGGCTTACTAGCGACCTGCTCCAACGCCTTGCGCGCTACGCACCGACCTGTAAAGGAAATGAACGTTAATACACTAGGAAACACAGTGCATAATAACACAATCATTTCAGTCAGTAATTTAGCACTCCTGAAGCATCTGAGGTCCTATTTTGCCCTGCTAAGACAAATGGCGGTATCTGAGACAAAACTCCTGTAGTAAATGTAACCTTTTTACTAACGGGAGAGGATTGAATCTACTTTGGTTACCAGTTGGCTCATGAGGAGAGTATGATACTCCTTGAGCGAATGAATACCAATCTAATGATATCCCGCATTTTAAAGATCCATTAATGCGGTTAGCCTACAGGTTTAGGTCACATAGAAACATGGACACGTACACTCAAAATCTTTTAGGCTGAAATTACAGAATTTAATTAACGTCTTTTGTGTAGATTAGTTAAGTTAGGTTAGGTTAGCTTACTTAGTTTCAATTGTAAAAAACACTTTTGACCAAACAACACATTTGGACAATAAATGATTAAGTATGCCATTTATATACAACCGTTAAAAAATTCTAATAATTAACAAATTGGCTCTACTAGCTCGAACGTATTCGTACAAAATTCAACTGGTTAACCACCAACACCAAAAATCCCAATTACGAGCTTTTGTTTTACGAGCGATATTTCCCGATCATCGGTTACTTTGAAAAGGTGGACTGACTTTCCGTGTTTGTCCACATAATTATTATAAATTGAGTCATAACGTGCAAACGCAACATCCTTCATATAAAAGGCGAAAGTGCACACTAATATAAATTAATATTATCGCCTTTTCCTTCAAACGTGCGAATCAGTACCGGGAAAACGCCTCGCATCGTCAAATATAGTGCATTAACATAACCCATAATATGCAACAGCAATTTTTAATGTGTTGGGTTTTGAAGTTATACCTACATAAAACCAAGAGCAGTACTAACAGTTTTTAAAAATCTCTCCAAGAAGACTCACAATCGACAAGGCACAACCGCCAAAACGATCCCGAAAGATTTATACCTATTCGCCATCCAACGTACTAGTTCTCCAGCACTTTACGATTCCATGATATTTCTTGTTTGTTTAGCAGTGGCTGTAAACGCGGAGTATCGGCAATCTATAAATCTTGTAGGTTACTTCCCACTCCAGTTTCATTTATTTACTAACCTAGTTCTCGGTACGTACGCCATCAACAAAATCTATGTGTACGTAAGGAAAGGTAAATTTCCGCGGTTTTTCAAGAGTAACAAGAGCTGCATTAAAAAAAAAAGACAGGTAGAGAAAGCAAGTGAACATACAGGCCAAGAGACAATCTTGAGAACTAAGATGGAGTGTTTATTATTTGACAGACTTTGCACGTCCCACCACCCTCATAATAAACATTATTCTGGTCTTCTTAGTTCAGTTTCCATGATTCATACATCTGATGTAAGCTCACAGCAACGTAGTAACAAGACCTCTTAGAGAGACCGCTCACTGGAGCAGAAGCGACGGCACGCTCTGGCGAACTGATTGGAGTTACGTACGTTGAATGCAAAATACCTTTTATACAAGACGATGTCTGTATAAATTAATTCTAGTAACTTGACAGAAGGCAACTAAGCTTTCGAGTTACTGATAACTTTTCCCGGTTGCTTCATTTAATAGAAAAAAGCTGTGGGAAAAATCATTTCTGCAAAGTTACAAAGCAACACCTACACAGCTATGCAATGCAAACCTTTATTTTGCTAGAATCTTTACATAGTAACATTAGTAACCATCCTATTAATCTTTGCCATTTTTTTTATCGCGATAAGGTTTCTGAAAATAGTTGCAATTACATTCGACTTTAACAACTGTTGCATGCAGCTAGCTCTCCGGTCACTACCTTGAAACAAATTCTGCCGAGTTAAACGACTCTTTCACGAAATAGGTTTTAATGTTACATCAGAAGTAGTCACTTTGTTCTTTTAGTCTTAAGTAATCGTCAAAGTAAGAAAGAAGGTACAGTTGCAATATAAAGAAAACGCTTTACTACTCAATTTAAATGCTAGTATGGTCCAAAAGTGAACTGTCATATCTCAACTGTACAAAAGACATCATTTACAGCTACGGTACTTCTGGTATTTTGAACGAAGTACGATTACCACTGACGTAAAGGCAATTACCGTCGAACAATAGACTAAAAAGTTTTCCCGTAAACGAGACGATTAGAAACACGGCTAAGGACCATGTGTCATAGTCATGGTAGTACCTTAAGTACGTCATGCTATTTGTTTTTGCTTGATGTATAACAAATGCATTTGTTGTTGGCAAAAGTTCTTGTTGCTTCCTTGTAAACTATTATAAGACATATTCGGAAAAGTCATCATCATCATATCAGCCAAAAGACGTCCAATGCTGGACTGGCTTTCCCCAAGGATCTCCACGACGGCCTTGGTTTTGCGCTACTCGCATCCATCGGTATCGCTTCGGCTTTCTTCGGAAAGTACCACACATAAATTTTGCTTGTTGGAAAATATAACATTAGTCAGCCTTGATGAATATTGGTGCAAAACTTTAATGTTCCTGTGGGAAAATACTGCAATAAAAGTATTGAAAAACCTCATCAATGCTATTTATAATCTTTTACTTCAATGAAGCACACTTTTCCTTGAATTTTATTCACTCGCCGTACATCCTGTTATTCGATGAATAAGAAATCTACCACCTAGCACTTCTACATCGCAGTCCTTTCGAGATTTCCGAATCGAGGTATTCCCAAGAATTCTGACCGCTCAGTGTAACAATAAATAATTTATAGTCAATATCGCTTCAGATGCATTTCGTGTTGCTTTTCTGCTTGAAGGACACGCTACCTCAATATTGACCTAACGCCTTCGACACACTTAGCTGCAGTTACCAAACCACTGTATTACCTACAACGTAATATGTATTGCTTGAAATTGGCGCTATTTTCCTGGTTAGACGAGACGCAACGAATTTGATGAAAAGAAAGACTAAATTGATAAAAAAAAAAGAGGGCATTGTACATTGCGTCGCCAATACCAAGCCCAGTGGCCGAGGAACTCGATGACTCTGTAATGTATATCGAATTATCACCTGTTACCAGTCGCTATCAGGCCGCTGAAGTGTTTTAATTAAACAAACCAACGACAACAATAGAACGGTCGAATGAATTGTCCGACCGTTTCGTTATATCACGTAAATAACCATATCCATCTACAACAAAACACTTTCAGCATTTTCTAAAGGCGTCAGATTCTAAAATAGCACGCTATCGACGCCATTATACAAATCGCGAACAATAGCCGCAGCGGATTCCAGTTTTATAAAAACTTGAGTTCGGAACGCTTGACATTTGTAATTAAAAGTTTTTTAGGTCGGAAATAAAACCAGATTGTCGTCGTTAATTCATTCGGAGCTAATGCCTAGGGAGATTGTTTGAAGTCAGAGAATATTTAGATAATTCTACTTTCACCAACTGAACTTAGGTTTGAAAACTACTAGCAAAAATTTAGTTCAAGAATTTGAATCCAGTTTCCATATTTTCAATCTGTCAAAATGTTCAAAGCGCATTGCTTTAAGGATTCATTAGGGGCTAAATGTCCTGCGACACGTGTCGCCAGCGATGTCGGGTGACGTGACGCAAAACGTAGCCGGACTTCACACGATTTATTTGGCAAAATTGCGCGATGTGTCTCAGGCGAAGTCGAGCGACCGCGCAACTTGTCTGGCAACAACACGCTAAATCAAAATGAGAGCCCAGTCTTGAAATAATAGGCCTAATTAGAAAACGACATTTTCATCTACAAATTCATGTACATTGTACTTAATTTATATTATCAGAAACAAATGATTGGTTATACCCATCAAACAATCGCTAGCTCTTCAGAGAATTTCACCGTTCATCATACGCTCTTGATTTGTTCAGTGAGTTCATCAAATCCGCCTACGTAGGTACAGTTCTGAAAATTTCATCTTAATTTTACCTGGATTATATTAAAGCTTTATTGTTGATTAAATTCTGACAAATTTCAAGGATTTTATTATTGATGATGATTTGGATTATATTTCAGCACGAGAATTTCAACGTTCTGCGTAGTAATCTAATCAATCAATGCCTTTGCGCATCGCAAAAGGGTCATACTGTCTTAATCTAACTTCAAAACAATAGGAAAGACAAAATGTGACAAACATAGCAATCCGCCCGTTTATAATACCTGTGGCTATCTAAGCAGTGGCGCCGAATATAGGTCAGCTAGACATAGATCAATGAGCCGGAAATACTGAATCAATATATTTGAAGCCGGGTGGCTGTCAATTGGCCAGCTATTATTTCTTCTAACTACTGATACTGGAGAAGTGTTATTCGATCTCTGCAGTTATCGTTAACGATCTCCGACCTATTCACCTCACACTGTGGATTTGCCTATTAAGCGCGTCACACACGGAGCTGTAATATATATAAATATGGCGAGATATATAGCAACGCATGTATTTTTCATACTTTTGACAGAGCCCACACAAGCAGCTCTAATATAGCACTTAGCAAGGTACAGTTGTTTTGTCCCACGAAAGCTAAAGTTGTAAAGCATAAAGACACCCACACTACAGCGTCGCTTAGCGATGACAGATGGCCTACGCCTAGACGCCTACGCACTCAAGAGGACAACGTGCAAGCACGTGCATCTACACACGCGATTCCTTCCCCTCGCTAGTATAATGGCATGGATATATTTTTTTATACCTTAGTATTGTGGTCATATCTCATAATATAATATATATTCCGGTATATTAATATACTATAGCTCCGTCTGTAACGGGCTTTACTTTATAGGTAACTACTATAGATATAGTGAATAAACATACGACATTAGTGTACTCAGTCAGTTAAGTACCTATCGATAAGCTAATCGAGAAAGCAAGACGAATCTTATCTGGCCAATATACGATGTCATACAATTATACCCTACATCTATACATAGTCGCTTGTTTACCAGAGGAAATAAATTCAATAAGTTTTTACATATGTACAGACAGCATCAGGGTTAACTGACCACTATTAAGCCTTATTGTAAGGTGACAAGATTCACAAATGGTCAGTTAACTGTGTTGTTGATGGTAGTTTGATCAATTTCTTTGCCAATTGTCAACTGATTTTAACGATTTCATGTTTTCGAAATAATCTATGGAAAGTTTCCTTATGACATGGAGAAGCGAAACATTAGCATGTTTTGCGTTCTTAAGACTGCAATCCTAAGACCACAAATGCGTTGGCGGTTGCCGGTTGCCGAGGGCTAAGATGGAATACCTCTATAGTTGTTTCACCGGTTGCCTTATATCCACTAATGCTGCGTTTCGACCAGAGCTGTGCCAGACAGCTAAGCGGCGTTGCGAGGAAAAATCCACCAATAGGATTATTTTGTTTTACTAGCTTCACTATCGTATTGGTGGATTTTTCCTCGCAACGCTCTGGTGGAAATCCAGCCGAAAAGTGGCGCGGAAAGTCGGCGGAACTGCTTAATAATTTGGTGTCGGTTAACTGTTTTTTTCTTTAATTCAATCTTGACTAGACTATTCTACAAATAATACAACATACAAGATGTTTCAAATGTCTCGTGGGCACACTCATTCAACGTAAAACAGTCCGAACGGTAGCGATATGACGTCTACCAAATAAACATCGCATTATAAGACCGCCTGAGATAAACAGTAAATACCTTAACGAGCTACAATACTCAGAATAGCGTTAATTCTTTAAATAGTCCGTATGGCGTAACGGAGATCGTGCAGCAGGTCAATAACATGAGCTGTTTCTTGAAGGCAGCCCGCAATTACTTAACATGGTATCTGGGGTATACTTATATTAACTAAATTGAAGGTAATTTATTGAAATATGAACCCTATTATCATACATTATGATTTTATGATAAATCACTACATACGAGCCCCAATGCAAATGAGTTCGTCCGCCAGACAAAAAAATATTAACCTAATTTCAACATAAAATTCAGGGAGACCTAGATGTTTAGTAGAAAATCTAACATAAAAACCATATAGATTATAAATAATATTTTATTTTCCAACAAAAAAAAATATAACATTCCACGGTAATTAAAAAAAAAACATTATTTCGCAAAATGTAACACCCGCAAAAAAGTTCGTCTTCAGTTCAACCGACGCAGAATAGAACGTCTACCATTTGGTGGCGTCACCTTTTGCATCTAAAACGGCTTTGATCCTGAACGGCATTGAATCTAGTAACTCTCGACACTCTTCAGGAGTTATTCCATTCCAGACACAGCGTAGTTTCTCCTTAAGATCAGCTTTTGACCTAGAAGGGTCCTTTCGCAACTTCTTCTTCATTTTCCACCACGAAGTTTCTATGGGAGATAAGTCTGGGCTGCTGGACAGCCATGACATGGTAAGGATTTTTTTGGACTTCAGCCACGCCATCGTTGTCTTGGCGGTATGGCATGAGGCACCGTCTTGTTGAAAAGTAAATGCATTTCTAAGTTTCAACTTCGGTATAGACGGCAGCAAACTCTCTTCCAAGATGCTTTTGTATTTCTCGGAATTGACGGTTCCATCTATAAATTGCAGACGGCCTACACCCTGTGCCGACATACAGCCCCAAATCATCAAAGATGCCGGAAACGTCACCTTTCGCTTAAGACAGTCATTATGAAATGCCTCTCCTTTTTCTCGAATGACTTTACTTCGTTCGTCGCCAACTGTGACGTCGAATTTCGATTCGTCGTTCCATATTATTCTTGGCCACTGATCGGCAGTCCAGTTTCTGTGTTCTTTAGCGAATTTCAACCTGTTGTTTTTCTGTTTTTGAGTAAGTAACGGTTTCTCTTTAGCTGTGTAAAAACCGTAGCCCATTTTCTTCAGCACTCTCTTGCAGGTGTCGACTGATATATTCTTTTTAATAGCGTCACGCCATAGTACGGTAAGTTCTCCTGCTCTTGCACGACGATTTTTCTTTATGATCTTCCTCAGAATCCTGTTTTCTGCTTTGCTAGTTATTCGTGGATGGCCAGTTTTCTTTAAACAGGAGTGTGTTCCGTGTTTTCGATGATGCTCGATGATCGTTTGAATTGTAGATCGTGGCAACGACAGGTCCTTGGATATTTGGTACGTCGATTTGCCCTTATTGTTATGCGAAATGATAATTTTCCGCACTTCTTCGGGGACTGGTTTACCTCGTGCCATTTTTATAAAATAATGATTAAGAAGTAATGATAATTTGCTTGTAATTGGGCTTTTTATATAGCCCGTTGACATATTAGATGACAGAGAATATTCTTTATTCAATTTGAACTATTATTTTACATCATACCACTTAAAAAGCCGTTTTTATTTTAAATAGACGACCTGTTTTGCGTCAAATATGAACTAGACGTAATTTTTTGCTTACAAGATGATAACTTTATGATAGAATTACATTAAGATCGTTAAAATGATCACACTTTGTACAACACAAGATTAAACTAGGTGTAATGACCTCGTGTGTAGCGTATTCCATTAATCATCAAAGTCAATCCGAGATTAAATATCTGTCTTACAATTAAATATTGTATTTTGAAGTGCAACTAGACGATCTATTATGCATTGGGGCTCGTAGTATAAAACAAAGTCGCTTCACAATGTCTGTCTGTCTGTCCCTATATACATAGATTAGATCTTAGATCTTTAAAACTGCGCAACGAATTTTGATGCGGCTTTTTTTTAATAGATAGTGATTCGAGCGGAAGGTTTTTAATAAATTATGTTTTATGTACCTACGGGTGTTACAGAAAACTCACATAAACCGAAGCGAAGCGAGGGCGGGTCGCTAGTATAGTAATAAATGGCAAGGGTTCAAATCCCGTTATGGTCAGATTTTTGTGCAATGATCGCTAGTATTTGTTCCTGAGTCTAGGATGTTTTCAATGTATTTATATCTCTAATGTATAAAATTCTTGTGTTGCAGTGTTTGTAACAAAACTCCGAAACGGCTTGACCGCTTCTTATGAAATTTTGTGTGCATATTCATAATTCAGTAGGTCTGAGAATAGCACGTAAAGTATATTTAATAAGGTTTGTATGAAAAAATAATTACACCCGGGTGGCGCCGGGCGCGGACATCTAGTATGTATATAAAAAACTCGTGTCACGCTTTATTATTTTTTAAACACCCTTTTTCATATAATGGTTAAAAAGTAAGGAAAGTCATCCTCATACACGTATTGAAATAGTAATAAGGATATACGTAGCATGTATTTAATCTTATTCTTGTTTATTTATTATGATAGCACGAATGTAAAAAATACGTTAATCATAATTTTAAACACAAAGATATCTAATCTAGTTCTTCCTATCGGCCTCCTACTGAAATACACCAACATCTACCGGATTCCTTTTAATAAACTTTCCTTCGTCTATAGTTTCTGTAATATGCAACTATGTAGAAATTTACGATGAAATCACTATAGAACTACACCTGGTAGGCCTTTTACTTTGTTTTACCTTCTGTCATAGCCCATATCATATCATATCGTGTCGTGATGACGTAACACTCATATCTACCTAACAGCTAGAGCTACTTAAGAGCTATTGGATATAACGACAACAACAGACCAAGTGGAAGAGAAGTACTAACCCCAAAGTTGTTTTAACGGGTCACATTTGCTATAAAATCAAACAGCAAATGTTTTAACAGCGAACGATCTCAACAGACGTACCTACAACAATATGTTTATGATATCAAAGAGTCGAAACAAATTGGATATAGCCCCTCGATCGTTGGGCCATGTTATTCAACAAAGTAATCAGCTATACGTATTACTTTTCCATATATGAATACACAAAATAAACCTGCTCATTACGTCTTCGTTCGTTATCGCGTATTTCACCCCACGGGACAGTATTCCCGTCATTCGTGCACGTTTTCCTGCCCATGAATATAAAGAAAGGTACACCTGTACGGCTACCACACGTCGTATTTTCTTGCTTGCGCAGTATGCCTTTATTTATAGACTACTTAGAAAAGGATATCAAACAAAGTCTCGGACAATATCACCTTTGTACACAATTAAATACATTTTATAATGGCTGTGAATAAGGTTAAGCTGTTTTTCAAGAGGGTGGTAAACAAACATGCGGTTACATGTTGGGGCTGATAGGAAGTAAGAGAGTTATAGCAATCATAGAGCTTTATCACTTTCGTTGCCTGGAACATGGCAGTTTTTAACAGTTTACAAGACAGCCCCTGAATAGTTTTTACGATAAGATTATGACTGTGTTGTAGACAATTCGCTTTGGCAGCTATTAGAAGGGAAATGTACTCTGTCCAGCTCCGCTGACGACACATCAAAAGCGGATCGTGCGTGTCGTTAAGCACCTTCGGTACGACAAGGGCACAATTGCCCCTATAATCATATAGTACATTGTGCCCTTGTTCTACTGAAGGTGCGGATGTTGAAGTTTGACCCACGTATGTGCACACCGTGCGTACTTTTTGCTTAAAATCTGTAACTCCAATGTCGGACAAAGAAAAGTAAATGAAAATTCAACGCAAGTGTACTAGCAGCGACCAAATAATTAATGAAGATCCTCAATCGAGCCAAAAACACCTTTAGCGACTGACAGCTGGGTTAGCAATACTTTTTCCCACCGCATAGTGTATACAGGGGCATTCGCCTACGAAGTTCCAATGAGTGAAAAGGATAGAGCTATAAGAGTCACATCAATATATATAACTGTCTCCTTCATTTGGTAGGATTAGTCAGGTTTTGTCAGCTTACATACAGACTCTGAACTACCAACGGTTTATTAACTTTACGAGTTTGTTTGTATGTTTAGGTCAAATCATTGCAAGTCAATAACAAACCAGTTCCCGCTATTGGAATAGGCTAAAATCTGGAATACACATGTAAACCAGTTGACAATTCAATATGAGTGTACATACACATAGATATACATAATCTCACGCCTTTATTCCCAGAGCGGGGTAGGCAGAGCTACAATATGAGTGTCTAGGAGTTAATCTGATGATGTGAGTCGGAAGATTGCACCAGGATCTGAGCTGCACTTGATGTAGATATAAGAGAGTTCGCTCTTGAGATTCGTCTTGAGAAGCTGATGAATCAAAAAAAAGGAAAATCAACGAAAAAGCTAGTCTCAAAAATGATTGTTACGCGTTATTTGTCTTTAGAGTAAATTAATTAAATAGTAATGTTCAATCAGTACACGTATATGTCATTTACTGTTTTTGAAACATGTTTTGTGTTTTTTGCTCTACTGTAGTGGGAAAATTATTTATTTCAGTAAAACAACCATAATATTCAAACATTGGTCGGTACCGTATCGCCACATGATTATCGTTACTGGTGGCATGTCGATTGGAGGTATATCGATACCTATTTTCATTTTACGATACCCGATAACGGATTGACGCCGTGCGTGCAATTCAGCTGCAAATAAATTCCCCTAATATTGTTTCGTCACCTTTGACGTCATGAGAACTTTTAGGTTTCCCCTATTTCTCAATTCAAGGCTATAAAGAGGGGGAGAATCGGTTTTCAATTACAATTTTCGATAGTAACGTTTTTTTTAGATTTTCAGTTTATAAATTTCCTGACCGATTTTCTTACGATTTTTGACGATGGAATCTTTTGAGTATTAACTGGACAGTCACGTTTAAGACTGAATAGGCATCACACTATCATACTAATCACACTAATATTATAAATGCTAAGGTTTGCGTGTCTGTATCAGAGTTAGGATGTAAATATGTTTGTCTCTGATTTACTGTCACGTTAAGAGGAAAATCGTCTACTTGAAATGACCATTATGAAGTTGGATCAAAAGTTGAATTGAAGTTGGATTTAACAGAAGTGTAATTATGCTTTAAAATATTTATAGCCAAATTTATCTTCGTTATTTATTAATTAAACCCGAATGCAATTTTGTATATTATACCTAAATTAGATGCAAATTGAAATAATCACTAAGTGAATGAAGTCTATAAATGAATTAATTAATGAATTAATTAAAATGTATGCAACTTCGTGCCCTTTTTATCATTGGGTATACTTATTTTAGGAAGGACATAGGTATTTAGGTTGGTACGGTTGGGATATTTCTGAGTTTATGTATGTAAATACAAAAATATTTTTTTCTCGATCTATATCATTTTGGACAATTCTACCAACGAAGATGTTCCATTTTAGACATTATTTAGGTAGGTTGGGAATATTTTCTTGTCGATGTGCCTATTTCAAATAGTATAATTTTGAATCGTCGATTTTCTTTTTAACCCAAATGACAGTAAATCGTTCCTGCTTCACTCTGAAACAGCTGGACGAATTTGGATGAAATTTGGAATAGAGATAGGCCACGTGATACTAAGTTAGCATGGAATGGTCGACGTAGACGAAGTCACAGGCCGAAACGATGGTAAATAAATCGATAAATAGAATGCCATGTCCATATCTACACAACGAGTACTGCTGAGTCGCGAAGGCTCGACCAACGTCCTTTCCAAACACACTTAAATTGCTAAGCACGCAGAATTTGTTTACAAGGGACCGAAATTTAAGAGCAGCCATAAGACCACTTTTTAATTATGTAAATTCCAAAGGTCACCCTTCAGTCGAAGAAACGTGCAAAGAGAAAGGACTCGGAAGTGCCAAGGTTGCCACACGGTATGTTTATTTAATCTGAATAAAACCTACGTATGCTGTACCTTATTATAGAGAGTGCAAGTTAATGAACATGTTGGCAACAAACAAAGCTACTTTCACATCAAGCATTAGCCAATCACAAGCAAGTGCTATTTTATTCCAACCAATACCACAGCAGGACAATATTGTCTGAATCGTAGACACGGCTTTTCCTCGATTATTGACTGAGTTTTGATGCCCGACGCAAACCGAAGAGTGATTAAATTTTACGTGTGTATGTATATTTCTATGTGGCATCGTAACTCCCAAATGGATGAAACGACTCGGGCACAATAAAAAAAAATAGCGTCGTTTATCTGGGATGGTTCTTAGCTAGGTTTGATGAAAATAGCTTGAGATGTGTAAAAAGTTTAAATGTCGCAATTATTTAAGGGTTTTTGTTTAAATCTATTTAATATAATAAAGTAGATTTACATTATAGTACCTTGTTACAGTTCAGTTGTTAGTTTAGTTTTAAAGAGCGGTTTGAATTTACCATACAAGGCAGATAACAAGTCAATCCTGACAGCACGACCATGAAGTATCTGATTGATAATGTTAACAGCAGTAAAACAATGCTAAACTTATTAGTTGCGTGTGAACGAATAGCAACAACATCATTGTTTGACCGCTGTCAACATTATCCATATTCAGAAACTTCATGGATGTGCTGTGCTGTGTTAGGATTGAATTCTTATCGGCCGGGCGCTTTAGTGTTTCAAAAACCAAGACCAGACCAAGGTACTAAAACGCTCAGCCACAGAGTTCAACCGTACCTATATCTGATGAAATTATAGAGGCGGCTTTCTCCTGCATAATATTACAACTCCACGTTTAAACTCACCTATAATATAAGTAAGCCATACAGGGCAAGGGACGCCTACACACAACCTTTAAGGTAACTGCTAATGGGTAATGGCAGGTGCACCGATACCGATGCATTGTGCGTGTCTACTGTAGGTATGTAGTTATGTGTATACGTCCTCATTGTTACATGAACGGTCGATAATTATATTTGAAACGGCTCGAAATGCCTTTCTGGTGGGTTGGACATGGTAGGTAACGTAACAGTGACTGGTATCTATTAAATTATGAACTAGGTAAGAAATCCCGAGGTGTAGGTTAAGTCAGTCGTAAAAATATCTATACAACTCTGTGCCACTGATAATAAAGTTCATGTACCTATACATACATACCTACCTATATTTACCGCGATGGCCGTATACAGTTAAGTTGGTATGTAATTTGTACCTACGCAATAAACGGTTTTTATTTTTATTTATTGCTTACAATGACTTCGAACTTAAGAAAAATATTAAAGTTGGTATAGGTACATATTTTTGAAGAGCTCACTAGATATTGGTTTCATAAGCAAATTGATTTTTATTCTCCTATTAGTTATAAACAAATAGGTTGCCCGCTAATTAAACGTTACCTCAGAACAGAACTAACACAATAGGGAAAAGAAAAGTGCTCCTTACTGCAAGCATCCGTGTCATTTGCAATCGCATAGGTCAACCATGGAGCCATTTTCTTCCGGATATCCTTTTAAAAACAGGGACAAAGATAGGGTTCTCAGTCTTATTATTATTATATCATTTGTGTGTTCGCAAAAGATAAAAGATAACCAAGATTGCCGTCATCACCCATTTAATAGCATCTTTGCGTGCGTTGTCTGAATGTAGTGTCGACATCCATTCGATTTTGCACGCAATGACACCTTTAGCTGAAAGTGATTATTAGCTATTTCAATCACGACAAGCAGGATCTTTTTATAATACCGAATCGGGAAAACGAACAAGCAAGTCAACTGACACAATAGGTACTAGAAGAATCTCAGTGTCTTGGGCGATGTTCATCTTTAAAACAGTTAAGTACCTAAAGTCTGTTCCTATTCATTCGGTCACTCATAAACAAATCAATTTACCATTGATACTCCATATTCGGACAAAAAACCGCCAGACTGAAATGGGATTTGAATCACGTCTGCGGCATGGGTCACCTTCCTTGGTACCGTAAGAAAGGCGACGTAGACGGGGCAGGCCTAAACGAAGATGACGCACGACTTGGACGCATTCCTCAGCAACCAGCCGGAAGAAAGAGGCTCCAAATAGGGACTCGTGGAGATCTAGGGGAGACGCCTTTGTCAAACACTCGTGTAGGTATTACAATGCAATATTGTCAAGTAGATTGGCTATGGCCCAAATTTATTATAACAGATTATCGAGGAATTCCGTTGTTCATTCATTCATTCATTCATTCATTCATATATTTTTGACCATTTTGATTATTGTGCAGCATTTTGTATATCTACCTAGGTACTCTCCACATTTTTTTTCGCAACACTGCATCGGCGTTTCAAACGCTTCATACTTCAGAGTCTTTTTAAATCGCATTAAGTTCCCAAGTCAAAGTAGGTAAGTATTTCCGTTGTAAACTCACTAGCTCAGGCACTCAGAGAACATAATAATGTAGATAAACATCGCGAGCACGACACAGCGTTTTGACCTCGAACTAGATTTCCTAGCTGATATTGAATGGAAGAAAACAGATAATTCCTAAATAGACGCTAATCATAACAGGAATGACTATAGTCTAAATTTTTAAAGTTAGAGGAAAACAGACTATCTACCTGCCTAAATCTTAAATAGTCTTAATCTAGGAATCTAGGGTCTTAATCTACATCTAAATCTAGAAAGATTGAAATGCAGGCCACAAAGCAGAAACTTATATATTGCATTATAAACAGTCAGTTCAATTTCCTCAACTAGACAGTTACCTATGGTCGGGTTCAATTGAAATGGGCAAAGTTGTAAACAAACCAATTTGCCATTAGGTAGTTACCTATTAGGTACTCTATAATCAAGTACCTACTTTTGAAGATCATGTGGGATTTTATTAATGATTCATACACTGGATTATCACTTTCATATTAAGTTTAAGATTGAATAACTAATAATTATCCATTTAAAACATGGCTACATGTTGACATGTCCACATTACTTGTTTGTCTTTCTTTCATGACTAATGCTCAAATCAAACCAATATTCATTCCTTAAACAGATCTGGCTAGTTCAAGGGGTGAAATTTTGCTTTTGCCAAAGTCTACCTATAAAACACCTATGTCAAATTTAAATCTATCACGGGTTCCAATATATTCGGAACAGGCATGAATGGAGTTACAGATTTACATGTTTATTTGTACAGAAGTGCTACAGATTTCTTCATCCCAGAAAAAAGGCATGTAGAAGGCAATAGAAAGTTCTAATAAACAAATTCTATGCAAACAGAGTAGAGAACGAAAACAAAAGTCACACCACTGTCAATGCAGTACAAAATATAACCTCAAACATGCCGCAAACACATATTCTGTACTGGACTTCATAGAAGTGCGTTATGGTAACCCCATGTGCTTCTGTTAAGTCCAAAGAAGAAAATACTATTTCACCAAACAATTGTCCTCGCATGTGATATCCATGGACTCATTCCTCTAATAAGTCTATGAGATGGTCTGTGAATTACTCAACATTGGCAAAATACACATGAACAAAAGTGAAAGTCATTCATTAGAATTAGAATAGAATGAACAACTGTCCAAGCAGGCCTATTATAATGCGTTTGTTTTTATTATTATTATTAATTAGCCTAATATAGTGTCCCAATGCTAGGCAAAGGCCTCCTCCTTTGATTTCAACACCTCTCTCTCCGTAGCAAACTCCGGCCACTACTATTTTAGTTTCGGATAAAACATGTAACCTTACTACGAGCTAAGAACATGATGTCCTAACATATTCCATGTCAGTCAGTCAATTTTCAATGCTTTTCACACAGTTACGCAAACAAGGCCGGTAAACAGACCGCGTTCGGCGACAGGACACGCGAAATTAGACCCTGTGTACGTGACAAAGAGGTTATGGCTATGTTAAGTGTTTTAGGCTATTTAGAAACATAACTAACTTCAGTAACAATGATTGGCAACCACTAAATCTACATTTAAAGACTGTACAAATTAGTAAATTGAAATAACATAAGAATAAGATAATTTTTAGTGTTTATCAAAAGTAAAAAAGATAATAAAAAGATATTTCTACATTTACATTTTCCACTACAGAATACACAAAAACTACTGTTTAACCACTTTGGCCTACAGGCTTACTGTTACTTTAAAAGAAAAAGAATGTGGTCAAAAAATAATATTAGTAAATGATACAGCACAGACAGAGAGTGATCATTTTACAACAATCAATTGATAATGTAACAGTTGGTCAGTAAAGACAATGACAGATGTAATTTTTATATTGTCTCTTAATGACCAAAAATAAACATTGACATCCAAAGGAAGTGTTTGATTTAAGAGCCACACTGAGGGCAAGGCAATTAAACTATTAACTCTACTCTTCTTAAAAAAAAACAATTGATCTGCATGATTGTGATTGTTCTTAACATGAAAATAATAATATTCAATTATTTGCACATTACAAATAAAATGTAATGGTGTACTGTAAAATCCAGCCATATTTCACAGTGATAATAACCTTCATAAATCAATCAAAGATAAATTGATGACTAAGCTATAAAGAAAATCGTGTCACCAACACCAATCACCAACTACAGCAAAATCCTGAAGAATTATAGCTCGAAAACAATAGGCTAAGTAGTTTAAGTTCCTAACTACATTATAATCACAGATAGTATAGATGTTTTGTCTTGAGAAACAAAGGGTTAAAACCATAAGGCCCATAAGAAAACTGTAGTTAATTACTTGCAACTAGTAATATTACAGATCAGATAAAAGAAAAAGTAAAAGAAGGCCCTAAAAGAAAAGGATCTAGAAAGAGTCATAGAAATTGCTCCACTGAATTGCTTGCTTGTTGCTTTAAGAAGAAGTTAGGTATATTACAATTGAATCTATTACAATGTCCCTAAATCAAAATGAGCACACTTTGTTTTTGAGCCATACATAAAATAGTTCCATCCATTTTATCCTCGTAAGTCCCAACATCCTAAATTTAGGACATTTGTCGGTGACTTTTGACTTTAGTTGACCGGCATAAGATTATTTTTCGAAATTTGACATCAATCTTACGAGGATATTGGTGGCATGACACTTTGCCTTTTACACATAGGAACTGTTCATTTACGAGGGCTGCCTTTTAAGTTGTGTCGTTTGCCAACCTCCCGCGATTATTAAAAAAAAAACATATGGCATTTTCATCCTTTTGAATTTAGAACTCGAAAACAAAAGAATGTTTTCAAATTGGTCGAATAGTTTTATTACAGCGTCTATTCAAAGGTGACAAGTCGGTTGTAAAAATGGAAATGTCTAAGGAAAATTTGCGTGCGGTAATTTTCTACAACTTTAAAAGGGGATTATCGCGACTTCAGTGCTTTGAGGAGATCACATCTGTGTTTGGTGATGCAGCACCGTGTCTTAGGACTGTAGAACGCTGGTACTTAGAATTTTTACGTGGGCACTCTAGCCTCAGTGATAAGCTTCGTGAAGGTCGTCCAAAAACCGCCATGACGCAAGAGAATATCGAAGCCGTGCGGCAGCTAATACTCGAAGATCGTCATGTGACATACCGTGAAATAGAGGCATCCGTGGGCATTTCAGGGACCACTGTCCAAAAAATCCTGCACGAAGAACTTGTTGTAAAAAAGTTGATCTCTCGTTGGATACCACATTTGCTTAGCGACGACCAAAAAACAGCCCGTGTAAGTTGGTGTCGCAAAACTCTGAAGCGATTCAGCCGAGGAGAGTCAAAACATGTTTATGATGTGGTTAGTGGTGACGAGTCTTGGATATATGCTTACGATCCAGATTCAAAACAGCAGTCAACTGTCTGGGTCTTCCAGGACGAGCCAAAACCGACCAAAGTCATACGCTCTCGGAGCACTTCAAAAAAAATGGTTGCCTCGTTTGTGGCAAAGGGTGGTCACGTCGCCACTATTGTACTAGAAGATCGCAAGACGGTTACCGCCGACTGGTATACCACTGTTTGTTTGCCACAAGTCATCACCGAATTTCGAAAAAACAACTCGGAACGTCGTATGATACTGCACCATGACAATGCAAGTTCGCACACCGCCCGCCAGACAAAGATGTTTTTGAACACCCAAAACGTGGAAATTTTAGATCACCCGCCTTACAGTCCTGACTTAAGCCCTAACGATTTTTTTACGTTCCCCAAAATTAAGCAAAGTCTTCGTGGTCAACGTTTCAGCTCACCCGAAGAAGCTGTTGACGCATACAAATCGGCCATTTTGACTACCCCCACTTCGGAGTGGAATAAATGTTTTAAAAACTGGTTTGAACGCATGCAAAAGTGTATTAAATATCGCGGCGAATTCTTTGAAAAACAATAAATGGTAATAATCTATTAAATTGTCTATACTTATTTCAAACGACACAACTTAAAAGGCAGCCCTCGTACCAAAGCACAAAACATAAAATAAATAAAACAAGCCTTTTATTCAGACACAATTCACTACATAAGATTTAACAGAAAGCAAGCATTATATTTCTCTTTTCATCAATCAACATTTTATAATTTGCTGCTTGCTTTGTTCTTTAAGTCTGTTTGCCAGTCAACAAAGCCTCCTCCTGCAGCAAAACATACAACGTGTACCCATCTTTAAGCACTACTATAAATGTTTTAAGTTAGGAGGTAAATACATTTTGCCTAAACATTTGTTCTTAGTTTGGCAGCCATAAATTATTTTCAGGTACGTTATCACCATCATATTTCTTCAATATATTCAGTTTGTGCAAGTGAAGTGAAGCAAAATATACTATATACAAGAAGACGTAAGCACCCAGTGGATACGAGTCCGATTTAAAACTGGCAAATGCGGCAAAACATTGAAATGTCATAAACCATACTAATGTTTTTCTTGACCCATGACTATATGATGCAGTGAATGTGTCAGGTAGGTTCCAAAACTGTTTTTAATAGTCACTATAATACATGTAGAAGGTATTATTAATACAAGTATTTGATTGGTGCCGTTATACAACATGAACAATGAGAAAGTTTTGCTCCACATGTTTTCATTTCACTGCACACAATATTGAATTGTTAATTACTTACCTATCTACAATAAGACTTTATAGACTGGAGTTATGCATAATTAGGTACAACCAATTACGACATATGCTATGATTTATGCTCAATACCCATGGGTATAAGCATAATTGTACTTTAGCAATTAGTGAAAACTATAAATTCAATTTCATATTTAATAAGCACAGCATTAAACAGCAGTTTCAAAATGAACTGCTAATTACTCATAACCATTCACACAATACGATGACAGCTTTACTAAGAATCTCACCTTACTTTCAGTATCGACGTTAATCGCTTAAATATACGCACCTGACGCAAAACAATGTTACAAGCTGCCATTCACGCGAAATACACTTTATTTAACATATTCCAGCACATATCTCGTGGTTCAAAGTGAAATGTAAAAGAATCGATGTCCAACTAGCAACAGGGCTGTGCCTCTATGTCCTGTATAACTAGGTATATATGTACGCGGCGCGTACATGCACGCCTAGATTTTCACGAATGCGTGACATCCTTGCATCCGATGGACTAGAAAACTCCCTAACGCACAGCGTTTCACACTAAATGAACTCAATGATAGCGCTCAGAGCGGAAAATTAGTGGCTTGCCGAATATCACAGGCCGGCCGTGCTCTACAAGAACGGATCGGAAACCTTTATATTCACACCCAAATCGTTGCATTAATAAAAAAATACAAACATAGGATGAATCAAAAATACAAACGAAACACTAATCAAAGAATATAGTAAAAGTAATTGGTAAAATCAAACTAGAACTTTACCCTTCCGTCAGCAATATATCTTCGATCGTCCCTCCGGTGGTTTCAGGGCGCTTCCTATATCACCATTAAGACTGGATTCTCACTTTTTGGCACATTTTGTATCTTAACAACGACACCACACTGAATCCGGAATTAAATCACTAGTTGTAACACGGATCTACCACCAGCTTTTCTTACACCTTATCCCGGGCAGGGTCCTCCTTACGGCCATTTGCAAATTGCGTCAAAATGTCTGGAATGCGATTGGTGGATTCCGCGCAAGTGTAGTTTAGCTCTTCACTGCTCCCTGGTGGCAATAGCTCGAACTAATTATTCCGCTGTGCGAAAATTGCCCTAACTGCTTTGAGATAAAGCCTTTTAAAATATGTAAGCCTGTACTTATTCCGTTTTTCAACGAATACAGTTGGGTGCGGTAAGGTGCCTTCGAGAACCCCGTATCGTGACGTCAAACTGGGCGTGAACAACAAAAGGCGGGCAGTTTAAATTCCGATTTAGGAAAATAAGTCTGTGAAATATCTTTCATAATTTTCCTGTATTTTCATAGCATCCTTCTTAAAGCTTTAGATATTTACATTACTTGGATGATAATTGCTATTGTTAGTCTATTTTCCAAGAAATTGTTGTCCAGATTTCGATCGTTCAATTTTCTTTACGGTCCGTTCTACGCAAGTTGTGTTCAAATGTAATACTAATGTCCCTGAATTATTATTTTTATCCTTAATAAAGGTTCTTGCCCGGAATAAAGTATTTAAAATGTATTGTTTCTAAAATACAGATCCCTACCTGCAAACTTCGACAGCACAGTTCAATAGTGCAGTTTCTAAACGAAAGATACTTTGGCCTCGCTGACAGTTCTTTAACTTCGCAATTTTCGAACGAATATTTACTGTCACTATAACGTCAATCAGTGCTCTTTGTTGTTCTGTGTTTGTTGGACGTATGTCATAAATCGTTCGCTGTGTGTGCCTTTATTTCGAAATAAACAACAAATAAATTATACGGTTATTTGTATACCAAAGAGTGGTATAATAAAAGTCTACAATAATATTCATGACTTTGGACGTTTATGAAATCGTGCTTAGTTTGGTAATGGACATTTAATTGAATTGAAGTCAGAATTAAGAGTTAAGGATGTAATAATAACACACAGCGGAGTAAGCGCCTTTTTATCATCGGTAAGTAATTTAATAATCTATTTAAAAATTAAATCAATTGTTTCACGCGACTATCGAGTAGTAGCCAGTGCAACCTTGAAAATCGTCACATTTTCGCGATATTCGCATAAGTGGCTGTCTGTGTTGATCTTATAAACATATCTGTTGTAGATGTTACTGATATCTTTTTTCTCTTCACACTAACGTTAAATTGCGCATTGCGTCAAATGTTGCAGTGTAAGCAAATTTACCTTACCTTCTGTTAGTTTTCTTCTGAGAATTACAAGTTTTAAGTTGTCTTTATTCGACTAACAGGCTCATCGGCGCATTACGAAGCCTCGTGTACTGTGATAAACAAAGAGAGTTTTATCTACTTTATATAAACTGACAGTTTGTATCATATCTACCTACATTATGTTCTTGTTTCCAACAAAAATTGTCTAAAAAATATTTACTCTTGATATTGTTATGTCATAAAGAAGTGTGACAAATGATTAAGTTATGGAATCCAGTAGTTATTAATTGTGATCGATTGTTATTTTGAATTTTAAATACTGTTTTTTATCTTCTCTAAGACTTAAACAATAAAATATTCTCATTTGGTTTTGACTTATGTAAAAACCAATTTATAGAGAAAAACTTTTTTAAACTTTGAGAACTTGATATTGAGTCAAAGCCCAACTTGATTAGAATTTGGTAATACTTAAATAGGAAAAAATATGTCTGGAGTCCAGGAAAATCCTAATGAAGTCTAATTAACTCTCTGCATGCTAGCTTTATCCCTCCATACCTGTCAGAAAAAAACAACTAGTCCCTCTAGATTACAATTTAAATTAAAAAAGTCATGAGAAAACTAATACAAAAGGATAATTACTTATCCCAAAACTTGACCTGGAGTATTTAAACCCAGCAGCCTTATATTGAGTAAAAGATAATAATTTCATTGTGAAAATTAGAACTCCTATTTGTATTTATGGTCATTTCCATCAGCTATTGGCCACTACTAAAAGTTATTTTTTAATGATAATCAACAATTTTTTGGAAGGTTTTGAAAGAGACTGTTATTATCATCATTAATGATTTAGTAATTATCATTGGTTGTATCCCCATCAATCAATATGGTTATTGGATCTTCCATTACCCTGTTGGGAACCTACTCTGTTGGGTCTCTTTCTTACCACACCATCACAGAGGAAATAATTTACCTAATTGGAAATGCAGGTACTTTCCCTTTGAAGTATTTCCCAATTCGAATTATAACTTTCAGCATTCGCGTTTATCCGCGATCTATTTGTTTTAACTAGTAAAATTTCTTGGTAGGCCTTTTTTATAATAGCGAAAATGTTTAATCGTTTTTGTCACCGATCGCAACTTTTTTAATAGCAAATTTTCTCCACATTTTTTTTTATACTCGATTATATTCTAATTCGCATATTTTTTCTGAATTATTTATTTTTAGTAGTGTAATTCCTTTGATTAGTCTTCAGTGACGTTCAGTTGTTTTAATTTGTTATACATAGGTTTTTCACTCATGTTTATCTTTTAAATAATATGAAATCCTATTCTATAACCTTGTCGGAAAATCTTAAATATATGCTAATAATACATTAAAATATAATACCTGATAGTGGTCATCCATCATAGATATTGTGTTATCTTATTTCACCTTGTGATTTGTAGCAAATATTTTGTTATAAGCCGTTATATTTCATTTTTAATGGAATGTTATAAATTGTGTTAATTACCTGGTCGGTTACTGAAATAGTTATTTGCTGAAGCTGAACATGGAACATTTCCACACATTTATAAGATTTTATCTAGCTATGTACAGTCGAAAGTATAAACATAGACAAACCTTATTGTCAGTGGTATACAGACATTTAGATATTTTTGCCAACTTAGTAACCTAGGTATATAATGTATATTGATGGCTGACGTAGTAACATCCATTAAGTACATATTTTTTTTCATTCTGTGACTGCTAAAACTTATAATCAATTATTGATAAGATTATGGTTATTCTTAAGCAATTCAGAAATGATACCCTCTAAAGATCAGGATTACTTCTAATCAGTTCACCTATTAATTAAATAAAAACTCCAATATAATGGCAATGTATTGTAATTGTATTGTACCTTAAAAAAACCGGACAAGTGCCAGTCAGACTCGCCCAACGAGGAGGGTTCTGTACAATTTTGTAGGTTCTTTTTGCATTCTTCGTCATACACTAGATTTCAACTAAACTAAATCAAAATCAGATCATCCAGGATCCATGGAAAGTAACAACAAAACTCTGCCCCCTCTCCCTCCCTCCTTTTTATTTTGGCGCCAGTTCATTGTTTCACAAACATGTATGCTAACATGAGTTCATAACTTAGTCATGGCGTAAGAAAATGTACCTACTAAATGTAATTAAGTAATTACGTATCGGGCTTATGTAAAAACATTTCAGTAAGTGCAATGTTGAATGTATATAAATAAATTCAATGTGTTAGTGTGTACGATCATTGCACGAGCGTTAATTTGGGACCCATTTCAAGAAAAATATGCTTGAAGCCGTCAATGTCATTAGAGATGTCAAGTCATTTGTAACATTCAGGAAACTCAACTTTATTGTTGTAGAATGACAGATTGACTTTGGTCCTAAGGTACCAAATTAAATCTCGTGACTGTACAAAAGCCATTTCCCTGTTATGGCCGATGTTGAATAACACTTGTGTCTGGTTGATCAATGTTTACCGTTACACTTATGAACACGTGAATCGGCGCGTATCTGGGGTATGATAAGGGATCCTATAATACTGGGTCATCTCATCATCTTATCTTACTAATTCGTTCATTGAATACAAGACGGACACATTCCAAAATGAGTCAGTGTTGCATTTTAAAATTAGAAGGTGTGCGTAGAAGATTTTCAATGCAAGGGCAATTTATTAGGAAGTAGCTGTTGCGCACGACTCCGTCCACGCAGAAAAATAAAACAGCCTATGTCACTCAGGGTGAATGTAGCTTTCCAATGGTGAAATAATTTTTGGAATCGGCACAGTTGTTTTTGAGTTGGTTCATTACAAACATAGACACACACAAAAATACAAATCTTCTCTTTATAATATTAGTGTAGATGTGTCCGTTTTGTATTCAATAAGCGAATATTATAAATGGGAAAGTTTGGATGTTGGTTGCAAAGTTGACAAGCTTTCACATCAATGGGATTCACATAAACTGCGCCATGTACACTGAAATGTCACCTGTCACCTGTCACTGTCAGGATAATGAAATAGGGGGCTGGACTTACCAGGCAGGGTTACCAACTAGGCTAGGTTAATGTTTCATATTTTTGCTCGTAGTTTGAAAAGTGGAAAATTCCGCAACTTACGAGTACAATTATTTAAGTGTTCGCATTGTTGTGTTCCGGTTTGGGGATAAGACAACCGGTGAAATGACTAGCATAGAGGCATTTCATCTTAGTCCTCAGGGTTGGCAACGCATTTGCAGTCTTAGGATTGCATTGCAGTCTTGTGAATGCGAATGTCTATTAGTCACAGTTTCCACTTATCTACCATCAGGTGGCCTGTGTTCTCGTTTGTCTTCAATATGCCATACAAAAAATAATAATTAAATGTCACCTTAAATCGTCACCTTGGCGAATTAATATGTGCCAGGTGTTCTAATGGGACATTAGTGTTAATGAACGATCGTTCCATTGGGTGGTAGCATTTAAAGGGTAATGGATACAAACAAAGTAGTGTGCTGTGTTATTAAACTTGGCGGAGGAAGGATCGAACAAAGACTTGTACGTATTAGTCAGTGCTCAAAGTTCGTTATACCGTACCTACAATCCTGCCCTCCTGCGGAAAAAAGGCACATCTACTATATGAATTGTATTGCACTTCCAACCTTATTATAACCGTCGAGAGTTCAATATGCTTCTATGAATTAATTGCACTCGTGCCTTTTCTCCGTATGATGGCAGAATATTTCTGCCAAGCAAAATAGCAGTATCTCTAATAAAAGTCCTGTAGCAATTACAACCTAATTACTATGAAGAGAGAATTAAATCTACTTTGCCAATTGAATGTGAGATAGTGCTATTGGCGGAGGGCAGAATTATCATCAGTAGGTGTCCATTTAATTCATTTGTCTACTTTTGCATCAAACAATACATAATATGCGATTTGTTGCTAAGAAAGATAAGAACAGAGCTACAATTTACATTACAGATAGTGTTATTTGGCGATTGAAAAATCAGCCCTAATTCGCGTAGATTTTTAAATTATTCTAAACAATCAAACATGGGTCTGAATCGCTACCACCATCTTATCCTTTAACCCACCGCCCAGCAGCCGTGTTCATATTGTTGTATTCCAGTGTCGAGGTAGAGGCACTCCATCTTAATCCTCAGCAGGCCTAGCCAAGATGCATTACGCTAACTAGCGTTTTTATTCGTTACGTTTTGAAACCAATCGCGTCACTGGTACATGAGGTGATACGAAGAGTCACGTGATCTACCAGTGACGCGATTGGTTTAAAATCGAAACTAATAGAAATGCCAGTTAGTGAAATGCATTTTGGCAGGGCCTCCAGGATTGGCAACGCATTTCCGGTGTTAGATTGTTTTATGATCTTTAAATTGTAGCTTTGTGAATGCTTTGTGTAAGGTCCCACTTACCATCAGGTGGCCTGAGTGCTCGTTTGCCTTCCACATGTTATAAAAAAAAGTTCGTTGACCTGATACACAATACTTCTAATCTAATTCAAGTGCCTTTTGTTTCTTTAAGTGGGTAATTGAAAGTCCTCCTTCAACACTAGGGAAAATAGGAAATGTTCCTTTAAGTTCACTTGCGGTCGATCTCAGAGTGTAGTCGTCTGGTAAGTGATTTAGCCGGTTTTCGTCCAGTTAGTGGAGTTGCCAGCTTTGGAGGACCCACATAAAATGTTTAAGTAATAAAATGTTAATGCATTATATTTATTTTTAGTGCTCATATACTCTATTTTAAGTTTAGATATAGCATGAAGTTGTAATCTTAACTGTTTTTTTTATAAAAAATGATAATGATGAAAGTATGGATTTTACTAGTTTTCGTCCGAAAATGTTGGTTTCCGTCCTAATGTTATCTAGTTTTCGACCACTGTATTTGGGGTATAGTTTAAGGCCATCAAATCAAATACCAGAATTTTAGGTAGCAGTACTTTTAATCAACAAATTGCACATTTTGGTTTTTTAATTGTTACAGGACATATTCGCAAATAATTCGTAAGGTATATATTTTGGCAGGTGTGGATGTGGATAAGTGTATGGACTCTTCGGAGTAAGATGCAGTTTTCTTTCTTGGATTTTTTCCCAATGAAGTCATCTACAAAGAAAATAACAATAAAACTGAGCTATAAATAGCTTTTCTTTGTAATTGGGTTGCTTTTTTAATTTTCTAACAATATAAATATTATTTTAAAGAGAAACAGATAAAATAAATTTTACTGTCCGAAAACAAGTAAAGTGTATAGAAGCAGTTATTAGTTTTCGTCCCCTGCAATTCAAGCAAATGGACGATAATATAATCAGCATAGGAGTAGTTTTTAGTTTTCGTCCACTCCCATTAAAGCAAGTGGACGGAAATATATTCAATATTTACAACAGTTTTCAGTTTTCGTCCACATATTTAGGATATTATTTTACCCACGCAACACTGACAAAAGAGTGGACGAAAATTGAATATCGAATCATGTAACCACTAAAGATCATTTCACATTAAACACAAAGTAAAATCTTATACATTGTTGGATATTTTCATGATACCAAATATCATCTGACATTTTAGTTTTCGTCCAGGCGGACGGAAAACTAGATTTTTTGCAGTTTAGGTTATTTAGTATTAGTCCGCTAAAATTTTATATGTTTACCGTCAATAATATAAGATTACGACATTAATTTAAGTTCATTATGTTCAAAATAAGTCGTATGCACCAGAACATTTATCACAAACGCGTAAATAACAGTAAAAACACACCGTGAAATCTCTTGCTGGGACTATTTTTCGAGCACCGCGATGACATGCTCGTCGCACGAAATCAAACCGACAACTACCGTATTTTTTTTTCGAGTCTCAACGCGTCCTGTAACATTTTTAGGTTGATAGGAATGATGCTTTGTTACTAAAGGGCGCGACTAGTTCAAACTTGCGCGATGACAGCTTTTTGTATATCTATTCTGTGCTTATGATCAAAACTACTCTGTGTACTGGACGAAAATTGGAACAGGACGGCAAACCGGCGAAGTCACCCTATTTTGTTCTAAATATTTGTTGTTAGCCAGACCACTACGGTGGTTTTGTAAGATGGAATATTATTCGCAATTGTCATATAAGTATTAGTCCATGCTCTCACATACGGTAACCCAATATTTTATTTAACTTCATTGTATTATTTCATCGAATTTAATTTCATCGAAACTTATTTTCTGCTGACAACTAGGTATTATATGTTTTCAGGATATCTTACTTTAATACGTAGGTTAGGTTAGGTTAGACTTGTGACTACCCAAAAAAAATAACTCATGTGAAATGCCATTCAATTAAGTGAAAATTCTGCGTAATGATAATTATACTTTCGTTGAACGGTGTTTCGATGAATTAATAGGTACCCCACGCATACGTATGTTGTCTTCTTTATACTTTATATTTTTCTATTGTTTATTTTTCAGTGTGCGTTGGATCACTTGGATCAATATTTCCTATTCTATTCTATTATTTGAAGTAGTCCTGTAAGATAAATTGCACACTTTTTTTAAAATCGGTTCCTATTATCCTTTAGCACCTAGTAGGTGTTCAAAGAGAGCTGTTATTGCAGTTTAAAGTTACTATGCATCATAAAAGGCATTGAACTCGTTTTTAACGTAGGCTAAAGCGGAACTGTGGGGTTATTATGACGAATCTGTGCAATTCATTTTACGCTAAGAGAAAAGGACAGTTATCTAACTGCTATAGCTCCGTCCTTTACGCTCACCGTAAAATGAACTGCATAGCCATGTCATAATAATCCCCCTGATCTACTTTGATGTAACCGTTAGATAATGAGTAATGGCATAGCGGAGTGGGTATAATTTACTTATACCTCTAAAACGTTATTTTTAACCGAAGATTTACTATCAAACTAACACAGTAAAGTAACAAACTATTACTAACAAGACAAGGTTAGGAGGATTTGGAAATATTCAAGATTATAGGACGCCTCTCTTCCCCCTATTTGAACCCCTTCGAGCATGAATTTCCAAAAAATCCTTTCTTAGTGCTCGCTTACATCATGAAAGGAACCCCTGTACCAAATTTATATTTTCTTGGTACAGTAGTTTCGGTTGTGCGTTGATATACAGGGTGTCCCAAAACTCAACGATAATCCGCCAAGGGCTGATAGAGCAGCTAAAAAGCTATCGATTTAACACCTATATATGTTCAGCGATTTTCGCTAGTTTCGGAGATATTGATCATTTTAATCTGAAATTTTGTAATTTTCCCTTATGCCCATGTCACGAAAAATCATTAATTTCGTTATGTATTTCATAAGTGTTTCAGTTGTATCTTACATAATTATAATCATTACGAATTGGCGAAGTTTTTAAACCTATTTGCCCGTTTATTTTATCAGTATTTTTTTTAAGTAATCACATAAAGTTTGTTTCTCCATACTAGGTGTCCCAGTGGTTGCTTTTCACTTTGTATGAAAAAAACAACTTTAGGTGATTACTTAAAAAAATACTGATAAAATAAACGGGCAAATAGGTTTAAAAACTTCGCCAATTCGTAATGATTATAATTATGTAAGATACCACTGAAAAACTTATGAAATAAGGGTGTCGCCTGTGTCATACTTGGCATCTAGAGCATGCTAGAGCGTTGCAACTTTCTCGGACAATTCGATTGATAGCTAGTTTTGTCAAATTAACATGGCGGGGTTTATTTTTAGTTCCGTTCTGTTGTAAATTAAATGTTTTATTTTCACTTATGTTAATAGAAGAAGAGATCCAGAGGAACATGTTACAGGGACATTTCTGTTCGGTAATAATCCTTATGCATAATTGTTTTTAAGTCGGCCGCCACATTGTACTGTCACGTAAATTAGACCTATGGTAAAGTTGAGAATATCTACACTAATCTACAATATTTACACTTCTATACTAATATAATAAAGAGGAAAGATTTGATTGTTTGTTTGTTTGAATTGAATAGGCTCCGAAACTATTGGACCGATTTGAAAAAATCTTTCACCATTAGAATCCTACATTATCCTTGATGAACAAAGGCTATGTTGTATTATTCAGCGCGTAGTCGCGGGCTACAGCTTTTATATAATAAAATGTCAATAGCAATATGGCTTTACCGAGTAGAATATAGTTGTTTTTAAAGCATCAGCATTTAATTAAAATTGTGGATGAATGATTTATTGTATAAATAAATACACAATTTGTGACTCAAAACAAAACTTTATCAAAAACTTGCGTCCGCCCCTTTTCCGTTGAGATTACGATTAATTAGATTACGCGAAGGTCAAATTTTTAGTAGGCTTTGTTATATATGCTCAAAATTCAAGTAAATTGTGTATTCAATAAAAAAAAAAGTTTTAGATTTCAAGACAACACTTTTGTTTATTAGAAAACACAATGGTACTAAATCATGGTGGCGCCACTGGACGGGCACCGTGGGTCCAAAGTCAATCTGACATTCTACAACAATAAGGTTGAGTTTCCTATAAGTTACAAATGATTTGGCATCTCTAATAACATTGACTACTTCCAACCTATTTTTTTAAAATGGGACAGTAATTAACGTTCGTGATCGTACGGTCGGCGCTAGCACAGCCTTAACTGCATGCAGTTGTGCTCGATGTGTCATATTTTTTTTATGAATAATTCTACACACATAAAACATGTCTGAGTTTGTGAGGAGGTTGGAATGCTCGGATATTGGGATGTTTGTCTTTCAATTACGCATACACGTCTCATACGCCTGAAAAGGATTGGTATGAGATTGATCATACAGACTACACATCACTTTGTACAGTCAACAGCAAAAGAAACTGATGAAATAGGGTCCCAAAATTATCTATACAATACATTAAGTCAAATGCTACGGACTATTGTAGTTGATCAAAAGTAAATGAGCTCAATAACGTGTCATAATAAGTGATCACCATTATTTCGATTTTTGAAAACTCAATGACAGTTTAAGTCATCGTTGAACATTTCGAATTAAAGTTTTAACTATAAAATCTTGGTTTTGGGACAACCTCGGAGTACTTCGGTTAATATCGGTTATGTTCGTCGAAAAACATGCGAAGTGACAAAATAGCAATCTCCCTTACGCCAAGATTTAAAATAAGTTTTTATTACATCTTGGAATTATTTGCCATAAATCCTTCTTTTGCTGATATTGTTGGAATGTCGTTATTTTGGTATTCAATTCACGTTTGACGCTTTTGATAGAAATGTCATGTCAGGCTTCTGTTTTGCACAGCTGTTATGATCACTTTCTTTTGACTAATTAAAACATCAATTAATTTAGCACTTTAATATAACATGTTATATTTGGGATGCCATGACAATAGATATTTTGAAATGTTGATTTTGATCACTTACTTTTGACGTTGACTGTACATCCCTGTTATATTTTTGTCTATTTTATAATTGTTATCTCTTGTTTTTACAATAAAGTGTTTACATACATACATAAATACAAGGCATACAAGGCAATGATTAAAACAATAAACTTAATACCCTAAAAATAAATATTTCCCGAAGAATCTGTCTTTAAAAATGTCTTTGGAATAAAACATCATCAATATGTTGATCCAACGCTTTATTCCACAACAATCAGGCTTTCTGAACTAAAGCCACTTTGAAAAAACATCCTTTTGACACGGTTTGATGGTTCTCCGGCGGATTGCGTAGTTGTAACCGGATGTAGGTGATTGCTACTTGTCTAGGCAAGTGCCACGTGGTATGCCGTCATAAGTATTGAAATTTGTGAAAATCTGTAATTATACTCGTATTATGCAGTTTCACTTTTTTTGCATCATCCGCTTGGATAATTTAGGCTTCTAAACGTAGCTTAACTCGAATAACGAATGACTTTTTAAAGGTTCTGTTGAAATCCGAAAAAGCAACAATAAAAACGTGAAAATGTTAATGCAGAAACGGCTAGCAAGGCAGTAACATTATCTTGTATTCATATCAGCTGAAACTGCCACTGGTACCTCCTGTTTCGGACACGAACTTCCGAGAATGAACGAATGACAATCTAAAAGAAAATAATAAATGGAAAACTAGCGAACAAAGAGAAAGTTCGCGTTAAAGAGAAAAGGTAGCGTTGCGTAATTGGAGTCCCGCTGGGATCATCGCTCGGCCTACCATTGCATTCGATGATGTGTTGGGAAATTAAAATGACGGATGGTTGGTATTTTCCATATGTTATGAATATAAATATAATTTATTAATTGAGCATGAGTCTCAAATGTTATGTATCATCATATTTTGCTAAATATAGCACGTGAATATATAAACTACTTATTGGGTAAAGTTTGTTAATTTACGTACTTATAATAAAAACTTACACTACAGTTCATGTTTTTAAATGTTGCCTTGGTTTTATAGACGTTTTTCTTTTAAATTATTTAGTTAATTTTGTGCCTTGAACATTCTGGATTGCAAACGTGTAGATAAATAATAGTTAGGCAATGATTTGAGTTAATCCTTTTTATTGTAATGAATGTCGTAAAACAATACAAAATCATCGTCATGATTAATTCTGTTGGGCTTAATATGCAAAAACACCTCATGCTTATTGGATTTGATTGTCGTTAGTGCAATTGCCCGGAATCGTACCTGTTATAAAACCAGTCCCTTTCGTAGTCTTTTCTTAAGTATCGCCACAAAATTGTTTGCTGCCTGTATCTATCGAATTCTTGAGACCTTCGTCGGTCGTTGGTCCTTAAAAGGATTAAGGGCCTACCCACGTTGCGTCATCCAGTATACAGTCACTTCTCGGTACTGCCATCTACTCTGCAAGCAATGAAAATTAACTATATCATAGGCGAAGTATCATAACGGAATTTAACTTACTACGACAAGGCTTTATGCTAGCTTAAGAGTTGAGTCTGTGGCCTTACGAGTTGCTTCCAAGTTGAGGGGTCACGCTACACTGGTAGAGTGTAGATAGCTTCGATTCGACGAACTTGCCTTTGTTAGGGTAGATAATAACATTATAGAGGTAAGATCAGCAGCAGAAGTAACGCAACCGAAGAGGTCAAAATGATCTGCACTCGACTCTGTTGTCAAGAGAATACGTCTCGTCGTGTCTAGATCATTTTGAGCATGTCGTTCTGCTTAGCTACTTTTGATGCTGACTGTACATAACTCTAACGGTAGCTATTTTCGAAAACTGACAAAATGTGTGGAATAGACAGACAAGAGGTTGACGTCAAATCGTCAGCTTAATTCAATCCTATACATATTGTCAGGGGCTCTATTCTACTCGGTAAAACCATATGGCTTTTGACATCTTTTGGTTTTTGTTTTGAATTAATTAAATATTAAAAAATCCCTATTACTGTCAACATCAACATGTCAACAGCAATATGCTTTTACCAAGTAAAATAAAGCCCGAGTTCTTGAAAATTGTTAGCGTTAATGTATAGGTATTGTCAAGTCCCCAGACCACGATAGTTATCATATCACCTTTTGTCGTCATGTCCACATGATTTCAGAACTCGATAGTTCTTTACTGCTTCATTGATCTAAATTGTTATCGATCAATTCAAAACATAACCATACTAACTATGTAGCTGACGTGCCAACATAACCATAATAGTATTTTGAATTTGATTGGCAAATTGTTTCCACCCATGATAGCATCATTAGAACTGGATTTCGTGTTCCATTCATATGGAAATCAAGGAGTTTGGTATTGAATGGGCATTGAATGTGTTAATGTGTTCAGCGCCGGCGTTGTCGCGTTTTGTTTGGATTTGTGCCGCATACGGTGCGTCATCGGCGTGTTGTTTGTATGGTAGCAGTAACCCAGAATGGAACCGGTTTGTGCGTCGGGATCCCAATGATTAGTTTAGAGTGATGATTCATGAATTAGTTTTGACAAAAATTATGATTATGGTGAATATTAGTGGGATTATATTTAGAGCCGTATTGATCATTCTATCGAAATCACTGATTACAGGAATCACAAGCAAGCCCTCCAAAGATACTCTACAACTCAAAAAGGAAAATACTTGCGCAGTGACTTGGATCCTAACTGGCCACCGCAATCTGAACAGTTTTATATATTTAAAATTACATTAAAAAACATTAGCAGAGCAAATACGAGAACAATTTATTTTTAGAGTGACAAGTGTCATAAAAAACAATAGGTGCACACTCTCAGCATATCAAGTTCTGGTCAGCCAGAATTAACTGGTTTAAATAAAACCTCCAACACGCCCTCTTAATCCTTGATGACCAGCTCCAACAATTCATTTGTAAAAGAATTGTGAAAGAGAAATATATTTTAATTCTATCACCTTATTATAAACAGCCTCACAAACATAGTGATATCTTATATCAACATGCTTTGTACGCTTCTGAAAGACAGGATTGCTTGCGAGTTTGGCAGCTGACTGGTTATCACTATACAAAATAACTGTGTCTGAAAGTCCAGTTAGCTCTTCAAATATTGCACGAACATACACTGCTTCTTTGGTCGCTTCAGACAAAGCTATATACTCATACGAGAACAATTTATTTTTGAGTGACAAGTGTCATAAAAAACGGGTCCATATTGGCTTCGCTAAAGTTCATCACCCGAAATTGATTTTCCTAACGATTTGTACTCCTAATGATCACTGTTCCTAAAATTTTGTTTCCTAAAGTTTCCGTTCCTACATTTTATTATACTATTAACGTAGTCCATAACACTCAGTTTTCCGAAAATTGATTTTCCTAAAAATTTTACTCCTAATGATCACTGTTCCTAAAATTTAGAGTAGGGTGCAGTTTGTGAAGGTGTGTAAAATGAAACGTTTGAAAAAAAGCATACGATTTTAATTTGCAGTCAAATGGTATCGCATAGCTTATTCAAGGGATATAAAAAAAATAACCTCGAAGGCTAAGGCGGGAGCTTGCTTCGCTTCGCTCCCGCCATAGCCTTCTAACCTAACCTATTCAAGTCGGTTCTGCCCAGAGAGGTCTTGCTCGCTCGCTTCGCTCGCTCGCTCACTCATATTTATATCATAATATAGTATTTATCTTATAACCCAACCTTCTAAAAAATGCACTGACCAAACAATATTCGTTGAAAAATAATTATATTGTTTGATAAGTATGTGTAATGAAAAAATAAAATTACAAAATTCATTGAATTGATTTTCTGTCGAATTTGTTTCTTTCAAGTAAATAGTTAAAAAAAAAAAATATACGAAGCAAAAATACAAGGACCAAATAGTATATGAAACATTTTCTGTGAAACAAAATTCTGTAATTTTTCAGTCTGTAAAACAAGGGGACACCGTTATGAACACTAATTTTTCAATGTCGATTATCAGGAACAGTGAAAATTAGGAGTACGAATTAGGAGTAGGAAAATCAATTTTCGGAAAACTGAGTGTTATGGACTACGTTTATAGTAAAATAAACGGTAGGAATGGAAACTTTAGGAAACAAAATTTTAGGAACAGTGATCATTAGGAATTCAGAACTTTAGGATCAGAGTAGTTATGAGAAGTGATTATTAGGATGTAAATTTTTAGGAACAACATTTTCGGAGTTCCGATAATCGACATAGAAAAATTAGTTCAACTTTGGCGCACCCATAAAAAACAATACACACTCTCAGCATATCAAGTTCTGGTCAGCCAGGATTAAATTGGTTTAAATAAAACCTCCAACAAATAGAGCTCTGTTTCTAACGGGTATGAAACGAGACGCAACATGCAGGTTCTGTCAGGAAACAGAGGAGACAGCAATGCACATCCTCTGTTCTCGCGGACCACTAATGCGTAACAGAAGTATCTACCTAGAGCGACATATCATGGACCCACAAGAGATACAACTCCTCACTGCCCAAAGCATCTGGAAATTCTTGAACACAACGGGCCTTTGTGGTGAACTCTAAACAAAGGGCTGCCACAAAAGTCGGAGTGGCACACAATGCCCATCTCAACCCCCACAATACTAATGTATTGGGGGGGTCCTAATGGACCGTATTAATATTAATCCTTTATAAGGTAGAGGCGATTTAGCGACCACTTATATTGAATTAGAGTATTAACCTTACGTATTACAGAATATGATACATATTACGTATACGTATTACGTAAAAATATTTGTGTAATGAGCGTGAGTTTTTGTTCCTGAGTCTTGGAATTTATTATTAAGTACAACGGCGGTGACAACTTCCCATCAGGCCGTCTGCCTGTTTGTCCATCGATGACAATAAACAAATCGCTACATAGTATAAAACAAAGTCGCTTCCCGCTGTCTGTCTGTCCATATGTATGCTTAAATCTTTAAAACTACGCAACGGATTTTGATGCGGTTTGTTTTAATAGATAGAGTGATTCAAGAGGAGAGTTTTTATGTATGATACTTTCAGTTTTATGTACGGGTGTTGAAGAATACTCACATAAACCGAAGCGAAGCGAGGGCGGCTCGCTAGTAATAATATAAGTATGTACTGTGTAACGTAGTTTATTAACCGCAGTACAATCTAAAGCTTAGTTTGTGACTTGGCCAATATGTGTGAGATTCTCTAATAGGTATTATATTTATTCATTGTCTGCCATACATACATGGTTGTGACATGTTGTGCCTAATGATTAGACACAACAATGATACCTACATAAAGTAAATATTGGTAAGTTGTTAAACTTAAACAAACAGTTATTTTATAAAAAACTGTGACAAAGAATATTCACAGAAAAGTAAAAAAGATCAAATAAGGAACCTTATGGAAACTGGACCTGGACCTTATGGAAATTTATAACAACGCTTTTTACTTTTTTCTTCTGAATGTACTAAGACTTTATCTTGAACACAAAACAACAAAACTCTCATAGAAAACAATGAATTGAATCCTCAGGAAAATATGCAGGATAGTGAATCTAGGTCAGCTTGAAGATAATATAGCTGGTAGTAATCGTTAAAGTGCTTCGAAAGTGTGGCACAGCGAGGACGAAACTTTCTCTTTGGGACTTAAAAAGTTATTTTTTGCAAGCGAATTGCGGCGACTATTTTCAAATACTACAGCAAAAGAGTACTGTTTACTAAAAGATGATTGACATATAAGGTCGTGTCAATTTTATGTAATGTGAGTTAAAAACAAAACAATATTGTGCTAGTCGTTCCAAGGTCTATAGTCTAGACTTTTAGGCATTTAAAAAAATGTAAACAAAACAACCACGTGATATAGTTCGTCAGCCAATAGAAGCAGACAGTGTTCTGCTTCTATTGGCTAATGCATTTTTTTTAGGACACGGTTATTTATTCAGGATTTTTATAAAACTAACCTAACCTTACCTAACTAATCTACACGATAACCGTTTATTAAAAACTGTAACTTCAGCCTGAAAGAAGTTATGACAAAAAAAAGTATGACTAACAATACATTATGACCAACGATAAGTATGGCAGTCAAAGGGATCCGGATCCGGATGCTACCATATATAAATAGACATGTATGTATGTATGTAAACACTTTATTGAACAAAATAAAGGCAATAAAAGGAAGTTTAAAAAAAACGTACACAAGCGAACTTATCCCCTTTAAGGGATCTCTTCCAGCAAACCCTTCACAGATTGAGAAAAAAGTTGCACGAAAAAAGTTACGGTGTAGTCCCTACCCGCTAAACCGGCTTGGTGCGTCCTGTCGAGTTTGCTCGTAGTATGCAAGCCGCGCGATATACCTTTGTTTGAAGACGAACTACTGTCTATACTGTGTCCCTGTTCTATAACGCACTCTCCGTCTGGATCTTAAATTGACACTTTATAATACGGTTTCAAAATACAAACTCCCAACTAAACTATAGTTAACTGTATTGTAAAATGCCATTGGACATTAAGTCCGCCATTTGTACTTTATTGTATTTTGTGCAAAGAAGTTTAAATAAATAAATAAATAAATATAATTTAATCATTTTCTCCCAGTGTTTTTTTACAGATTCAAAGGAGGCCAATATTATTAATGCGTGATTGGGAATTCACGGTATATTTTAGGAATGGAATATGAAACGATTCCAAGCGGATTCTGGAATATATTTGTTTATTTTATTCGCCGCGCTATCTTGTGGCGGATGACCGCAAGGGCAGCTCATATTTACATTGGCATGGTTACTGCATTAGGTTTTCGTCTTATGATTTTGATATATTCAAAATAATAATTGCGAGGCGTTTTAGCTAATTGCGAGGTCAATCATGCCTGACATCTGCCAACGCAGTAAAACTTGTGATCCATTTTCGTATTTCAAGTTATAATTTGTAGAGAGATCTGTCCGGATTGACTAGATCTTGCGGGAAATATAACTCATACTTAAAATTATATATATGCCGATTTCGTTGCAATTGGTGTTGTATAATTGTTGAGGTTATTTGGTTGCGTGACCAGGATTCAAGGGCTCAAGTTAGGCTTGTTTATAATGTAGTGAAGCTCGTTTATGAACTCTAGGGTGTTGAGTTTAAGTTAAGAATCTTGATCGCTTTGTTTTCATAGTGAACCAAGAAGGGATGATTAGGTTATTGCTTTTCATTTTTTATGCGTGACTTTGTATGACGTTGCGGTATGTCATATTAAGTGTGTATTTACTTGATACAATTAAAGACGTTTACAATCAAATTGAAGGTTAAAGTCATAAATCACATCGACAAAATGAATAACGTTTAAGCATTATCATGCATTTCTTTTGTACCGACACAAAATAATAAGTAACAATGAATTGAACAAAACCCTGATAAGCAATGAACTTAGTCTGAATAAGTGTGTCAGATAAGGCCAGCAACACCGTTCAAAGTGTCACATTACATCGAAGTTTAAATATCGGCGTTAAAATCGCATCGCGTTAATTACGCTTCAATGTACAACGTAACATTCCCTTTCAACGTGGTGTATATTATTATGTCGTATCTTCATTAGAGCTCATGTAATAACCAACTGCATTACCAACTAGAGGAGGTCGAAAGTTCTTTAGCTGTTCAATTGAACACACTATCTACATAAATTGACAGTTAATCAAAAACGAAATTGATACCTATGAAGTTTTATTAGGTCTTGGTACATTGAACTTAAGTACAATTCAAAAGAGTTTCCTTCAAATTAGTCGGTTTTATTCTCTGATTTAACGAAATATTGAGTAAGAATTGTGAGAAACCTTAAAAAAACCTCTAGGTTTTAGGGAATACCTCTGAATCTGGCAACATTGGGTTCACGGCATTGGGTGCCAGCAACACAACCATACTGTACAAATAGCGTACTATTGGTAGACGGCGGCATTGAACAAGTTAGTTTACGTTTGTACAGCGAACCGTGCACGCGCCCCACTCGTGCGCAGATAGCGATTAGAAAGCGATTCGTCTCAGTTTTACATTCGGAAGGCAATTAGGGTTGCGAGGTCATAAATATGCTGTTTGAAAGGTTAATTTGATTACAATACAATAGAGTAGTCATTTGTAAATAATGTGAGACAACCTGATATACATACATACATTAAATCACGCTTGTTTCCCAGAGGGGTAGGCAGAGACCACTTCTTTCCACTTGCTACGATCTTGACAAATTTCTTTCGCTTTTTAAAGATATTGATGTGAAATAACACGAGATGGCTTTAGTTTGTGGCCTGTTCTATGTGGCGGTGTTTCGGTACCCGAAGGGTGCCAAAAGGGGCCCAATATTAGGTACTAAGCCTCCGTTGCCCGGCCACTAAATTTAAAGAGACAAAACGTCGAGTTTTTTTTACAGAATATGTGTAGTTACGACGGCCTTTAATAAAAAGAAACCGGAACGTAAAATCATAAAGGGGTAAAACGTCATGAAGAATTTATTGTCCGTCTGTCCGTCTGTCTGTCAAGACCCTATATCTCGGGAACCTGTGGAGGTATCGAGTTGAAATTAAAATCAAATACTCAGGTCTACAGTTCCTTGAAGTTGTGAAAAAAAAACCAAGTTAACGTAACAATAAGATACGGCAGTTTATGCCGCAAAAAACGTATATTTCGACACTGTCAAAGAAATTTGGTAAGTATTACGGTCTTATACTACAAGTATGGAAAAAATCTGAAAACTATAAATAAATGAATAATAAATAAATATCAGGGGACAATGTCACACCAATTGATCTAGTCCCAAACTAAGCTCAGGCTTGTATTATGGGTAATAGACAACGTTATAAATACTTATATAGAGAAATATATACTTAAATATATAGAAAACATCCATGACTAAAGAACAAATATTCGCGCTCATCACACTAATATCTGCCCTTACTGGGATTTGAACCCAGGACCGCTAGCTTCGTAGGCAGGGTCACTAGCAACTAGGCCAGCGCGTCGTCAAATTAATCACAAAAAAATAGGGTCTTTACTCAAGGAACGGCGGTCCAAATTTTGAATTGAGTTAACCGTGTCATGTGCGGAATCATTGGTGTGCGGACTTGACGGTTTTTTTTTGATAATATCATCATAACGGTATAAATAGATACATTTACATTTGCACAGAGACTCGCTTATACACACACATACAGATACATACGTTAAACACATGACACCCCCCTTTTTTGTCGGGCGTTAGAAAATACATTAACACCGACGTACTTACTAATATACACATTGACATGTGAACATGTCACCAATATTAGCAACTGTTTGGACAGGCCTCACACTTTCACTGAATGCGATCTCTAAACAATGGAGTGAATATGGCATTGTCCTTACTCCTTCATTGTAAGCTCAAATACATGGAATCAACGTGACATACTAACTCAGTTTACCTCAGGAGCTAAATTGATAAAGCGATGCGTACTAGACATTATACTTGTGAATTAAATAGATCAACCCCCCCTACTACTTTCAGAGCTGATCCTTATCATTTTTGTGTACGTTTCATTTCGATATTCTGAAGGGTTCAAAAAGCATGATTATAATGTTTTTAAAGCTGCCGTTATGCTGAATCGAAGCCAGGGTAGGTCATTTAAATAATAAAAATAATACATACGGCCAAACATAGATCCTCCTCAGGTCAAAGCTAATACGAGTACTGCTAGAACTAATACAAACACTTTTATATATTTATTTTAATAAATAAGTGTACAGTCGACTACTCAAGTTAGGTTAGGTTTGATTTATAATATAAGCAATATCAAAAACATTGAATGAGGGACTTTTGAAAAATCGGGGTTTTTGATAAATTCAGAATTATGACTCTTATTCACACTAATATTCCTTTCCTTAGGTACCTAGTTTGTTCTTAGAGAAAACTGACAGTGACACAGAATAACATTAGCCTAACTTTTTCAGCGTTTTAGTTAACAGCGTGTATGTAAGCATAAAATTACAATAATTAGCCATGCCACCCACTGCCGTGGCTCGGTCTAGCCCATAATGCTCGACCGGTCTAACCGTCGAGGACTTTCTAATAGGTACTAAGCACTAATATCTACGTAATTTAGCACCTTTCTCTGCGGCGGCGACCCGATTCGGCCTGTGGTTAAAAAGATAAAAGATAAAATATATTTATTCAGTAAGTAGGCCGCACGGGCACTTTTACAAGTCAAGAATCTACCAGCGCTTTTCAAGAGGAGACCACTGCTGAGAAGAAACGCCGCAAGAAATACTTTAACTTATCTTTTTATGCCAAAAATTATTTGTTTGTCATTCAATATATTCTTGGTACCTACTTGTTATTTAGAGATAAACAAAACACATTTCCGCAATTACAATAATGTCACACTCAACAATCTAAACAAAGTTTGTTTGAAACTCTCTGTATAAAACAAAAACATATACGAAACTCAAAGACAGATACAATAGTTCTTTTGACGGCAATCGATTCGATCGACTGATGCTTACGATTACGAGTATGCCTTGATCTTTAATTGGACTAATACTCAAATTAATTTGTCAAATACCTACACTAAATTTCGTAATAACTTTTATCTGAAAACGTCCGATTTTCAAAATGCCTTAATTCTGATATGACTGAATCTTAGAATGACTCACATCTGGAAGGCAAAATGTATCGGCAGCTGAAATACAAAGTACAAGTCTTACAAAAAAGGGCTATTCGTTCTATTTATAACTTAAATTCCCGTGACTCCTTAAGAGAACTTTTTAAAGAAATTCACATCTTAACTGTAGCGTCTCAATTCATTTATGAGAATATTATTTATGTTATTAAAAATTTAGATTCTTTCACCAAAAATTCCGATGTACATAATTTAAATACAAGAAATAAAAATAAAATTGCTATCCGAAAATTCCGCGTCCGTAAAGTATATAAATCATTTGTCGGTCAATGCATTCATTTCTATAACAAATTACCTGACGAAGTTTTAACATTACCATTTCCAGCACTTAAAAATTACTTAAAAAAGTCGTTAATATCTAAAGCGTACTATAGGGTCGAGGACTATTTAACAGATAAAAATGCTTGGCCTAAACCCGTAACTTAGTCATTAATAATTTGTAAAATTGCAAAGTTGTTTGTCTAGGGGGACACCGTTGAAGTAGGAAAACATATAAAACTTTTATTTGGTTGTCCTGTGTTTTTTTTTTCCTTTTCTCCCTTTATCTCTCTCGTAATATTTTTGATATGTTTTCCTGCTGAACTACGCATGCTATTTGATATTATATTTAATTTAATATTTATAGCTTTATATAATGCTAGACTAAGTAGTATTGCATTGTAATATTAAAAATGGTTAAAAAACGACTGACTGCTGAGTTTCTTGCGGCGTTTCTTCTCGGCAATGGTCTCCTCTTGGGAAGCGCTGGTAGATTCTTGACGTGTAAAAGTGCCCGTGCGGCCTACTTACTGAATAAAAGCTTTTATCTCGAAATGTTAAATAACTAATGATGGAATTGTGAAGCAGTCTTGCAAGAAGGATATTCAACTTGTTCAAATTTCAGGTGTTTTGGGATTCTATGTTTTTTTACGCTTTTGGCGTTTTGGAATAAATGTGATCCGAATTTAAATCATTTTAGGAATTCGGTATTACTAGAAATAAACCAGATATTATTGGGATTTAGGCATTGCGAACCCCTGTTCATAACGCCGACCTACCGAAAGTATCTTTATTATGAGACTTAGTTTCCAATTCAGACTTTAGTATGTTTCATTACGATTTCGTAGTCTAAACATGCATTCATTGTGCCCGCAACTTCGCATGAAAAATGGCGTTCAATGTTTTCTTCGTGGAATACTACATATAAAAGACAATAACTTCCCAATCATTTCCTGGTAAAAAAACCAAGCTACTCCGTTTTACATACATAAACCGTGTAAACATGTTGGAATGTTTAGTCACTTTCTCTGTAACGAGGAAATAGATCTTATCCTAGCTTCCTCAGTGCAAGCCACCTTTATGTAATTAAGTCTTAGCAAGCTCTTGCTCGAGATAAATAGGTGTCGTGACGTGTCAATTTTATGTCACAGGGCTTACAGTCAAAGTATAAATCTGGGGTCCAAAAGAAAAAGGAAAGGAAAGTCTTCTTAAGATCAAGTGAAAAAGGGTTGAAGTCTAGTAGGTATACTCCGTTCATGTATATATCCTTTTTTATTACGAGTTGTCGACCTGTAGGTACTCTTTTTCACTAGCACCCCAGAATTAGAATATAGTTCGTCCCCGGCTCTTTAGGAGTTTCTCTTACCTATTGCCGCTCGAGCGCTAGGGTTGCGTCGATACGCATCGCTTGATGCTTGATATGCACGCACGCAAGTGTTCTGTTATTTTTACAAATAAACTTTTATTTTTAATTGACCTTTAATTTGGTACCTACCTTCATTATGTTCTGCAAGGAAAGTTGTGACATCCAAACAAGATTGTAAAACTAGATCACGGTCGGATGTTGGATTGGACTTCAAGAGTGAACTTGAGAGTGGTCAGTTACCCACTCTTAACGTAATTACGTAAATGGTCACCGTCGTATTTAGTGGCAACGAAAAAAGCGTATGAGATTTTTTATGGCAATGACTTTCTGATGACACAAAGTCCTTTATTTCATATGTTTTAAACTATAAACGTATCTAATTGTCTTGTTGTTGTAGCTCTTCTTCGCTTTAAAAATGCGAAAGTATAAAAAGCCCCATTGAGCTGCGGTGCGGGCCTAGACAACATGCATTGAATTTTGAATATATTTTGACAGTTATCGAAATTCGTTAGCTATCAACTTGTCTTCGCAACTTTTGTATTTGATACGACTTTAGAGCGAAAAACACACTGAAAGCGGGTGCGGGTCGTATTTCTTGCATAGATCCGCGCAAAACCACGCCCGACCCGCGCAATCCGTCTGTTTAGGCTGGTTCATACCTATAGAGATAACGAATAGGCCCGCCGCCGTACGCCCGACCTGCACCCGAGTTCTGTGTTTTGCGCTCGAAAGCGCTAACCCTAAAACCACAAGTTTCAAAGAGATAACATCGCATTTAGCGTTATCTTGTAACTTGTAACAACAGCTATCTCTTGTATCGCTTACGGTTTCCAGTGAATTGTTATTATGTCGCATTACCTGCATTCTAACTGTACATTACAAGCAACGCTGTAATTATGTTTTCTAGTTCCACCATGATCGCTACGTTTTTACTCGTTGTATTATAATGACATGACAACTGAGGCTCTCTTGCTAATTATTAGTTGACTGTTTTGTAAGACATGTTTATAAAGAGAATTAATAGGTAATTTACATTACAAAACCCGCATTCCACACACCTGTACATCAATAGAGCAAAAACATCCTTTAATTGAAATACTGTGTAGCCAGGGATGAGATTCTCTTAAAAGTACGGTCAGCCGAATGAATGAGCCATTGTCGCAGCAGCGGCGAGTTTAAGTAGTCCCGTCAGAGCGAACAAAAGCAAGGCATCCTTATACGTTCGATTACATCGACAGAAGCCATGCTGCCAAATTGAAAATGCACGCGCTAAAGTGTGTTTTGTTCGCTCTGACGGGACTAATTAAACTCGCCGCTGCGCTGGGACATTCACTCCTTAGTTCGTCCCACCGCGTTTTTGCGAGATTCACACCCTTGTACAGTCAACCAATTTGATTTCTAGGCCACTTTGGACTATGTAAAAGTGACGTTGTCAACCAAAACGTAAGAGACTCCCTATGATTTGGTTTACAACGTCACGTTGACAAAGTCCATAGCCTAGGGATCAAATTGGTTGACTGTACATCAATAGAGCAAAAAAATCCTGAAATTGAAATATTTTTTAGCCAGTACTTACGAATTACAATGGACTCCAAAGAGATGTATCCATTTTTGGACCTTATTATGAGTACAATGCAATAAGGTGAAAAAGTAAACATTAGTGAATATATATCCTCGTATTCGACTGTACCTACAGAATGTAGCGTGACATTCGCTCGCGCTCGTGTCGAACTTCTGTTTCTCCGGTTGTGTTGTGTGTCAATACTGACAATAGCTTTAAATGACGCAAATTGACCAATTTAGCCGTGTGAGTGTGTACAAGTCATTTGAACAGAAAATTGCATGATTGTGTAAGATAAGAAGTTTTAAGTTGGTAAGTAATCAAAAATGGTTATGTTGCGAATTTTCGCAATTAGTACCTAGTTAGCGTGTCGGGATGGTTAGGTAGAAAAATACACTAAAATACGAATTTTTCGTAGAAACTACGATTATTTTATATTTTGCTTTTAAGTTTATTCTTTAATAGTATCTTCTATAGGTTATTTATTATTGACCAGAATGAGAACATTTAGAGATTTATTTACGCTATTTAAGAAAACGTGTGAAAAGTTTTATCGTTATTATTCTAATCTATACTAATATTATAAAGCTGAAGAGTTTGTTTGTTTGTTTGTTTGCTTGAACGCGCTATTCTCAGGAACTACTGGTCCGATTTGAAAAATTCTTTAAGTGTTAGACACCCCATTTATCGAGGAAGGCTATAAGCTATATTATTATACTCACATAAACCAGGTCGCTAGGGTAATATAAACGAAGTATAAAGTTTATGCGTGAAGGATTAATGTGTCAATTTTTAAATCTAAATTACAAAGTGACACCTTAGTCTAACATTAGTAATAGCTGTTGTAGTAACTAATCAATTGACATAACAATTTGCAGTTTGCTATGGTAGCAAATTTCGTTGCAAGATAAAAGTCATTTTTTATCCGACTGCGTCAGGAGGGTTATTTATTAAATGTTTACATTTTAAGGAGTTAAAAAAACGTCCAAGAGTAACTTGTAAAATGACACTATAAATAATAAAAACGATATTTAAAAAGTAAATTAATATAAATAATTATTATGTGATTATTAACGATTGTTAAAACAAAATCCGTTGACAATACGATGTCATATCAAAAGCAATATGCATTTACTTGGTTGAATAGAACCCTATGTCGCTATCTAAAACGCCAAAAAAACCTATGAGTCGTGAAGTTTCTAGCGTTCAGTCAATACAATTGACCAATCTATTTACTGTATGTAATAACGCAAAAGCACCCGTCTTTACGTTCAACGCCCACCAACTAGCGATCGTATGCAATTTGGACACGCGAGCGTGTCGAGGGCCGTGAACGTTACCCGGTAAGATTGTTTACCGATGTGATGTGACACACTGACATCAGCTGACCCACTGCGCAAGAGTTTACTGTTGATTCTAAACATTGATTTCATTTGAAGTTGGAAACCAAATAATCGATGGTTTTGTAATTTTGTCAATTGGTTGAACATGTAAACTGTCTTTTTAGCACGTATGGCATTGTGACACTAATCTTTATTACGTAGGAGCTATAAAACTTTTCGCGTCAGTCCGTCTTTCTTTCTGTATATCCGCTGACTCCTCCTAAACCACGCAACGGATTTTAATGCGGTTTTCACCATCAGTTAGATATTTTTTCTCGAAAGGTTTTTATGCACAATAAATGCTTATTTATGTACGGGTGTTACAGGAAACTCACATAAACCAAAGTGAAGCGAAGGCGGGTCCCTAGACTTGATAGTTCCGAAATAAAAGTTAAAATAGCTTTCTCTCTCACGAACGTGTAATAACTGATCACACTAAACCTGTTTGTGCTAGCGTTAATTATATTTCTAGGTTTATTATAAGACTGAAATATCAATTAAAACGTAGCCCTAGAGTAAACGCTTCTAACGTTTCTGTTTTCTATCGACTCTAAATGTATGGAGTTGACATAAGCGGTTGACGCGATCTGTCATCTCATCAGCTTACTCTTCGTATCACGTCATCTACCAGTGACGCGATTGGTTTAAAAACGAAACGAATTGAAACGCCAGTTAGCGTAAGCATCTTGGTTAGGGCCTCTGTCTGTAGCACCATATTATCGTCTTAACTTTCAACTCGTACGAAAATTTCGTGCAACCTTAGTACAACCCCCCCCCCCTTAGTTTTCCCGGGTGGTAGGACCTTGTGCAGGGTCCGTCCGGATCGCTACCACCGTCTTATCCATTAACCTACCGCCAAACAGCAGTGTTCGCATTGTTGTGTTCCGGTTTGGGGATAAGACAGCCGGTGAAATGACTAGCATAGAGGCATTCCATCTTAGTCCTCAGGGTTGGCAACGCATTTGCAGTCTTAGGATTGCATTGCAGTTTTGTGAATGTGAATGTCTATGGCTCACAGTTTCCACTTACCATCAGGCGGCCTGTGTGCTCGTTTGTCTTCTCTATGCCATAAAAAAAAAAAAAACATGACGTTAAAGCGAGATACAGTCGGCCTTAGTAGCTGCACACTTTTGTACCTTGTCGCTTTAACGCCTTTCACGGATTAGTGCAGCACTTCAAACTTGACGTTAACGTGACAAAGCACTAAATTGAGCACATACTTATACATGTGGTCGTCGCTACTAAAGTGACGAGTTTTTTTATGAGTTTCTTTATTGGACACATACATTAATATGCAGACAAGACAATGCGAAGATATTTATTGACGACAATGACGTGCATGAGTACTTCAGTTATTAGGGCACCATATCTATATGGTAAAAAATGGCCTGTCTGTAGTGTCTGTATGTCATAGCTTGCTTTTCCTGGCAACACTGAATGTCATTGACATAGAAATTGGTACTGTAGTAGAACTTGTTTGCCTGCGTCTAATAGAAGTGAAAAAAGGCATAATCAATGTATCTTTTTATTGCATGTTTTAATGGAGGGCGCCCGAATTTAATAGTTTGTTTTATTGCATTAATTAGCATTGCGTCATCTTACAAATATTTCCCTATACCGGGAACCGAACCCGGGACCGCTAGATTCTCTACCAACTAGATTCATTCCAGATAATCGAAAATCGTTATTGCTTGCACAACTATGAATTTTCCGAATGTTGATAATATTGACTGCAGTAAAACAAATACCTACTTATTTGTTGTGTGTAAATTAAAAGGTAACAACAACAGCATTTTTTAACATTATCCATACATCTGCTAACTTTATCCATTTTCAGAAACATGCATGGCTTTGCAATGTTCCATGAGTAACTCCTTATCGGCCTATATAGTACATTTGTAGAATTTCAGATTTATTTTGACCCTAAGGATGGTACCATATTAATTTAATCTCGTGACTGCACACTTTAGGAAATGATTCCTAGACCATTTTTGACTATGTCATAGTGACGTAATCAATCAAAATGTAAGAGACTTCCTATGATTTTATTTACTGTGTCACTTTGACCTAGTCCAAAATGGTCTAGGATTCAATTGCCTTGACTTGTACAGTCACGAGATTAAATTAGTTTGGTATACACCTTAAGTCAAAAGTCAATCTGACATTCTATAACAATAAGGTTGAGTTTCCGAAAAGTTACAAATGATTTGACATCTCTAATGACATTGACGACTTCAAGCATATATTTCTTGAAATGGGTCCCAAATTAACGCTCGTGACTGTATAGAACGAAGTTAACGGCATAACTCTTGCAAGTGTAGCGCTTTATTGCACTTCTACCGTAACACTAAAGAAAGTGGCTAACCAATAGAGTATAAATGCTTTGATAGCTATGCAGCTAGCAATTCTAGGCGCAAAAAACTATATCGTCTTTAACCTGTTATCGTATTGTCAACGTCTTGATAGCTCTTATTTACTTGACAGTAATAGAGGGCGAATTAAAAACAATACCATAACACGTCACAGACAATAAATATAGTTTTTACGGCCTAGAGTAGGTTGCTATTACAAAGATATCTTTATCTTATCTTTATCTTATCTTTATCTTTACAAAGTATAAAATGAAGTCGCTTCCGCTGTCTGTTCGCTTAGATCTTTTAAACTACTCAATGGATTTTAATGCAGTTTTCAGCAATACATAGAGTGATTCAAGAGAAGGATTTATATGTATATCATTCTGGTTTTTGTACGGATTTTCCGAAGCGAAGCTAGATGTTAATAAAATAACACCGGAGAATCGCAGGTTTCGAAACCCAGGCGGCTAACGACAGCACATTGACAACCTTCAAGTTAAGAAAAGTTGAGTTTGCCCTAAAAGTGAATGTAGGCCTTAATATAAACCAAGGTATAATTTAAAACTAGATGTTCTGTCGCAATCCGCTTCCGAAAGGGCTTGCAATTTCCGACGTTGGGAAACTACATTCAGGCGGTAACTGTACATACATACAGCAGGTATATGTAATTATGTATACAACTCATATTAAGGACTACGTGGCTAAGGCTATTTGAGGCCGAATCCACTTGGATAGCGGTGGTCGTATCTATACTAATAAATATTATAAGGAGGTAAAGTTTGTGACGTTGTAAGAGGTAATCTCTAGATCAATTGAACCGATTTTAAAAATTCTTTTGCGAATAGAAAGCCACGTTATTTGTGAGTGTCATAGGCCTATATATTTACTCAAAAAGATGTTTATTGACCAACGAAGTGGGCACGGGAACAGCTAGTTTATAATTAACTAGCGACCCGCCCTCGCTTCATTTCGGTTTATGTGAGTACGATATGCAGCCAACAGTCTTCCTCGATGAATTAGCTATCTAACACTGAAAGAATTTTTCAAATCGGACCAGTAGATCCTGAGATTAGCGCGTTCAAGCAAACAAACAAACAAACTCTTCAGCTTTATAATATTATAACATTATAAGTATAGACAGTATAGATTAGTATAGATTGATCCTGGACATTAAGAATGCGCCTTCTAATAATTTGTACGTCAGTAGGCTAAAAATCTTTGGGCTAGAGCAGCTATGGACGATGCACTAAAAAAAATTACATAAATATCCCATAGGGTCAGTGTATTCCAAAGGACCCCATTAAATAAGATAAGGGGTTGCAACAATATCGAGTGTTTTGTCTTATAATGATTTCAGACTAGCGGTCCGCTGCAAATTTCTGACCGTCCCGGTGGATTTTTCAATTATTTTCTTTCATACAAACCTTGTACTGACAATTACTAACACAACAAAAAAGAAATCAGCCAAATCGGTTCAGCCGTTCTCATGTTATAGCGTGACGAGGCGAGGCTTACTTGATTTTGATAGAATTTACATATTCAAAGTTGAAAGATATTTTTGTCAGGGGATTCTCTGAACAACGACGGCGAGTTTAAGTAGTCCCGTCAGTGCGGATAAAACATATTTTAGCGCGTGCATTTTCAATTTAGCAGGATGGTTTCTGCCGATGGATCGGACGAATAAGGCTGCTTAATTGAAAATGCACGCGCTAAAATGTGTTTTGCTCGCTTTGACGGGACTACCTAAACTCGCCGCTTCGATGTCGCCCGTCCGTTGTTTTTGAGAGAATAACACCCCAGGAATGGTCCTTGTGGCAAACCTTGGAAGTGTTTCGGCTGCAATGATGATGTGCTGTCATTTGTCCTAAATTTCAACATACCACTTGCGCTTCGCTATTTGAGATCGCTTTTAAGATTGAGACTTGCGAATTGTCAAAGAGGTCACTGACTGTTGCGGAATAAGGCCCAACATGGCTGTGGGCTAGGCTGTCAGCTTAGAGTGCATGAGAAGCAGAATGCCGTAGCTTCGAGTTAGTTTGCGTCACTTACAACATTTTACAAGTAAAGATATAAACAAGCTGGCATATGGCAGTAGGTTGAGTTTAGCGAGGTGCCGTGGGAATCTTCCTGTTACCAGTGATTTGTTTATGAGAAATTAAATATTATGTTTTTTGATTTTATTGTATTTTTTTATGTAATTGTCATAACATAACACGCAGAGAATAATGAACTTTTGTTACTAACTTATTGTAGAGTTTAATTCTGATTAAACGGTTATTATTATTATTAAACGAGGATCTTCTAGCGATTTGGGCCTAAACAGGTGCAAAAATCTTTGGGATATAAATTTTTTTTTTCCGTATTTTTTAATATTGTTATGATAACATTAATAGTAGGTAAATTCATTTTAGAAAACTAATGTCATACGGTATTAATTCAATGCTTTTTTTTTCTTAAAAATATTTCGCCTAGCTTTCATATCTTTTGTATATAAAAAAATAACAAAAGAAATGAAAGATAAATAAAATCTTACAGTTGTTAGCGTCAGCATGCCATATGTGCCGTAAAATTATCATATATTTATCTTAATTTTATTTAAAACGTTTCTATTTCTAGACGAGACATACTTAATACAAAATCCTCTACAATCTCAAGACGGCAATCATACGACTTCAAATGCGTAGCCCTAGTCTTATCCCCACACTGGAACACAACAATGCGAACACTACTGCTTGCGGTGGGTTAACGGATAAGATAGTGGTAGCGATCCGGACGGACCCTGCACAAGGTCGTATGTACCACCGCAAAACAGGTTGACTTAAAACATTCTGTATTTCATCTGGGTCATGATCACATTCCGTGCTCTATGTATTTTTAATGCAAATTTAATTATTTTTATTCAGAAACCTTTAAACCTTAGATTAATTTAAACATTTCACAATAACCGACCGATCTTCTACGGTCTTAACCTTGCCGCCATTTTTGTGTCACAACGCTTTTATCCAAGAAAAAAAAAAGAGGCTCCTGGCCTATTAGTCGATCGAGAGAGAGAGAGCACGAGGAAGCTACCTATACGGTATTTGACAAAAGTCAAATCAGCTTCTTTTTATAAAACGCTCCGTTACTATGGAATTTATAGGGATTACTATCTTGTGACGTCACTATCAAACAGCGTCCTTATTGTTGGATTTTATAAATTTAAAAATCTTAAAATAGCAAACATATATAAAAGATTGATTTTTTCCTAGTATTGTTATAATGTTTATCTGTTGTTAATGAAAAACCAATTTAATTTCACTCTTGTCAAATACCCTATATTGTTGTGAAGAGTTAGTATCAGATGGTCGTAAACGCAGCTGGTCTACAACAGTAACTATTTAAAAAGTAACTCATCTATGAAGCAACTCGTCACAAAATAATTTTGTCTACTGTCATATTATCAACTCGTCTTAAATCAATTTTTATAAAGCAACTCGTCTTAAAGTATCCTTCCATAAGTAGCCTATCAATCAAAGATAACAAACGTCTTTTGAGGGCTGGGTATGACGCTTTATAAAAATTAAGACGAGTTGCGAATTTGTCTAATTGCTTTAAAGATCGATTGCTTTTTAACTTAGTAGCGAATTTGTCTAGATGATCTTAAGACTATGCATCTAAAGAGATCGGTTACAATTCGGTCAAACTGTGGCGACAAAGCGACATCTAAACGGAAAACATGTACCACCAACTCGCCAGCGCCAACAACGCCACAGCAGCGTCAGACAGCGGAACTAAAGTGGTCTATATCGCGCTAGCGAGATTTCTTCAGTCAGTTGATATATGTAGCACTTCCAACTTCATCCCAACGGACTTCGGTCCCCAGGCATAACACCCGCCTGGAGAGAGATCTCTCTATTGTCCTCTCTTCCTACAAAACTACTAATTTGTCCAGTTGATTTTAGACAAGTTACTTCATGGACCGATTACGTATCCGACTAATACCTGCGAGTTTAGCCGGATGATTTTTAGACTATGTATTTGATACTAACTCAAAAATATCTTCCATAAGCACTTTTGTCCCTGTCCCGGCGGAAAGCGATTAGTTATCGACTATTTTCTCGCGCAAGAAACGAACAAAAGATAGAGATCCCGTCCCGTTAGTACGGGACAACTTTAACTCAACTGGTTGAGTTGAAAACTGTTGCCGCACTAAAAGCGTTAACGGCGCGAGACGGGTCGGCGGTAACGTTTGTAATGTTCGAATTTGTAGTAATCGTTCACATTAAACGGGCGGAGAAGCGGTAAATCGCTGGTGTGCATGCGTCATAGTTGGATATAGAGATGGGCCGACTACGGATTTTGCCGACTGGCCCGTGTCGGCCGACTAGTCGGTCGCGATATTTGTTAATTACCCCTACCATGCGTTTTGACCAGTTTTGTTTACGTTGGTTCTGTACCGGGGGGTCGTACGACAAAAAAAACAATTAAAACCCTAATTATAGTATTAAAACGACGTAACTAGTGCTTTTTATAACTATATCGAAAAGAAAATTGAGTGTGTGTGCTTTCGGCAATATTCGGCATTTTTTGCCGACTAGTCGCCGACTAATCACCGACTAGAGATGATGCCGAATAGTCGGTTTTCCCGACTAATCGTCGACAGTCTAACTTGTGGAAGGACGATTAAATACGCCTGCGTCGATTTCGGCCACTTAAAAATTTAGCCTTTCCTTGATACATAAATTTAATAACGCGGAAAAGAAATGCTTACAATTTTACTTGTTACGTTGATAATTTACTTCCCTACCTCAAGATTACTATAAATTAATGGCACATAATGATAGCGTTTTGTTCATGGTTCTTTCCTTGTCGTTATTATTATTATTGTTAGTATGTAATGTACCAAATCTGGGGAATACAAGCTGCCGTGTTCGTTACCACTCAGAAAAGGAATTCGAGATGTCTTAGAGTTAAATCTTAGAGTTTAAACATTATTAAATACCCTATATTATAAATGCACCTACTGCGTTGCGGTACATTGTAAAAAATCAATATATTGTAATGATCTTTATTTTCCTGGATATTTTTGATGTCGCACTCAGAAGCGGGTGCGGGTGGTAGGACCTTGTGCAGGGTCCGTCCGGATCGCTATCACCATCTTATCCATTAACCTACCGCCAAACAGCAGGGTTCGCATTGTTGTGTTCCGGTTTGAGGATAAAACAGCCGGTGAAATGACTAGCATAGAAGGCATTCCATCTTAGTCCTTAGGGTTGGCAACGCATTTGCAGTCTTAGGATTGCATTGCAGTCTTGTGAATGCGAATGTCTATGGGTCACAGTTTCCACTTATCATCAGGTGGCCTGTGTGCTGGTTTGTCTTCTCTATGCCATAAAAAAAAGCAACTGTAAATATCAGTACCTTCTCGCAGTAACATATTAAATTGAGTAGTTTGAATTTAGTATTAGGTTAATAGCTACGACAAAATGTAGAGCTACTTCTGAGCTCGACCGTGCATAGCATTATATTATAATGTAATGTACTCTAACGTTTGTAATTTATTCTAATGTTTATACTTAATCCTTTACAAATTGCTAGTATGCTGCATTTTGACTGCAAAGTGCATAGTTGAAGGATCTAAATAAGGAAAACTCACAGGTTACACACTTGTTACACTAACCACTACTTGTGAATCCATTCATTCATTCCAAGATGCATTCGTTTCGTTTTTAAACCAATCGCGTCATTGGTAGATGACGTGATACGAAGAGTCACGTGATCTACCGGTGACGCGATTGGTTTATAAACAAAACGAATAGAAACGCTGGTTATCGTTATGCATCTTGGCTAAGGCCTGATCGGTCTACCTTTAGTATCTAACCCACGCTTTCTTTCGGCATGATGTACCACTCGAAGACTCGAAGCTTCTGGCCTACTCTTTACTTCTGATCTTTATGACAAATGTTTCTGTATTATCTTAAATTTAACTACTATCTGAAGTAGGCTATATGTGCTTTACAGCTCTGTTTAGTCTTGAGTGTTTATCTTTGAACCTCGAATGTTATATTAGGTCCTTACCTATGAAATTGGCGTTTTATATGGTGAATTTTACGGATTATTTAGTAACGTTTAATGCAAACCAAACATAATTCTGTCAGGAATATTGGACACTTCTAAGCTATATTATACAAATATATTATTAAAAATAGTTAGCTTCATAAAACTTTGCGTACCTAATTGAAACACTTGATCTCGCAGCACATGAAAAGAGTTGAGTTCACACTTTAATTTTAAACATTAAGTAAGAAATTGAACCAAATTATTCGTATCTAAAACCTTTGTAACATAGTGTATTAATCAAATTGAAAAAGAATTTGGAAGTTAAAATTGAATGAATAAATTCCGTACAAAATAAAACACGTAAAAAAACGCCAATTTCATAGGTAAGGACCCAATATTTGCAGTGTGATATCTCCTGAAAAATGGTACATATCTATAGTATGGAGCGTAATAGAGCGATTCAAAGATATATAGGTACAAAAAGGAAGGTTGATTTATGAGCACTTGCAATTAATTTAATGTTGTTCCTCATATCAAATCAACTTTCAATAGTTTAGCCGTCAGGCTTGTTTAGTTTAAACGAAAAATATTTATAAAAATACTGCAACTGCATTAATCTTGTAGCTACACAGTATCAATAGTTATCGCAGCGGAAGCGTCCGCTGCAACGCGTTACGAATGCCTTCTGGCCGTGTTGCAACTTGCAACACGTTTTTGCAACAAGCCCGCCGATGCGGCAACGGTGCAACCATCGGCTGAGCTACCTAGTAATACTTTTTAGAGATACGAATTGATAAGGCGTTATGCAAGGTCCTTCCAAATCGCTACCACCACCACAGTGTGGACAGTAGTTCGTCTTCAAATAAAGGTATATCTCGCGGCTTGCATGTGTGCGTGCGTCGACCGTACGCGTCGCGAGCCACCACAAGCAAACTCAACAAGTCACGTTAAGTCGGTTTAGTCCGGCCGCACCGTGGCCGCGTTTGGTTGTGTGCGTTTTAATTATCGAGCGACGCGTATCGACGCTACCCTATCGCCCGAGCGGCAATAGGTATCAGAAACTCCTAAAGCTGGAGACTACTGTTCTATTTATAAATAGAAGACTTATGTATAGTATAGTATAGTATACTAACTCTTTAATCTGCAGCACATCGCTGCAGGTCATGAGATTGCAACTGTCAATGGGCCTTACATTCCACTTAACATCAGGTGAAAATTCGGTATTCATTGCAAAGTCGACGAGTTAGTTTATCACCGGGCTTTATCTAAGCTACGCAATGTATAACATGACGCACAGATGCTCGTTTAACTTTTCCATTCCCTTCCCCATTGATTGCGAAGGTAGTGTATTTCAAAACGATACATAAACTTGCCAGTGTTATTAACACTCACATTAAATCAAATATTTATAGGTACAGTCAGGGTAAAAAAAGGTTCCTCACTTTTCGACTCTATTTCAACTCTGTTAAGGTCCAAAAGTGACGAACCTTTTTTTACCCTGACTACACATTAATAAATTAAAATTTCATCATCGGGAATTGGGTGAAAAACTGGCATCACTATTATACCTACTCGTGGTTCAGTACCCTTACCATGGGTTACCAATTACCGTACTCGCTAGCGACTCGAATGCTCTGTTCCTCACAGACCTCGCAGTATTTTTATAGAGAAGCCAAATTCAGACCGGATTCAGTTCCTGATTAACTTCTCACTTGACTCTTGCATTCGTGTTGTGCAGTGCATACCTATTAACTGTATTATCACTAAGAAACAAGGTCGAAACCCGTACGTATAGAGAAGTAGTCCTTGCGTCCTTGCAGTTCATGTTAAGCTTGTTGGTCAAGTGAGTTCAACAACTATTTAAAAGTGAAACCTAGCTAAACCATCAAGATGAAACTAGCTGTAAAAACACGTCCAAATAAGTCCATTCGTTTGAGAGCTACGATGCCACAGACAGACAAACAGACGCGTTAAACTTAAAAGACCTTTTTTTTGTCCGGTTTTAAATGTCAGTACTCTCTGAGGCCCTACTCCGAAAATCGAAGTTCGAAGTTGGCTCCATCCCTTTCCCTCGATTAAGTCTCGAGTGACGCGTGACAGGGACCCGAAGTTTCGAAGTTCGTAAGCATCGTGGCCTAATGTCAAAACATTTCGTCACAGCAAACAAACACAGCTTGGAATAAGCTCAAGCCTAGCCTAAGCCCTACGCATTGCGTAATACTGACACACAGACAGCGAAGTGTCATTACATCTAAGATGGCGTCACAAAGGAGAGGTCGTCGCGCGCGCATACCGCACAATAGCTTTCGTTCCGCCGGCTTTGCTTTGCTAGTGATGTGTACATAACATATCGATAATTAAAGTTAACGTACTTGAACATTGTATTATTAGCTGTATTGTTTTGTTTCGTGTTTATGTTCATTGTGTTTTTGCTTGGAAAGGAGTTTTACAGGGAAGTGTATGGTTTGATGTGACTTAGGATTTGGTATTGGATTGCTTTGACGTTTGCACAGAGTTTGAAGGCCAAATAGGCTGCATATCATCCTGATAAATGAATGTGTAGAACTCTAGAGGATCTGTGGGACTTGTGGGAGTACTGAGAAAATTATGCGCAGACGAAATCGTTAGAAAAAGTTAGTTCGTTTAGTATTAATTTGTAAAACATTTTGATTTATTAAAGCGATTGTTAATAATCTAAAGATAGGTAGCTGGAATGAAATGTAGATTGCTCAAGTTTAATAGTTATCAATGTAGGCATGTCTACTTAACATAGATATGTAAAATATCTATCCTCATTATTTATTACGTTGTAGAAAATGATTATTTGATTAATATTATACGTTCAGGTAAATCGTAAAAGTGATAAGAGAATTTGATTGCAATCAGTGTTTTATTTCCTATAAATACCAGAATAAGCTGATTGGATTCCACAGCGTTACCAATATTGATAGATTTTAGGGTTCCGTACGTACCCAACGGGACCTTACTAACCCTCCGCTAACTTTCTATCAGTCCGTCTGTCTGTCAGCGTTTCTATCAGACAGTTGGAATTTTCATAGAGTGTGTACCTGTTTCTACTGTTGCTATTCGCACTTGGCTTAAAGGATGCTCAGAGACCTAACTTCAAGTCCAAGTGCTGTAGGACTTTGGTACGCACGTTACTGAATTTGTTTATTATTTCAAATTATTTATTGTAACTTTAATTATTTGCAGGTAAATCAAATGATGACGACGTGATACCGAGACATTTAGTACACTAGTAAGTAATGTTTGTATGTATTTCTCGTTTCCCATTCAATTAGTTACACACATGAGATATCAAAGACGTTAGTATGACTAAAACATTAAAACTGTGAGACAAGGCGGTTTTCAATTACTGATTTAATATATTTCATTTAAAAAAACGAATGTACCTACTTAATCGTATTCCCAAAATTTCGTGTTTTTACTTATATTCCAAAGTTAACATGGTAAATATTGACCTTTTTATACGTGTTACCGTGTTAAAACTTTATATACCTTGGAAAAACTAATGTTATGTATTCTTACTTTTTAATTTAATTTTTTATTAATCGATATGATAATACATCCCTAGCGATCCCGACAAGTTATGAAACGTTTGAAAGACTTTTACTTTCTGCGCATGCGTTATCCAACAAGCCTTTTGCTATACTCAGACACTATACAATAGGAAGTCGTCTTTATACTACCATTCACTGCCAGCCTCTTTGATTTCTAAACAATATTGACCCGATACGGTGTCGACTGAATGTGTCAACAGGTTATGGGCCCGATTATGTGCGATTACGTGTTAACCTCTCAAGGCTGATTGCTTTGTGTCGTACAAATGATTGCTCCAATTTTTTTATTCAAGTGTACGAACAGTTTGTATGTGTAGTGAGCTGTTTTCATTGCTCTTTGTGTACTAAAATATGTGGGTCAGTTTCGTGTATACAACCCGTTCTATAACGTTTTTTGTTTCTATTGTGATTCTCGTGTTTTATTGTATTAAAATGGGTCAAAACACTACATAAAGTGTGCATTTGATTGACGTAGTTAGACAAATCAGCTGTTGATAACTGATGATAAGTTTCGGACATTGTACCGGAGTTGTTAGTAGGTACCTATCTATCATTTATTTGCAAGTCCAGTGCAATGTCGATATAGCTAAGCTACTTAAATATTATAATGTAATGACTCTTTTGCTTTGTTATGTTATAAATTCTCAAACGACAGATGGACAGATATAGCTGTCAAAATTATTACTCCCCGTTTTTTTATCGATGACGATACGTTAACGTTACTTTACTCGACGGAAGGTAAAAATCTTGGCAATCATTGTAAGTTAAAATTACCGTACTCGCTAGCGATTCGAAAGCTCAGTACTTACCATGAGTTACAATTACCGTACTCGCTATCGAGTCGAATGCTCTGTAAGAATACTTGCAAGGTCTGCGAGGGACAGAGCTTCGACTCGTTAGAGAGTACCTTAATTGTAACTCTTGGTAAGGGTACTAACCCTCGCACTCTATTACAATACTGTGAGGGACAAAGCATTCGACAGTACAGGGTAGTGATTCTGTAAACAACGCCGGTATGCGGACTGTCGAGTGATATCCAAGCGGCGAGATTAAGTAGTCCCGTCAGTGCGAACAAAACACATTGTAGCGCGTGCATTTTCAATTAAGCAGCCTTATACGTTCGACCCATCGTGCTGCTAAATTGAAAATGCACGCGCTACAATGTGTTTTGTTCGCACTGACGGGACTACTTAATCTCGCCGCTTGGATATCACTCGACAGTCCGCACGACCGGCGTTGTTTACAGAATCACTACCCAGGAGCAAAGTTTGGATATGCTTGGATTTTAATCGCGCGAAGGAACGGTATGTTTGTTTATATTTTGCTTTTAAGCTCGAAGGAAATGACGTCAGCACGCATGCGGAAGCTTCCTCTACTTTGAAACCATACGCGACGTTCTTTTATAAGAACCTACCTACGTCAACCGTTTTCAGAGAAATAGGGAATAATAATAATTCAATACAAATTATTTTTATCAGAACACGTTTTAAAAAAAACCTGTTGGCAATTAAGTGGCACGCTTATAACAGCTGGTTTTAATAATACCTACTGCTGTTACCAACGATTACAAAATACATGTACATACATACATTAAATCACGCCTGTTTCCCAGAGGGGCAACACTACTTCTTACCACGTGCTATGATCCTGACAAATCTCTTTCGCTTCTTTCACATTCATACATCGAGTCATGCATGCACGTTTTCGGGTACCTTATTCGGCCCTTTTCCAGTATTTCTCCGATTTGATTCGAAAAAGTATGCCTAGGGCGGCCCCTTGCACCCGTCCCACTCATTTTCGCTCAATATTTCTCTTTCGTCAATCGTCTTTCATCCATCCTTTCCAAATGACCGAACCATCGAAGCATGCCCTTTTCAATCTTAGTCACTACATCTTATTTTGTAAAATATTTAACTAATAATGATCAATGTCAATTGTTCGAGTGCTGGTGGCGGTGTCTGACAATCAGCAGCTGACATACAATTTATTTTAATTTTATTACAAGCTTTCAATTAACTTGCAATGTACATAATGTATCTATGTAAGGGTGAAATCTTGCCAGTAAAATTTGACCCGCTTCCCGGTGTCCGATGAACCTGAAATTTACATACGCCTTTAGTTCTGATGACAATACAATAATTATAGTACCATAGAGCTGATCTGATGATGGACTCAGAGTGGCGATAGCAACTCCTAAATTACACATGATAAACCCGTCGTGTTAGGGTTTGTTATATAAGGAGTAGTATATAAGCAAACGATTTGACTCATTCAAAATTATGCAAATATATTTTAAATGCAGAAACCTTCCAGGTGTTCTTATACCTATCTCTTTTTAAATGCTTAAAATATTCGCAACTTTTGATCTTTGGCCTCTGAAAACTGTTTAAAAATAAGATTTATATATACCTTTGACATCTGTTAAAAAAAACAAAGCGTCAAAGGGGTCGTATACGAAAAGATTTATACCTTTTGTTTATCACGATGTTAACGTCATGTCACGTCAATGTGAATCCTGAGAAAGGAAAAGTCTGGTAAATAATTATATGTATAGGCGCTTTTATAAGCGAGACTTCCCGCAGACTCAACCTGGGGTCTTTTTTTATAAAGCTACAAATTACAATTTACAGGTCACAAGTTTCCATTTGTCACAACCTCGACCAATGACGACCAGCCATTTGAGCACTGTTGCCAGTTTAGACCTGTAAAGGTAGCTTTATAAAACGTGACGCAGGAATCGTTTATCCCGGCCCTACCGGTTTTTTTTGGCATCGTATCATTATCTAATATATAAAATTCTCAAAAGTGTTTGTGACAAAACTCCTCCGAAACGGCTTGACCGATTCTTATGACATTTTGTGTGTATTCATCGGGTCTGAGAATAGGACGAACATTATATTTCCTAAGGTTTGTATGAAACAAATAAGTACTATCCGGGCGACGCCGAGCGCGGACAGCTAGTAATATATAAAGTTCAAAATAAGTACATAGTGGGTTTATTCCTGAACCCGTAGCTTTCAGTTTTTTTTTATATTTATAGCTCTAGAATCCCTTAGGTTAGGTAAGGCTTGTTTTATAACATTCCTGAAATATTACGGCTTTAGAAAGAAAAACATTGTGTATTATGTATGAAGGATCGGAAATTCGGTACGATATTTATCTAAAGTTAGCAAAATCCCGGAAAAACTTAAGCGAGTATTTCAATAATGTAGTTTCTGGGATTCCATGATTCTACAAAACGTTTATATGAATTATTTTACATGTCAATTTGGGCCTCAAACTTCGTTAGGTTAGGTAAGTATCTATTTTTGACGCTAACTAAGTATTTATGTTCAAACCGAACAAAAAGGCTTTATTTATATAATACTAGCGACCCGCCCTCGCTTCGCTTCGGTTTATTTGAGTTTTCTATAACACACGTACATAAAACTAAATTATAATTATACATAAAAACCTTCCTCTTGAGTCACTCTATCTACTAAAAAAAACCGCATCAAAATCCGTTGCGTAGTTTTAAAGATCTAAGCATACATAGGGACAGACAGGCGGGAAGCGACTTTGTTTTATACTATGTAGTAATGATTGAGGCTGGCATGCTGGCTAAAAGTAGAAAGATTTGATGGGGACGTCGAAATGGTGGTATAAAAAAATGTGAATGAAAATTATTCATGTAGTTTATTCACGTACCTAATAAAAATATTTAAAACCTAATTTATGTTTTACATGTATTGCGACCGTAACGGAAACATTGGCATAAAAAAATTATACTAAATTTCGTGGAGTTTATAAATTATAATTCGAACCTAACGAAACCTATGTAATCATACAAATGACTACCTATATATCAAACAGATATTTCACCCGTATTCACAAACGTCACTATGAGGTCTCACAGTGCTCACGAACGCACAGGGTGGTTCAAATCGTGTCAGAAACAAAAGGTCAGTCAAACAGGACCAATCACAAAGCTGTATTGAACGCAGTGCGTTTACTCAGTGAAGGATCCCTTAAGTATTGTTTGTGAATACGGGTGAAAAACGTTTAAGTAGTTTTTAATCTGTTATCGTATTGTCAACGTTTTGATCGCTACTAGGCTGTAATGGCGGCTGCGTTAAAAACAAACAATAACAATAACAGGTCGAATACGGTTTGGATTTTACCGCATAGTAAAGAGGGAAATAGAGGGGAGTAGGTAGGTATTTCCTATTGATTGTATGTGTGAATGTATGTGGGAACTCGCCAGGCGAGCTGGGAACCAGTCACCTGTGTCCTCGATTCAATGGTAAAATGGTCGATATCCATCGGAACTGACGCGTTTCATAAATAATAGTGTAGGGTGTTTTTACGTAGCTACGTATAATTTTCAGTCATGACATTCAGACATTCATATTATTAATTATTAAACATACATACATACATTAAATCACGCCTGTTTCCCAGAGGGGTAGGCAGAGACCACTTCTTTCCATTTGCTACGATCTTGACAAATTTCTTTCGCTTCTTCCATATTCATACATCGAGTCATGCACGCACGTCGGTTTCGGGTACTTAAGATTCGGCCCTTTTCCAGTATTTCACCGATTTCTTTTTGTGTAGCGGTTGAAAATGCCATTTTGATTCGGATTTTTGGAGCTACTGCACACATTGCCGCTTGGATATTTTAATTTTACCAGTAGTAACGATAAGATATCAAATTAGAGAACGAAAAGTAATGAATAAGTAATTACAACATAAACTCATGTAGGTAATTGTGTTTGTTTTGTCTAAATATTATTTAATGGTTCAATAAACATTCAACTCATTACTAATTGCAATTAAGACTGCACCGAGCAAACGCCGAGCGTCCAGTGGCGCCCTCATTACTATTATTGTGTTTTCTAATTATTTAAAGAATTTCCTTGCAATCAGTCGATACGTTTTTGTAGTGCAAGCAAGAACACAATTTATGGAATACGTAACAAACTTTACTAACAATTACCCTTTGAGTAGTAAGCTTAACGGGAAAAGGTCGCTACTTTTGAAGGTGAATTGTTATTAAACTATGCGATATAACCTATAAGTTGTGTTTTCATTTGTAGTACAAAAACTTACCGTCCAATTCCAAGATAATATTTTAGTTTATTAGTTTATTAGAAAACACTGTACATCCGGCGTACGCTCGGCGCAGTCTTAATAAAAGTTAGTAACCGACGTACTCAGAGATGTCAATTAAATTTAATGATTGTTTAGTGCCGTTTTGTCTTTATTCTATTGCTATAGAATATCCACGGCAGTGTGCAAGAGATGCAGTACCTAACGTCATTTTGAACTAAGGTTTGGGAAGGTCCGAAGCCATTCTAATCGTTTCTGTCGTTAGTGCGCTGGAATTGGCGGTTATGGTTATGTGGTATCTAACTTCTCGTTACGCTCGTTGGGAATCAAGTATGTATTAGTGACCTTATTTCTTAAGTGAGGGGGTTCAATTTGCTTTGACTGTCAAATTGCGCATACGTCCTTTTTATGTAGAAGGGCAGTATACCCGTATCTAAGTCCGAAGTTCTGTTTCCCAATGGTGTCGTTTGTCCGAAAGTTCATAAGTTAGAAAATTCGGACAAATGAAATAACTAAGAGGCGTAAAAGTCGATACTTGTTTTTGTAGTCGATTGTCTAGCTCGCCATCAAGTGAATTGTTTGAAATTACAGGTTCATGCGCTGCCGTCCTACCAAAGAAGGCATCTAACTGCAATGAAGTAGTCGAACCATTCTATACTCTATTGGTAACCATATTAAATTTAAAATGCTTCTACTATTACTGTACAGTTAGCCGCCGTTTGGTAGGACGGCAGTGTGGCCAACGACCCGTGCTCACAGTTGCGGTGGTATTCGAGGATTCATGTCTGAAACCATTCAAATTCTCTTTGCCACCAATCTGACAATGACAATTCACTCTACATCTTCTTTTATCGCCTCTCCAATCTCTATCACTAAAGGTTGGCAGTTATACTCTTTAATTTCAATTGCTGATGAGTTGATGAAATAACGGTCTTATGCTACACTCAGGAGCAAAAATAACGGGTCAGAGTGCGTTTTTCGTACAAACGAGGCTATTTCGAAGCCTTGGTTCCTTGCCAGGGGTTGTTTTGAGGGAGGTTTAGTGGTGGATACTCCAAGGTTCAATAGAGGAGGTGGAAAGTTCTTGGGATACCTAACTGATCGCACAATCAGTTACCACCACAGGGAGAGAGTTTGGGTCAGCATTTGGATTTCCATATTTTTTTTGCTATTTTAGATGTTTTTCTGAACATGCATAAATAATTCCGGCGTTTACCGCAGATTCAATCAGTTGGGTATCCTAGGAAATAGCCTCTTTAGATTGAAAAAACCCACTCTGACCCGTTATTTTTGCTCCCGAGTGTACATTAAATTTATTTCCGAACGTTACTCATTGTACACTTGAAAAAAATACTCATTGTAGTAAGTTGTGTAGATCCTAGGGGTATTATTTTAGATTTTTCTACAGGTTTTATTATCGAACAGTTTTTAACTCGGCCGTCGTTACTGACAAGTAAGTGACGTTATGGTAACGTTGATGATACGATAACATATCAAAAGCAATTAGGTTTAGCCCGAGTAAAATACAGCCCCAGGCTTTATTCCGTAAAGATTTGTGGAGCTACAACAGGTCAGTTGCTTTCCCAACAAAAAATTAGAATGTATTTGTATGTAGTATTCTATGATATGGGCCAGATCACACAATAAATAATTCCACAGATGGCGCTCTTCGTAACAAAACAACGAATATGCATACTCATTTGCTTCCCTTTCCATCGCATAATTCGATATCTGACGCAACCCAACTCTCACAAAAGTGCACCCCCAAATGCAAACTGATGTATCCTACTTGTAGCTTTGTGGGAATGATGTATGGGTTGACATTCTCGTAAGTAGCTAGATTTTGAGTGATAGAAAAGATAAACGTTAGCAGCGATTGCATTTTGGCTACAGCCCCAGGGTTATACTCTACGGACCCAGTCCTAGGGAACCCCAAACCTGCTGCTTCAATATTACGTCCGAATCTACGTAACCTTGCAGATACCGCATCGATTCACGTCGTAATTATACATACAAGTTCGTAATTATGCCCCATTATCTCGTAGACCGCCAGTCGCTCGGATAACGTCGACGCAGTAGGACGTCCAGCAAACTCGCGGCTTGCCATTCATTGTCAATCGTGATAAAAGTGCTTGTGGTAATCTGTGCTTTATCTAAAGTGCTTAAAAGGATTTTGATTTTTGGTAAGTTTTTTCGTTGTGTGCGCGGTTTTTTATGTTCTCGATCGCCTTGACAGAGTTTTGATGATGATAGAGTCAATGTCATTGTTCGCGTAGAGTTTTATAGTTTTGTGATTGCAAAAGCGTATTATTTTATTGGCGTTCGCGGTTTGTTGTGAGGTTTGGTTTCTTAGCTTTGAAGGTATTACATTATTTTTTAAAGAAACTGTTCTTTGATTTTTTTATAAGTGATTTTAATTATTTATTTTTTTGAATAAATAATAAAGTTTATTAAAATGTTTGCTTAAATTTTAAGCCATCATAATGTTGAAAATTATATGCATAGTTTAGTTCATTCATAAAGCGGTAATTCTAATGTTACAAGGCTGTTTTTTGTCTACAAATAATAATTAAAAGTAAATCAAGAACCTGACTGGTGAATATTATGATTATGACACCTTTATAATTTTATTATAAATTGATTGGAATATCCGAGTTTTAGTTACATACCAACATACATAATACACAAAATGTTGAACTTAATACCCTTTTTTTAATGAACGCAGTCGGGTGAAAAATTATTTACAAATATTGATATTTTATCCTCAATAACGCACAGGTTCATATTTCCGTTACTCCGTTCTTTGTTTCAAAAGTTTCAAGACTTTTCACTTTAGCTAAGTAAAGGTAAACAAAGTTTATGTTCTGAGAACTAAGTGGCAACTTTCTTCTAGTTCCGGTGAAAGGCGGTAGGCTTTTTCGGCCACCGGTTTTCGCTGCTCACTGTTTATCTCGGCTTGACATTATTTAAGCAGCCTGTCAAACTTGACATTAAAAATACTCGTAGACCGATTGTCACTGTTGTTTGTGTGTTTGTTTAATACATATACCTAGTTGTTGTTGTGTTTCTATTGTATACTAGTTTTTTTTTGTACCGATCCGATTGATACCAAACAAGATCATCCTCTATGTTATTCTGAAGATTGCAAAAAAAAATCGGTCTATTAATTTTGAAGTCCATAGGGAACATACATGCATCGATTTTATACATACATATTATATAGATTTCAATAGCTGTTATTGATAACATCCTTTTATTAAGATGCACATTTTTCATAACGTCATTTAACAAAGTTCTAACGTTATTATACTGAAGTATTTTATTGGCTTTATACAAAAAATGTGTACCTACCGTTAAAATCGTATTAGAAATTAGGCCATAAACCCGTTAGATGCTGCGTCTACGCGTCTCTACTCTCACTTTTGGTAGATCAAGTGGAGTAGCTAACTGGGTGAATTCAATAAATGCAGTATATTTTTTTTAAAGCGCGAACAAATTTTCTTTAATACCATTTTTGACCGTTAATATAGTAATGACTAAGGCTTAGTGACTAAGTCAAAAGTAGAACTTTGTAAAGAGGCAAAAATTTTCTTTGCCTTTAAAGAATACTAGCTGTTGCCCGCGACTCCGTCCGCGCAGAAAAATAAAACAAAGCCTATGTTCATCAGGGACAATGTAGGATTCTAATGGTGAAAGAATTTTTCAAATCGGTCCAATAGTTTCGGAGCCTTCAATTCAAACAAACAAACAAATCTTTCCTCTTTATAATATTAGAGTAGTGGACAATAAACATTTATTTTTAATGATATTTAGCCGAAATATGTATGACAATCACAAATCCAGAGATTACCTCCTTACAACGTCACAAACTTTACCTCTTTACAATAGTATAGATAAAGATATAAGTACCTAATCAATATAATTTTTGAGAAAACTAGTAGTAGGTAGTAATTGTTAAATTGGTTCAAATTAAAGTTTTTAAGGTACATTGCTGCTGTATTAAGTGACTCACTGTGAGTTTAAGTTGTCCGGTGTCGTCGTTTTGAAAAAATAACTTCATCAAGCTTTCATTCCAAATGCTGATTCAATAAATGTGCGTTAATATAAACATATAATTAAAACACAAGTCGATTACCTAACCGTGGACAAGTTATATTTAACGGTACCCATTAATCTTGAACTTTATTAAAAAACCTTGTAACACATTAAAACCAGACCTCCTGGTTTCCATACAAACCTGAACCTATACGGAGTTCTCGGCACTTACCCTATCAACCCTTTCACCGCCCATGACGCACAAGCGCGTCGAAAATACAAACTAACTACGATCGTAACAAGCCTTGCGGCGACCTTGACAAAACTCTTTTGTAACCTCTTTTACATACTCAATGTCGGTATCTATAATTTCCATATAAATAAGCCCTATATCGTGTTCTTAGTTGTCAAGAGTTTATTTCGAAACCGGTTAAATTTGAATAAGTGAAAGTGTACGTAAATCTCAACAACAGTAGAGCGATTATCACAATTATTGTATTTATTGGTATTATATACGTTATTTGTTTGTAATATTCGGTTACGTCAAGTGTTTCCCCTTCGTGCGATCGGTCGACCGGTCAATCGGCCCAATGCGATTTAATTTTCCCTTTTAATCGGTGTTAAATTAGTATGGCAAACGGGAAAAAAATATTTTTTTCTAATGGTGTTTTATGAGTGTACTTTTTTGGCTTACTTGGCAAAAAATTTGATTGCTACTTTAAATAATACTAAAGCATTGAATATTTTATTAGAGCTGCTTCGTAATTTTGTGTAAAAAACACATTATAATACAAAACAATACAATAGGTTTACAATAGAAAAAAACCACGTATCTTTGATTGACAAAACAATTATTTTTACTTGAGGATAAAAAACAAGCTGCAAAAAAAGGAAAAGATTAATAAAGAGCATAAATTTGAATTTCAAATCTGTAAACCTGTTCTAAGGACAGATGGCGCTAGCGAGATTTAATTTAGTGTCAAGATAACCTCCGCGGAGGTCTCGAAATAGTTGTGAACTTTTTGGAATTTATTTTTTATGTCAAGAGCGTGTTATTAGTTTATTACACGTGAATGTGTTTTTTAAATAAATTTAACCTTTACAAGGTAAATGGAATGGATCCATTTAGATCTCATCAAAAAGACGATAATAAAATTGAACATCGCAAGCATCGTTAGAACTTGCATATAAAGGCAAGTGTAGTCATTTAATTATAGATTTATGTTCTCCATTCGGCGAAGTATAATAATAATGCAGGTAGCAGGTAGGTATTGATATGTAAAACAATTACTAAGGCTAATGTTGTGTTATTAATTTTATTATGCTACTTCTTGCATTCTACGAAGAGAAATAAATCAAGGATCCGATATAATTGAAATAAGCTATTAAAATATAAAGTCAAAGGTGACACGAGTATAAGTCTTATTCAAAGGAATTAAAATAAAATAATATGTCCAAAAAAAGGCTCATACTTATTACTAATTTGATTTGATGTTATTTTTAGTGTATACAGGATGGATTTTGAGTTTCTGGGAAAAATACAGTTAATTGGGATTTTGATATTATAGCCAGAGATATATTTGTGTCCGAGGGGCATATATAGATGCATTATACTTCGCGAGTGTAAAAAGATTTCATTAAACAATTAATCATGACCATTTATTAAGATCGACCTTACAAAATTATTCCTGGTTGGTTATTTTTGTCACAAGAAGTTCTCGCTGCTTCTGGTTTTTAATATAAATTCGATTGGGATTGGGAAATTAGTCTAAATTATTCATCTAAATAGTGCTAAAAATAGTTTTGATACTTGTGATACTTATTATGTAATACAATGTATTTTTTAGGCAAAGGCTTTTATTGGGTCCATCTGCAATTATTATACTACGAAACTCTACCTGTACAATGAATAAATAATATCGGAAAGTTTCAATATAGAACAAGCTATATTTATAAAACATAACTATCGCTGTTTTATGGATAATTACATAAGTTACATCGTATTCTACTTAGCAGTACTTTACTTTTGAAAATAACAAATAGTAAAGAAGATATGATTTTAAATGGCTGTCCTGGAAAGTTTGCAAAATGCACGATAACGTTTTACGAAAACAAGAAGAGAAAAATGTTGCTTTCGCGCAGAATAAGTAATATTTAGGTACGTTAATGGTTTTTATAGGTTAGTACTGCGTGGTCATTTTGATACTTGATGTTTTTTTTATATATTTGTTTCAATAAGAATGAGACAAGACGAATAAACGACGTTTGACGTGGGTTAACAATCGACTTTTTTGTTGCCACGCAAAGGGTTCTTACGAAATCTCATTCTCATCTTTGATTTGCTATACTCTAGTAAAAGTAAAATAATAAGTTAATCATATGATATTAATGGGTATTATGACAGGTGTCAGAATTAACTTAATACCTTCCTTTTACTATAAGAGATGATTAACGTCCATTTTTAGAAGGCGGATAAACCAACGTCAATTGTAGATGGACTGCAGCAATCTAGACTGTTATTTAATTACTACTCGACGGAAATAGCCTTTGTTCGACGGGTCATGGCGACCCAGGTGTGTTGGGAAAGGTTACTGTGATAAAAATACTTTATGCACTTGTAATTATAATTATTTATCACATATTTATTTATTTTTCTGTCAGTTTATTGTTAATGATTGGCCTAGACGAGCAAGAGCTGCCCTCTCTCTTTCACCCTTTTGTTGTCATAACAGCGACGAAATAAATTGAGATCGGATTTAAGAGTTGATGATGTATAGTATATACAATACCGCTACGGAACAGCTTCAGAAATATTGAATACTGTTTCAGACTTTCTTGAGTGAGATCCCCGTCTCAAGATACATTTTAATTGACAGTTTTCTATGACTTGATGTTAAATTTGAAACACTTGAGACATCGCACTCAAGACCAGTTTTTCTGACAGTTAAAGCTTCAAAAGAAACAGTCTCAAAACGATATAAATTTAGTACAACCATAATATTTGTTATTCAACTGTTAAACTTTTCCATCAAAACATTCATTCCTTCCGTGATAACACAGACTATCAACGAGAATTCAACTCAATTAATCTTCGTACTAGATCGTTATTTCAACGGCGTTCTACATTGAATGTAAACAAGGCAATGCAGCCGGACCCGAGTGGATTACGAAATACAAACATATATATATTTATGTATACCTACTTGTATCGTACGGCCTTCGCAGTAGTAAGCAAAATATAATACAGTCAGCAATGAATTATAAATTATGAATGAGGAACGCAAATTCTTAAGTACAATACATTGCACTTAGTGTCAAAGTTTGGCGTACCTATCTATAAGCTACAGCTGTTTATATTCACTTATGCCTAATGCAACAAAGGCAAGATCTTCAATGAGTTCTACGGCATACCAGACCTCACAGGCGAGTTTGCAGCTCGCCGTCGTAGAATTTTTCAGAATAAAACTCCTGGTCACGCAACCAACACTTGTAGGGTAGTGACAGAGAGAGAAAGAGAGAAACTTCTTCTTTGCGGGTGAACTAGCTATCATATTTATAGATGATTTCAAATGTTTTCCTAAGGTTCAATTTGAGGTTGATCTTAAAAATATAATGAAGATGCAATATATTAAAAACTCAAAAGGCTCCCAAACTGTAAGACAAGTCTGTAAGACAAGACTGACAATTATTTAACGGTTTTCTCCTTCAGTCCTAGAATTAATACGGCTAAGGGAAATTAACTTGAGATCACCTACCTGGCACGGCAAGTAGGATAGGCCTTCGGTGCCGAAACGAGAGCTCTTCCGCTAGCTGTTTGTTTTCCTTCTCGACTAGGAGATGACGTCATACGTCCTTGCCTAGGGTTCCTTGTAGATGAGAGAGCATAGTTGAATCACAAAGATACTATTGTGTTTTTTACAAGCTTTTAATTAACTTGCTTCGTGCGAATGTCGGTCATTCCGGTTCAAACATTGCGAGTCAATTTTAAACCTGTCCCGTTAACATAATGGCCTGAATTTTGAAATAAATCAGTAAAGCTGGGAATAATGTTATGTTATCGTATCTAGGAGCTGACCTGATGATGAGGTCGGTTTCCGCTTTGGGAACCCGTTGTTCCCATTTTTTTTTTGGTCATAATGTTATTGTTAAGATAATTATTGATAGTTATAATTTTTATTTCGCTGGGAAAGTAAAGTTTTCAGGATTTCTAAAATAGGTTAGGCGTAGACAAGGCTAGGTTAGGTTAGGTTATGAAAATCGTGTAAAAGTAACAGTTTCTTGAAAAAAATACGTTATGACTTGCGATAAGTATGACATTACATGTACATTATGACTAAAAATAATTATGGCAGACGATATTGACCCCTCCTTTGTACTTAACGCAAAACCCACCAAATTAGGATTCGTTATTTTGATCTTGATTTGTAGATGAAGGCCTGTACAAAAAAGTACAGTCGACGCAATCGAGTTATACTGCACGTAAGCATGTACACAAGAAATGAGACGCATTTGGGTAAATTTAACAATGAGTAATTGTTGTATTGTACCACACGGAAATTTGTCTCGCCTCGTCTTTAACGTTCATGACGCATACGGAGCGTCAAAAGTCCACAAATAACGACCATGGTCGCTGAGCGTGTTAAGTAAATGCGGGCTTTGAGCTGATACACGAAGACTTTGCTTTTATTATTATTCAATGTTATATTAAAAATATGTTTACTACTTGTGAACTGTCGACCTCATGCCATAAAATCCTTACGTACAAACAATAAAATGACGTGTTTGCACTTGACCCGGCTTGATCCCTGACATGTTCTGTGATGTTCTATTCTCTTCCGCTAGTGTAAAGGACAATTACAAGCTTTTTTAAAATCTTCCATGAGCTCTGAGCATGCATGAATGTCATATGGTTTATACATACTAGCGATTCACTCGCTGTCGCTACGCTCAAGAAAATTGTTAAGAAAGTACATGCATTGCCAAATTAAATTCCACATGCTTTATTTAATAGACATACATACATACATAAACTCACGCATTTATTCCCAGAGTGGGGTAGGCAGAGCTACAGAATTACCAACAACTGCAATAATTTGTTAACAATTCTGTAACCACATTTTGCACTTTTAGGCTAAGATGTTTACCAGTGTATTAGTGACAGGTTGCAAGCCCATCGCCTAACAGTACTATACGCCTTTATTCCCTTAGCCGTCTCTTACGACATCCACGGACATGGAGTGGCACTATTCTAACCCGGCAACCACACGGTTAATAGATATTTAATAGATAAAAAAATAAATTCAATTCGTTTTACAACGCAAATATAATTTACAATTTATTTAATTTACATTCAGATTTCAGCCATGAGTTAAAAAAATATATATCATGCTAACCTAGGGTTTCATCCGTGGACGGAGGGATGGACGAACGGATGTTATGGATGTGAACTTTTAATTTGATTTAACAAATCGATGGATGCAAAATCGGCCATCGATTTGATCCATATTAGGATATAATTATTTTAGGTACTTGCGCTGTTACTTTGATGTTAAAAATGCATGTATTGTAGTAATGTTTACGATTTTACAAGTACCTACTTATAAACAACTTAACATCTTAGGAACATTGAAATTTATGTGCAACACATAATAATAAATATTACAACATCTTAATAACTGTGGATTGAGTACTGGTACCTGGTAAAATTCTGGTTCACGGAATTGGATGGATGGCATTCATGTTTTATGAAATCATGACCTTTGTTAAGATCGATACGTTACGTTCCATACTTTTCTTTCCCTATAATAGGTACTTCCATCCCCAATTACAACTCCTTGTGGGACCCTCAATAGTTCAATGACAAACTAAAATATTATCACATTATACATGCCCATGAATGACATTATGCATCTCCCATTAAATATTGAATGCCTGCGTGCATGACCATAAACTAAATCTTAATACAGTTATATAAGTTAATGCAATCGCATCTTCCGGAGATTGTTAGGTAACATTTTATCTTATAAAGTGGATCATCAAATTGTGGATTAAACATATGTCACTTTCGAACCAGTATGTAAGTGCGAAAGTGACAGATACTTTATACACCGCGATAAAGCTGGCCATGGCCATAGCCATAGCCGAGTAACCTCGTGAGGCCCAACGGCAACGTCTTAAATTTAGGACATTTGTCAAAGTAACTTTTAAATTTAGTTGACTGACACAAGATTATTTTTCGAACTAACGAAATTTGACGTGGGCCTCACGAGGAGTAAACCACAGATCAAACAAAGAATTTATAATGTTCTCTTAATTTGTAATCTAACAATGCAGCACAGGTAAGCAGCGTAACAACTGCATTATTACAGTATCATCCTGCCAGCACAGAATTCTGTTATTCTATTATTTTGTTAGTTATTTGTATGTGTGATGAATGAAAGGAGTTTGAATGTGCAGACGTAAAAAAAAACTTAGGCGGATGTTTCTCTTAGGACCAAAATCCTTACTGGAGAAGGGGGGGTACTGTAACAATGCAGAAAAAGTAAGCAGCGTTACAACCATTGTTACAGTAAATACTTATATGTTGACTTGTTGAGTGACGCGATCACGATATCGTATCTACAAGTTCTGCAACATTTTGATTAAATTTACTTTTTACTGACCATGACGCATACGTGTCGTCATGATTCCATGAAATATTACCCGTGTAGAGAATAATAGTAGGATGTATGAAACCGCATTATAATGATTGGCGATCTTTATCTGAAGGATAGGAGTTACATAGTTCAAAATTACAGCATATCGCAAGAGGAACTATAAAATGCGCCGGCACACGCGAGCCAATTATCTATTCTTCGTTAACAAAGGTTCTCGAAGATTCTTAGTGGGACACGCGTTGCGGTAGCGGAGCGAGTAGCGATTTCTATATACTACAAAAATTTCGAATCAAAAATATCCGTACATTACTTTGATATTTTGCAATGTATCGAAACGCAGTATAACTTTGCCAGAGCTTAGTCAGAGTTAGTTCAGGTTCAGGTTAGTATTCCAGCGGTCGCTTTGACTATAAGTTTTTAACTTAGGACATTATCCGATGCTTTTGCAGGGAGGAAAAACATCGTGAGGAACCCTACACATTCGAACAGCTATTAGCCAGCCATTAGAAGTGACTAACCCCTCTAACTTCTATAGAGAGGTTTTTTTTTTAAATTTATTACTGGTTTGATTATATGTTTGAGAACATGAAAAAATAATGAGTAGGTACGTATTTTTTTATATCGGCCCAAACTCATATTTTCTTAAAAAAAAAACGTTCATAGTTTTAGATTTTTCATCGTTGCTTTTTTTAAAGAAAATATTAGTTAAAAAAAAACCTCTCTATAGAAGTTAGAGGGTTTAGTCACTTTTCAGTACTTTGAAGGCCATTTTCTCCTAACAGGTTGAGTTTGGGCAGCTAAAAAAAAATACATGTCCGTTATTTTAGACTACTCTATAACATATATCAAAATGAATCAAATCGGAGTCGGACAGTTGGGTACCCTTCCTTGTAAGTGTGTAAGTGGGCCAATCTGTTGAAATATATTCAATTGATGCTCTTTTTGATTTAAGTGTTGTTTTTATTAACCCCCGAAACAAAAAGTTTAAGTTTGACGTGTAAGTGTGTGTGTGTGTCTGTGGCACCGTTGCTCTTAAACGGATGAACCGATTTGGATGCGGTTTTTTTATAGGTTTAATGAAAATCAGTTCGGCCGTTTAAGAGATATCAGCTCTGAAAGGAGGGGTCACCATTATATAGGGGTTTTGGTCTATGTCATTTGAAACAATGTTTCAGTAAAGTATGTTCTCTTTCAGTTTTGGTCAAGACAAATACATTTGTACGAATTAAATATACCTCATTGAATTGTAGCCCGGTCTGAGATATCTTAAAGATACAGTAGAATATATCTCATAGAAAATACTTAAAGATACAGTTAAGATACAGTTTTAAAGGCGTTTATAAATGTAAAGAAGCCAAACTAGTGCTGACAGCTCCACTTAGGAACCGCGCCAGCCTTAGCCCAGTTATAAGTTTTCCCTTTCTTGCAACAGCGTATAAAGGTCAGACAAGAGTGTGACCAGTATAAATATGACTAGACGCGGCCGCGGCTTTACCTTTACTCACAACCGTACATAACTTACATAAATAACCAGCATCAGCGTATATAGGGTGATGCTGGTTATTCTCCAAGTTCTCGAGGATTCAATTTGAAATTTGGAAACTGCTATATTACCGTCCTGAGTCGAGTAAAACCAGCCGGTGAACTATAAATTTTGAGAACACTCAAAGCCGTCAAAATTTGTAGTAATGGTTTGAATCATAGTATACTACGATAATGCTGCAGTAAACAGTCCTACAATTACGGAATATATGGTACATCGTGTTTCTAACGTTTGAATTTCGTATGTTTCATTCATAAATATAAAACCGATTTAAAAGTAGGTCATCATCATTTAGCACTGTTTGTCAGGTAAAGTTAATTACTGATTGTTTTATTTCCATGCATACATGCAGTTATTTTATATTTATTTGCCGGTGTTTTGCTGTACATTATCGGGTTTTACCGACCCCCAAGAAGCCTGATTTTACCAGGAAGGATGGATTACCGGTTTACGTCCCAACAATAGATACGGTTTCCATTCATGTTGAAAGGGTCTATATATACTCTCTGGTCCAAGCTAAGTCATTCACACCAGACTTAATTGCTGATTTGTCCACTAACATAAAATCATAATTTTTAATTTTAACTCTATGGCATAAGTAATTTTATCTCTCGATAATTATCTTACAATCGTTCATCAAACATACACAATAACATTGCCAATTAACGTTTGTGTCTCATACGAGTACAGTCAGAGTCGTATATACACGATCCCAAGATACCAATAATATCTACACGACTCTATGTCCTTGACAATAAAGTCTATGTACATGTCATATATTTGACGCGATAGCTGTATCGACAACTATGTTTTTTGACTGTACATGTTTGTGTGTAATCTCAGGTACATATCCTATATCAATTGCGACATACTTGTTTACACTGCACTTGAATATTTCGCAACTCGGTCCTACAGCCGAAATTAATTATACCTAATCGAAGCGTGGGCAATACTTAATGAAATATAAGGTGTGACCGTGGAATTAAGTACTTATAACAGGATTTAAATTATTTTACCGCAGCGTCACATATATTTGTTTAGCATCTGTGGTTATTTAGCGCTGCAATAGCAATTTAGAACATCCTTTGGGTGCGTATCTACTCACATAACTTTTTAAGTCCTATTATCGGAAGTCCGAAAATGTTTCTCATACCATTTTACATCATAATAATCACTCTTCATACTCTTCATAAATAAATTTAGTACTAACGATCGGAACTCATAATCATCAGAATTCATAACGCCAATATTAATGAAGCCGTACACTTTTCACAATTTCTTAAATATCTTACGTGTAATAAGGTTAGGTTAGGTTAGGTTAGATTTATAAAAAATCACAAAAAGTAACAGGACAGGACAGGTAGGAAATCAAAAAATAGGAATAAGAATTTTATGTGAGTCAATATGGACCCACATCCTTTATATAAACGCGGTCAATGTTGTAGTTGAAAAGAACACGCTGTTTGTTTTATTTTGCGACCTATTTTTTATGGCACTCGTTGCATGTAGTTGTGAGTTAAGTTGGCAAGTTTCCGTTGGCCCGAAGGAAATGCAAATTAGTTTTTAAGTCCATTCCTTGAATTAACTGAGCGAGCGAGATTGCTGCAATATTCTGGTCAAATTTACACTTAAATTAAATTTTACTGCCACGTTTTGTATTCGTTAAATTATCCATCACTTAAGTAGGTACCTACTTAATTTATAGATAGACATCAAAAATTAAAAATATTTTCCTTTGCTATATTTTGAGGTAAGAATTTGCGGTTACCAATCAGTATTTTTTTATATTTTAACAAACCTTAGACTATGACTTTGTGCGCTTTCTTGTTTTATCATCAGAAAATGTAATTTTATCCAACACAAAAACTATCCTATGACTAATCTAATTAAATTACACATAGGTACTCCTGCATACATAAGCTCACGACTTTATTCCCAGAGTGGGGTAGGCAGTGCTACAGAACTAGCTTTTAATGACTAATCTACAAAATATTATATAATTATATATTTTAAATGGTTATCCTTGTTAACTTTCACAAAATATGTAATAGTAGCACAAGTGGAATGAGTGACAACCTTGGTTCAGTTCAGTAACCAACATAGTCACAGGACTTGTATCCTCAGAATTAACGCTATTTGCTCAGGAAATACCCTGACCAATAAGTCAATACGCTGTTTCACGTTATATATAGCTGAACAAACATACAGACGTACGTTCACCGCTGAGTCACTCACGCGACTGAACAGCGGGAGCGTCGCGTGCGCAGAGAATCCTGCGCAAGTTGCGCAACTCACGTGCGGGCGAGGCGCTTGCGTAGAATAGGTACTAGTGTCTGTAGAATGTTCTAGAAGGCTCAATATCATTAGGGAGATCCAGGGTGCTCCATTTTAAATGGCATTTTAATCCTTTTATATTAATTTAATTTATTTTGTTGATATTTATTTTATTTTATCAACGACTGTAGATATCATATTAAGGGTAGAATCCGTAGCTCTACTGCTACTACTACTTTTGCTCTCTTTTTTATTAATTATCTTTTATAGATTTGTATGTAAGCTGAAAACATCCCTGCTTCAGGATTTGTCCTGTATCGTATTTCTTATAGCATTTACAACACATAGGCTACTTTGTTTTTTATTGTTTGTTGAAAAATTCGCCGCTATATCATACTGTTCAGAACATACAGCTCTTCAAAGTTAAAAGATGGACAGACCGACGGACAGCGTAGTCTTAGTAATAACGTTCCGTTTTTACCTTTCGGGTACGAAACCAAAAAAAGAGGAGGAGAAAGACTTAGGCGAATAAGACTAAAGCTTTGTCGTATCAGGAGCCGAAAAACTAAAGTATAATTATACTGCTGTTAACGGATTCCAAGTTCTCGAAGAATACCAGAACCGGCTTTTCTAAATCTATATATCCAAAGTTTTTTACACGCACGTTCTGATCACGTGTATTTAGAATAATTTCGCAATAAAAATACGTAGCTAATAATAATATTTAATTCAGTAGAACATCAACAGAACAGGTTCTCTTTCTTGTGTACGTCAGCGAAGCGTGCGAAGCTTTGTTTCTATGTAAAATCACAGGGAAATACTTTAAATACCTACTTCAGAGGTTGAAAAATGAGTTATAGGGGCCGCTAAAAATCTATTTATAAAGGTAGTCAGATTCTTGAGAAGTGACAATAGGGCAAAATTGTACACAGAGAAATACTTTGCCAGACGTACGTAAAAGGTTGAGAAATTCGTTATGGGGGAAAACCTAAGTAACAAAAGGGCAAAATAACAATGAACTATGTTTTTTGTACCGTTTTATTTTACACAACATATTATAGCTTATTATAATAATGACAATGTGGTACAACTTTGTAGGTCTTTGTAAATCAACAGCCCGTATTATAGTCGCCTTAATCGAGCTGAATTAAGCATCCGTCACTCTCGCAATTACATACTGGTCAGAAAGTGATAGATGTTTGTCCACTTCGATAAACATACCTAACCTTAGTATGGCCCTTGGGGATAATTTATTCCACATTTTTTTATATCACTATATTTGGTCATACTATTAATATACCAGAAATGTAATTAAAAAGGGAAACAGCAATGTTGTCTAGACCTGGACAATGTCGAATATAGTGCCAGGATCTAAATATACTGTTACTTTCTACCTGCGATTTGCCGCTCCGGAAGAGAAATACAGGGTTAAAATTCTTTAGAGATTTCTCATATAACAAGGGTGCAGCGGTTACTTTTGCTGCAAATAAAGGACCAGGGTAGTGATTCTCTCAACAACGGACGAACGAGTGAATGTCCAAGCGGCTAGTTTAAGTAGTCCCTTAAGTAGTAGTGCGAACAAAACATATTCTAGCGCGTGCATTTTCAATTTAGCAGCATGGTTTCTGCCGATGGATCGAACGCATAAGGCTGCTTAATTGAAAATGCACGCGTTAAAATGTGTTTTGTTCGTTATGACGGCACTACTTAAACTCGCCGCTGCGATTTAGCTCGTCCGACCGTCCGTTGTTTTTGAGAGAATAACACCCCAGTACCCATACCATGAGTTACAATTACTGTACTCGCTAGCGAGTCGAATGTTCTGTCCCTCGCAATCTATAAGAATACTACGAGGTCTGCTAGCGACAGTGCATTCAATTCGCTAGCGAGTACGTTAATTGTAACTCATGGTAAGAGTACAGGACCCAACTCTAAGCCTTGTGAAATACTCAAAGAGATTGTAGGTGTGTGTGGCTTTTTAAGAACAGCCGGTCTCCATAGCCTCTATTCTACTCAATAAAACTATATTGCCTTTGATATGTTGTCGTATTGTTTTTAATTCGGCCAGCATTACTGTCAAGTAAATAAGAGATACCAAGATGCCGAGGGTAATTTGGTTTTGCCCATTAAGATAGAGGCCCTGATGTTGACATTGCTTTGAGAATGACTACAGTTAAGAATAAAGTTTCCATTCTTGCCCTGAAATTATACTCGCGTAAATAGATAAAATTACTGAAAATACACATTGTTGAACTATAAATAAAAAATAGCAGAAAAATAAGTCTTAGGCGTGGCGTCTTGGATGTAACTGTAACAATTAAACACCTACATACAAATAAATCGGTACATAATTATTTTAATAATTAGCAAAAGTGGGTAACTTATTTGATCTGTCAGTCACGTGTTTAGAAAGAAAAAAGCACGTGACGTATAAAGTTGTGATTATTATCAACCAACTTATGTATAAACATGAATATAATAATATCCGTTAACATCCGTTATCGATTGCCTCTATTTTTTTCCCTTCAATTATCATCTTTATGTACTCGTCGTGCCATAACAGATGACTTCTTTCCTTGTCAATTATCTATTGTCTGCAATATATTACTCTTCTTCAAGGAAAAGAGGAATACGATGATAAACTTATCTATAGACCAATTAAAAGAAAAAGTGGGCGTCGTATCATTGCGTTGATGAGAAGGCTTGGAAAAGGAAACAATGTAAATAAGGTACCTAATCCATCGACAAGAGCTTTTAATAATGATAACGATAAACATATGTAAATGATGATGGTGATCGATGGCTTATTTATTGTGCATACATACAATGTTACCCCGCGCTTTTTGTCGCCCGATGACCAGTCATCGCAAATGATTCATGTCGCACTCGAACAAAGAATTATCCACAACCTGTATATAATATTTTATAGCTCGATAAATATGAAGTTTTGTAAAAGTTCTCGAAGAATACCTGAACCGGCTTTTTTATATCCAAATCCATTTTTTTTTCACACAAGTTTGCTGATCACCTGTATTTAGAATAATTTAACAATACAAATACGTAAATATTACTCGTGTCACTACATAGTATAAAACAAAGTCGCTTCTCGCTGTCTGTCCCTATGTATGCTTAGATCTTTAAAACTACGCAACGGATTTTGATGCGGGTTTTTTTAATAGATAGAGTGATTCAAGAGGAAGGTTTATATGTATAATAGATTCTGGTTTATGTACGGGTGTTACAGAAAACTCACATAAACCGAAGCGAAGCGAGGGCGGGTCGCTAGTTACGTATATACGTAAAGATTGAATTTAAATAAAACAGTGGAATGTAAATTTAATTGTAATTTTAAACTTTTACCCCTATACTTATAAACGTAGAATAGGCTTGGAATAGTTTATGCCATGCTTTGTCACTTTCTGTCAGATGCAAATGTCACAATTACAGATAAGGAAAAAGCATGGCATAAACTAATTCAAGCTTATCCCACGTTTATAAGTAAGGGGGTTAAAACTTAACTACTTAAATTTGTGTCCTAGCAACAGTCTGTTTAATTTGACTTAGACTTTTGTGTTTCGTTTGCAAACATTTAGCGTGTCGTTGAAACGCAAACATTGTCTATTGGTCTCTATGTTTTTACAAGTGTTCGTGACATAACTTTTTGCGTGGAATTCCCAAATCTGACGACCCAACGAAAATACTCAAATGTTACAATGATTAGAAGTTTAATAACTAACATAGTTTTTTTGTTATTGCTCGCGTGAAGTCTACTCCACCTACTGTGTAAAATATTTTAATTTGACACCTTATCTCTGCTAAGGTTGTCTGGAAGAGATCGCTTATCATCGATAAGACCGCCTGTTGTTTACCTGTGTTATTTCAAATTGTACTGTTTCTCTGTAATGTTTTTGTTTGGTGTGCAATAAAGTGTTTTGTATTGTATTAGACTTCATTTTGTTTTCAGGCATTTGGTTTGATACAAATAACCTGCCCTCTCCGCTTCGTTTCGGTTTATGTGACTTTTCTGTATCACCCGTACATAAAATTAATTATAAGTAGATCTACATAAAAATCTTCCGTGTTTTTTTTTTCTACCTGATGGTGAAAACCGCACCAAAATCCGTTATGTGGTTTTGGAGGAGTTGCAGGAATCGAATAGGCTCCGAAGCTACTGGACCGATTTGAAAAAAACTTTCACTATTAGAATACTACGTTATTCCTGATAGGCTATGTTTCATTTTTCTGCGTGGACGGAGTCTCGGGCATCAGTTATAATAGAATATAACAACACGGCACTAAACAAGCATTACATTTAGTTTTACATACACGACGGCATGTAAACTAACTAACTAATAATATAGCGATTATTAAATAAAGAGTGTTTTAGTAATACCGTTATGCTATTAGCGGCGAATTCAATAAGTGTCGAAAGACAGGTGGCGTCGCCATTATTCAACGTCGGAAAAAAGCTATAAAAGACCATTGTTAAGACTCTTTTGATGTGCTTACTAAAGAACGGGTTCTCGGGCCATTCATACACAATAGAACCGCGGTAGACCATACAATGGGTCAGGTTGTATGAAAACGTGGGATATTTCGTACATTTTTTATTTTGTTTAAACCTTGAATCATTCCGGTGTAGCCTATACTGACTCTTAGTTCATAGAATGTGTTAGAAATGTTACTTATAAATCAGTGTTCATTGTAACGTTTTTTAAAGTAAAAAAAAAACTGACTCGTACTTAAATACATATTTAGTCGGTATATTTACTGAATTAAAGTATTCTATTTTTAATTTATATATTTTAACTAACATATTGTTTCCATTGTTACAGAAAAATGGACGAAACCTGACTCACGCGCACGTAGAAATTAATCCGAAGATTATAACCATAGTCTACCGAGATTATACCAACTGTGATTTAAGCTACGATCTCTTTAAGTGATGCCTTTAGGAAGATAAGATAAGATAAAAGATAATATAAGATGCCGGCGATACTGACCAAGTTGAGGGAGCAAGCGTCGAGGGTGCAGCCCTCGATAGCTGTGGGGGTGGGAGTGGGGGTGGCATTGGCCGCATGTGCTCTGTACGGAACAAGAGAGAGGAAGCAGCCTCCGTGCCACAACAATAATAATAATTATAAGGTAAGATAATGTAAGATAATGTGTGTTCATTTATACAACACTGTTCGCGAATTTCCATATTTACCATAGATGGTCCGAGTTTCGGTCACATACCTACTTGTGAATCAGGCCAAGATTTTTTTTTCGAGCCTGTTTGCTGAATGGTACACAACATTATCCCAATCCAGAGGATGAATAAAAAAAAAATTTATTAGGAAGCTGCCGTTTTAAAAGTTTGATTAGGTAAAATCTTGCAAGTCGATTTTGAACCAGTTTCTATCAATAGCATGGGCTAAAATTTGACCACATGTTAACCCATCCATGACATTGCAATATCATGGCATCTAAAAGCTGATCTGATGATGGCGGAGGCGACAGGATCTCCGCCACACTTAACGTAGACCCACCGTTTTGGGACTCGTTAGTTTGGTCTTGATTAGCAGATGATTGCAAAAAAAGTACAGTCAGCAAAAAATGTTTGTCCCAAAAATGAAATGCATTTTACAGAAGCTTACAACTTTAGAAATCTGTCAGAATGTATAGAATAACAGGCGCGCCCGCTTAGCAGCTAATATTAGATTTTTTTATTTAACTTTTCTAAACAGGGCAGCAAGTGAGCTACCTACTCATAACTACAATCGCTGTAAAGAAAAATATTCTTCAATTCTAGGTAACCAAAAACGGGCAGCTCCACTCAGTGGAAAATGGCGGCGCGAACGGACAGACCTGCGGTGGCAGCTGCGGCGCGGAGCAGTGCGCCCTCTGTCGGGGCGAGGTCGACACAGACAACAAACAAAACATCGTGAGTACTGAAACTACAATTTGGAAGTAACCCCCATATTAGAAGACATTGTCCAAGCGATCTTTGTCCGAGAAGTTCGTGTGTGAACTCTCCCGCGAGGAGGATGATGTTGGCGGGGACGAATAGCAATAGCAATAGGCGTTAGCAGGGTGCTATGTAGCGGGGAAGGGAAGCGTGTGCAATAATTAAGCAACGCGTACTATCAATCGCCTCGCCTCCCCCTACCTCTGACGCCGTGGAACGGGACGATCGCGCAAGAATTTGTCGGACTCTAGTATGCAATTACTTTTAGTATCGTAATGTTTTGTTCCTTTCATATTTTGCATATCTTGTATATTTATATGTAAATTGATTGTATAAAGATCAAAAGGGTGTCACTCAGAATCCCTAACATCGTTTGTCCTAACACATCGTTTGTCCGAATTTTCATTTGCTCTACACTGGTTTTCAGCTGAGTTTTGTTTTTGTTTTTAAGTTTTCCAATCATATCTGCGGTTTGGTTAGGTTAAGGTTGTTTTTTAAAACAACACCAAAAAGTTTTAAAATTTAAGCAGAAATGGTTTTAGGATAAACGAAAATTCGGACAAACGATGCATTAGGACATATGACGATTAGGGAACCAGATCAAAAATATAAGCAGGTTTAAAAACTGCATGCTCGTCCAGAACTTGTAGCTATTTTATTACCATAAGCTTTGGAATAATGTCATGATCGTGCCGTAAAAGCATAAGTAACTCTAGAACAGACTCTTTTCGTTAGCAGTAAGATTCTGGATCATTCGTAGAACAGGTATTTTGAACTTAGTTCTTAACTAACCTAAATACTTTTGTCATTCCAGGCAGATGCCGAAGACCCGGCGCCTGTGGTAGAGCACGTTCCAGGCCTAAACCTGCAGTTCCTCCGACAAATGGTCTCCCTGGCCAAGATCATGGTGCCAGGGTTCCGAAGCCACGAGGTAGCACTGCTCACGGCCCATACGTTGTGCCTGTTCACGAGGACCCTGATGTCCATATATGTTGCTGCTCTGGAGGGGTCTATAAGTAAGTGTTCCTGGACGGTTAGCGCAAGTTGTATACTACTAGTTTGTCGTTTAGATACGATAAGCAGTTCGTCGCTTTGGTACACTTATGTATGATATTGTTTGAATTGATGGGATGATGGAGCATTTTTGAAAATTCCTCTGCCTTATCCAAATTCAAATTCAAATATTTTATTGCATGTCACATTAACATATATATATAGGTGGTAGATAATGGGAGGTTTGCATGTGACGCCCTGCAATAATCCATAATTGTAGTATTTATTGTTTTTTCAAAAATAAAAGTAAAATTTCCTTTGGGTAGATATTGCTATCTCTAATTATTTAAGGTATATTATGGATCTTAATAGTGTACCAAAACTGACGCTTAAAGCGCAAAACGATTTGACCTAATACTAACCTTCTAACATTCCACTCTTTTATTCCAGTGAAACACATAGTCCAAAAGGACCTCAAGCGTTTCGCAGCGCTCCTCCTCCAGTGGTTTGGCATCGCCATACCAGCTACCTTCATCAACTCCATGATCCGTTACCTGGAGAGTCGACTGGCGCTCGCCTTCAGGACTCGCCTCGTCAACCACGCGTATGACATGTACTTCAAGAACCAAACATACTATAGGGTGGCCAATCTAGATGCTAGGATCGAGAATGCTGATCATAGGTGAGTGTTGAAAGTGACAGAATGTGCACACGTCGGCACAGAAATAAATGATTCGTGGGCAAAATGCCCAATCCAGAGGATTAAAATAGCGCGAAGGAGTCTATTATTCTAACGTTTTTGTTTGATTTTTTTACACATGCGTCATAACGTATGCGGAGTGAAATTTGGACAAAGTTCAATATTGTTTTAAATAAAAAAAACACCATTCTTTTTTAAAATAATTATGTTTTTATAATAATTTATGTATCAATGCTTAACGTAAAAAATAGTTTACTCCCATGCGAGATGCTTTACGGCAGTTCTGTGGTACTTTGTCCATCGCTGTCGAAAACACAGATGTCGGCATTTTATTCAACTCCAATTTAATTTTCCGAATCAAACTCTGTACATTTTTGGAACAAAAATTATTGCAATATACTCGCCCCTTTAGATTTGCCCAAAAATCTTCAATAGGGCGAAGTTGCGGAACATTAGGTGGATTTGATGTCTTCGGTACATATGGGATGTTTAAATCCGCCATTTTGCTAAGGGTTTTTTTGGAATAATGGCTTGAGGCTAAGTCTGGCCAAAACACTAAATTTTCTCCTCTATGACTCGTATTTATGAAATCCCGCACTAATGGCAAACAACGCTCTATGTAGCGATCGGCATTCACAGCTAAACCTGACTCAAAGAATACGGGCTTAGACATTCCGCGTCGACTTATGGCAAGCCATAGCAAAACCTTTTTAGGAAATTTTGTATGCTCAACATATTTCACGTTCTCATCGGTTGGACCATTGGTATTCTCAAAATAGTAATAGCCTTGCCACTCGTTTCTATCTAACGTGAAATATGACTCGTCATCCATAACGCAAGTGACATTGCTTTTAGCGTAAAATATTTCTTTGACCAACTTACGCAGCCGTACTTCCTGAGTGATTTCTTGGTTTTCAGAGACGGTATGCTTAACTTTTCTACACCGCTTATCGATGCCCATGTCTTTAAGATATTTTTTAACAGTTTTGCCGTCACACTTAAATTTTCTTCCTAGCTCTCTATAAGATTTCGCGACACGGCCGGCCGTACTTTTCTTTAATCGAGCTCTCTCAGAAAACTTGCTCAAGCTGGAATAGTTTCCAGAACCAGGCTTTCTAGCAGTGGTTTTCTTCAAGGCAAAGGACGCTAAAATATTGTAAATGGTGCTCCGACTCTCACCCATTTGCACAAAATGTTCCACCACCTTTGATTTCGGCCATAGAAGATGTGTACTGTAGAAATTACATACTGTTTGACGACGACGTTCTTGTTGATTTACCATAATTACAAAATCAAACACCCAATCTTTATGAAACTTACCAAACTGATTGACAGATATATTGACTTTACATTGACAGACACACATTTTTTATTTAGATTTTTGTTTTTTATATTTTATATATACAAACTTTGTCCAAATTTCATTCCGCATACGTTATTCATGTATGACCTGCTCGGTTGAATACTAACAAGTGTACCTAATAACCCTTTTTTAGTCGGTATTAAAACTGGCTTACCATTCAATTGTCAATTTGTTTTTGCTTCTGTATCTTATTTTGGTTCTCAGTTTGTATGGTCTCATTCGCATCCACAAAATTACATGGAAAATGACACTTCACTCGCCTAGTCAAATTTCCCACCTGCCCCATACCCCATGTTTTATCTTTTATTTTTGTGTCAAGATAGTTATAACCAAGGTTTCATTTATGTACATAATTTGCCACCAAACTGTCACATTTAGTCTTACTTTACCTGGTATTCATTGCAAAATCTACAGCTAAAAGGATCTATATCGCGTATCGTTTCCAGGTTGACGGAAGATGTGTCAGTTTTCACGCAGTCAGTGGCCCACCTGTACGGATCGCTGACGAAGCCCTGCTTCGACCTGCTGCTCATAGTGCTGACGCTCGCCAGCTACTCCAGCAAGATGAAGGGAAACATCTTCATTGGTGAGTATCTGGAAAATTGTACTTTTTGCTTTTGAAGAAAGAAGAAAGGACGAAAAAGACTTTATAAACAAAAAAGGGCGGCGTGGTTTGCCTTTGTAATAGTCTAGTGAGCATGCCTACGAAGTTTTATTACGAGTATTATGAAATAAAGTGAAAAAGTAAAGTACCTAATGATTTATTACCAAAAAGGTACCTACAATTTTCTTAAGAGTAATAATAAACTAGGTTGCGCCGCCCAGTGAGTGAAGTTATGCGTATGAACAAAAGAAAACAAACGGAACTTTTTTTTAAACACTAGATATTTTGGAACAAACCTAAGCTCATTGTATTAGCAAAGTCTGATATTTTGTACGTATTTAAATATTTTTTTATTTTTTTAAGTAGGTATGTGTATATCGTCGTCCGATAGTACTTAGTTTAGCGCTGGGTAACGTTGTCCCCCTGATGTTTTTTATAATCTAGAACAGACAGAAAAGGACACAGTCTAACCACAAAAACAGAATGTATGAGTCCTCATAGCGGTGTTCGGACAATGACTGTGAGGTGTCAATCTGTTGTGACTCACCGATTGTTGTTTACGGTATTGAGAAGGCGGCGAGGTCGCACACCATAACTCTTTTGGTTTGACTTTTAAATGTTTAATGCAATAAGCACGATTTGAGACACGTTTCATTTTTCCTCCAACATTTGTATGCCACTTCTTTGGTTCGGGACTGTCGCTCCTTTATCGGCCTTACAAGATGTTTCGCGGCAAAACAAAAAACTGTCGCAATCTAGCTAGGTGTTAGAAATATATTTTTATCGATATATCGATAGTTGTGTAATAGAAGGTCCACGAAATAAAAAAATATTAAATAAAACATTTTACGTGAGTTTTGTATACAATTATATAGAAACAGATGCAATACCTTCTTCGAAATCCACGTCAGCACACACAGCAGTACAGACCATTTTATTTGGTTTGTGATAGTGATAGGAGTAGATAATCATTAATTTCTCAACATTCTCCGGGAGTAGACAGTTTCTGAAGTGTCTATTATTTTCCATGAGGTAATACAGTCACTTCATTCATAGTTTTACCTTTTACCGTTTACCGTTTTAATGTTAAATAAAAGACTGCCTTACCTCCTAAATAGCCTACCCGCGAACATCCGTCATGAACCAAATAAATTTAAGTTTAAGAAAGAGCTCAAAAAATATTTACTACAGACACTTGAATGACTGCTTTCATAAGCAATTGTCACTCAGGTGTGTATCATATTTATAACCATAATGTACCTATAGTCACTTACCTTATTTATTACTTACTTAGCTAAATAGAGACTCCTGCCTGCAGACAAACTGTAAAAACAGTTTTGCGGGAATATTGTTGTATATTTACTTTTGTACCGTGCCTAATTTTGATTTAAAAATTTTGTTTTGCCGTAAAAAACCGGGCTCTGGTCATGAGGTACCAAAGGACGCACAGAACAAAATGAATACGGAATGAGGGAAAAAAACGAGTACTTACAAACAGGGAGCATTTTACTGCTTACTCTACTTAGGTCAGAATAGAATACATTTATTTAAAAAAATCATACAAATTAATGGGGCCCTGGGGGGTTATTATGACATAACTTTTCAGTTCAGTTTACGTTGAAAGAGAAGGATAGAGATATATAACTGCTATAGCTCTGTCATTTACGCTCGCCGTAAAATGAACAGCATAGCCATGTCATAATAACCCCCCAGTACTCTTTTGTGAGCAGGCTGTTCACAATGGAGTGCTGGCCCCCTACCCTGATGTATGGTAGTGAATGTTGGTGTGGCATGACAAGCATGAAAGTCGTGTAAAAGCAGCAGAAATGCGCTCTTCGCGTAGTATGTGTGGTGTGAAACTGATTCATAGAGTAAGGAATGAAAAAGTCAGAGAGAAATGTAGAATAAAAGAAGATTTAGTGACTAAGATTGAAAAGGGCACGCTTCGATGGTTCGGACATTTGGAAAGGATGGATGAAAGAATATTGACGAAACAGATATACAGATCGAAAGTGAGTGGACGGGTCGGAAGGGGCCGCAGTAGAAATACTGGAAACGGGTCGAATCTTAACTCTTACCCGAAACCGACGTGCGTGCATGACTCGATGTATGAATGTGGAAGAAGCGAAAGAAATTTGTCAAGATCGTAACAAGTGGAAATAAGTGGCCTTCCCCTTTGGGAAACAGGCGTGATTTAATGTATGTATCACACAGTTACAAAAACACAAACAACATCTGGAGAGAACTAGCGCTGCGGTCCCCTGACCACAGCATCATACTGAGTTGGAACCTTTTGGGCACCACAACTCGTGCATTCCGTGTATTTTTCTTCATGTCGTTTATGAAATAAAAATACCCGGTGCTGGTGGTGAAATAACAAGCATAGAGGCATTCCATCTCAATCCTCAGGGTTATCGACTCGTTTGTCGTCCTGCAGGCCTGGTGGTTGCGTTTACCGCGTGACAAATTCTGGATAAAGCATCCGTCACTATTGTACTAAATATACGTGTCAGAAAGTGATGGATGTCTTATCCACATTTCGTCACGTGATAAACGCAGCCATACCAGGCCCCCTGAGATTGTAAATGTTTATGGAGCTACTTACTGTCAGGTATATTAAGTAGTTTATGAAAACGTACTGACTTTATCATAATTCCCTAGGCCCCGGTTTCGCGACAGTGGTGATCTGCATGACGGGCCAGGTGCTCCGGATGCTGTCGCCGCGGTTCGGCGCCCTGGCCGGCGAGGAGGCTCGCATGAAGGCCAACCTTCGACATGTGCATGCCTCCATCATCGCACATGCAGAAGAGGTTGCCTTCTATGGAGGCCACAAGGTAAGAGTTTAGAAAGACAATTTTATAAGTAGTTTAACTTTTTTTGGAACAATTGTTTTCATTTTGGGCTGTCAAAATGAAAACGATTGCGATTGCGAGTGCGTTAGGCAATAGGGCAGCCGGTTGCTACCTTCCGAGTCTTTCGCCATATCAGCTCTTAGATACTGTAATATTGTATTGAACTTCTAAAATGTTTGCCTTCAGCACCAAGCATATCGTTGGTCATAATGTATTGTTAGTCATACTTTTTTTTGTCATAACTTCTTTCAGGCTGAAGGTACAGTTCTTAATAAACGTGTATTGTGTAGATTAGTTAGGTTAGGTTAGTTTTATGAAAATCCTGAAAAAATTACTCTGTCCTGAGAAAAATGCATTATGACTTAAAACACATTATGACTAAAAATAATTATGGCATTCAATAGAGACTCGAACGCCACAGATGGCTCTGGCCGTCAACTGTATGATTAAAAGAGACTTTGTTTCGTATGAATTAAGTTGTTACTTGCATAGCATAGCAAACATGTTTGGCGTGTAAGTGAGCCATTTTGTAATCGTCGTGAGCCGTTCAAAAACTTAAATCCACGTACCCACAGAATTCTACTAAAGAACTCTCCGCTTTGCTCTGGACACATACCGCCTTCTCAACCTACTAATACCTTCCAGGTGGAACTAGGCCAGCTCCAATCTGCATACAAGCAGCTGGTAGCACAGATGACGTCAGTGTTCAACAAGAAGCTGTGGTACGTGATGCTGGAGCAGTTCTGCATGAAGTACGTGTGGAGCGGCACCGGCATGGTCATGCTGGCGCTGCCCATCCTCACCGCCACACGTGGGGACAGTGAGTGTGTCTTATTTACTAGGAATACTCGCAATAAGAGGTATCAGAGAGAACTACTCGTAATAATTCGATCAAAACCCTTGACATAATTGCGGTCGCTTCTTTAAACTTATACATATAACATCCAACACAAAGTTGGGAGTAAGAGCGAAGGAAAAATATTTATTCAAACAATTTAATAAAGTTGAAAATACATCTACATACGCGACTAGAGGGACATACGAATATAGGGACGCACTAAGCAACAAGTGAAAAAATAATAGATGTGCTGGCCGCTTTTTTGTTAAGTACAGTCGCCATCAGATATATCGGAGCGGCCGAGGTACTCAAATATTTCTGAGCAGCAATAAATTTCAATAAATTATTTACGGTAAATAAGGTCAATAAGATCTGAACATCCAATTCGCCACAAATATATGAGCAGTGGTTTTTCAATTAAATCTGAACACACAACGAGACAATAATATCTCAAAGCACAACTCGTCAAAGTTATCTGCACAGACAGGGTGATCATAAATATCTGAACATTTAGGGAAAATATACCTTAAATCACTTGGCATACAGTTTAAAATTCTTTAACGTACTACGCTGGAATACATTTTCTACACAACCACCATTCGGTTTTATCAATGTCAAAACTAAAAAGAGTTTTCTGCTGGATGTAGGGTGTATACACTGCCTGGCCTGAGATAGAGCGTGACGTCATCGTGATACTAATGGCGTCCTTATCTTACTCGTACTGTGCGAATCGTGCGGTATGCATGTGTCGCCCGGACTCTGTATGGCCGTTTATACAAAATCAAAGACCATCTTTTTGTATTTTTTTTCTATTCGGAATCATCAAGAAAATTGAGCGGTACGGAGGCTTGAACTCACTATGTTTTGTTTTTTTTTGTAGTTTTGAAAACTAACGAGTTTCTATAAATATTGATGTTAAGTTTGTTTACAGGTTTCATTTAAAAAAAAAATGAACATGAATTCTTAATAAAATACAAAAAATAAGCACAATTGAGGGTTTGAACCCTGATGCAACGGTATATATAAATTATGATTTCTAATTACTAAACCGCTAGGCCATGGGGACTGACACAATAGTGGATGAAATATTGCAAAGCATTCGTACCTATTGGCAGCTTCATCATCACTACATATTATACTTAAAACAAAGTCGCTTCCCGCTGTCTGTCTCTATGTATGCTTAGATCTTTAAAACTACGCAACGGATTTTGATGCGGTTTTTTTTAATAGATAGGATAATTCAAGAGGAAGGTTTTCATGTATAATAAACTTTGTTTTACGTACGGGTATTACAGAAAACTCACATAAACCGAAGCGAAGCGAGGGCGGGTCGCTAGTATTACATATTTGCATTTGATAATACACGCTGTGAATTATGCTACCGTTTTTGTGAATTGCCAAATATTTTATTCAAATGTGTCTCTTGTGAAGACCGTGAAGTTGCTTTTCGCAGATTTATATTTTGTATACCTACTTATTTTGTAAAAGGAAAATTCATTACATCTGTACGATTACATTTAAACTGTATGCCTAGTGCTTTAAGGTATATTTTCCTTAAATGTTCAGATATTTATGATCACCCTGTCTGTGCAGATAACTTTGACGAGTTGTGCTTTCAGATATTATTGTCTCGTTGTGTGTTCAGATTTAATTGAAAAACCACTGCTCATATATTTGTGGCGAATTGGATGTTCAGATCTTATTGACCTTATTTACCGTAAAGAATTTATTGAAATTTATTGCTGCTCAGAAATATTTGAGTACCTCGGCCGCTCCGATATATCTGATGGCGACTGTACCATTGCAGATGTAGTGAATTATCACGTCGGATAACTTCGTATTCATCTTGCTTTCTCAATTTGCCTATCAATGGTGTTACAAAATTGAAACAGCGACACAAATACTAGCTTTCCTGATCAAATACGAACTCGCATTTTTATGCACTACATCTGTACAAGTATTTTTTTTTTATATTTTTTTTTATGGCATAGAGAAGACAAACGAGCACACAGGCCACCTGATGGTAAGTGGAAACTGTGACTCATAGACATTCGCATTCACAAGACTGCAATGAAATCCTAAGACTGCAAACGCGTTGCCAACCCTGAGGACTAAGATGGAATGCCTCTATGCTAGTCATTTCACCGGCTGTCTTATCCCCAAACCGGAACACAACAATGCGAACACTGCTGTTTGGCGGTAGGTTAATGGATAAGATGGTGGTAGCGATCCGGACGGACCCTGCACAAGGTCCTACCACCCGCTAAATCCACCCTCTATTTAGTCAGTAACAGTTGGTCTGTCTGCAGGTTCAGCGAGCGAGGGCATCAGCGCCCGGACGGAGTACATGACGACCTCGCGGCACCTCCTCAACTCCGCCGCCGACGCCATTGAGCGTCTCATGTCCAGTTACAAGGTTAGTAATGTTGATAATGGATATTGTACAGTCAAGGACTTTAATTGTTAAGCCACTATGGAACCCTGTCGCATAACGTTGATCATTAATAATAGCGTGATTTCTTTCATATGGTTTGACGCTGTCATTATGGCAGGGTTCCATAGTGGCTTAACAATTAAAGTCCTTGACTGTACATAAAAACTGTGGAATACATTGAGTTTGTCTTCTAAAACAATCAAATTACACGATTTCATTACGTTCTTCGTTTTTCGTCCAAATCTTAAACACCATGTTTGGAAGTGTAAGATAATAACATCCTATGATTAAAAGAAACGTACCTATATACTAATTGCAACAGTTGTACCGACCGACATTAACAGCCGTTTTATGTAAATTTGGCTGGTTGGCAGGATTTTCTAAATACTATATTATGTCTCAGGACTTAACTAGAGCCTAGACTAGAAGCACTTAACTAAACATAAACAAGGAAAATCACTTGACTCAGTAAACCAGCCAATCAAGGCAAGCCACAGATACAAAATATATTTTTCATCACACTTGCTCGTAAATAGTGTCCTAACATGCTAGAAAAATCGACCGTAAATCCAAAATAATACCCGCGGGCCTTTTTTTTACCATTACGTTACTTAAGTGCGTAATAGCTTTTTTTTTAAATATTATACGTGGACTCGAACTATCACGATACGTCAGGACCCCAATTCTTGTGCCATTCGATATGAAGTTTCATTCGAGATGAAATGTCAGTTGAATAGGTACTATTTCCTAACAATCTCGCATAATAAACTATTGATCTCATATGTCACTAGAATCGGACTCCGAACACGTTTGACATTATCTGTGGTAAGTCACAGACAATGACGTAGTCTGCCGCTAATAAGTTAAAAATATGATCTTTTGTCTGATTTTATTTCATTTCCTCGCAATTGTGATGAAAAACATTGTATGTTACACGGGTGGTAAAGGAAATACAAAGCTCGAGTCATTAAAGCCCTCAGCCTTCGGCTTCGGGCTTCTAACAGACTCTCGTTTGTAATTCTTTCTTTACCACCCTTAATACACAATGTACTATAACGATTGGTGTATTTTGATTCTCAAGCACAATGAGTGCACAACAGCACGTGATTTTGTTTGTTTAGTTTTTTTTTATGTGAAAAGAGACGCAGACGAGCAAGCGAGTTAGTTAATTAAATACCTAGTTATACAAACAATATTGCTAGATCGTAGTCAGATTATTTGGTTTATTGTGTTACCGGCTGTACACACGCGTAAAGAGCCTTGACCGAGAGTCTCGGGCTAAAACCGACCGCGACAGACACATATCGAGATAGACAAGGCGAGAGCATTATGTACAGTCAGCTGCAGAGATAAGTATACCCCCCTGCATAGGAAACTTGTGTGTGTGTTGTTGTGTACTTGGCCTGTCTCCAGGTGTCACGACGAGTGAACAGCTTGCATGAGCTTTAAGTCCTCTACGCATTATCCTTCTTGACGTACAGCAGCGCACGACCGTCAGGCCCGATGGTGCTTTACGCACTATCGTGCAAAGTATCCATCATGCTGTAACAGACCGCGGAATCTAACTTCGCTCATTTCGTTTCGTTCAAAAATTGTGGCTCCTACACTCGCTTCAAGAACCTTATGTGTATAATATGTTTTTCTCAAAAATGACAGGAAAAGTTGACATTACTATCTATATATTGGGATGCGAAGTACATAGTTTACTGACAGATCTCAAATTAAAAAAAAAAAATTGCGTGCTCGCTACACAATCACGCAATGTTGCATACAAATTTCATTACTATCTAGTATCTAACTTTTTAAATAGTGAAAACGGCCTTAATAAAATGAGGGCACAAGTCTTATACATCCAAATTTTGTTCGGAACATAACTTTTTTATCTGTGTCTCGAATAGCTTGAGTAGTGTTAAAAAATAGCTTGCGTTTCTCCTTGTCATAAACATAAAGGCGGTAAAGAGTAATAAGTAGTTTTTTGTTATGTGAAGCTTGTTTGTTTGCAATTAAAATTCTTGCGATTTTTGAGAAAAGCACTATATACAGTGTGTTACCGGCATGCGGGCATTTATTAAAACTGCCGATAATATGCTGCTTTAGCAATTGTTTGCAAGTATTATCAATTAAAAAATAATTAAAATAACTTCACAATTATTTTTCTTAGATACTGTCCATTTGTAATGTAGGGCATGTGCTGCGTGTTCATCGTTATCAGTATCGCTATTGCTTGGTACAAGCCATGTCGTGGTACGGGGGCAAATCATAAATAATCAAAGTATCCGTCGACTGTCATTTGCACTTGTCAATTTGCTGTGCTTTACATTGCTGGCAATTAAAATTTTGTTAGAAAGTTAACAAAGCCTGAAAATGTGTTTATTAATTAAATTAATGTCATAGTTACGTTACAGATATACGTTATTTTAACCTACTTTAAAAAAAGCCCGGGTGCTGGTAACACACTGTATGCCTCGGCAGGTACGGCAATTGCGGGCCTCGTATTTTTAACCAAACCAATCCTCAGCCCGAAATTGCCTGCTTCACTGCCTAGGCAATAATGTACTATTGAGTTTTAGTAGAACATCGGAGACCTAAACTCAGTTTAATCGCAGGAAGTGGTAACCCTAGCCGGGTACGCGGAGCGCGTGAGCGACATGCTGGACGTGTTCGGGGAGGTGGCGCGCGGGGAGTGCGTGCGCGCCGTGCACGTGGCGCCCGCGCGCGACGCGCCCGGCGCCTTCCAGGTCACCTTCCGGGACAAGCGGCCCGTGCCACAAGGTACCGAACAGAACATTCCTGTACAATCATACATACACATACATACATAAACTCACGCCTCCATTCCCAGAGTGGGGTAGGAGAGCCACAGAATTTTCAACAACTACAAAAACTCCTTGACAATTCTGTAACCACACTTTGCACACTTAGGCGAAGATGTTTCCAGTGTATTAGTGACAATAACGAGAGTTCATTTGGGACCCATTTCAAGAAAAATATGCTTGAAGTCGTCAATGTCATTGGAGATGTCAAGATATTTGTAACATTTAGGAAACTCAAGCTTATTGCTGCAGAATGTCAGATTGACTTTAAGGTGGGTATTAAATTAAATCTCGTGACTGTACAGTTGAGGTCAAAAAATGTGTTTGCAATTTTGCACCCTGTACCAATGGAATTAGCGATCCGCCCTTGCTTCGCTTCGTTTTATGTTAGTTTTCTATTAACACCCATACATAAACCCCACCCATATAAAAACCTTGCTCTTAGTCACTGTATCTATTAATGAAAAGCATTAAAATCCGTTGCGTAGTTTAAAAGATCTAAGCGTACATGAAACGCCGGGACATGAAGCGACTTCGTTTTGTACTATGTAAAGATTCCGAAAAAAACACATCTTTGACTTCGACCATCCAAAAAAATTTGATCATGATGCCAATGTCACTCCAAAAATACCTATGTCCTCATTTTTCCAAACCCTTTATATCCTGATCATCCTCATAAAGTTTTTTGAAAACCCGTTTTTTCTTGACCGACGAATAATCCCAATCACAACCATCTTCACCAAAATCAACTCACTTAATGTTCTCAAATACAGTTCGTTCGTTCAAATAGTGTGCATTACAATCCTTTGAAGTCGCAGACACTACTTAGTGCGCGCCACCGTGGCTTCTTCGTAGCAATTCTAGCAACATTAAACTATGCATACTATTTGAAAGAACGAACTGTAAGTAATTGAATTTCGGCAGGCAAGATAACGTACACGAATGACCTGTCGATCCACCTGCGCGGCGTGCCCATCGTGACGCCGGCGTGCGACGTGGTCGCGAGCGGCGTGTCGCTCGACATCGCGCCGGGCACGCACCTCCTCATCGTGGGGCCCAACGGCTGCGGCAAGTCCAGGTGGGACCCATAGCCATACACATATAAAGTCGCCGTCTTGCAAAAGATGTATGTATGTATGTATGTAAACTCTTTATTGTACAAACAGAAAATAACAAATCAAAAATAAACAGAAACAAAAAAGGTAAGTATGTACAAAGGCGAACTTATCCCTATAAGGGATCTCTTCCAGTTAACCTAGTTAGTTAGTTAGTTAGTCTTTTTGCTTTTTGCTTTGTCGTTCTTTGAATACAAAACGGACACAATCCAAAATGAGTCAGTGTTGCATTTTAAAATTAGAAGCTGTTGGAATACGATTTTTAATGGCAGAGCAAATTATTTTGGAATGTGTCCGTTTTGTATTCAATGAGCGATGTATATAAAACCAAACGAACAAATTCACCATGAATACTCGATTATCACGTACTTTTAAAGATCAAGTGAGGTCTTTGCAATGATTTATAAACTATGTCATCATTTTCATATTAAGTTTAACATGAAATACTCGTAGCTATTCATTATACGCTATTTTTAATAAAATCACGATTGGTGAATATTTGAGGTTACGTGTCAAACAGTACTAATTTGTTTACATTGTTCACAATTTTATTGACAGCTACTTTAGGATGAACTGCCCTATTCTGCCCTCATTAGAAAAAAAGGGCGCATGTCTCATAGAACTACGGAAGTACAATCGACCTTATTTCTTAAGCGGAAGGTTAAATTTGCTTTGACTGTCAAAATGCACATGCGTCATTTTTGTTTAGAAGGGCAGTATTGTTGGCCACCTACCAATTATTCGCCCTATAAATTTTAATACAATGTAATAGAGATGATAATTTAACAATCACTAAGCCAGTAATTAGGTGTATTACCCTATGTACATTGCTTTGTATGGACAACCCCGGACATGACGCCAGCATAGTACATTATTTACAAACTCTTTAGATGCGTGGCTTGTAACAAGAGTAGATACAAAAGAAAAACTAAAAAGCAATACTTAAAAATAAGTTTCTATCAAAAAAAATATTTTTGAGACAAGCTTTTAATGCCGACTGTACTTTTTTTTTGCACAGTCGTCATCTACTTGTCAAGACGATTTTAACAAGTCCTAACACGACGGGTTTATCATGTGTAATTTAGGAGTTCCTATGGCCACCCTGAGTCCCCATCATTAGACCAGCTCGATGATACTATATTATTGTATTGTCATCAGAACTAAAAGCGTATGCAAATTTTCAGCTTTATGGGAGACCGGGAAGTGGGTCAAATGTAACTTGCAACTCTTGCAAGATTTGACCCTTACATACATACATATTATCTAGCCGCGATTAGAAAGGGATTAGAGGTGACAGTTTTACCATATACTTACGTCAAAGTGCATATGAATTGACAGCTATTCCAATCCCAAACTTATCGCGGTTTCATAATACATACGTTGCAAATTAAATAAAATCATTTAAAAATCAATTTTCCGCACGATATACAGCTACAGTATTAATTGCAATTGTATTAAAAAAGTGGTGTCTGTCTCCAGCCTGTTCCGCATCATCTCGGGCCTGTGGCCGGTGCACGGCGGCGCGCTGGCGGTGCCGCGGCCCTGCGCCTGCGCGCACTGCGCCGAGGACGCCGCGCCGCCCGGACACTGCGCCTCGCGCCCCATCATGTTCTACATCCCGCAGAGGTGAGACCACTCAAGAGCCAGGTTTCGACTAGCAATCAAAATTGCAGAAACTGACTGGTGTCTTAGTTATTTTTTCAAAAGGCCACCTTTGATCTAGTCTGGTGTTCCACGATCTGGATCTCAATAACGATAACGCCTTTGTATCTGTTCTTTGGATATATTAAACTTGGTCATAATGATCATATTGATCATAATGATTATATTGATCATAATGATCATATTGATCATAATGATCTTATTGATCGTATACTTGAATTGTGAAAACACGTGTTATTTTTTTGCATGTTTTTGGTTGAATCTTCGAAACTATGATCCTTAACAATAATTTTTGATTCAATAGTTGAGTATATGTAATTTCTTATCCAGGGGGCCTAATATGGCGGCGTTTATCGCGTGATAAATTTGATAAGGCATCGGTCACCTTCTGACAGGTAAATAAGTACACGTGTCAAAAAGTGACGGATGCTTTATCCACAGTTGACACGCGATATAGACCCAACCATACTAGGCCCGCTCGCTGGTAAACCATTTTTTCAATAAATGTTGTGGTTTTAAAGTAAACTGCAATTAATTAAGGACGCTGCCATCAAGGCGCTCGCGAACTATCTCCATCTCACATTCTTCGCGTGGAAGCACTTAAAGCCATCCCTTTTCATTCTCGTGCGGGCATAGCACCATATATGGCCTCTGAAATTAGAAGAAATAAAATCTTCTTGTTCTAGAACTGAAGCTAAAGTAAGACAGCAATGAATCGTTATACTCATTATCCAAATGTAATATTTCCTTTTGAAATAACGTGAAACAATCACTTGGCTACCACAGACCATACATGTCAATGGGCTCCCTGATCGACCAAGTGACGTACCCGTCCCGCGTGTCACCGGACGACCAGGAGGCGTTCTCGCGCGCGACGCACATCCTCAAGGTCGTCCGGCTCGACGCGTGCGCCGCACGCCACGGCGGGCTGCGCGCCGTGCGCGACTGGCGCGCGACGCTCAGCGGGGGCGAGAAGCAGAGGATGGCTATGGCGAGGATGTTCTACCACAGGTCAGTAATAACAATATTTATTCACATCCATATCATAAATTCCCTTTTATGGGTAACATATAGGCTGCGGCTCCACTGAGGAGCGGAGCGGAGCGGAGCGGAGCTGTGCCAATATTAACCAATAGAAGGCGCATGCGGTCACGTCGAGCGTGCCTTGCGCACGTTAGTTTAGATTCTATTGGTTAATATTGGCACAGCTCCGCTCCGCTCCGCTCCGCTCCTCAGTGGAGCCGCAGCCTATATGTTCAGAAACGATAAGCAAATGAACTATATTAAGAAACCTGTATCTGTGATTGATTGTATTTTAATGTTAACATTAAAATATTGCATGCCATTAAAGTATCCGTTATCGATGTCTCGATCTTAATATTCACATTAAAGTATCGGTGACCGGTACACAATCCTCTTAAGATACAGGTACATTAAGATACAGGGCAACCACAGACACGGGCTATGTTTAAGTGGAAAAAAGAAAAACATTGACCCGATAGAAACCAATAAACCTATTTAGAATATTGTGTATCTATTTAATAAATAAATATGTATGTACGTTTATTTATACTATATTGTAGAATAATAAAATCAAATAGTACCTAGTTCAACACTTTTCCAAATTAAGATAAAGGGATAGAATTGTCATTTTATTGCGCTGACTGGTAGAGAATGCTTGTAGCATTAAGTTCGCCTTTTGTACACTATTTTAATTTTGTGCAATAAAGTATTTCAATAAATAAAACTATAACAATGTCAGCGTTAATCCACAACAAAAACATACATGAATCAAAAATATGAATTAGTTTGCGTTAGTGTTAAATTGATTCAACAGTTTAATTCCATGACTGTTCTCGTGCTGCAGGCCGGTATACGCGCTCCTGGACGAGTGCACGAGCGCGGTCTCCATGGAGACCGAGGTGGTGATGTACGAGGAGGCCGTGAAGGAGGGCATCACGCTGCTCTCCATCACCCACAGGCCGAGTGTGTGGTGAGTACTGTTTTATTTACCCGTGGAATCGATCCCAAGAGATCCTGCCCAAGGTTCTACCTTTTGTTGAATTCAACACAATCTTAAAGTTTCAAATTTGTTAGCCTGCATTTTAATAAACGGGAACTGGGCGTGGAGTCGTTGGTACAGTAAAACACAAACTGATATGGCTTACCGATGTACGACACATGACATTTTTTCGAAGCGCGGGAACCAATCAGCGTAGCGTGGTTGTATTCTGTGCTATTATTGGTTATTAGTGACGCCATGTTGACGCGCGCCCGCGTGTCATTCAGTCAGTTGTCAAACGTGCGTACGAAAAAATAGATGCAATTTTATTAGTACCTTATTTATAACTATTACGTACAAGTCTGATCGTGGTTTTTAATCGTGCTTTCGGAAATCATCGGAATCGTTGTTCGTGTCTGCGCGAACGAAGATTCACGACACGCCATATCGGTTGTGTTCTACTTACTGTATGTCTTTAAAAAAGCAGAGCTTGAGTCACACACCAGCTCTATCAGCTGATTATCACTTCAACGCCATAATATTCGCTTTGAATAGTAGAAAATTCCTTAAAGTTGTGAGCTTAAATTGTTCCTCGTTGAGATGTGTGACAATTCTCACTACTATTATGACGTGGTGTACAGTTCCGACTGTACATGTTTTTAGCTTACGTTGTGACCTACTTAAGGCCGCGCGGAGTTATATTAATAATAACATATTAAACTTAGTGCCAACTTGATACTGGCACGATAAACATCAACGGAAGGAACGACCAATTATTTTACCCATTAATTTTGATATTTGTAACCATAATAAACCAGTTTTACTTTAACTCAACATCTTCGTTCTTTCAACAAACTTCAACACCCACAATCGAGTGTAAGGGCTAACTGGCTCCTACACGTGGAATTTCGCGCACCGCTCGCATCGAGCCAGTGTTGGGATCACTGTCTTAAGCTTAAATACAATTCTCACTGACAATCAAGATTATTACATTGTGGTCGCATTTTTCCAGGAAATACCACACTCACGTGTTAGAGTTCGACGGAGCTGGCAGCTGGTCCTTCCGACCGTTGGAGAAGGACGCGCCCGCCATCACCCCCGCCGCGCCGCTCCCCGCGCTGCCCGCCCTCGCCTCCGACTCGGACAGCACATAGCTGTCACGTGACAGCTGACTAGTGGCAGCTACCGCCCAACATTAGCTAGACTAGACGGGCTAGTGACTAGTGATTACTGTGAAAAGTGAAACGTAGTCGTTGACAAATGGTATCTAGGGAACTGAAGTCGTATGAATAATGATATTAATGATCCTAGTGAGTATCAGATACATACACCTAGTATAGTTACTAGGTAGGTAATATCACCGGTTTTCAAAGCTGCCGTCCTAAGCAAACACGCAGTAATTACGCTTAAGTCCTGTAGTAATCTCAACCTTATTATTAACGACATAGAATTGACTCAGCTTTGGTGATTGAATTTAAGATACGGCTTATTGGCTTAGGATGGCAGAATGGGGAACAAGGAGAAAACATGCACAATTCAGGCATTACTTTTTCTCAGTGAGTCATGCGACAACAGCAATGAACGGTTTTTATATCTAGGTGTTTATATAAAAAGATGTTCATTTTGAGAGAGCACCAATGACAGCTACTGTAAAGAACAGACAAGGTTATTAAATCCATTCTATTTGGAAAAGCAACATGGGACGAGGTTCCAACTGAAATAGGAACAAATAAAAAAAATTTACTATGATCTAATTGACTTTTCTCTTTCTCTACTTGGTAACTTCTATTAAATTCTTAACATTGCGATTCAATGGACCAATGCAATGCTGATTTTCGTCGTTATGGAAATACTGACTAAGAAATGCAATTTAACCGGTTAATAACAGTTTTTGTATGAAAATAACCTGTTAAAACTGGATATAACCGGTTATTTGCATTCCATAATACTGACTACATCAGCTCTCCAGTAAATGAATCATCACTATTACAATTTCTCTACCGGTTCCTACCAGTTCAGATTCTAAATAGTCTTAGAACAAAATGTAAAATAAGATCGATTCGATTATGCGTAGTGTGAACGACGATAATAAGGTACCCAGTTAATTCTATAACATAAAATTATGTTTTTATCTATCCATCAAAAGCGTGCTATTTTTCCCGTGATAAAAGCACACTGAGTTCTATAACATAGAATGGTCTGGTTATAAAATTTACAGTGCGCTATACTCGCGTAGCGCCCTCTCTTGACGTACTATTCAAACGGTTCGTGATAATATGGCATAGAAGAATTTTATTTTATAGCCCAAGTACTATGCAATTTAGTGGAGTATCGTCACTTTTCGTTTTAAGCCTGCTTAAAAGGGACAAATCGCTAGGATAAAAATAGACATGTTATTTTTGTAAACTTCTTTTGATGTAACTGGGTATGATGAAAGTAGCTATATTATGATAACGTAATAATAATATTATACCAGTTTTTGTGTTATTTATTATTTTAAGTTTCGGGTAATAAAGGGTGGTGACAAATATTTTATGTAAAGTTAGTATTAAACGGCTCAAGTTTTTTTAAGAAAATTATCCTCGCCTTCTATGAGAACTTTTTTTGTAAATAGTTGCCACCCGAAAAATATATTTTATACGAGATTATAATCGTAATGGCTGTAATGTTTTTAAGGTGTTTAGTGTTTTTTTTATTACTTTAATACAGAGATTTTAACTGGTTATTGTTGCGTCACACAGAAAAATCTATGAATTTTATTAGTAATTTAAGTTGAGATTGTTTAGTACATTTTTTTTCAGTGTATGTGATTGTGACATATCGGACGTCTTATGGACCTTTCGTAGCGATATATAGTGAAATGTATTTATTTACATGGAGTTATTTCTGAACTGTGTAAAGTGTAAATAATTAGTTAATGTAGTAAGAGAGGGAATGAGAAATAAACGGGGTTTTATAACTACTGGCTGGTTTTACTTGAACTTGACTACAAGCTCTAGAAACTTTGGAAGTAGACCATGGAAACTGTAACTCTTTGAACCTCTTGTTCTTCGTACATTACTGAGTTACATTACTAGTAATGTACAAAGAAAAAATATTCTTCGTTCAAAACCGGGTAATTCAAATTCAAATTCAAAACATTTATTTCGACCAACTGGGATCATACAATACAATACTATACTGTTAAGTTAGTTATAATTTCTTAGCCTAAAGTTAGCATTTATTTAACCTAATTATGAATAAATACGGTATAATAAAATTAAAATTAAAGTAAAAGTAAAAGTACGGACGACAGCACTTAGTACGGCTTGACTGTCAGTACGTGGATCATATGACAATGATTCAGATACTGACAATCTCGTAATGTAGGAAGAAATTTTCGTTCTTTGCACATTACTAGTTCCGTTGGCAGTTATGTACAAAGAAGTAAATATTCTTCCATCATTACCCGGTTTTGTATGAAAAAATGGCTGTTCTTACTACAAAACCAAGGAGGTTATCTGAGTAAACAATAAATAAAAGCCTGCCGAGCCACTGCTGCGGATCAGAAGCATTCACAACTCTCTTAACCTGTATATCAAATTATACGAAATGACATGGTCCCTAACTTTCAAATCGCAATAATTTAACTCAAAAAGTTATACGTGAAAAACTTAAGACTGCGCCGAGCGTACGCCGGATGCACAGTGGCGCCCTCATTACTACATACATAAACTCACGCCTTTATTCCCAGAGTGGGGTAGGCAGAGCTACAGAATTTCCAACAACTATAAAAACTTTTTGATAATTCTGTAACCACATGTTGCACACTTAGGCGAAGATGTTTACTATTATTGTGTTTTCTAATAAACTAAAGAATTTTCGTGAAATTGGTCGGTAGGTTTTCCGTTTTTGTACTACAAATGAAAACACAACACATATTATTATCACATATTATTATAGGGTATTATCACATAGTTTAATAACAATTCAACTTCAAGTTATCAACTTAACGGAAAAAATTGGCCACCTTTTCCCGTTAAGCTGACTACTCAAAGGGTAATTATTATTAAAGCTTGTTACGTATCCCATAGGTTGTGTTTTTACTTGCGCTACAAAAACGTATCGTCTGATTGCAAGGAATTCTTTAGTTAATTAGAAAACACAATAACAGTAATGAGGGCGCCACTGGACGCTCGACGTTTGCTCGGTGCAGTCTTAAGTAAATGACCTCTTGCAAGTAGTTGTCTACCATTTGTGTCCAAAACTAGCATGGAATTAACGTACAATTTCAAATATAGAATCTCGAACGGTCTATACAGAGGTTACAACGGGTTACAACTACATGCCAGAGGTCATTTACTTATGTTTTTCACGTATACCAAGGTGACTGACTCAAGGTGAGATGTTCTTTACGTGTTCATTTCAACATTTCACATGTCATTATTTCAGAATATAATCCGTGTTTGCTTCTAACTAAAATAAAACTTCAGGCACTCAGTATCCAATCCACCCAGCAGCATGCAGGTAACAAAATAATAAATAAATAAGACAAAACACAAGAAAATTTATAAGTATAGCGTGTCCGGCAAATGGTAACCTAGAACCTACCCATTAACTTTCATAACCTGTTGGTTAGCTTAGGTTATTTATAAAAATCCAGCAAAGTTAACGCTTTCAGAGAAAAAAGATTTTCGGACAAATGAAACAGTGGACATACGTTTTTCGAACTTAAAGTAGGTACCTATACCCGGCAGGTTCATATTACGAGGAGCAAAGTTGCGCAGATTAGAGCGCGCTGCTAAAACGGTAACGACCCTGTATCTCTCGCTGTCGACCGTTACAATTATTACCACGCTAACGGAGCACGTGGCCACCAAGTGGACGTCTTCTCGGGCTAAACAAATACCTAAACATAATGGATTAAGACTGCACCGAGCAAACGTCGAGTGTCCAGTGGCGCCCTCATTACTATTATTGTGTTTTCTAATAAATTAAAAAAAAATCTTGAAATTGTTGGGTGTGTTTTGTACTACAAATGAAAACACAACGTATAGGGTATATCACATAGTTTAATAACAATTCACCTTCGAGTTGTCAATTTAACGGAAAATAGTGGCCACCTTTTTCCGTTAAGCAGACTACTCAAAGGGTAATTGTTATGAAAGTTTGTTACGTATCCCATAAATTGTGTTGTTACTTGCGCTACAAAAACGCATCATCTAATTCCAAGGAAATTCTTTAGTTTATTAGGAAACACAACAATAGTAGTGAGGGCGCCACTGGACACTCGACGTTTGCTTAGTTGGCCTAGTTTGTAGTGACAGTGCCTACGAAGCTGGCGGTCCTGGGTTCAAATCCTGGTAAGGGCAAAGGGAGATATTTGTCATATTTTTGTGTGATGAACGCGAATATTTGTGCCTTAGTCATGGATATCTTCGATGAATTTAAATATATATTTTCCTATGTAAGTATTCATATAATTTTCTAGTGCCCGTAGTTTGGGACTAGGTCATTTATTTTCACTGATATTTATTTATTTAAATTTAAGTCCAAATGACTGCGAAAACATGCAGTGACAATTACACCGGTTTTCGTTTTATAATTAGTACGTTACGTAGGTATGTATTAAAAGGGATGACGAGTACCATCGTTGGAAATAACGTTGTGGTCAGAAAAACAATTTCTTGTCACGCAACAGATAACAAATAACCTGTTAAATAAACAGCTAAGGTGCGCAAACAAAAACAACTTTCTTAGGTCACGGTTCCTTTCTCCTTAGCTGGCCGACGACCCTCCGATAATTATTGTTTTCCAATTAATAGAAAAAAAATATCTCTTAGAAACAATTGAGCTGGGTTTAATGAAGAACTCAATCAATGTCATCATATTTCTATTTTTAAAACGAAGTTACGTTACCCCCTATCTTGCTTGTTAGTGTTCCATATTCAAATTAATTCGTTCTGTCATGTGGCACTGCAGGTATTGTTGGAAAGGGTCCACGGGGTAATCTATTCATCATCATCATCATTTCAGGCGAAAGACGACCATTGCTGGACATAGGCCTCCTCCAAGGTTTGCCACAAGGCTCGGACCTGCGCCGCTTGCGTCCATCGGTTTCCCGCAACCTAAGCCACCTTGGTTCACCGTCCGTCTACCTTGTGGAAGGTCTACCCACGCTGCGTGGGTAAATAATTTACTACCGGGGATAATGTAAAAAAAAGACTGCCTTAAACGGTAAATTACTCCTATGAATCCCACTCTAAAGGCATAGGTGAAGGGCAGTACTTTAAATGTTGGTCTCTAGTTGAAAGGACGATGACCACTTTTATACACAAATATAAATAGAAATAATTTATTCAACGCATAAAGAAACAGATGATAAGCAGAACAAAACAATTAACTTGGATTTTGCATCTAACTTAATCTTCTACACGCCCGAAATAAAGCGAAAATTAAGACTTTCCAGAAAAAAAGGATTTACCACTATATAACAAAAACCTTACCAAAACCAAACGTACGAACCAAAAGTAAGTAGTCGTGGCATGGTTCATACATCTCTAGGCATTTGTTCGCTGCCGCTTGCTGCTTGTTGCCGCTGCGCGTCGCTGTCGCGCAAACGCCTGCATAATTAACATCAAAACTATAGTTTAGGCATTTAAAAAAATGTAAACAAAACAACCACGTGATATAGTTCGTCAGCCAATAGAAGTAGACAGTGTTTCTATTGGCTGCCGTCAAAGTCGTCGTACGTCAAAGCTCGATAAAACAGTTTTGATTGGTTGTTTAACAAAGTCACGTGATTTGGAATGTTTACATTTTTTTAAATACCTAGAAGTATAGACTATAGATAATAACATAATGACTAAAATACATAATAACTAAAGTAGCAAATAAGCCGGGAAAGTAGAGACGGCGCGGTGCAGCGCGTTTTCATACTTAAAAGCGTCGCAGAAACGCGCCGGCGCCGCTGTCAGTGGGTAAGCGGCTTTAGCCTTTGTTGACGAAAAGATAAGCTAGCAAAGTGAAACCTTAGATACCTACCGGGTTCACTGATCAGGGAGCTAAAGGTCAGAGTGAAACAACTCTTCCATTTGATTAGCAGTAATCAAGCACTCGCTCATTAAATTTCGTGAATTAGGTAAGGCCGATAAAAGGTCAACCAACTATACGTATCGGGTAACATTTTACAAGCCTTTGTCATCTTATGAGCAAGCGTAAGAATAGAATATATGTATGGGTGAATCCAAGTAAAAAATCCACTGTAAACCACGGGATGGAGTGATTAATTGCTTTCAGAGATATATTTAGTGAATTCCCAAATTCAAATTATTAATATTATTTAGTCAATTCCACAGGTTCGAGTGAGAAGGTCAAAACCTTGAAATTTGGGAAATTTTGAATTTTTTAAAATCGATTAAGTATTCGAAAGTCAAAAATTGAACCTCAGCTCCCTTTATACGAACTTGGTCGACTATTAGGTACCTACGTAATCTTTTAGCTTTGATAGTTTGCTTTTTAACTTTGTTAACTAATAATAAACTTTAAAGGGGTTTGGGGCAATCAGTAGCGGTCTGGCTGGCGGGGGGGAGGGCGACTATTTACTTACTAGCAAAAATGACTAGGTACTTACTAGCTCGTATGGCCCACGTCAAATTTCGTTAGTGCGAACAAGAATCTTGTGTCGGTCAACTAAAGTCTGTCTGTATTTAAACCATTATGGATTTATAATATGAAATAAAAATATTAGAATTAGAATTTGAAAGTCAAAAGTAACTTTGACAAAGGTCCTAAATTTAGGACGTTGGGCTTTACGAGGTTAAAGCATATTTTTTTGCACACGGATCCGTGAATCGAAAAATGTTCTTTACACACCCTGACTAGACTTACGAAAAAGCCTGTCTAATGACGACATCTCGCACAATAAAATAGACGAGTATAAAAATGTAACCCCGTTTTCCCTATATACCCGTCCGGTTTGTTTTTATTCAACATTGTTACTGTGTGGGAATGGCTGTTTTTACTGGCCAGTTAATTAAAGCTACGCTATAACATTAACGTTGCGATAACAGTATGGTTTAAGACAAATGGGTACCGTAGCTCATCAATCTATCACTTTTAGAACTTGATAACGTTTTGTGTAACCTTGTATTAGTTAAATATACACATTTATACGTGCTAAAAGGCTATCATGAGGTAGAGGCGTGATTTTGCCCCCGGTTCTATAAATCGAAATCTGTGTTTATAAATGGTATAAAATTTGCCCGTCACGCAGAGGCATAGTGACAAGTTCCGACCAGAATTTGGCTGGTTTTTATTGTTTATATTTACATTTTTAAACGTTATTAATATAATTACTACTTACTGCGCAGTGTGACGAAATTCTCGGCTAAAATGACGCAATTTACGTTGAGTATTTATTTCCTTACTCTTTCTGAAACTTGTTACCTTCTTTTGAGTTTGGAATCTCTCTTGTCAATTGTTGAGCCAGTTCTCGGTACAGTCGCAAGCATTATTATATATCTACACAGCCATGAAGTCAAATATTATGTATGCATAACCCTTATTGACAGCGGTACAGGGGCGTGTAGATATTTTTGATGTCTTGGGAACGTGTATATATTTATGACCTTTCATTACGAAAGCGGGTATACTTGTAGTTGTAATGCGTATAGGCACGCACACTATGACAACGCATAGCGATTCAGAGACAAGTGCACGTGCATCTACACACACAAGCATGGCAAACCCGCTTTCATGTCTTAAACATGAAATAACATTTCAACGGCTTCAAAACACCGCATTTATCTGGTAAAGGCACAAACTCGTAGGTACCTAAATCTCAAGTTAATTGTCCATCGCTATGGTAACAAAGATAAATACTTGTTTATGTATGTCCGTCAGTTTGGCCCATTTCCTGGCTGTTGCCTCTGGATTCGGGGTTCGTTCACCCGAGATAAGTTAAAGTGCAAAACAACGTGCATTGCGATTATTCCAAGTTTGTTAAACACTTGCGACCCACCCTCGCTTCGCTTCGGTTTATGTGAGTTTTCTGTAACACCCGTACACAAACCAGAATCTATTGTACTACTTAATTACATTCTTCTTGAATCACTCCACCTATGCATGAAAACCGCATTAAAATCTGTTGCGTAGTTTAGAAGATCTAAGCGAACAAACGGACGAAGCAACTTTGTTTTATACTATGTAAAGGTTCATTTTATTTTAACTGGAATGACAGCTGTCAGAATTGACTTCTTATCTGCCTTTTACCTATAGTGCACACGGAAAACTTGAATCAGATTTTTCTCCTTCTACGCATTAAGAAATACAATGTAATAATCACGTCGAAACTGGGTGGCGCCGAATGTTTACAATCTCCTAATCAGAGAGGTGAAGAATTTTTCGGTTCACTGAGATACCTACTTGTAGTTTTTAACACGCGGGGAAACCATGTGTGCTTTATGATATAGGAAATGAACTTATTTAGCCATTCATGCTGTAAATGTTTTGGAATCGTGGGCAGTAAGTAAGCGATAGACAGCTAAGTACAGTAATACTGTACTCCGTTGTCTACCGCTGTCGCAGTTACTTTACCTTTAACTACTGCCAGCCAAGAAAGTGGTCTAGTAGTTTTGACAAAAGTTTCTGTGAGATCTAATATTATCGCTAAGGTTGGCATTTGTAACTGGCATAATATTATTGCAAGGGAAATCAAACTTGTTGTATCATGACTTGGAAATGAACTTCAACCCTAGACCACCTTTTTGGCCGACTGTACAAATCGAAGATCGCAAATAGCATTGATTCGTACTGATATTATACCGGTCAACTTGTGTGTTAGTTAGTTACTTCTTCTCGCTGCAATGGATGGACGTCATGGACGGATTCGGAATGAAGATTATAGTTTGGATTAACACGTAGTCACGTAGGCTACTTTTCATTTCGGAAAAAAAGGTTTTGAGGTTAAAACAATGGTCAAAATTAACGGACGAAGTCTCGGGCGGAAGCTAGTTTTGTATTCGTGAAGTATGCCGTCAATTTTATTTTGAACTAACTACCAACGTTATTGTTAAACTTTCGCATTTATAATATTAGTGGAATCATTACAAAGCAATACTCTTTCATCTAGTTTTGCTGAAAACTATACTTATATTGAAATCGCAACTCGTGCTCGCTCGCTTTCCGAGCAATGTTTGAGAATCCTATATGTACAACTAACTTGAGGGTTGGTGCAGTGTTGGGCGGCGCACATAGGGGTAAATGGCCAAACTAGGCGGCCAACATTATAACTTCAAATTTAAGTGTTTTAATGAGTTTTATAATGAGTAAATTGACTGTCTTCATCAAAGTGAATATACCTAAAGCTCTTTTTTTTTTTTACTTGTTTTTTTTTGCTAATTGAAAATCAAAAAGGGTTTGATTTCATAACTTTTTATTTTTGCCAAATTAAGGGGTCTGGTCGTTTGGGGTACCTATCTATTAAGGTATGAAAAATACTCTAGGTAGGTATAATATTTACAGATTTATTAAAGTAGGTACAAAAATATATTATCATATTATAATTATAGCAATACTGTTCTATTCTAACTCTTCATCGGAAGTTTCTTCTGATGATTCTCCTGAATCTTCGTCTACGTCATCGACAGCATGATCGGGTTCAGCCGGGACCAACATCTCAATTGTCTCCTTGGAAAATGGCATTGACCTTTTTATAACTTTAGGTCGCAAGCTACTCAGTAAAGGATCCGAGCTAAGAAGCAACCTGTTTAAAACATCCTCATTACATTTTTCTCTCGTAAACTTCCGTGCAAACTTCTGTCTATATAATCTTAGATGCTTATTTCTTGCTTCAGCAGCTTCTTCAGAAAGCATTCCTATGGGTACTAGTGCTTTTTCTATTACTGTAGCTCGTAATGGCGTTAATTGGGTCTCCTTTATCTCTTCAGACTTCGAATATGCCATTTTGAGTTTTGTAGCTGTCTTTGGTGACTTTGTTATAAGTTTCAGTAATTTGGAAGCATCTCTATTTCCAGAAGTGTGTAATTTTGTTTGAGTTGCATGCACCAATATATCTTTATCGATGGTACTTCGAAGTTCTTCAGTTTTTCTTCTCTTACTTCTCTCACTTGACTCAATAAAAGACTTTCCTGGCCGACTGGAACGTTGTTTTGGTTGCATAACTCTCGGAATATCAAGCGTTCCTTGTAACCAGTTGTCATTAATTTTTAAGAATCTATCTTGTTTTTTCCGGGCCTTAATCCACCTTTTCTTAAATTGAGTCTTAATATAGGAAAACTTGTGTTTCATGTCCTTGATTTGTTCTTCAGAATAATCTTCACACAAAAGGTAATGTTGAAGAAATTCTAACTTGGCTTCAAAACTAGGCAAGTCTTGTTGTTGCATTTTGTCAAATAATGCTTTCCTAGTTATAACCTTCATGTTCGAACACTCCGCTGGACCTAAAATGAAAAAAAAACGTTTTGTCAAAAATTGAAAAATCGCTACCGTCAGGTTCAAATTCTATTTTAAAACAAAAGCACGGGTATGCACGGCCAATTTTTCAACATTCTTTAAGGTGAAGGTCTGTTGTTAATATTAAATAAAGAAATACACCAGGGACGGACACTGAAGTGCAACTAAAACACTAAACTCTATAAAATACTTGTAAAAAAATATCATAATATTAGAGGTATTTTTGATTTACTAAAACCTAATTAAATTGTATGCCCTCAAAATCACAATTGATCAAAATGTATACATTATTACCTGGGCTATTAGTTTCCATCACTTTTTTATGTAATATAATAATGAAACAAACAATATTCACTTTCTAATGACACTGATTTACAAATGTAGACGCGAACTGATACGTGCACTCAGAAAGACGATTAAACTTCGACTGAGCTACTGAGTCAACGCGTCGTGCCAGGGCCGGGGGACCGATCGTCCATAATCCCGCGTCTTATCAACTTGAGCAGGTAGCATTTTTTTTTTACCTGGGACCTATTTTGGTAAATAGACTAATGGCCGCCTAGATTGGTGATTTACCCCTATGTGCGGCGGTAGATCATCGTACGCGAAATCTTATAGGTATTAAGTAAAAAGTATTTCTATCATTTATATATATATCTTATTATTTTCTTATTACACTATTTATTAGTTTAGCGTACCGTCCGTCTGTCACTCTCGGAGCTGGCTGAAAATCAGCGCTGCAGGTGTCTAACACCTCAGCATTATGCTGAGCCAGTGTCCGATTCACTGCCGCGAGGACACACTTGTTTATTGCTGTTTTCTGTTTTTACTTTTTTCTATGTGTCTTGTGTCTGTAGTGAATAAATGTATTTTTCTTTTCTTTGTTTCTATTTTCTCGCATTATTTGAGAAAAGCATTATACATGCTTCAGCGGAAATGGGGATTGCCTGACTCGGATTTTAGCAGGCCTCGACAAGGCTCGGGCTGCCAACCACCTCGTCGGACTATTCCCTACTTTCTGGCCCTAGGCAATAATGTAGATACTCTTGCGTCGTTGATCGAATTGCACGGGTTTCAATGGCATATCAAAGTCGAACAGTGGGGTTATTATGACGTATCTGTGCAATTCATTTTACGCTGAGAGAAAAGGACAGAGTTATGTAACTGCTATAGCTCCGTCCTTTACGCTCACCGTAAAATGAACTGCATAGTGTTGTGTCATAATAACCCCCCAGTAATTAAATCATTAATTAAAATGATCTTCCAGTTAAAAGACACGTAGTAACTTACGTGTTTTTACACTAAGATGGTACCTAATTATTTTACAGTTAGAATTATTAAGGCCATAATCATTTTTGCTGCCTCCAACCCGTATTTGTATGAAAGATGTGCCAATTAAATCATTTGAAGGAACTATTGCGTTGTAAGTATCTCGTAGAAGAACCCACAGCTTCATTTTTTAAGTTATCTATAAATGTTATCTAAAATTTTATTAATTAACTGACTTGTAAAGCGTGCCATACTCGTGGAAGATAATTCTTTACTTCATTGAATTATGTTTGGAGATTATAGGTTATGATAATATGATTTTTGTAAAATGTTGCGTCATGCAGGACAGGACATTTCATCGGTGAAACTGCAAACCGCGTAAGTAATATTTTAAATAAGGAGCAAAATGCACCTTACTTTTTAAGTTCATAACGTGCATTTGGCTCCTTAATAAATTTGTTATTACAGATGTAGTGCAAAATGATTTTCCTTCGGGAAAACTCGGATCTCAATCGGAATACGATGGCACCCGAACTGTCAATCAATGATTGTATTAAATGTGTGACGTTTTCATGTCCATTAAAATGGAACTTTATTGTTTAGTGTCAAATGACAAAGTGACAAATGACAGCATTTGTCATTTGACACTAAACAATAAAGTTCCATTTTAATGGACATGAAAACGTCACTCATTTAATACAATCATTGATTGACAGTTCGGGTGCCATCGTATTCCGATTGAGATCCGAGTTTTCCCGAAGGAAAATCATTTTGCACTACATCTGTACGCGGTTTAGCAGTATCACCGACGATTTTACATTGTGATCTCTGTGAGCTCTGAGAAGGTGCTGCGATTTTTTACTTGTCTCTTTTGCTCTCATAGGCTCTTATTAATAGCGAGTGAGAGAGAAGTACAAACCCGAAACACCTTCTAAGTGCTCACAGACTGTAAATATGTACTAAAACCAGGAGTGTTATTCTCTCAAAAACAACGGACGGGCGCGGGCGGACCAACGAGCGAAATCGCAGCGGCGAGTTAAGGTAGTCCCGTCAGAGCGAACAAAACACATTTTAGCGCGTGCATTTTCAATTGAGCAGCCTTATACGTTCGATCCTCCGGCAGAAACCATGCCATTGAAAATGCACGCGCTAAAATAGGTATGTTTTGTCCGCACTGACGGGACTACTTAAACTCGCCGCTTGGATGTTCACTCGTCCGTCCGTCCGACCGTCGTTGTTCAGAGAATTACTACCCAGAATGTTAGTACTCGGTTATCTATATCGCTGTCTCTCTCTGTCATATTTCAGTATATTTTTATGCCACAGAAGAAAGCAACAGACAGTTGAGTAGGTACTATTAATATCAGCCTTCTATTTAGGTCTTTGACAGGTGAGAGGGGACAATTCAGAATGCCCTGTAAAGTCTTCCTGCAGGCAAACTGTCCTAAAACTGTTTTTTCAGGGCTTTTGTTTGTTTGTAATTTTTCTAGATACCTTAAAAAAAATGTTTACAAGTTTCATATAACTATGATTCATATGAGCTGCGCAATGTACACTAAAATGTTACTTTTCAACTGTCATTTGTCAGTATATAAATAGAGGGCTGATTTAAGCTGCGACCACACCGCTGCTTAACGGTGCCTATATTACGGTGCGTCAAAAACGGCGCCATGTTGTTACTGTGGCCCCGGCTTTTGTTTACGCAACGACACCGTAATATACGCACCGTTAGGCCCTGTTGTTTGATCAGTAGTTAAACTAACTAATTGTTAAAATTTGAAAAAGGAATCGAAAATTTGAAGGAATCTCAAGGAAATGTGTCAAATTTTCAGTTTTTTTTCGAATTTTAACAATTAGTTAGTTTAACTACTGATCAAACAACAGGCCCTTAGGCTCCGGTGTGGGTGCAACTTTAACCGTACAGACTACTACCACCTACAAAGGGGCGTCTATGACTGGCTGTCATTCTGAAAACATCTTTCTAATTATTATTTTTTGTATATTACTTTATCGTCGAATTTGGTTCGCAAATCCAGGGCAGTTTTGTAGGACAACTTGTAACATTGATGAACAACTTGCATTGAATAAAATAACAGTGAAAAGATGGTTCCAAATGAGTTAGCGATCAAGATGACACCGAGCCATTGAAGTGGATGCTCGCCATCTTCAAAGGGCACGACTATGACTGGAAGACTTCGACGACACGACAGGATTCACCGTACAACGTTGCTTATAATATACTTGACATTGGCAAAATTACGTTATTATGTAACGCCATTAAATAAATAAATAATAATAATAACCATGGACATGACAGTTGTATATTTTATTCAATTCCTATAGTAATAAATGGACTAAGGGCACTATAAATGTATTCCTAACATTCACAATCCAACTTTTTTTACTGTTTTTCCTAAATATAAAAAAAAACAAAAATATTTTTACTGTAATCTACAAACGGTATTTTATTTTACTACCTAAGCAGATATGAATTGTTGTCAATTGGGGGTGGTCATAGGTAAAGCAAAAATCAAACGCACACGCCTCGTAAGACTAGTATTGGTAAGTAGTGACCCTACCTTAGATGTTATCGGTCCCGGGTTCAAATGCCGGTAAGGGCAGATATTTGCATGATGAGCGGGAATATTTGTTCCTGAGTCTTAGATGTGTTCTATGTATTTAAGAATGTACCAATCTCTAATATAAAAAAAAAACTCGTGTCTCAGTGTTTGTAACAAAACTACTCCGATACAGCTTGACCGGATTCTTACGAATATAAAGTAAGCCTGAAAATAGGTCCTATAGTGTATGTCATAAGGTTTGTATGAAAAAAACATTACACGTGGACGTTAATTGCCTGGTACCCATAGTATAAGCCCAGAACTTAGTCTGGGCTAGGTCAATGGTCAATTTGAGAAAGATCGCCTGATTTATTTGTTATAGCATAGCAGCAGTAACTTTGACAAAGTCCTTCCGCCCTTTCTCCGCACGTAGCGTTTAAAACCAATCTAAAAATATATTCAGGAAGGAAGTAGCCGTCGTCCATCCACTACGGTAATGATTGTCAAATGGTTGATAAATTAAAAAAAACCGTGGAGACGGTCCGCAGATAAATTTACAATTAATTTAGGGCTGTGATTTGAAACAAGCATATTATTATACATTTTGTGTACAATTTGGAAGCTTTATTTCTGACAATAAGCCGCATATTTACAAATATATAAATACTGGAGACCCGCCCTCGCTTCGCTTCGGTTTATGTGAATGTGATAATATAGCCTATAGCCTTCCTCAATAACAGGGCTATCTAACACTGAAAGAATTTTTCAAATCGGACCGTTACTTCCTGAGATTAGCGCGTTCAAGCAAACAAACAAACAAACAAACTCTTCAGCTTTATAATACTTAGTCGTGACAGGTTTCCTTTTAAATTCATATATGAAAATAATCTTAGCCTGATAGTGCAAAATCTGGTCACAGAAATTATCATGTTTTAAGAGTTGTTGGTAATTCTTGAAGCTCTGCTCTGGGAATGAAGGCGTGAGTTTATGTATGTTATTACTTTCAGCTGTTATCCTCCTCCCCCCCAAAGCTAAAAGTAGGGAGAAGGATGCCGGCACTCTAGCATAAATTACACTTTTCGAGTTAAATATTTCCATGATAAAATGATAATAACACGTATAATTAAAGTAGAGAAATTCGATTATTTGACGTGATAACGTCAATTTGCCGGGTTATACATTTTCCACGTGTCATTTATCGTGGCACGCCGGGAAATGTATGACACGGCTAGATTACGTGTAACATTATAGTGCTAAACAATCTATTTCCTTGACTATACATAATATTTAGGAGCTATCCAATGATACCTAATTTGATGTTATAAAACCCAAAAAAAATACGTTGATTTTAAAAGATTTTATTTTACAACTTTGTCGGCCTAATTTTAATCTATAACTATGCTAAATTACACCTTTGTAGTACCAAGAGTCTCTGAGCTAGACCGCGGACAGACGTCAGACGGACATGGCGATACTATGAATTCCTAATTTGACTTCGCAACTCCAAAAACGGACGGTTGTTCAACATGCTTGATTTGTCAACCCTACTTTGAAGTGGCAGCCCTAACCATGCACCATAGACATGCTGTGACATAGACTTTGCCCCCGGATTCCACGTCGTATCGCCCATTGTCTCTCGGTTTCGATAACGACACCAAGAATAGACCCGTGTCATGTGTCGCGCTAGACGGCGACTTTTTCACACCGACTGTATTGTTATACGCCCCTCATTTTACGTTTTTTTTGCCTGTGTCCCACTGCAGGGCAAAGGTCTCGCCTCTTTGTCGCCATTCTTCCCTAATTCCTTTCAAACACGTCCAAATCATCCCGCCTCTTTGATCTGCCTCTGTTCCAGTGGCCATCCCGTGGGATGTTGTCTGTGTGCGTGTGTGAGGAATTTCAGAGGATTTTGAAGCTAAAAATCTCCATACAAAATGTGGTAACGTTTCTCTACCCTTAAACCTAGTTGTAGATATCATGAAAATCTATATAAAGCATAGAGGGAGTGGCACTATTCTAACCCGGCAACCACACGGGAAAATAGTACAAATGCAATACATTACAAATTAAGATCGGAAAGAGAGGCTCATTGATTGATTGAGAATAAAGTAATATACTTATGTATACTAATATTAACACAAATAGATATGTTTTTGTGAAATTAAACTCTATAAAATGTTATGTTTGTCAGTCGTACGTTTAGTATAATACGGACTCTATCCTCACCACACAATTCTTCATAAATAAATGCTTTATAACAAGGCTAACATCCGGTTAGCATTGTTAGTGCGAGTACAGAGTCCGGTTTTAGTTTTCCAAAAAGCAATTAATATAATTGCATATTCTTGTAACCGCAACACGTTCAGTGCCGTAAACTCCACTTGGTACCAATTAAGTTTGAGTATCAGGAGCCTGAGCACTGAATACCTATTACTCGAATTCTCTGAAAGCTAATACCAGAAGCCGCGGCAAATGCATCTAGGCATAAGCTGCTCTTAAACCGTCTCGCTTTGATTTACGACTTCTTAGTTAGAAGGAAAGAGACAGTCGGTATTCGTCAATATGACTGAAGAGGACGATGTAATTAAAGTCACGCCTACTTCACTTTAGAACGTAATTTTGGTTAACGATGTTTGTGAAGAAATATAATATCTAAAAGACTACGAAAGCATTTGTTTAATAATCAAAACGGGAGTCAGGGTTTCTCAAGCCAGTACTTTATAAGAGTAAGAATAAGCATGTACTTAAGTGTCAGGAATACAAAGACTTTTGAAGTAACTTTTTTTTGGATAAAGATGACGTATATGAAGAAGATGCCAAGATGCAGACGCAGTTAGTTGGTAGTAGCCCTGCCTACGGAGCTAGCGGTCCCAGTTTCGAATCCCCGCCAGGGCAAATATTGATAATTAGCGTGAGTACGTATTTTGTTTGCGTCGTCTCAATCAAAACCACTAAGTACTGAAATGGGCGATTTTCAGTGGGGAGCATATACGAGTATAATACAGTTTGTCCCTAAAACCAATGCCAAAAATGAAAGGGCTGGTAGAGCCGTTAAAAAGCTATCGAACGCTATTTAAAAATTCAGCGATTTTTACTAGTTTCAAAGTCAAAGATCATTTATTGCTTAATTGTGAGTAGGTACAAATGGTGTCATAAAAAAAAATAAGGTCACAGTTTGCCAGGATTTATGAGGGTCCTTAGAAGATGCTTCGTGTTTCTACTTGTCTCTCACTCGCTCTCATAAGCTCGCGAGTAAAGGAGAACTACAAATCCGAAGCACCTACTAAGTGCTCACAGAGTGTATCCATTTTAAACAAATTCGGTCATTTTATTATCCTACCATTAGCTTATTAATATCTATTATTCTCTATTTTCGGAGATGATCATTTTAATCTGAATTTTTGTAATTTTCCCTTACGTCCATGTCACGAAATATCATTAATTTCATGTTGCGTGTCATTACAATGATCAATATTTCAAACCAGTAAAAATCGCTGAACATGCATAGAGGTTAAATCTATAGCTTTTTAAATGCTCTATCAGCCCTAGGCTAGGCGGGTTGACGTCGGTTTCTGGGTGACCGGTATATGTAAGTTACTGTAGTTAGGGCTCTCCCATTGTATGCCACCGAGCACGGCCTCAGCAGTGGACGACCACGGGCGGACATGATGTTTTTTTCAATGAGAGTGGGAGGTAAACGAGCATGTAGGTTACGAGTACCTACCTGATGGGAGGAATCACCACCGTCCATAAACACCAGCAATTCGAGAAGAATTGTCGGTGCGTTGCCGGCTAATTAGGGAACTGTCATCTCTTTTCTTGAAGGCACTCAGTGGAGACGAGATGTAGTCAAACCTCTATTGATAACCGCACGATAGCTGAAGAGCTTAAAATATGCATTGTCCTGTTCCTTTATTATGATATTTGAAGGGAAAGAGATAAAAATATTTAACTTAAATTGGTTTGTCCGTTTATGAATGGGAGAGTAAAGGGTGTCCTAACAGAGGACTAGGTATATGGTGATGCTATATATAATGATTAGGGTTAGGATCGTCTCTCAGATATTGAGAGTCTATCTCCCACTAAATTCTATGTTTACATTTATTTTTCTGTTTTTTGTTGTGTCTTAATCAAGGTTTTATCTTCTTAAAATTTTCCAGTTTACCACACCTCCTTAAACTATCTAGATGGTTATCAAGACAATTAAAAGTAACCAATGTAAAAGTAACCAATGTAACAGGTACATACTTATAGTGAGTAACGGACCGTCCATTCCATTATAAACTAACAGCCACATCATCTCCGAAAATACGAGGTGTCCATAAATCATGAGCGTGAACGCAGGTTCGTCCATCACGGGCCGGCGGCGTGACCACCATCACGCTTTACACAACTGAAACACGTGGCCAGTTTCGGTTTGTACAGGTCAAAACCGTGACCTATCAAAGAACTTTGTCACAGTGATATTTTTTTTGACTATTCTTATGTTTGATTTATAAAGCCACTATGACCTGTGACACAGTTCTCTAGGTAGGTCAGGGTAGCATTCTGCCGGTTGTACTATGACTTTAAAAGTTGAGAATGATGTAACATCAGAACATAAAGAAAGTATAAAGTTGTTGGTTTTATATGATAAGGTTGTCTGTTGGGATTCAAAATGGTACAGTCACGTCTAATAATATAGACACAGTTAAACTTTCAAAAATATGGAAACACGACTCTACTGCAAGGGAATAAAGTTGTATATATATTTCTGAAACGTTGTTAATGTATACATTATTTATGATGCTGAATGTATTCGGAGGTGCAAGTATAAAGTAGCAACATTTAATTAATTATGGAATTATAGATAACTTGAACCAGACGGACATAGAATATTTTGTTACCAGGAAAATTAGTAGGCTCTTAAGAAAAAAAGATTAGCAGTCATTAGTTTCATATTGTATATTACACAATCATGTAGCATCACTACATAGTATAAAACAAAGTCGCTTCCCACTGTCTGTCCCTATGTATGCTTAGATCTTTAAAACTACGCAACGGATTTTGATGCGGTTTTTTTTAGTAGATAGAGTGATTCAAGAGGAAGGTTTTTATGTATAATAAATTTTGTTTTATGTACGTGTGTTATAGAAAACTCAAATAAACCGAAGCGAAGCGAGGGCGGGTCGCTAGTAATTATAATAAAATAACTAGTTCTGTTCGAAATATAAAATAGGCCCCAGTCTCAACGTTACCAAGTTGATACCGGTTGATACAGGTTGATGCTAAATGTACCGCTAGAACACCTGCCATGTTTGAAGCTACACCGAATGTCTCGCAGCCAGTATCACGGGTCCATTGTCCTCGCGCTATCGCTGACCCCGGCGCCCGCGCATGATACGCCTCCCCTTTTACCCGGTAAAAACTTCAAGCTTTGACGGATTTAAGCTTGTGGGATTTTCCCGTGGTTAATTTTGTAGTGTGAAGTTGGAACAGGACAGTGGTTAAAAGTTAAGTGTCCTGAAATTATACTTTTTTGTCTGGCATTTGCGCCTCGTTTTATACGATAGAATGTTTGGTGGAATACTTTAATTTTTATTGTAAGATCAGAAAACTAAACACAAATCAAATGGGTGTCGATTTAGATAATTTCAAAAAAGAGTATTTTTAAGGATGGAAGTTGCGTCAATATTTAAAGTAGAAGCGGGAAAACGAATAGCCGCCGCCTAAACATCACCCATTATAAGTGCTGCTTCAAGGAAAATTAAGAAATAGGGCATAAGAGTGATTTAAAATAACATCTTGTCAAAATCCAAACGAAAAAGTCCTTAAATTAGTCTTGATAGAATGATACTACAAATCAAATGAAGCACCCTATATTTGAAATGAAACCCATAAATTAATTAATCACATAATTTCCAACACCTGTTCAAGGCCGCTTCCACGCTACCAGGTCTTACAGCCCCAACCCGCTATATATGCGCCTGGGCAGCCGGCCCGCGCATTCACGCGCTCCCCGCCGCGCTCGACGCATGCGCGACCTCATAGCAACGGACTCACGATGCAGCCGCGAGTGCTAGTGTTATTTGTTATAGTCAGTGTTCTGGGCTACGCGCAGGCCTTCTGCGCTAACTGTGCGAGTGATGTTGCTGGCCTCACGGACGTCAGGCTCGAGTTCGTGAAACGACAGATTTTGAAGAAGCTGAGACTGTCCAAGAAGCCCTCGGTAGCGGTGCCAGTGAACAGTCTGCCCATGCCGGTGGCGCAAGGGCAGACGCTGAGCCAGGGGACAGACAAACCGCCGGAGTTTGACGATTATTATGGAAGAACGGAGCAGAAGATTATATTTCCTGTCGAAGGTAATTTTTTATTTATTTCGCAACAAATCGGTACATTAGCTGATAGACCTAATTGTTTCCTATATTAAACAAAAAATTAGAAACTTTTTATTATGACCAAAATTATGCTTTGCTTATAACTAATACTATAAGTACATCACTACTCACTACATAGTATAAAACAAAGTCGCTTCTCGCTGTCTGTCCCTATGTATGCTTAGATCTTTAAAACAACGCAACGGATTTTGATGCGGGTTTTTTTAATAGATAGAGTGATTCAAGAGGAAGGTTTATATGTATAATAGATTCTGGTTTATGTACGGGTGTTACAGAAAACTCGCATAAACTGAAGCGAAGCGAGGGCGGGTCGCTAGTTATGTTATAAATGGTTAGGTATAATAAATGAACGTTATTCTTATTATTTATACTGGGAAAGTTGCAGTCATAGAGACTAGCCTTATAAACACATTTTTACAGCTTTGTCACTTTAATCTTTAAAAAAACTTTAAAGCGACAAGGTACTAAAGAATGCAACTACTTATAAGACTGAACACAGTTTTTTTTAAATACGAAACTAAAATATTCCTAAAAGATTAACTATGAACGAATTATATTTAGACGGAGTCGTAAAAAACTCTATTAGTGTTTTGGTAGGAGAAAATCAAGGGGGTGTGTGGGCTTAGAGTGTAGCAGTGCAGGTTTCCTCGCGATGTTTTTATCGATAACCTATCAAGTATGACAAAACTTACCTTATCTTTTAATTACTGAACTCTACTCTACCGGATGTTGTTGTTACTGTATTTATATTTATTTTTAATCTTAACAGTAATTGCAAATTAACGCTGACCACCCCACTTAGACACGTCAATTAAATTTAATCCTTGATTAGGGTTGCTGCTGTCTCTTTCTTTGCTATATCAATAGAATAAGAGAGCATGCCACTAAACAAGCATTAAGTGTCAGAAGTACATAAATGCTACACAAACCAGCACCTCTATCCCGCTTGGTTTTAGTCCATCTTGCTTTTATATTGTTATTGTATTGTTGACCTAATTGACAGTTGTTATTTACTTGACAGTAAGAGTGATCATAATCTTAACAATAAAGTTACTATATAGAGGCGAGATGAGCTAACCCAGAGCGAAATAGAGGCTCTATTTCACATTACCCGAAAGCAAGTCTTAAATCTAGTTGCCATATTTCAATATTTAGTCGAGTGAATATTTATAATTGTTTGAAGAAACTAATGTCCTTTATCAATTAGAAAAAAGTAGGCGTCTTACTCACTACAACGGGCCTAATATGGCTGCGTCAATATCGCGTGTAATGTGGATAAAGCATCGATCACTCTCATACTTATTTACATGTCAGAAGGTGACGGATGCCTTATCCAAACTTGGCTACGCGATACACGCAGCCATATTTTGGCCCGTGTAAAATTTACAATTTGAATACTCCTACATACATACATACATACATAAACTCACGCCTTTATTCCCAGAGTGGGGTAGGCAGAGCTACAGAATTACCAACAACTCTAAAAACTTGTTAATAATTCTGTAACCACATTTTGCACTTTTAGGCTAAGATGTTTACCAGTGTATTAGTGACAGCTTGCAAGCCCATCGCCTAATAGTACTATACGCCTTTATTCCCTTAGCCGTCTCTTACGACATCCACGGGAAGATATGGAGTGGCACTATTCTAACCCGGCAACCACACGGGCAGAGTTGCCAAATGATATTGAACCTTAAACACACAGCTCCAGATAGGCTCTGCTGCCTCCAGATACCATAAAATACAGAATCTACTGCTTTTACAATTTGAATGTGCTAATTACAATTCATATAAAGGTGTATAAAGATAACGACGAGACGATAAGATGCGGACGTTGGCGAAGATATACACATTCGCAGTTCAACCGATAAGAGAGGAAGCTACGTTATAACACGATTATTAACTACTAGTAATTATTGCATAGTAACTTCAGTAATATACGAAACATCAATAAATTAAATTGACGTAAAGGGCATTGAGTAAATTTGTTTGAAGAATATTGTCTTTTTTTTCAGCGGCCATGGGTGATTTTTACGTAGTACAGGACCTCGAAATACACAGATATATATAATTTATGGCATTTAATAATATCGGAGCTGAAATATTTAGGGTTTAAGGTGTTCAGGTTTTGGTCCTAAAAGTACGCCTAGGTAAGAATATTAAATATATCCGATGCACTTAAGAATATTACATTACGTAGCAAAACATGATTATTTTTAAATATTCTATCATAATTTACCACTTTTACTGATGGCCGCTTACCTTGAAAATGACAACACTTTTACCCAAACCCCTTTAAAACTAAAATAACACCCAGTAATTACTGTAAAAGTATTATCTACTTTATCTATTTGTCACCCTTGTCAACTCCTAGATAAAATGACAGTTGATAGTTAATGTTGACAGTTCGTAGAAGATATTAAAACATATAATATAACACACTGTTTATCCTGATAATCCCGCTGAACTTATCCAAAGATCTGGGGAAAGCAATGTATCCTCTGTGATAAACACGTCACACAATAACCGTGGAGATAATAGATACAATATTAAACGAGGGTTGAGATTTCACGAGATAAACTTGATATGTATTTTCTGATCGCGAATTTTCGTTCCGCTTGAGAGATAAAAAAATATTTTATCAAGTAACATGTAAGTACAAAAGATTAAAATTAAAACAGATGCCAATAAACAATTAAATTTTTACCTAATTGAAGGTTAAATAATAAAATAATAAATATTAGGGGACAATGTCACACCAATTGACCTAATCCCAAACTAAGGTCAAGGCTTGTAATATGGGTACTAGACAACGATATAAATACTCCTTCCTATAATATGGTAATGGTCTTAATTAATATCTTTATCACTAAATCATACAGGGGGGTTATTATGACTTGGCTATGCAGTACGTTTTACGGCGAGCGTAAAGGAAAGAGCTACTAGCAGTTATATAGCTTTGTCCATTTCTCTCAGCTTCAACAGAACTGGGGGGTGATTCTCTCAAGAAGCAAAGGTGAACGAATGGACGAGTGATCTTCAAGCGGCGAGATTAAGTAGTCCGGTCAGTGCGAACAAAACACATTTTAGCGCGTGCATTTTCAATTAAGCAGCCTTATACGTTCGACCCATCGGCAGGAACCATGCTGCTAAATTGAAAATGCACGCGCTACAATGTGTTTTGTTCGCACTGACGGGACTACTTAATCTCGCCGCTTGGACATCACTCGTGCATTCGTTCACCTTTGCTTCTTGAGAGAATCACACCCCTGGGTAGTGATTCTCTCAAAAACAACGGACGGGCGGACGAACGAGCGAAATCGCAGCGGCGAGCTTAGGCAGTCCCGTAAAAGCGAACAAAACACATTTTACCGCGTGCATTTTCAATTAAGCAGCCTTATACGTTAGATCCATCGGCAGAAACCATGCTGCTAAATTGAAAATGTGTTTTGTTCTCACTGAAGGGATTACTTAAACTCGCCGCTTGGACATTCACACGTCCGTCCGTCCGTCGTGGTTCAGAGAATCACTACCCTGCAAGTGCATAGCTATGTCATAATAACCCCCCGGGTTAGTAGATTACGATGTATTAAATCAAGACTGCTCTTTCCCAACTTCGTTTAAGATGCTTCGGTGTGGGCAAGCCAATTTATCACAAATGTAATCCCAATGACGACATTGTCCACGTGTTTTAATCATGATGGGTTACTCAAAACAAAGAAAGTTCTAACAGCCAATTCCTCAATTAAAAACTGAATTTAAACAAAATACATTTACCGTTGAATATCAAAAGGCATTGTTTTGAGTAATTGAGACTATAATTGAGGTGCACAGTGATAAAGATAATGCATTGCTCACGGCAAATGGCAGAGGTTACATTTCGGTGCAATGTAATCGCAACGTAATTAATTAAATGAATATGTTATCAGTGTGAAATATACAATTAAAAATATTGATTAAGTATAGTAAATATTACTTTATTTACTAAACAGTAGTAATCGTTTAGTAAAGTATTGATTTAGGAACTTGTTAGCCCGCGACTTTGTCTGCGTAAGATTTCGATTAGGTATCGTTATATCCTCTGGAGTTTTTCATTTTCCGGGATGAAACGTTGCCCATATGTTAGGTAAGGTAGGTAGGTAGGTATAAGCCATCTCCATTTCAAATTTCATCCTAATCCGCCCAGCTGTTGCAGCGTGAAGGAGAAACAAAGTTACACACCGAGTTTCGCACTTAAATATAATATTAGTAGGAATTAGAAGGATTTAAATTACGGTTCTTACCAAGATTACATTAAAATCGGTTAGGCAGTTTTAGGGCCACTTGCATCAAAATTTAACCGTCAGATTCATACGAAAACTGTCAAAACTGCCTTTAAGGCATCTTTTGTCTATCTTAGGGCCACTTGCACAGAAAATTTAATACTGGGTTAAAAACTAATTTGACTTAAAATGACAGTTTTCGTATGAATCTGACGTTTACTAACTGAAGTTAGTGCCTTAACCCAGTGTTAAATTTTTCTGAGCAAGTGACCCTTAAATAAATATAGTTATTTTAGTAACTTGCATGCATCCGTCAAATGACGTATCCGTAGATACATTGTGTCCGGTCACGAACGGTAATACATTAAAATAAGTATGATATAGTGTTTATCGATTGCGGATTAGAGATTAACGTGAACATTATTAACCATTAGCTGACCCGACGCGTAAATGATGAAATTATCTATATCATGACCTAAGTTTCACCTGTTTTACTGCGTCTCTCTCTTACTCTTCTAATAGTTCTAATGATAACGAGACAGCAAATAAACAGAAAATGCATTCATAGTCAACTTCATAAATACAGACACAGTTAAGTACCATATACCATATCGCTTTAGGGGCTGTTGTTTAATCAGTAGTTAAACTAACTAATTGTTAAAATTTAAAAAGGAATCAAAAATTTGAAGGAATCCCAAGGAAATGTGTCAAATTTTCGATTTCTTTTTCGAATTTTAACAATTAGTTAAGTTAACTACTGATAAAACAAGTTAGCCGTTAGCGTTAGCCTAGATGGTAGATGACCTTCCCTTCGAAGCTAGTGACTTGGGTTTAAATCCCGGTAAGGGCAGATATTTATATTTTTAAATAATGTTTTTCTCAGTATGCATAAGTTTATCGGTGTCTTGTACCAATACTGCATTCCTTACAAAAATTGACACATGTCTCATAGAACCGCGTATGTATTAGTCACCTTATTTCGTAATAGTACAAGCCTTAGAGCTTAGTTTGGGACTAGGTCAATTTGTACAAGATGGAGTACAAAGTACAAAGTCACCTGATATTTATTTATTTATTTTATTTGACACGGGAAATTCGTTAAAAAAGTAAAAGTGACAAGGTAAAAGTAAAAGTGTAAAGTACTTACATGCACATACTTTATTTTTAGATTTGAACTTTGGACTTGTCGTCAGTACATTGCACTGTAACTGTCTGTAGTACAGCCGTTCGGCTTCATCAGCGTTTTTTTTTTGCTTAGGTCTTTTTTAATGTTCTGGACTTTGAATCACGTGATTTATACTCAAATACTCAAATACTCAAACGTTTATTGCATTCCACAATGTGTTGGCAGTTGACAGGCTAACTTAAGCTATTACAGTAATAAATATAATTATTATAACTTAATTATGGACCCTGTTGGGCACAGCAACATTAAGATTAAGAGAGGGCTTTAGCTCAATAATTCTACATTGTACTTAATAATTATATTGCACATAAGGTATATAATTTAAATTAAATTATGTCAAATTTAATTAGAACTAAGTAATTAAACTTAAATATCTGTTGTAATTATTTTGTATTATTTAATCCTATTATGTGTTATATATGTATAATGATCATTAATTCTGTATATTATTATCATATTTTTGTATTTATCTCTAACTTATCTTTCCAATGTAGGTACTTTATCTGATATTTATTTATAGAATTTATTAATGTCACTGTTTGTTATTTAAATGTAGGTATAGGTTTTAGTTTAAATTACAGTTTGTCTTCCAAGTACGTATTTATAGTATAATAATTTTTTCTTATGAGAAGTTCCTTTAAGAGTTTTATAAATTTGTTTATAGTAACAAGGTTTCGAGAAAATAACTGCGAGCACTTTGAATAGGCAGGCATGTGGTAAGTAGGGCAGGGGCCAGAATTGTTACGGTGTTGTGTTGTTCTGGCTTACGCTATATTAAGACGACTTTTTTCAGACTTATAGTAACTTTTAAAATATTTTTTTACTTAGTTGTTTTAAAGTTCTATACTTAAAACAAAATTCGTAAAACCATGCCATAAAAAAATAAGAGCTCAGTTATTGTGTAAGTTAGCTCCTTACTGTTCTAAGAAAGACTATCTATTAAGGTAATGTATATAATATTATTCTGGTATTTTTTGCACTGTCATCAGCAGACGCAATTCCAAAGTACTGAGTTTGAAATTAGGTCTACGTTAGGTACAGCAAAAATTTAACTGCAATAAAGTAACATTCAGTCAACCTAAAATAAACAGGCAAAATCAAATAAAAGCTTGTCAAAAAACTTATGCAGCCCCCGAATTATGATTGCCTTTATCACGGTTGACCAATTAGGTACATTTAACCAAGATGTAAGTGCGAAAACGTTTTTCGAAAACCATCTTGTATTGAACTGACACAAGCGCTTAACACGACTATGGCAGGTTACGTCAATCGTATAAATTTTCGATAACGACAACGATCTATACCTGCGGGCCTAGTATGACTGCGTCTATATCGCGTGTCAACTGTGGATAAAGCATCGGTCACTTTTTGACACGTGTACTTATTCACCTGTCTGAAGGTGACGGATGCCTTATCCAAAATGTATCACGCGATAAACGCAGCCATATTAGGCCCCTTGCTATAGCTCTGTCTTTTACACTCGCTGTAAAATAAACTGCATAGCCTAACCTCCCTAAACATGCTCTGATCTTTGATCTAACTCAGTTAATCTTTACTTTATCCCAATCCTCATGTTTAAATTTTATCGCGACGCGTGTATTTTATCTAACCCCATTAATATTAGGTATAACCGTATCCAGACCACTGTTACGTTACGTTTCCAACTTATCGAACACTATATACACATATGTAATACTTATTGCGTAAGATTTTACCGCACGTGGTAATGATTTGATTGCTAATTATTACTTGATTATTATTCATGTTTTACTCACTACTATCATAGTTTTGATTAACATACTCGTATGTATCTGCATGTATATCGGATTAATTTAAACTAGAGATACTAGCGGGCGTCCGCGACTTTGCCCGCGTAGAATGTTTTTTTTTAATGTGAAAAAGGAGGCAGGCTAGCAAGCGAGTAACCAGAGGAGCTATTGCCTAACGAACTCGCAAACGCAATTGTTTTCGTTTTGAAAATCGAAGGCTTGTCTGCATACAAAATGAAAACTAGCCCGACAACTTTATATTAAAAGTAAATTTACTACGATTATTGATTTCAAACACTTAAGGCACAGTATAAACAAAGGTTTATCGCGCATCTTGTTCATCTTCAAACAAAGGTTTATCGCGCGGCTTGTATGTGTGCGTGCGTCGACCGTACGCGCCGCGAGCCACCACAAGCACACTCAACAGGACGGGCTAAGCCGGTTAAGTCGAGACCGTGCCGTGGCCACTTTTGCTTGCGTGCGTATTAGGGATCCAGCGGCAATAGGTAACAGAAACTGCTCAAGGGCCGTAGACTACTACTTTTCTATAGTATACTATGCTATAACCGTCACTCTATGAAAGCCAGGCAAGTTAAAAAGTGTCGCATCTTACTCATAACTACATTATGTAAGTGAGAGGAAAACACAACCCCCTCGATTCTCGTGGCGATCCCGTCCGAGTATTATATGTACACGGAAGTGATGAGTGTCATGACATGTCATGACTACAACAAAACGCTATCTATGCCTGCCCATAGATAACTCCATGACCTATATCCCCCGTTAAAATTGTTTTGAATCTTCGAAGTTTTCTTCGCATTTGTTACTAATCATAATAATGGATATAATATAAAGTACTTAATACCGTTCATATAGTACACCGGTGTAACGTTCTGACAAAAAAAAATGAAATGGATTCAACAGGCACATTCTTATTTAAGATTGAACTGAACATTTACTACGGGTTGATATTCTAATATTCTTAGGCGATGGGCTTGCAACTGTCACTAATACACTGGTAAACATCTTAGCCTAAGTGTGCAAAATGTGGTTACAGAATTATTAACAAGTTTTTAGAGTTGTAGGTAATTCTGTAGCTCTGCCTACCCCACTCTGGGAATAAAGGCGTGAGTTTATGTATGTATGTATGTTATATTCTTTATATTTCTTTATATAACTTACGTTATCATAATCTAGTACTCATTGTACAAAGCCTAAAACTTAGTTTGGGACTAGGTCAATTTGTATAAGATGTCCTGTGACATTTATTTATTATTAATTTTCAGTAACTTTATCAGTAACATGAAGTCTAGACCCTAATTACCTCGAAATATATATATATTACTAATTATACGACGGAACTAAACAGCAGTTCCATCGGAATTGGGACGGGGAGGTAATAAAAAACTGTGTCTCGGCCTATTGAACTTTTTATCTCTAGGAGTCACCGGCCACGCGCGCCGCTGACAATACGCCGTGACTGACAAAAGTAGGATTAAAGCGAGAATTAGTATAATTAGACATACATACATACATACATAAACCCACGCCTTTATTCCCAGAGTGGGGTAGGCAGAGCTACAGAATTACCAACAACTCTAAAAACTTGTTGATAATTCTGTAACCACATTTTGCACACTTAGGCTAAGATGTTTACCAGTGTATTAGTGACAGGTTGCAAGCCCATCGCCTAACAATACTATACGCCTTTATTCCCTTAGCCGTCTCTTACGACATCCACGGGAACATATGGAGTGGCACTATTCTAACCTGGCAACCACACGGATAGTATAATTAGTATAATTACCTATACATATGTATTTTTAATCGATCATCATGGAGTCTTGGGTCGATGTCCAGTTGGTCGATGTCGTGTTTGTCGACGTCGATAAAACATCTGTCACTTTCTGACCAGTATGTCAGTGCGAGAGTGACGGATTCTTTATCCACTGCGATAAGGGCGACTATAAAACACCTCATTCCTTTACATACCCATTATCTCGATACATGTTTAACATGTAAAAGGTAATGAACATTCTGACCAGTGTAGTGTAGGGTCGGAATTTGAACTAGGTCTACCTATAGTTGATTACTGAGATAAAGTAAGTGGGAAAACATTACTTTTAAGTCGACTTCTAAACATGGACACTGTTTTTATTATTTTTCGGTCTATTATTTGTGTTGTGTGTATTGTAAGTATTGAATAGAAAAAAAACACCGCAACGTAATGCGGACTTAGCTCTTTTAAGTTCTAAACATTGTGAAACCTGAAAAAAACTATATATGGATACCTACTTACAATTCTCATAACCAAATACGAAACCAGGGTGCAAAATTTTATAACAGGTAGGGAGTTCCTATATCGATAAACTCAATTATCGATGCTTGTTCTATATACTAGTGATCACTCCAAGTGTTGTCTGCTCATAACCTTCATTATTGCTACGCTACATTGTAAATTAGTGAAACAAAAGCTCGATCGAGCGGCGCGCGCGTCGCGTGTCGTCACGCGCCGACCCCGTGCGCCCGCGCCGGTCGGCGCTCCACGAGACTCGAACGAAAAAAAGATAACGGAAGAAATTAATGTCGGGAATACGTCTCGTGAAGATATTCAAATTTATCTGGATTTTATCTTGTCATGTTTGTTACTATGATCTTGTTATAAAAAAAGTTTCTCAAAATTATATACAACATAACAGCGAAAATAAATAAATTTCAGGGGACCATTTCACACAAATTGACCTAGTCCCAAATTAAGCTCTAGGCGTGTACTATGGGTAGACAACGGTATAAATACTTAAATACATAGAAAACATCCAAGACTCTGAAACAAATACTCGCACTCATCACACCAATATTATTTGCCCTTACTGGGATCGAACCCCCCCCCCCCCCCTTGCCAGTACCTCAGGGGGTCCCGAAGGATACACAATTGCTCTCACATTTATTCTTCTAAATTTTTTTTGGCCACAGTAACAGTGTTCACCCTCGCCCCAATTCTTCTGTGCCCCAACACAGTTCAAGACGGCCTCAGATCAATGACTTAATATTATAAGATGTAAGATAAGTCAGACTAATCAATCAAACGGTCCACTAGCAAGGCTACTAGATCACGTGAAATCCTCAACTGCGTAGAGGGCGCGCCGTAGCTCGTAGAGCCGTCGTAGCAAGCGCCGCCATTTTTATAAATACGGTACGGTCACGAGCGTTAATTTGGGACCCATTTCAAGAAAAATATGCTTGAAGTCGTCAATTGATGTCATTAGAGATGTCAAGTCATTTGTAACTTTTAGGAAACTCAACGTTATTGTTGTAGAATGTCAGATTGACTTTGGACCTAAGGTGGGTACCAAATTAAATCTCGTGACTACAGCCACCCAATAAAAATCTTGAGCATACTTAAAACCTTGTCATTGTGACTGTTATTGTTATTGTCATACTTGTCATTTGATGTTCAGTTGGAAGTTTATTATGACAGTGCACTAAAGTGCTTAACATTATCGAACTGTACATTTGGGTTTTAAATTTTTGTTTATCAGAATCAACTATTACAAATGTAAATGTAAATAAATATCCGCAGTTACGAATATACCAATTATTTAAAATTCCACTACAATTATAAAGATATACTCGTAACTATTATTTATATGAGACAGAAGATCACAAATTGTGATCTTTGTGTGTTTACATTTAATTGTATAATAACAAAGAGGATTTTTACGTACACACGTTACAGGTTAACTTATGTCGGGTTTCTATATTCAAACCGTGGATAGATAAGGCTTACTGCGGGTTAAAATTTGACATTTGCCGATACATAATGCGTCAAATTTTAATCCGAAGTAAGCCTATCTGTTAGTTGGCAATGACCATTGACCCTGCCTACGATGCTATCGGTCCCGGGTTCAAATCCCGGTAAGGACAGATGTTTGTGTGATGAGCGCTAGTATTTTATTCTGATTCCTGGATATTTTCTACGTATTTAAGTATGTATTGTATTGTATGTATGTATTTACCTGCTAGAGGGGGTATTCTTTTTGTAGTGGTGATTTTTATTTTAATCTTTAATTTTTCAGTAGCTTAGTTTTATTTTAATTAAAATAAGTTTAGTTTTTAAATTTGAATTGTAGATACGATTGTATTGTAATAGCATAAATACAAACAGTCCCAGTATGTATTTCTTTATATAAGTAAGTTTATCGTTGTCTAGTACCCATAGGCCATAAGTACAGCCAACAGCATAAACAAGTGATCATTTCTGTACCTTGTCGCTTTCAATCGTTTCACAATTTTGGACAACATTTCAAACACGACGTTAAAATGCCAAGGTACATAAACGATCACTTATTTATGCTGTTGACTGTACAAGCCTAGAGCTTAGTTTAGGACTAGGGCAATTTGTGTTAGATTGTTTCTAGTATTTATTTAGCAAATTACCGACGTAAAACGTCTATTTATACGTTAGTTTATTAACACTTTGTATTTATAATGAGTTGCTTGTAACCATTGATGATAAAATTTACGTGACTGATACGCTTTTAAAACAAACCAGATGACGAATTAATTAATCAGGAGTTTGTGAGAAATTATAATTTAACCTGCATATCGTAAAATAAGTAAGTTTAGCCGCTGTTAGCCGAGTTGGTAACCTTGCCTACGAAGCTAGGGGTCATGGCATAGATGTAGGAAAACATAGATCCCATGGAGCCAAAGTGTACCACCTTTTTCTTCTGTGTACAACACAACTTGTACCCAAAGCAATTGATAAATCGTACATCACGGACTGCTAACTTACGCACACTAATGCATAGTCAAACACTGACACCTAAAAAGTGGTACACTTTTGAAATTCAATTGAAAGCGACAGAAGCGAAAAATACTATTAACTAGCTCAGTTAGATCTAATTATCGCCAAGGTTGACGATTGTCTCAGTCATAATATTATTGCAAGGGAAAATGGAACTTGTTGTATCATGACGTGCAAATTAACTTCAGCCGTAATACCTAACCTACAACTATATAAATAAACATGACAAATGGCTCCCAACTCCCGCGCCATTACACAATGTAATGATAGCTGGCTTGTAACTGCGCATCGTATTTATTTCTATCCAAACTTATCGGAAAACAATTAATTTTTAATGAGTCCTTGGCTGTAAGTTAATAGGTACGGACCTCGTTTTCATACACGCGACCTGCAAGTGGTTCGATAACGGACGCGGAATGTAGGGTCTTGAACTCTTTGGATGGACAGTAAAAAATAATGCTATTCGAGTATTCTATACATGGACTATAGTCACGCCGTTCTGAGAGGCCTAACTTGACAGCTGTCAACGTGATACAAATTATAACCTCAAACACATATTTTGAAAGCTGTCAAATCAAGCCGTTTACGGCGACTTCGTCTGCGTTAAATAAGTGCCCGCTACAGATGTAGTGCAAAATGATTTTCCTTCGGGAAAACTCGGATCTCAATCGGAATACGATGGCACCCGAACTGTCAATTAATGATTGTATTAAATGAGTGACGTTTTCATGTCCATTAAAATGGAACTTTATTGTTTAGTGTCAAATGACAAAGTGACAAATGACAGCATATGGCACTGTATAATATAGAGATGTTACAACCACCTTCAATAACTTTGAAAATACTCAGTTTTATTGCCATTAGTAAACAAAACATTATCTTCACATTAAAACATAAAGTACAACAAAAAGTCATTAGCGTCCCTCTCGCACCTAAGTAAATAACCCGCGTGTGAGAGGGATGCAAACGACATGAAGACTTTCATACTAGGCCCGCTATGATGCTTATAGGTACAGTCACCGTCATAAATAAGTGATGATTTCTATACCTTGTCGCTTTTAATCGTTGGACAATTTCGTATGACATTTCAAACTGACGTTAAAGTGACTAGGTTCATAAATGATAACTTATTTATGCCAGTGACTGTACTTAACATTAGTATTTTACCTACTGCATATTTAGGTCGATATTTTCAACATTTTCTATTTCACAATCTGAGTAACCGTCATCGATCATATCATAGTCAGATTCGTCAGTGCTTTCATTTACGTTAATTACAATCCTATCGATGTGATCATCCATCGAGTGTTCCTGTGACCGATATTCATTTTCACATTTCATGGCATGATCACAAACTTTCTTCCATTCATCCGGGCCAATCATATTTATTTTTTCTTCAATCAATTTTTTTACTGTACCCATATTCATGTCTATGTTCCTTTTTTTGATACGTAACCTTTTATCTGTGACCATATATTTTCTATAGGGTTGAAGTCGGGATGGTATGGCGGTAACCTTAACACTTCGTGCCCATGTTGATGTAAAATTTTGTCAATGGAATATTCTACAAAGTCTTCTTTATGTCGACAAATAATTTCGTATAGTTGTATTTTAGGAAATGATGAATCATGGGGAATATTGTGTTTTTGTAACCAGTTTATCATAAGCGGCTTTGCGGTATTAGAGTTGGGCGGGCGTTCCACGTATTTATTGTGATAAGCAGCATTGTCTACTACTAATACAGAATTTGGAGACAAGTTAGGAATAAGTTGATTCTGTAACCATTTTTCATAATTGACATTATTCATGGCATCGTGATAATCACCGGTCTTATCAGTAGACTTGTACGAGCACCCGGTACAAATCCTTTGGCACTACCTGCATGTATAAGGCGTTGACCTTTTGAGATTAACTGTTTCACTCCTTTATCCGTAGAATCGATCCAGCACTTCCCTGTTAAATGGGATGTATGAACATAAGTTTCGTCCGTATACACAATATCTCTGCCTTCAGATCTGTACTTCCTTATTAAGTCCAGGTACTTTACTCTTTTAAGTCTAACGTCACCTTTTTCCATCAGCATTTTTCTATTGTTAGTCATTTTCTTGAATAGAAAACCCATTTGGCGTAGTATCTTTCTTAGTGTAAAATCACAGCCATTGAAATTCATTGTTTCTATTAATTTGGACTTTAGTGCTCTTATTGTAGGAACTTGTTTATAAATCAGATGAAAGTTATAAACCATTCGTCGTATCACTGCGTAATCAAAATCATCAAGATCTAGATAGAATTTCTTGCGTGGTCTTCCCAGCTTAATATTGTTTGTGATGGCATCTTTATTTTTTCTATATTCTTCTTCCTGGTTCAAAAATTTTCTTATTGTAGGTTTAGATATGCCTGTTGCGTCCGAAATTCGCTGTTGAACTTTGCCAAAATACTCTGAGTTATTGCTATTTTCTGATAAGAAATACAGGTATATATTAAATATAATTCCTTGGACTGGATTTTTTAACCGATTTCGAGGTTTCGGCATGGTAATACAACCAATACAACCTTTTTATAAGTAAACTGTAAATATAATCAAAACTATAGCGAATATTTGAATTGCGTGTTAGCCACTCTATATATATATTCGTCTGCTGATGCGACTTACCCCTGCGGCTGTAAGATGGGTACTGAAGCTAATTGAGAGAGCACGATAAATACGAACTTTTCCGATAAAGGACGAAGGAAAATCATTTTGCACTACATCTGTACTCCCCTTTTTCGAAACAATATTTTCATAATTTTCTAAAAACCCTTTCTTAGCGCATCTCTAGGGTACCTAAGTAATATTCCCTTTAAATTTCAAGTCTATAAGTCCAGTGGTTTAAAGGCCTTGCGTTGTTAATCACTCAGTGATTCAGCTTTTGTAACTAGGTATATGTTTTATGAAGTCAATGAGCTCTAGTTGTATTCTAACATTCATATAGTTTCTGGTAATCCAAAGGATAGGGTGTGAATATTTAGAATAAGTTATAGAAGACTATAACAATAAAAAGCTTGGCAACGTCGAAGGTATCTTCATAACGCAATGCAATTTACGAATGGTACCTATTTACGATTGGTGAATACGCTAACTAACATGAAAGCATAATGCCGGTAACTGACCACATATATATTAAACCATACCAGTGTAGTATAATGCATAGTTACAGGGTGATTGGGGAGCACAGTAAAACTCATTCGCAGCAAAAAAGCTCATGTCTGAAAACCAGTAGGTAGTTTTTTTAAAATATTTATTTGCCATTGTGATTGTCATACCTTGTCATTTGATGTTTATTATGACCGTACTAAGGTGCTTAGTATTTCGTTGGGATACTATACCTACCTCTAGGTGTCGAATGAGGTCATACATAAAACGTCATGGATATTGCAGGAAATATTAGCTTAGATTAAAAATCAAACTGTTTCAAAAAAACAATTCACAAATAAACCAGTTCTCCATGACCTTTTGTTACTGCAAATGAGTTTCTATACCCACCTAAATGGGATGTATTGATTTACCAATTTCTTCTGAAATTCTGAATAACAGCGGAATGTGGCCATTCTAATCAAAACAATAAGTCGTAACTTTGTTATGAAGTAGACGTCGATGGGCTTGCAACCTGTCACTAATACACTGGTAAACATCTTAGCCTAATTGTGCAAAATGTGGTAACAGAATTATCAAAAAAAAATTTGAATGGTTGGTAATTCCGTAGCTCTGCCTACCACACTCTGGGAATGAAGGCGTGAGTTTATCTATGTGTGTAAGTAGACGTCGTATCGTGCAAACTACATGCAGAGCACCTTCCGACTGACATCGTGCATCCTATAGGCGTCTGAAAGACGAGTTTATCATCCTATCGTAGACTTTGTCCCGTAGATAAACGTTTGGGATCGGTAAACCAGGCGTTTAATTATTATCGATTTACGATGATTTATGGGAATGTTTTGCATATAATTATGAAGTGACTAAGGGCGGTCTGAGAGTTAAAATTCGGCCTTTATGCTTTATAGATGTGTTTGTGATTTATGGCGATTTAATGATGGTCACTTGGAGAACGGCTGCTTATCCGTGAAACTACATAGACTATTATTACTCGAACCAATGCAATCTGGTCATTATATAATTGCCATTATATATATATTGTGTCACAGAGGTGTGAATTTATTTTTCTGATACTTTCTAACTCTGACTTAAGTACAACACGCATCAAACTACTGAAGATAAAAATATAAAATGTATGAAATGAAAATGCAAGGTACTTGATACAGACACTTTTTCAGCTGTTAAAATGAAATGAATTCAAAAATTATCATAATAAGGTTCATAAAGAACTATCCTTTTCAAATTTACTTACAACATAGTCAAAATATGCCGATTTTGGCTGATAAATCAAGAAGCCTTGGATTATGAAGAGTGAAACTAATACTATCTAAACTAATAAATCAAGCCTTTAAGACATAATTATGATTGATTAAACTTGTACGTTTTTCCTCAATCATAATTCTGTGGGATGACCCAAGTTTTTCGCAGATACCAAGTCGTTTGGAGGAAAGTTGAACCTTAAAACACGACATGGCGGCAAAGTATTGTAATTCATCTTGTATCATTAGTTATAAGTTAGAGCGTATGCACGTTATCTCCGTCCGGCCTTTGGGGTGATTCCTTGCTCTAATTAGCTTAGGGTCAACTATATCTATATTGTTATATAAATTACTACTGTACCTACGGAACTCGTGTAAGACGCCATTGGAGGGTCAAACAGATTTCCACATTGTCCCTTCTCTGGTAATGGGTAACAAAGTTTAGAACTTATAAGTTCTATAATGAACTTATATAATGTTGAAACCGGCCAAGATTCTAGCATTTCGAGGTTCATTTTAAAAACATTCGTTTCTTTGACCGTTGTTGGAATTGTCTATAATAAACCATTTGTATCGTGTAAGCCCGAAAGGGCTCGAAAGGTCATGACACGCGCAATTTATGTAATTTTAATTTGTTTAACATCCGCATATAAAAAGTTATCTAACGTAAATATTTTGTAACGATAAATTGGCACGTAAAATATCGAGATTATGCGTAAATATGTTTTCGAGATCAACTTTGAACTTATAAACGGGGTTATAAAAGGAAATCACGATAATGTCTTAAAATAAACAGTTTAATGAAAACAATAAACAATTCTTCATAAATCGAGTCTTTTATCCAAGTTTCCTTGTTCCATAAAGTGGCATCCGGCTTTGGCAGTATTACGATATCATCGGTGATACTGCATACCGCGTAACTAACAAATTCAATACGTTGTAAAATTTACCTTACTGCCTGAATGCTAAGGTGTATTTTGCACTTTATTCAATTTGTTCGTCACGTGATATTGCAGTATTACCGACGACAGAGACTGACATTGATAATAGGACACCTTTTGTGGCGTGATACCTCTAACTAGGCTAACATGGTTAAAAAACAGCATCAAAATCGGTTCAAGCAAACGCGAGATAATCACGTACAAACATACCTACATACAAACATACGGGTCAAACTGAGAGCCTCCTTTTTAAACAGTCAAATCTGAACCAAATGTGACTGATTGTGGATTCGATTTTCGAATTGCAACGGACCCTTAATCAATCAATCTATTTTTTCTTTACTACCACTGTTATATCTTTTGTTTTATTCATAAAAAATAGCAAAAGAAAGAGCGTCTAAAATGATTTGTAGGTATACCTACTAGAGATAGCATAGGCATTATTTTATTAAACAACGAGCATTTATCAACCAATCCAGATTAAACTAGAACTCGTTCCACCTTATCTTCTGTTTATAGACCGTTATCGACATCATCTGGAGCATCTTTTAGTCCAACGCTAAAGATAATTTTTGTATACAAATGTGATCCATGCCAGGCCTTCAGGCACTTAAGGCGTTAAGCTAGAAGTAGATTGGTTTGGATCATTGAAGGTGACTTGTGTAGGAGCTGGGTTTAGAATCAATGACTAGGTAGAAAGTATGTAATATTTATGTACATTTTGCTAGGTAGAGCAAATTTTGTACTTCTACTAAATAATTAACCCCATTTATGAAGTATTTTAAATATAAAATAACTTAATAAGATTTCATGCTACAAAATAAAGAAGGATTGTTTACGAAGAAAAATAATGATTTTATATAATTAATGTTAGTTTAATGCTACAGCCTAAAATTTCATTTTGTTACAGTATTAACTACTTGAATAAATCGAAAACGCCCGTTTATTTTGCAAGGGGGTTTATGTCTTGTTTCCATATTGCTTCTCAATATTTATCTATTAAGTGCCTTAAATAGGCACTTAATATTAAGTGCCTATTTAATTAGTGAATCAAGGCTGTCAGATCCTGCAGTTTATTAGTGTCCACTTTTGGATATTACCTACAAAGCCAACTCTTTCTGCGACTTTGCCCATGAGTTACCTATAGTGATTTGCAAAATTTGATATCTAATATTGTGCCGGAGCGCGTGACCGAGATAATGATTTACGCTTCTTACTTTATACTGCGTAGTTAGTTATACTATATTCTGGTCTTTGCAGGAGAATGCCTGACTTCAGGCCGGTATCCGTTCACGTGTCTGCAGTTCGAGCTGCCACCAGACGTGGAGCCCGAAGAGGTTACAGTCGTGGAGTTATGGTTCTTCAAGGTGTGTACTGATCCTATTCCTTCTAAACATGTCTAAAATCGAGTGTCCCTCGGGATCTCTAACAACTTTTGTCCTAACACATCGTTTGTCCGAATTTTCATTTGCCCTAAACTGGTTTTCAGATGAGTCATGCAACTTTTTAAGTTTTCCAATTATATCTGCTGTTCGGGTAGGTTAGGGTTGTATTATAACAATAGTAAAAAGTTTTAAAATTCAAGCGGAAATGGCTTTAGGATAAATAAAAATTCGGAAAAACGATGCATTAGCAAAAATGACAACTAGGGATTCCATAGGGGAGCCACAAAAATCCTTAGGTAACTATTTATTATAGGTTGCCAAAGTTAAGGCGTTGCCAACCCTAAGGACTAAAGTGGAATGCCTCTATGCTAGTAAGGGCAGCCTTGAGATTGTATTTCTTAGATCGGGTTATTCTCACATGTTACTACCAATTTGTTACCACTGGCAACAGTTGGGTTTTTTTTCTCACCTTTTACCACTAAAGTACCTACTCGGTGGTAATAACTGGGAATATTTTCCCCATTTGTTACCACTAAAATATTTGGTGATAACTTCTGGTAAAAATAAATCCCAGTAGTTAGTGGTAACAGATTAGTTACCACTGCTAAAAGATGAGAAAAAAAATCCAATTTGTTATCAGTGGTAACAAATTGGTGGTAACAGGTGGGAATAACCCCTTAGATCCCACTTATCAGATGGCCTGTGTGCTCATCTCACTGCACAATAAAATTATTGAATATTTACAATAACTTAACAAATATCGATCTTATTTTGTGTGCTTACGAAATTCCACCATAAAAACCGCTAAATTCATGTGCTCCGTTTAAAAATGACTAGCTAACTCAACTCTCAATTCATTCCAGGAGCCTGACCCACTAGATGAGTACAACCAGACCTTCGTGATCTCCGAGGCTGCCCACTGGGACAGCCAGCAGCAGTTCAAGAAAACCAGGCCCATCGCCATCAAGGAGACGGACACGGGGGAGGGCTGGGTGCGGGTCGAGCTGGCGTGGGCGGTGCGCGTGTGGCTGGAGGAGCGCGAGCGGCTGCACACGCTGCACGTGGCGTGCAGGACTTGCCAGGTGGGTTTGATGAACAGTTCAAGGGGGTTATTATGACATAGCTATGCAGTTCATTTTACGGTGAGCGTAAAGGACGGAGCTATAGCAGTTACATAACTCTGTCCTTTTCTTTCAGCGTAAAATGAATTGCACAGATGCGTCATAATAACCCCACAGAAGATCATCCTAAGCGAGGTTTAGACTAGCAATCAAAATTGCAGAAGTTGATTGTTATCTTACTCTTACTTTCAAGTTAGAAAAAGACAGCAGAAATTGTTCTTCTTGCACTAGAACTCAAGTTAAAGTAAGACAGCAATAAATTTCTGCAAATTTTATTGCTAACAACGACAAACCGGTAGTCAAGTATTAAAACAAATACAATAATGCGTAATCCTTTTCTTTGGGTTATATCTTTATTGAATGACAAAAATATACACTAAATATACAACAGATATAGAATCTGACATAACCTAGAATATAACCACAATTACTATCTGCCGTTCCATAAAACAATTTAAAAAAATGATTAACGATTTTATTTTATTTTTAGCTCCGCCGATCGCCTCTCTCCTTCCACGAGAAGCATCGTCCCTTCCTCGTCTTATACACGAAGTACGCCGGGAAACGACGAAGAGGTCGTGCGCTGGAGTGTGGTACGGGAACCAGCGAGTGCTGCCGGGAGCCTCTTTACGTGGACTTCAGGGCTCTGGGCTGGGACGACTGGATCATCAGACCAGCTGGGTACCATGCGTACTTCTGCAAAGGCAGCTGTGCGCCCATCTCGGCGGTGACGCAGACGGACAGTTATCATCATAATATTATAAGGGTAAGTCTTTTATTTTGACACCGATCCTCTTTTGTGCAGTCAAAGAAATAGTCCTTACAACAGTAGAACCCTGAGGTAATGACCGGGCCACATCTTTCAAACTGGGGTAATGTAGCTTTTGATACATCATCGCGTTGGGTTCTGCAGTGGTACGCAAATACCTTTCCTTCAATGACGTGGTTAACTTTTTAGTAATTTAAATTATGAGATGATGATGATGATGATAAAAGATGTCAATCTGTAAATTGGATTGGGTCATATTGATATACTGCTATTTCTAAAAACTACAATGATTTGATTGACGTAGACCGTAAATTGCATTTCACTTTTTGATATTTTAATTTAAATGAAAATTTTAAACAAATATAAAACTAATAATATATTTTCGTTTCCAGAAATATTTCTACTCTGTTTCAAACGCAAACAACGTAGAGTTCAAACCGTGCTGCGCGCCGACTACCTTCAGTTCATTACAACTTCTATATATGGACTCCAATAACACGGTCACGCAGAAAACTCTACCAAATATGGTCGTTGAAACCTGTGGGTGCATGTGACCTAGGAAGTGACCGTTAAAACATAGTAATATAATAAGAAATCCCTTGACAACATTAGGTCAGGCATTGATTATGTCTTTGACATGAAAAGACAACCAAGCTAGAAGCCTCAAGTGACTAATTTAATAATTAAGAATTAGGTGTAAGACGAAAGGATAGCATTGAAGATGTTGAAATTATAAATGACTTATTTGAAAGTGAGGATGTTTTGAATGACAATCTTTGTGTAAAACAAAGTTTTGATAGTATTGATTTTGATATGTTTGCTAGTGACATGAATGTGTGTAAAGAGTTGTGATATGTAGAGTTGGCTTTATGGACTATAGTCCGCGTGCGAGCTCCGAGGAATGTCAAGAAAAGCTGACCACAGGATTTAGTCAATATTACGTTAAAGATAAGGCGATAAGGCCAACTTTCGTACTGGGACAGGGGGGGGTGATGCAATGCGACCAGTCTTTTTACAAAACCCTGATTCCTCGGAGCACGTACACGGACTATACTTATTTGATATATGGATGTTTTCAATTGCAAGAAAGTACAGGCTTATTAAGATATATTTTTGTCAAACCAGTGCCAATAGCAGACACTACTTAATGATTCTATCGAGAATGTAATTTGAATTACATTATAGTGATTTGTGATTTAGTTAAGTTATGGTAATAAGTTTTATGTCCAGTGCATTTATATTTAATTTATGTTTATTTACTGTTCTTGATTGATCGAATCGAATGATTGATTTTGAATGTTGTAAATTTTTAATATGTGACTTGGAGAAAGATGAAAATTTAGAGGTTTAGCGTTTGATCATTATAATTAAGTGTTTCTCGACTTTTGTCGCAAATGAAAGGAAATAATCTGTAACAGCCAATTAATATACTCTGAAAGACCTAAATGTTACCGATGAGTTTCATCTACTTTATCTATGCAGCGAAATAATCAGACATCTGAAAAAGGGTATCTCAAGGTTCGATCATGGGTCTTCTTATATTCCTCTTTAAAAATCGTCTTTTCCAAAAAAGCATATTAAAATGGAGTGAAAACATGTAAAAGTTATTTCGTAACTGTTAGTATGATAAATTATCAAATACTGTTACTTAAGTAATTAGGATAAACTTATTACAATTATTGTTCTTGTACTTAGTTTTAAATAATGTGTTATGTTTTTTCACGTTCCCACAATACGTATATTACATTAGAAAAAGTACATTTATGTACTAAGGTTTTTTACGAAACATCAAAAGGTAATTGATAATTTAGACGTTATCAACACATTTTTTTTTCTGAAGCCTTTTTTCAACATTTATGTATATCAAATAAACTCAAGAAAAGTTTAGTACTTATTAGATTTATATTAAATGTTATCATTTTCAGTAGAAAAATATAATGTCAAAAATAAAGAGAATACACATGCATGGAAACTTTAAATCGCATCTCTCAAAAAAATATGAAAATACCGTAAAAGAGATCACCAAAAATGACACTAAATTAAAATCGGCCAAGAAATACAAGTGATACAAGCAGTTTAAACTGCTAATTAGATAGCGATTAGACAGAGGTCCGATATCCACTGTGACGTCATGTCGGCCATATAAACTCCATGTTCATTTCGCTAGAAGATGGAACCAAATGTTTGTTGGTTGATCTTGGTCATTTTTATAAATATTCAAAAAAATATTTGTATCGACTTTTTGCTACATGATACATGAGTCTGCTTTAGAGCTGTGAAAAAAAGTCATGAATATTCTCTATTGCAAAGTAGCATTATTTAGAAGAGAATTGTAAACACTATAAAATCCAAATACTATTGGAAAAATATTGGGAAATATTACTCTTAAATGTGTCTACATTTTAAAATATTTATTTAGATTAGGTAAAACCATTATTCACACTCATTCACAAATGTACTTAAGTAGCTCGGAAATTCAATGTTTCGTTTTTGAGTATTATAGAAATAAGTTGCATTCCAAATTAAAAGAGAGTTTTTAATACGTCGTTTTATTATTTACCTAAGAATTAAAAAAAAAAACATCTGTTGTATGTACATTAGGATTTATCTACAAGATCCTCATTAAGACAGTAACGGGGCCAACTGCTCTGTTGAACTGGCCAAAATTAGTATCATAAATATGATTTTTTTAGCTGGCCCGGAGGATCAATCACCCAGGAATAGGAGCTCCGCGACAGGGTAACTCCGTCGAGCCTGTTGGTCAGTTAGACAAAGCAGTTTGACCACTGCCCCAAAAGGAATAAGAGAGACAGATAGTGGTACAGAACCCTTAAGTTTCTGTTATTTTTTACTGACACTTTTAGCTGACAGGATCAATAATTAATTAATTAACTGTTAATTCAAAGTACATACGGATACAAATCGACTGTTGCAAAGTATATGAACCTTCGTTAAAAAGCAAGAGTCTAACATTGGTCTTTGTCCATTACTGGCACTGTCACCTTACTTACATTTATAGCCATCGTCAAATGCGTTTGGTGTGGGATTGTGAATACAGTACAAATTCTTTTTTTTGTGGTCACACGCCAATCACGTTTCCAAAAAAAAAATGTATATGTTAATGTAAAATACGACTACATCATTGTAGTACAAACAGGAGAATAACAAAACAACAAAGGCGAAACTAGCCTTCTAAAGAAAAGGTCTCTTTTAAACTGTACCTGTGACAACTATGAGCGTCGGTGGCGTTGTAGGCACGACCACTCATGACGACTTTAGGTGTTGGCGTTCAAAAGTTAAAATATTTTTAGTTAATGAGCTCCAATTGGACTCGAACAGGGGCCCTAATATGGCGCGTGACAAAGATAAGGCATTCTGACACGTAAATAAGTACGAGAGTGACGGAAGCTTTATCCAAATCTGACACGCGATATGGACAAAGCCATACTAGACCCGCAGGCGTATACTGCAGGCAATCATATTCAAGGCACCCATCACAACTTTTCTGTATGTTTTAAGCATTTATAAGAGTTAAAAACTAACAGGAGTTTTATAAATAAAATAACCATAACGGAAAAAACGTCTATTCAAAAAGCAACAGATCACATGACGGACGAGTCCACAGGCGCTACAACTTACAACTAGCCAAGCGAGCGTCCCGCGACAGGCCAAGAACACTCTTAAAATGAACGACGAAATGTACCTACACTAGCGGGAAGACAAGTCAATCTAGATTATAATTGCAACCTTATTGACTAGAACAAAACGTAGAATCTCCTTTGTCAGGGCAAAATTTTGAGGTTTAAAGGACATGGCCCGTTTGTGCCCCAATTTGTACACGAATGAGACATATGTGAAAAATCATTAAATAATTATTAATTACACGTGTGATTAATTAAATCTCTGTACAAGTAGCGGAAAAAAAGTAAATATAAAAAAGATATTGTGTGCCGGAAACCACCCGCTTGACAGTTTGGCATGTACACATACGCGTGCCGGCGTGTTATTGAAAAAGGTGAATCCTGGAGGCCGTATTACAAATTCTTAAAACTGACAAGTTCTAGGCAACGAAAGGGACAGAGCCATATGACATCACTCTGTACCTTTCACTAGAGGACGTTTAACTTGGCATGCCGCCTTTTTGGATTAAAGACTCGGGATTCAAAATAAAATAAAAAATTAAGGTGGTTCGCCTAAGGCTCGCGCCCTTTTCGCGCTATAGAGCATTTTTTTTTTTTTTTTTTCTGACAAAAATAACAGTAAGGACTAGAAAAACAACAAACGTTTTACTATTGATATTATTGCACGTAACATATATTTTTCCAAAGCAATTTGAACAATCCGTTTAGGAGCAGTAGGCCTTTAAAGAGAGATCATTATTGCAGTTTGAGGTGACAGCGCCTTGCACGTTATGATGTGTTTTGAGGTTATGTAAAAAACTAAGTATCGAATTACTTTAAAACCGCTGCTTTATATGTAAAATGACAAATACATATTGAAAGTACATAATTTTCGCTTTAATTTGAGATATAAATGATTGCTGTACATTCTGGGGCACAGGGCCATAGTAAAACGGGCCATGTCCTTTTAATAGCTGCCAGGATTTATGTAGTGTACTAGTACACTTTTGTAATACTTATAGTACATCATTATAATTTGCAAATCGTCTTAATAATAAAACATGTATTTATTAGGTTATTTCAATGCTAAACTATTAATAACATTCTGTTCTAGTGCTAAATAATCTCTTACAATCGTGAACACTTGGCCCTGCGGGCAAAAGCTGACCAGAACACTACAATAAATACATCACAGGTTTCATTTTAGAATAACGTCCAATGAGGAAACTGCTTCGCGTGGACGGATAAAATACTTTATCACAACCATTATAGCAAAGTTTGAACATAAAATGTTCTTTCCTTTTATTCAAAATTATTTATTTCACCATAGAACAGTTCGTAATTAATCCCAATAAAAAAAAAAGATGGTCTAGCTCTTTTTACCAGTCGACCTGATTTACAAATCGTCTATGTATAAAGAATGAATTTACGCAAATAATGTATAAACATATACATCATTATGTAACGAAAAATAAGTTGTACAGTTCAATTAAAATTAACTCTAGAGCTCGTTATAACACAAAAATGGGTGCGCCAAAGTTGAACTAATTTTTCTATGTCGATTATCGGAACTCCGAAAATGTTGTTCCTAAAAATTTACATCCTAATAATCACTTCTCATAACTACTCTGATCCTAAAGTTCTGAATTCCTAATGATCACTGTTCCTAAAATTTTGTTTCCTAAAGTTTCCATTCCTACCGTTTATTTTACTATAAACGTAGTCCATAACACTCAGTTTTCCGAAAATTGATTTTCCTAACGATTCGTACTCCTAATTTTCACTGTTCCGAGTGAGCGAGCGAGCGAAGCGAGCGAGCAAGACCTCTCTGGGCAGAACCGACTTGAATAGGTTAGGTTAGAAGGCTATGGCGGGAGCGAAGCGAAGCAAGCTCCCGCCTTAGCCTTCGAGGTTATTTTTTTTATATCCCTTGAATAAGCTATGCGATACCATTTGACTGCAAATTAAAATCGTATGCTTTTTTTCAAACGTTTCATTTCACACACCTTCACAAACTGCACCCTACTCTAAATTTTAGGAACAGTGATCATTAGGAGTAAAATTTTTAGGAAAATCAATTTTCGGAAAACTGAGTGTTATGGACTACGTTAATAGTATAATAAAATGTAGGAACGGAAACTTTAGGAAACAAAATTTTAGGAACAGTGATCATTAGGAGTACAAATCGTTAGGAAAATCAATTTCGGGTGATGAACTTTAGCGAAGCCAATATGGACCCCACAAAAATGGCACTAAAAGTTATTAAATATTATTTTTTTCTTGAACTCCACTTGCCAACTTAGACTTATAAATGCTACGAAACAATTTTTGGAATGATTTTTTGATCACAAGCCTTAAAAGCTGCGAATGTAGAGGGTGTTACGATGCCGTTGAAATAAGAAAAGAACTGGCTTTAATGTCAATGTTGTACCACGGGTTAGAAACTTACAATTTTGTAAAGGCATCCATTACAACACCCTTTACATTACATAAAATGAAGGCACATTTTGAACATCTGTATCAAGATTTTGTTAATGTATTTAATATCTAATTAATCTAAAAATAATGCTTGTTTACATAAATATCTATCACACATTTCACAATTTAACATTTTAATGGCCGTTAAAATATATTAGGTTTCCGTTGATCGGAAAAATATAATTAAAAAATATAATTTGTGACTACAAAATCGTATACATTCAAAAAGAAGCACCATCGACTGAAACATGTCAAATATGCCCACTAACAAAGAATAATACAATATTAATTATAAACCTATCTAATATGTCTTTCGGGCATTTACCTTGTATTGGTAACAATGGCTAACTTACTTCCTTGGTGAGATCTTTCTAAAGGCGTCTATCGTCCATTCTTGGAAATCTATCAGCTGACGTGAAAATAAATAACAAAATATCTAATAATATTTATAGGTCTACAGGTTTAAAGTGCATCTACCATTAATGTCTTGAAATCTAGACTTTAAGCTATTATCATAACTATATGCATAATGATATACAGCATTTGTTCATCGTAAATCATTGTATTAAGAGACATTATTGGTAGACGAACTCACCCTATCTGACTTTAAGGGTATAAATCAAAATAAATGTACATACCTAAAGACGCTATTTAAATGTCACTTAAATGATGTCTAACTTACAATTTCATTACAAAATGACGTATGTTTGACGTTAACCAACATTTTCGTATCGGTGACAAAACTCTCTTTAACTGGACATTTATTTTGATTTTTACCCTTAACTGAAGAAATAATTAAACGTTTCAAGTTATTTCGGGGCATTCATAATAACTTTTTAAAATTAAGTGCAGTGTCAAATTTTAATGTACTTTTTTTTATCATTACGAGGTAAACGCCCGTGGTAAAGCGCGCGATTATGCCTCGTCTAAATTTAATACTGAACTCCGTCCGTACAAAACAACAATAAATACTAGAAACTATTTACAAATAATACGCGGTCTTAAATGTCGAGCAGTCAAACGGTATACTTTTATTTATATTTTTAATAGTCCTATAATCTATTTCACAGAAGTCATAGTCAATAATGAAATAAGAGTTAAACGGTACACGTTTAGAATTCTGCATTCCGACAAACCAATAAGCTGTCTTTGTAAAACATGGAGCCGGAACCTTACAAACATAAAGCGCTCAATGGCGGCAAATATTTCCCTTTGCCAATATTTCACTATAGAGCTTTACGAAATCAATTGAGTGGATTTCCAATTCATATCCCGCGTGGTTCATCGCAAGGTTTTACAAAGTTAAACCATTTATGACTCTTAAAGTAACATTAAATCAACTCTCTCTCGTTATATGTTACAATTAGTGATGGGCAATTTCTGTAGCATTGCAACAAAAAAATCCTTTACTGCGAAAATTACACCTTCTGAAAGTTACATAATTACATGGAAATGATTCTGTCACAAGTAAATTTAACAACTTTTACATGTCAAAACTTTAGTACTTACTTTTCAGAAATCTTTTCACTTTGATATTTTTCAGATTAATGGATGAAATTTTAGGTGTATGTTTCACTTGAAAGTTCAGGGTATTGCAGAAACTTACAAGCCGCCCATCACTAGTTACAATGACTCAGAATTGTCGAACGTGATAAAAAGGCTTGCTAAAAATAGCACAGGAGTTGATCGGCTACCATCTCCTATTAGGTATAGAAATATTTAGGTCCTTACAGTTAAGGGTGGTGGTCACTATGCGTCCCCGCTGGTGAGCTTGGCGGTCTCGCTGTCAGAGGGCGGCGCGGGCTCGCAGGCCGGTGCGCGGATAAGCGCGGCGCGCGGCGCGGCGGGCGGCTCGGGGCGCGTGGCCAGCGTCAGCACGCCTGAGTTCACGTCCTCGATGGCTTTGCGGAGCTGGAAGGGAGGGTAGGGATGAATTTGGTGGCCGGAATCAGATAAATCATTCTTCTTACGGGTCCATATTCACTCATATAAAATTGGTCTTCCGAATTTTTATACAAATAACGATTTGTGACTATACTCATCATTACTCCGAAAAATTTTGATCATACTTTTTTAAGTCATAATTATCGCAACTCATAATGCATTTATTCAAAAAACTGTTACTTTTTAAAAATTTTATAAATCTAACCTAACTTAACCTACTTAATTGTATCTACACGTAAGGTATTTAAGAAATTCTGAAAAGTGTACGGTTCCATGAATATTGGCGTTATAAGTTCAGATGGTTATAAGTTCAGATGGTTACAAGTTCAGATGATTATAAGTTCCGATCATTAGTATTAAAAAAACTATGAAGAGTATGAAGAGTGATCAATAGGTTGTAAAATTATATGAGACACATTTTCGGAGTTCCAATTTCCAATAATCTAATTTTCAATTTTATATGAATGAATGAATTTTATATGAATTTTATATGAACTTTGGCGCACCCTCTTCTTACATTCGTAAACTGCAACTAAAGTATCCTTATCTAATACATTTGTATTTGTCTTTAGGTATGTAATTCTCTATACATATAAGTAAGTTTATCATGGTCTTGTACCCTTGTACAAGCCTAGAGTCTAGTTAATTTATGGGACACTGTCGCCTAATATTCATTTATTTATGTAACTTATCCGTGACTGAAGGACAGATACCTACGGACTGGTTTCGAGAGAATGTTCCTTGGGTAAATTCTGGAAAATCAACCCCCCGCGGAAAGAAAAGATAAAGGGAAACAAGTTCTATTTCGGGGTATACAAATGTACAAGATTATACGAATAAATTTCCTGGGTAGAACATAGGATTGTCACATTTTTTGTTCTGGAAAATTTGATCGTTTCAAAGGAGAATATTACAAATTCACGGAGTTGCGTACTTGTTTATTTTTATTACGTTAACATGATGTCTCAATGTATATATTACTAATCATAAATGAAGTTAATTTCAGCTAAGATGTGTTCTACCTTTATCCTTACCGGTTTGTTGCACTGCAATTATATATAATTGTGTAAATGTAATTAATTAAATATGTATTTGTACTTATTGATGAATGCATTAAACTCCACAAAATTATCACATTACAAAGTGAAAGTAATTCGAACTCACCTCTTTCAAGGAGACGACTCCGATGAGCCTTCCGATTGAAGTCACGTACGCTCGACTCACGCCCAACGTCGAGAACAGAGAGTGGACCTGAACAGAGATAAAATCATTAGGATGTTACTTGTAGTACCTAAATCCCCTGTCTATTCTTTGGCAGTCGGAATACGGCGTTATTCGACAAATAACGATGTCGTATGCTGCCCTACTAACAAAAAAGGGCGCATGTCTCATCGAACCACGTATTTATATGTGACCTTCCTAAAGATAGGGGGCTAACTTTGCTTCTATAAAATGGCGCATGCGGCGTCATTGCCTACCTTTAGTAGCGAGGTCCTCTCCACGAGCTGGAAGGGCGCGGGATCGATGTGGCACGTATACTGGGACTCATCCTCATAGTCAGTGTCGTCCAAGTGCTGTGGAAAAAATAGTACAAATTAAATAAAAAAACCATACTAGCAAGTTAAAAAAACTCCTTTCATTGTTATCAAACTGACTTTGATTAAAATATTATAACAAAGACGAATCTGACGACACCTCACAAGTAGTGGACTCACAAGTATATTCTCTTAGTAGTAAGATTAAAAAAGATACATAATCCATAAAATAAAATCTTATACAACCAGTATTTCGTAAAACTATACTAAAGAAAAGGTAAGGTGTCTTTCATCCCTTGGTTAAGACTGCACCGAGCAAATATCGAGCGTCCAGTTGCAGTTACTATTATTGTGTTTTCTAATTAACTAATGAATTTCCTTGCAATCAGACGATACTTTTTTGAAGCGCAAGTAAAAACACAATTTATGGGATACGTAAGAAACTTTATTAACAATTACCCTTTGATTAGTCAGCTTACCGGGGAAAGGTGGCCACTTTTTTCCGTTAAGTTGATAACTCGAAGGTGAATTGTTATTAAACTATGTGATATACCCTATAAGTTGTGTTGTCATTTGTATTACAAAAAAATACCGTCCAATTTCAAGAAAATACTTTAGTTTATTAGAAAACACAATAATAGTAATGAAGGCGCCACTGTACATCCGGCGTACGCTCAGCGCAGTCTTAACAATCTAAATGGTTATATAAGAGTAACAGCGGTAACTTATTTCACTCTGTACATGACCTCATCCATCTTTTCCAGCAAGTGGAGTCCAGAAACAAGTGATGCCATGTGAGCTTACCATGTCTCGCTTTCTGGCGATCTGCAGCATGCGGTCGAAGTCGATCTCCTTGCCCATCTCGAGCAGCTCCCAGGCCTTCTGGTCTTCCGGGGACATGTCGCATACGCGCTCCCGTGGCTGAAGGAAACAGGACGATAGTCATGTATTATTCATAACAAATACATTAATAATACACACACGAGTTAAGTCAACGTTAGAGCCGATGAAAATATTTAAAAACAGATTTATAAAAAGCAAAACTTTCGTGTATGAAATAAACTATAACCCTTATGATACAGCAGTAACAAGCAGTCTCTATTGACAGATAATACTCACGAGCTGGACTTTCTTGTTGATAGAGGGACTCCTAGCCAGCTGTCCGGGCGCCAGCTGATCGGGGAGACCGCCCTCCACATCCTGGAGTAGTGTGGAACGCTTGAAGATGGCTTCGAACGCTGCGCGGATTCTGGAAAGTATTAAAGAAGATAATTCCACTGTACAATCACAGTTGATATAAATGTTTCCATTACGGATAAATGGCTGAACGAACTTGGAGGATTTTTACTTATCTTGTTCTCATATGCTCATAATTATGTTGCCTAACCTAACCTAACCTAACCGACTTAACCTGATCCTGAAAGATTTTTTAACACCTTTTCCACACAAGTATTTCATTGCCATAGACTAAAATATACAGTCATCATTTCAGCCGAAAGTCGTCCTCTGCTGGAAATAAGACTATCCCAAGGTTTGCCACAAGGACCGGTCCTACGCCGCTTGAATGTATCGGTTTCCCACAACCTTATTAGCCACGTTGTCAGTCCGATTTGTTGGAGGCCTACCCACGCTGCGTCTTCCGATACGAGGACGCTACTCGAGAAGTCTGCGAGCGATGTTCAGTAAAACACAACTGATATAGCTTGCCGATGTACCTGCGCAGATGACATTTTTTCGTAGCGCGGGAACCAATCAGCGTGATCGTATTCTGTGCTATTATTGGTTATTAGTGACGACATGTTGACGCGCGCCCACGTGTTATTCAGTCAGCCGTCAAACGAGCGTGAGTGAGATGGAAAAAAAGATGCAATTTAATTTCCACCTTATAACTACTACGTACAAATCTGCACGTGGGTTTTAATCGTGCTTTCAGAAATTATCGGAATCGTTGTTCATGTCTGCGCGAACGCCATATAAATTGTGTTCTACTGAACCCCATACACTGCCATTGAATTGTTTGCAATACAGGAGTCATCATTGAACAGTAGTGTACAGAGAGAGGAAACAAGGGGTACCTGGTCTCCGCGCCCGTGACGGTGGTGTACACGGAGGGCTGCGCGGCCTGCGGGGAGAGCGGCGCGGGCGAGCCCAGGCCGCGCGTCAGCGTGAACGAGTTCGTCTTCTTCAGGATCGACTTCGGCCGGAACAGCTGGCCTGGCGCTGGAGAAGCGAACAATCAGGACGTATCATCCACAGAGTTTGGAAAAGGCAGGGCTAATTTGCATGCGTGAGAGAGATGAGAATACATTATTGAATGAACGTGGATCAAGTTTAGGCAAGTTAGCTCTACCTATTCCGATCTCTGATCATCAACCATCATATCAAGAGGCCACATGAGCTGCCACGCTCACACCAGTTTGAAAAAATGAAGTATCACGGAAAAAAATAACAGTTTCAAGGGAAAAATATCAAGTTTTTAAATTATCCAAAATCCGACACATCCCGACGGGTCCAGATAGCGGAACACGACCAACTTTAGAATGTGTGGCGTCTTAAAAGCAAGTATCGAACTGGCTTAGACTGCTTCGGAAACGCCTTAATTCTATGCTAGTAGAAATCTGTCCGCTGCAAGTACGATGCAAACAAGCAGAGAGTTTATATTTTTTAGTATTCATGGAAAAAAAAACTCTAGCAGTTGAAACCACTTTAGTTTAGTCCGACTAGGATGCTAAAGTCGTTCTCATACTGTTACAACTTCAGATTTTTTAAGTCTGTCGCTTTTCCTACTTGCGTTAACCTTGCTGTGTGTCAAGCTTTGGAATTATTTACAGACGTGTTACCAGTTATCGTAATAAAGACCAAGACACACTAGGTTGTGCCAGAGAAGCAGCTAGCGAAATAGTAATTACCAGGTAATAGGCCTCCTTGGTCCTTGGTGGTGAGCGAGGAACCTCGTGTCATCCCACCTGGCAGACCCAGCATGTCTGGCGCCGGTGTCACCTGTTAAACATACATTTGGGAATCAAGGTCACTTAATACAAGATACCTTTTATGGATCACAAGAATGCGGCGTCAACAAGTCTAGTAAAGTACTAGGCAAGCAGAAACAACAAGATAGAAACCAAGACGACGGAATATCAGATCGAGCCGATATCTAGAAGGCCGAAGACCAGATTTGCGCTGGAGTCTGGAGTAACGCTAATAAATTTTAAGCAGGCGACTCCAGAACTCCACTAACCTATTTTATCTTTACGTTTGGCAAGTCCTTGACATCAAACCAGTAGCTAGAATCGTCCATTAATCTCAACGAGCTTAACCCAGTGTAATGGTTGGCCGCGTGGTTGGAACAAAAAGCAGTGGACACCACCGCTGTACTGTGGGGTTATTATGACGTATTTGTGCAATTCATTTTACGCTGAGAGAAAACGACAGAGTTAAGTAACTGCTATAGCTCTGCCCTTTACACTCACCGTAAAGTGAACTGCATAGCCATGTCATAATAACCCCCCTGGTCCTTCACTGGAACACCTAAACTGAGCTCATCTTCATCAGACTCAGAACTGTGTGGGGCGCTTTATCAGGCAAAGACATTTATGGTGGTCAAGACCCTTAGCCATAACGACCAAGAAGAAAGCTACCATCAACCAAACAAGTCCTGAGATTAGTATCTCCGGACGCTCGTCTCACCTCGAATCGCGAGGGCCGGCGCGCGCGGCGCTCGGTCTCGCGGCGGCGCTGCTCCGCTTCGCGGTGCCACAGTGCGGCGACCTGCAGACGGCGCTCGCGGCCGACCTGCTGCTCGATCACCTTCACCAGCTCCCAGCGGTGGATGGAGCCCAGCAGCACCATGGACGAGGGGCTGTCCACTAGCGGGAAGCTCTTGATTGCCTGAGGGGAACAATATAGACTTTAGGGTGAAATGTTTTTATATGGAAACTGCATATAAGGTGCTAACAAATTAGTCACGGATATTTTAAGACATAATACTTTACATTAAAACAATTAACTTTCAACTGTAATTAAGTAACCTTTGTATATCATTTTATTGTTTTAATTTACCAAACAAAAAATATAAATTATAATTAATCTTTAAAATAATCACCCCTATTATGTATTTACCTACCTGTCAAGATGTTGAACAGTTTGTCAAAATTAGTTTTTCGTAAATGTCATTATGATTCGGCGGGAACACTGTAGGTTATTAAATACTAGCGTCTGAGTGATAGTTTAAAGAGGTTCTAGAATGTCTAAAGAAGTCTCATTTAATTATCTTATTAACAGGGTGTTTTAACGTAGCAAATTTGTTTCCTAGTTTTCTCCAAAAAAACATAAGAAAACCTATGATGTTTCATACTTAAATGTACTCCGAGAACCGAGTACTATCAGCTGTAAAAATATCCGTGGCTAATTTGTTAGCACCGTATATATAAAGACGCAGCATTGGTAGATAGAACAAGAGACTTCTCTCGACCAGGGCTACAGGATACCGCTATATTTTAAAAGCCATAAAAGGCCAACGAGCAGACTGCCTGGCGGTAAACCTAAGCAATAAGTCTTATATGGTTTACCCTTGTTTAACCGACTCTCATTTCAAGACGTATCGCTTTAAAGACATTTCGTTTCATAAAAAGCAATTTTCTGCTGAACCCGTGTTGATTTCATATTTTGTGATGGTTACAAGTCTAACTAACCTAACCTGCATGAATAATAGTTAAGATAACCTGAAATCGATGCAGTTCAACAGAAAATAGCTTTCTATCTAACGAAAATTCTGCGACATTCCATGAAATGAGTGTGTGAAACAAGGGGACACCGTCTTATATTCAGCACTGGTCCTTTCCTGATACAATTATAATAAATACACATTGATTCCTCACTTGACACTCGATCCCTGTTTCACTACAGAGTATAAAACAAAGTCGCTTCCCGCTGTCTGTCTGTCCCTATGTATGCTTAGATCTTTAAAACTGCGCAACGGATTTTGATGCCGTTTTTTGTTTTTTAATAGATAGAGTGATTAAAAAGGAAGGTTTTTATGTATAATAAATTCTGTTTTATGGACGGGTGTTAACGAAAACTCACATAAACCGAAGCGAAGCGAGGGGGAGTCGTTAGTAATGGATAAATTACAATCGCATTTAGTTGTACCAAAATAAGTTCTCAATACAAAATACAATAAAACTCGTTTTTCTTCATTATATCACTTTCGTCATTGCTTTGACAAATACCTCGTATCTCACATTTCGTGACGTACGAATTTCAACTTAAACGTATAGAGAATTAAGTTCAAGCTCAAACATCACAAAATATCAGATATGATTTTTTTCTAAAGTAGTAATGCTATCTAATTTAAATCTTTATATCTGTACATGAGGAAGTTATAAGGTTTTGTTTCGGCCACATGGCTACGTGATTTTAATAAAATTAAAACTATTGTGACTCAAATTAACTTAGGTGTATACTATTGCAACTTATCAGTCGCTGTTATCATTAATTGATTCAATTAAAAGGGCATTAACCTGTTCTTCATGAATTTAAAATAGTTCACACCGTTAAAATATTCAGTGGCATATTTTAATCGTAAATAAGTTATGCCACATTACATAGTATCTTATGTTTTTTAATGACAACATGTGTAGAATCAATAATTAGTTGTATAAATGGGTTTAAATGCTTTTCACTAATAAAACAAACAAAATAAATTAAATATTCACCTTATTCTCTTTAAGCAAGTCCTTAAGTTGTTGGAATGTCATTCTATTCCAAATATATTTAACGTCCCGCACCATGAAGTCTTCAACACAAATGTCATACATGCCTAGTAGGAAAAAAAACAAAAAATAAATAAAACAAAAATAACAAAATTTTAAAAATAATTAAATAAAAAAATTAAAAAGGTAAAATTCATCGACGAGGATGGGATTCGAACCCACGCGTGCAGAGCACATTGGATTAGCAGTCCAACGCCTTAACCTCTCGGCCACCTCGTCATGTGTGAGCCCCGGCGAAATATCGCATTGCGATCTAAAGCATTTTTTTATAAAGAATAATACGTTTGAATCAATGTTTGTGATGTATGACGTCACCGGACGAACGCGTGACCATTCTAATGACTAAAATTTTATTGTACTATCAATGTTGTGTAATCAATTTAAAGGCATTTTTTTCGTCAGTAACTTTAGAGCGTTGTTTTTAGGAACTTTAAATTACTTCTCTTATTTTCTCCTATATTGTGCTTCTATCTTTTGTAAGGACTATCTATATTTTTTATGAAAGTTTCTGTAAAAGTAAATAAATAAGTAGGTGGTATTATCTAACATTTATCGAAAAATTGTAATGTTTTCTCGTATTTAAATAATTTAGTGTGATGAGTACTTATACTTATCACACTTTTTTAAATCTTTCAATATTTAAAGTGAAGAAAGTGCACTTTATCAGAGTCGTAGTTTTCTATTGTTTCTCACGCTTTATTTAGTGTTATTTTGTGCAAATGTTAGAATGTCTTTTGGAAGGTAAACAATTTTATTTAAACAGCTGAACTGGATTTCATAACTATAAAAAAACTGATACAAAAACAACGATCTAGGTCACGACCATGGCCGATATCTATTACTTTGCATGGGCATATTTGTTTGTTTACATTATTAGCATGTTTTGTTAGCGCGTGCGCAGCAATTGTGTTCAAGTTACTTTGAAGGTACAAATGTTTAAATAACATAACTGACAAAAGACGCCAGATTTTTTTTAAAAGGGGTCCTGCGAAATTAACATGCTCATAGAGAGTACCACTATTTTTTTAGAGCAAGAATAAACGTAAGCCCATTTTGGATAAGAAAAAACCATTAACAACAGGAAGTTATTTAAAGGATTTTCTGTTTATTATTATTTTATTCAATGTTTACTGACAAAATAAATAGACAAATTTCTGCTGATGGCTAAAGAGCTTAAACTACACGTGGTCTTTTAACTACGTCACAGCTAGTGCTAGACTTAAAAAAACTAAATGAAAAGCAAGCTGTAAAAACCGGACTGCATTTTCTTATATTGTTATTAACCTCGTAAAGCTCATGTCAAATTTCGTTCGTTCAACTAAAGTCAAAAGTCACTTTGACAAATGTCCTAAATCTAGGACGTTGGGCCTTACAAGGATCCCGTTTATTAATGCTGCTATATTCGAACTTTCAAATTATACCTATATTGTAATGATTAGAAGACTTTTTGCTATCATAAATAATTGAATTTTCACAGTTTAGGTATCCTAAACCGGCTCAGGCGTTAAGAAGTTACGGTGGAATAAAGAATCTTACATGCATACATACATGAACCCTGAAAACATTACACCCCTTCTTTGGGCACTCGTGTAAAAACAAAACGTGGTAATACGAACAAAATGACGTCATTTCGACTACTAGTCCAAAGTGGGCGTAGCAAGCACCGATAATATTCAATACCACGCGTCAGTTCCTCTCTGGACGTGGTATGGGTACTCACGGCTTGCGGAAGACAGCAGGTCCGGCAAATATGGCAGTTTCTTGATGAGGATGATGCTGTCGAAGCACGAGGGCTGGAGCAGGGCCGCCACAGCATTGGCTGCCAGCACGGCCGCCATTATTGGCAGGATGTGCGTCACCTGGCCAATGGCACATATTTAATATGGGCATGCAGAATACCTTGACGGTTAACATTAGAAGTAATTAAAAAATGATATAAAATAATTAAAATTTGAGAAGAGAAAAATTAAACTTGAAGTTCATACATACATAACATTAAATCACGCCTGTTTCCCAGAGGGGTAGGCAGAGACCACTTCTTTCCACTTGCTACGATCTTGACAAATTTCTTTCGCTTCTTCCACATTCATACATCGAGTCATGCACGCACGTCGGTTTCGGGTACTTAAGATTCGGCCCTTTTCCAGTATTTCACCGATTTGACTCGAAAAAGTACGCCTAGGGCGGCCCCTTCCGACCCGTCCACTCACTATCGATCTGTATATCTCTTTCGTCAATCTTCTTTCATCCATCCTTTCCAAATGACCGAACCATCGAAGCATGCCCTTTTCAATCTTAGTCAATACATCTTCTTTTATTCCACATTTCTCTCCGACTTTTTCATTCCTTACTCTATCAATCAGTTTATCAAGTATTTTCCATAAAAAAAACTCTGAACAGTTTATTACATTTTACCCCCCTTACTTATAAACATGGAATAAGCTAGGAATAGTTTATGCCATGCTTTGTCCTTATCTGTAATTGTGACATTTGCATCTGACAGAAAGTGACAAAGCATAGCATAAACCATTCCTAGCTTATTCCACGTTTATAAGTAAACGTTTAAAGGGCTAAACTAATTTTTTTTTCACGTTTTAATAACTCGCTCTATACGTCTTTGTTTTAGTCCATCTTGTTTCTATATCCTAATCATGTAGTAAACGATAAGTTTAGTTATTAAGAAGATGGCAAAACCAACTATAAGGTTAACAATATGACTTCAACATACATACATACATACATTAAATCACGCCTGTTTCCCAGAGGGGTAGGCAGAGACCACTTCTTTCCACTTGCTACGATCTTGACAAATTTCTTTCGCTTCTTCCACATTCATACATCGAGTCATGCACGCATGTCGATAGTGAGTGGACGGGTCGGAAGGGGCCGCCCTAGGCGTACTTTTTCGAGTCAAATCGGTGAAATACTGGAAAAGGGCCGAATCTTAAGTACCCGAAACCGACGTGCGTGCATGACTCGATGTATGACTTCAACATGGAAGCAAATTGGTCTAAAACCAATTGGAATAGAGTCCCTGCGGCTCTAAGCTCTTTTTTTGTTAACGTATGTGCTATTGTGCATGCAATTTTTTTTTTTGACATATTCTATTCTATTAACCTGTATACATATATATGTATATCTGTACTAACCTGTCCCGTCATTTCGCTGACGATGACGATGGTAGACACGGTGTGAGTGACGGCCCCAGTAAACGCCGCCGCACCGACAACGGCGTAACCGCCTACAAGACAAACTTAGCTTTAAAACGATGTGAGAGGTGTTATTATAGCTGGACAAAAAAGAGTTTGAATAAGTGAAATTGGCAGCATGATCCATATTTACATACATACATACATATCTTCAGGCCTGTAATCCCAGAGTGGGGTAGGCGGAGCTACAGAATTATCTACAACTTTAAAAACTTGTTGATAATTGAGTAACCACATTTTGTACAAATAGGCTAAGATGTTAACAGCGTATTAGTAACAGGTTGCAAACCCATCGCTTAACAGTACTACAAGTCTAAGTATATTCCCTTAGTCGCCTCTTACGACATCCACAGGAAGACATGACACGGCACTATTCTAACCCGGAAACCATACGCGAAGACAATATCGTGATCCACATTTGACCCCGACAAAATAAGTGGGGTGTTAAAAATTTCAAGTTTGTATCTGTGTGTGTGTGTTGTATTTTAACTCCAAACGGGTAAACCTATTTGGTTTGTGAAGAAAATTTTAGATCTGTTATAATGAATAAATACTAACAGAGTCATATATTAAAGTAATTAGAGGTAAGGATTGTGCTTACCAGGCAATATCTTCTGAATGTGTCCCCCGTAAGCCACTCCGAGGGGGCAGAAATAGTGCATCAGCTCGCCCGTGAGGCGGCCCAGGGAGGCGCCCATCTTGAACGCCGGCACGAATATACCCGCCGGCACCGGCAGGGTGCAAGACACCATGGCTAGGAAGTACTGGAGGAGGAAAGAACATGTTTAGGAAAGTGCCCATTTTCGGTACCGCTACCGCTGACTTGCTCCTACATGGTTCTGGCAGAATACCAAGCACTGCATTTTCTGCAGTATTATGCTGAGTCAGGATTTTGTTCATCATGATGGCATGACACATGGTTCTTATGTGGTGACTTTTGTTCATTTGTTTTTTTTTATTCCATGGAGAAGGCTATTGGGATTAGGGTTTGCAATATTCGTTCAATTTTAGTATTCGAATAATACGAATATTTAGATTTCCAACATTCGAATATTCTAATATTTCGAATAATTCGAATATTTTTGAAAATTAAACAAAATAATGATTCTAAGTTGTGTAATTGTAAAATATGTGATGTTAATTTAAAATGTAATGACCTTACAATTCAAAAAAACATTTATGGTATCTTCTCCAGATACCTAGCATGTAGCCGAACTTGCTAGCTCCCTAGCTCGCTACCCTTTTACCAATTACGATACGGTATTTAGTTCTTTTTAGGGAGTTTGATTTTGGCAAGGATAAAGCAAAATAGGTAATATATTGTTTGTCTTACATTTGTAGTTATTTTTAATATTTAAATCTATTTTCACGAACTCGTTAATATGGAGGATAATTAATCCTGGCATTTTGTTAATGTTTTGCTAAGGTAAATAATTACAGACAAACTTGTGCACTATTCGAAATATTCGTTTTATTCGAATAATGAATATTGTCGAATTAGAATAACATTTATGGCGAATAATTCGAATAATCGAATATTCGAATATTCGAATTGCAAACCCTAATTGGGATCTGTGACCCATAGACACTTGAATTGTCAAGACTACAATTTTAATACTGCAATCCTGAGACAGCAAATGCGCGTGGCCAACAATGAGGGCCTATCAGCTGTTGTTTTTTTGTTTCATTATATCTTACTTTGTTTTTAAAGTTTTCTTACTATTCATGTTTTTTTTTTGTTTTTTACTTTACATTTGTTTTAAGTATTTGTGTGATGAATGAATAGAGTTTGTGCGTATCTAATTATTTAAACTGTTTTTTTAATATCATGGAGAATGCAAACTAACACATCCCACCTGATAGAAAGTGGGCGGTTATGCGGGCCATATAATTTTGCAATCTCAAGACAGCAAACCCAACACTGCAATCATTAGACGGTTTGCGCTGCATACGCATTTGCGTTGCATATTTCAAAGATAAAGACTCCCGATATAATGGCAATCCTTTATTTGACAGCTGATGTCTCTTGCGCCACCATAGACGGACTGCTTAGAGCAGTCAGGAACGACAGTTCTGTGGTCGCTATTGGGCAACCTGCAATTTGAATGCCTAGGTTCGTATTCAAACTGCGGGTCCATATTGGCTCATATAAAATTGGTCTTTCGAATATTTATACAAATAACGATTTGTGACTATACTCAAAATTTTGCTCATACTTATTTGTTCATACTTTTTAAGTCATAATTATCGCAACTCATAATGCAGTTTTTTTTTAAACTGTTACTTTATTTAGATTTTTATAAATCTAACCTAACCTAACCTAATTTTATCTACACGTAAGATATCTAAGAAATTCTGAAAAGTGTACGGTTCAATGAATATTGACGTTATAAGTTCAGATGATTATAAGTTCCGATAATTAGTATTAAAAAAAAAATGAAGAGTATGAAGAGTGATCATACATACATTAAATCACGCCTGTTTCCCAGAGGGGTAGGCAGAGACCACTTCTTTCCACTTGCTACGATCTTGACAAATTTCTTTCGCTTCTTCCACATTCATACATCGAGTCATGCACGCACGTCGGTTTCGGGTACTTACTTAAGATTCGGCCCTTTTCCAGTATTTCACCGATTTGACTCGAAAAAGTACGCCTAGGGCGGCCCCTTCCGACCCGTCCACTCACTATCGATGTGTATATCTCTTTCGTCAATCTTCTTTCATCCATCCTTTCCAAATGACCGAACCATCGAAGCATGCCCTTTTCAATCTTAGTCAATACATCTTCAAGAGTGATCATTAGGTTGTAAAATTATATGAGATACATTTTCGGAGTTCCAATAATCTAATTTGCAATTTTATATGAACTTTGGCGCACCCTCAAACTGCAGATTGACCAATAGCGTCAACGGAGTTGTTGGTCCTGACTGCTCTAAGCAGTCCGTCTATGGCGGCCCTTAAGCGGCTTAACCGATTTTCATGTAAACCAAAAACAATCCAGAATGCAATCAACAATCCAGCTTTGTTATAAAAAAACCACGTCCAAATCGGTTCTTCCGTTAAAAAACTCGTATCTGATATTTCGGGATGTGTGAGTTTGAACTTAATTCTCTTCACGTTTAAGTTTAAAATCGTACGTCACGAATTATGAGATACGAGGTTTTCCCAAAGCAATGACGATATACAGATACACAGAGACAGAGATACACACGTTTAATTTACAACACCCCCTTTATTTTTTTCGGGGTTTAAGAACCCTCATTTATCAACTTAATCAAAAATTCTTCGAATACCCTTTTTCGTAAGATATTCGAAGAATTGCATGCATGCACAAATTGGATTCGAACCCACAATATAACGACCATACATACCATACACGTTTGTCCAGAGCCATTTATGTAATTAAACATATGTTCGAATTAACTAATATCATATAATTTGAAAATTAATACATTTTACTCAGTACAATTCGGCTATTATTCCATAATAAACTTTAAAACTGTCTTCAAAGAGTCCTAAATATATCGAAATTGAAGATACTATTTGTACAGATGTTAAGGTAATATGTGGTGTTCGTATTAAGTATTTAAAACAAATATGACGCCAATTAAAGTTCAACTAATATAATGAAAACATCATCATATTAATTGCAAAGCAGCTGTGTTTGCATTGTCGTGTTTCAGTGTAGCGTGTAGGAACAGAAGGTGGAATTACTAATATAAAGAGAGATGTCCTGCCTTAGTCCTTCAGATTGTCAACGTTTTTGAAATTCCGAGGTATGCTGTATTTTGTGACTTTCGCTAGTAGGCTCATTACAATATCAACTAAGTGTAAAATAGCCCTGCTGTGGCCAATTTACAGAATAAATGAATTGTTTCGAAATGCCATCATAAATTCGCTGCTTTTATACAATACTGCTACAACTCAAAAAATGATGACGTTGTAAAGAAAACTTTAAATAGAAAGTGTTCTGAATTTAAATGCAACAGCGACTAATTTTGAGATGCCGCACTCTTGCATAAAGGCTATATTATAGCCTTTATACCTCAAAAACCTAAGCCCTCAAAAAATATGACGTATGAATAACAATACATATTATTGAATAAATCGAGCACCCCAGTTTCTGTACCAACCAAATGCTACCAGGGGCTCTATTCTACTCGGTAAAACCATATTGCTTTTGACATGTTATGGCTTCATCAACGTTATATAACTCGTAGATCTTACTTGACAGTATGACCTGTGGTATGACCGTGTTAAAGGGCGTTTTGCACTAAAATGTGTACCCAATTAAGGACTGAAATTAAGGAACTTTAACTTTGTCAGTTTTGTGACGAAAATTAGCCATACAATGCGGCCGTCAATATATAGCTAATTTTCGTCACAAAACTGACAAAGTTAAAGTTTCTTAATTTCAGTCCTTAATTGAGTACACTTTTTAGTGAAAACGTCCTAAAAACCATACGATAACATGTCAAAGTCAATGTAGTTTTAAGAAAAAAAATCGACGAGGATGGGATTCGAACCCACGCGTGCAGAGCACATTGGATTAGCAGTCCAACGCCTTAACCTCTCGGCCACCTCGTCACGTGAACAACAGAATGAATTGAGGCATAACTTTATTTAATTGTGCAACGTTTGACAATACGACGTGTGATAATTACAGCTGTGTCACAATAAAGAGGTTTTTAGGATTCCGTACCTACAAATTAAAAAGGGACCCTTATAGAACCACTCGTGTGACCGCCTGATTTGCTGACTCCTGGGACTCGCTGACTACGTGAGTGCATAATTGGTGCGTGTCAGTTTACAGTGGAATATATGTATACGTAGTTACGTACATAACCTAATGACTGACTGCTGAGTTTCTTGCGGCGTTTCTTCTCAGCAGTGTCTCCTCTTGGGAAGCGCTGGTAGATTCCTGACGTGTAAAAGTGCCCGTACGGCCTACTTTACTGAATAAATATCTTTTATCTTTTATCTTTTAACCTTTTCCACGCGAGTTGAACTCGCACTTGACCTATTTTTTTATATGTCCGTAAATTGAATTATTTGGTGTAATAATTGTTTGGTGACATTGGACATAAATCTACGTCACTCTAAATAATATTAAACCTTAGTATTTTCCTGCGACTAGGTTTTCTCACTTATATATCGGTTGCCGTTTTTCCGTCGGAAAATAGTACTAACTCAAAAGTATTCTGTCATTTCCAGGGGCTCGACGTATCTTCGTTCTAAATTCCATCTAAACCGGTTTACTAATTTAGCTGAGAAAGCACAATAAACAGGCACACAGACAAACGTACACTTAAAATATTAGTGGTGATTCTACGACAATAAGGAATGCAATGATTGAGAAATATTTAAATTGCCAAGGTCAAAAATATTCCGCGCCATCAAAATTCTATTTGCCCCCTTTCGCCTCACTTCCGCATGAAAGGCTAATTTCATAATACATAATCAGCGTTTACAAAACTCATGGTGCGTCATGACAATAATCGCATGTAGAAAGGTAACAAGTCAGTCGCGAACTCATAAGTATATGTCTTAAAGGCCTAATATCGTCAGTACTTACTATAGAAATAAAGTAGATACAAAGGCAGCCGAAGATGTTGACGTCAGGAGTCTCCCAGTGAGACACCATGGCAGCCTGTTCAGCCGTCAGGTTGTCCGACCAGGTAAAGTTGGCGAACATGGATAGTACCTGAACAGAAATAAATGAAATTAGTTCCACATTCGACCACTACTGGGGAGTATCACAAAAAAGGAACCGAGAAGAAACGACGTCAAGGTATTTTAATTCAAGCTAAAGTTATATCAATCAAAAGTTATATCGTTTGTTTAATCGATCAATCAATGATTAATCAATTTATGCTTGTTTCTGAACTCTGTTGTGTATTAATTCTTAATCTAAAGCGAGGTCAAAACTAGCAATATACATACTAAAAATTTCCTGCCGTCTACTTTAAGTTTTAAGTAAAAAAACACTTAGTTTAAAATACATATTTAAAGATATAACAAGTAAAAGATTAAAATGTATCTTTACGAGTATACACTATACAATCTACACTAATATAATAAAGAGGAGAGATTTAATTGTTTGTTTGTTTGAATTGAATAGGCTCCGAAACTGCTGGACTGATTTGAAAAATTCTTTCACCATTAGAATCCTACATTGTCCCTGATGAACATAGGCTTTGTTTTATTTTTCTGCGCGGACGGAGTCGCGGGCAACACCTATAATTTAATAAAGAGATTCAAACTCACTTGTTCCTGGTTTCCAAGGTCAGCTGCCATATACTTTCCGATGCCGGGAGGGAACAGAATCGACATCACCGCTAGTGTCATGAAGCCCGGGTAAATGAAACGGCTGGAAAAGAGATCACAATTGGGTTGTTGGAGAATGCGACAAGAGAGAGAGAAACTATAAAAAACCCCTATTTATGCGTTGCGGTTTTTTTTGACAATCAGAACTACAATCAGAATTAAACAATACCTCGCATAGAAATTTATGTTTATAAATTTTAAAGTGTGGTTAGGCTAAGAGATTTGGTGGTATTGATTGCACGGGATTGTTGAGCTACTTGTTCGCATTTGGCCGTGTTATACCAACTTGTATATCCAGTATGTATTACTCGGCCAAATTATGAAGAGTAGCAAGTGGCTTCACATTCCGTATTGTGACTGTAAATGTGGTGTAGGTACTTCACAAAAGATTCCCTTTAAAGTGTAACAAACAAATCAGCTGCATGAGATAGATAAATAGATTGAGAATAACAGGTGCCAAAACTCACTTTTTCTGCAAGAAGTTGCTGAGCACCTTGGTGTTTCTCATGAAGAGCACGTATTGCCGGTGCAGCCACACCCAGAGCGCCGCTAGCAGCCCGCACACTATGCTGCCATTAGAATGAAGAAAGATAGCGATTTGGATATGGACCATATATCAAAATATCATACCACCCACAAAAAATGTGCTCCTGATCACACCTTTTGGTGATTTAAGAAACCTCTCCCCAACTTACCCAAGCAGTACGAAGACGGCTATCTCCTGAGGGTCGAAGGGGAAATCCTGCGGCAAATTCGTAGGGAAGAGAGGTTTTACTGTTGGCATCGCGCCAGACCATACAGACAGAAGACGGAACATCTGAAAACAATATAACAGATGAGTTGTTATGAAGGAAGAAAAAAAAAGTCTGAGAGAATAACTTGAGTATTTTAAGACAAGTAAACCGGTTCTTCTTGATTTCTATGGTCATCATCGTCATTCTCTTGCCCTTATCCCAACTAATTTTGGGGTCGGCGCATCATGTCTTTTTCTTCCATAGGTTCACGTCGCATCGCATCACAAGTCCATACCATGACAACCGATTTCCACACCGGTGTCACATTCAGGTTTCCCTTTACATACTCATTTAATTTTCAAGAAAAAGTCGATGACCAGTCTTTTAGGATAAACTCTTCTAGTTTTCCTCATCCCTTTGATTCTCCTTTATTTGGCAATGTATTTCACAGTATACATACCATAATGTCCACTTTTTTTGTTTGGAATGTGTTTTTATTTTTTTGCTGATTCGAAATCAAAAAGGGTTTGAATTCCCGCCTTCTTTTATTTTTGCCAAATAAAGGGTTAAATATGCCTATTTAAGTGAAAAACCACACGGCGTAAGGATGAAGTGATAATAAACTTACGATAGCACTGCAGCAAGCGGCGAAAAACCCACGCCAGTAGTTGCGAACTGCGAAGTATGTGGTCGTTACTTCGATCGAGAACAGTACACCTGTAACCAAAAAGGAAATTACTATAGAGATCGGTTGCGTAAGGAAGAAACCGTCAGCAGGTTGGTATATTATATTTTATTCGGTTATGATAAGTTCATCACATGTTATTTTGTTGGTCATATGTAGCTATATTTATTTATTGTTCTTGCAAATTTGTTTACACCTTTTTAAAGGTTTTTTAATATACATTACATTTATTATTATGTTAACCATATTTATTACACATTTTTGTCTCATCACGCGTTCGCATTCAGCTACGAATAGGTGAACACCAGGGTTCAGCTGAAAACCAGCGCCGTGGCTTCTGCTGCAGCACATGCTCAGCTGAGTCCTATTTGGCTTCACACTACAGTGCAACGATTCTATTTCTGCTCTAATCTTGTAGTGTGTTTATTGACAAATAAATTTTTTTAATTTGAATTTGAATAAATAACAGTCAGTAATTTATTACTCCTTTACTTGTGTCAACTAAGTAATAAATAACAAAATGGTGATCAAGAGTCAATTTTGTTTTGTAAACAAGCACTAGATTGAAGTACTAATTATACGCATTGACTCAATCGATTTCTTTGTTGATCTTCTCTTGTTGCTGCAATTTGATAGTAAAATAGATAAATTGTTTGGATGGCGCGTTCTAGGTTTCCCACCGGTTTTCTTCTATTAGGATAAGGGCAGCGGTGTTTTACTTACCGCCAACAGGAGTGGCGAAACACGAGGCCACGCCGACTGCGCAAGCGGCTGCGAGCATCTCCGTCGTGCGCGATTCGTTGGTGTAGATCCCTTGGAAGGTCGTCACCAGTTTCGAGAGCAGCTGCGCTACCATAGAAGCTATGTGGACGGACGGACCCTGGGAGGAAATAAAATAATGACTGGAGTTAAATCTGGAGTAGATCTTAATATGTTAAAAACGAAACAAATCATTAGGCTGAAGTAAATCAAATTTTTCCAGGTTAGACCAGGCATTACCACTTTGGTCTATGACACTGTACGTATTGGTCTATGACACTATTTTTTGCACATGAACTAGTCGACATATTAATATCTCATGTGCAGAGAAAATAAATAATTAAAATGACGGATGAATGATAACGGTGATGTCTGACATCACTGATGTGTCTTGCGTTGCGGTGGATTAATGTGAATATTATGGCTAAAATATATGCTCGTTCGATACTCTCACACTTAAATAGGTAACAGAAAGTAACACATATTTGCTCCACATTTATGCACAGTCTATAACCCACATTTTGTTTAATTTATTTATTCGACAATACCCCAGGTGACTTCTAACCATTTCAGATGCCTTCAACTTGTACCTACCTCTTTACCAAGTGGAAGACCAGAGCCCAGCGTGGCAGTGAGACCGATGACCTTGGATATGAGTGCTCTGAAAGTTAGGTACTCTTTCAATTGAACTCCTCGGAGGATCGTCTTCATCTCTGGTATTCCGGAACCTATTAGAAATGAAGAGGTTTTTTGGTATCAGCTAACTATGCGAAAACAAAGTATCATTTCGAAGAATATCATTGCAACTAGCTTTTTTTCTGCCAGGATCGGTTCTGTCTTGTTCACTTAAGGAACGCATAAGTTTTTAGAAGTATCTAGTCGTGCAAATGCTAGCATAAATGTAGGTAATCATGCTAGTTTAGCAGGGTTAGTCAGGGTTTAACTTAATTTTTTTATCAAATTGCAGGTGCAACCATTGTCCTTGAGAAGGCAATGTTGTCTTCAGATTGTTTTTCAACTACGGTAAGGTCTATCTATATCAAAAGATGGAAATACGTTCGAAAGTTATCAGCTTGATATGATCCTTACACTTGCGACTACTGCTAAAAAAGGTTTTAAAATAAATGACGTTCAGAGAATGTCTGCAATTTGAAGCTAGTTAGCATAGCATAGCTATTGTCGATATTTCAAGGGTAAGCAGCCAAGCTGACTAATAAAAAGCTTACTTACCTATACTCTGAGCCGCGACTATATGCACGAAGCCGGCTGCGAAGAGTACCAGACACACTGGCAGTGAGACCCACGCCACGTACTGGCTGAATGTGGACGTCGCCAGGTCACTGTACATCCACATACGAGCTGGAAACAAATGGTTCATAGAAAAAAAGCCGGTAAAATGGACCCAGTGACGGCAACAGGGGGGTTATTATGACATGGCTATGCAGTTCATTTTACGGTTAGCGTAAAGGACGGAGCTATGGCAGTTACATAACTCTGTCCTTTTCTCTCAGCGTAAAATGAATGGCACAGATAGCTCATAATAACCCCACAGATCTAACAAAAAGCAAGCTTAAGCACTAGTTCCACCGACGACGATGAGCAGGAAACGAGTAGAACCAGCGTTTGAATATTAATTTATGTCTCTTATAAGGACACGGGATCTATATTCATTGTTTCGACTTTGTTTGGAAATAGTTCTCACCGGCAGTGTGAACAGCAAGCGATCAAATTTTAATATTTATGTCTCTTTTATTGACACGGGATCTGTATCTTTTGTTCGTTTCTTGAGCGAGAAAATGATCGATAGTTAATCGCTTTCTCGCCGGTGGTGGGATAACTCCCTAAACTGCCGTAGGCTAATACTCCAATCCATTTTGCTTTTGACATGTACTGTATTGTCAACGTTACGATAGTTATTATTTACTTGGCATTACTGCCATTACTGGTGGCTGAGTAAAAAATAATATAATAACATGTCTAGGGCAATATGGTTTTACTGACTCCTTTTGCACATGACATACTATCCATGCTCTTGCTTTTTACTATTTGTTTGATCATTTTTGTATTGTGGTAAATGTGGTAATGAATCAATTTTTCGTTCATTCTAACCGGCACATTACAACGCCCCGGGGCGTTCGCGGGGTTCGTTAACGTTGATGATTTTCGAAAACTGTCAAAATGTATAAAATCGGCAGCTTACGTCAATCCTATATATAAGCGATAACGTTCGCTGAATTCATCTTGTCTAGGGCCACAGTACTCCCAGCTTCTTAATAGCGTTCGGTTGGATATCGCGTTTCTTAAAAAAAATGCTGTTAGATAAATAAACGCCACCCAAATTTACTCGTAATGGTGTCCCCGTCTTTCAGAGCTGATATCTCTTAAACGGCCTTACCGATTTTCATGAAACCTGGCTAACCATCGATAGAAAACCTGCTTTCTAATAAAAAAAAAGCTGCATCCAAATTGATTCCCCCGCTTAAGAACTACGGTGCCACACAGAGCAGTCAAACTTATAAAACCAATATTAAGGTTAAAAATATTGCCGATACCTATTAAGAAACTGGTAGAACTGAATTTACTCCTCATTTCAGTCTTCCCACTGGGACGGACGGATTCTGGCTTCATTCATGTATTCTTAAAGACGCTGTTGCAGCTCCATTGTAAAGGTATTAACCCGATGGAATTGCGCATCGCAGGCAATTCAGTTTTAATGCAGAGTCAATTCAGAATCAGGAACGATGCAGTTCTTTGTCAATCGCTAATGAATCGCGGTTGAGTTTCCATTAAGCTGATTAATTAATAAATACCTGGTCGTTCTGAATGCTTGGAACAACATAAACAATGTTACATATGATGACGAATATGATTGTACGAACTTAAATTAAAACTGGATGAGAACTGTTTTGTTTTTGCTTACTTACTCTATATACATTTTACTGACAATAGCCCTTTTCCACAGATACATTTACAGTTGTGATTAACCATACGACACCATTTTTTGGTCGGATAAGTTCGTATTCATATTGCTTTTTCAGTTAGTTTTACTAGACCGAGGTAAGCTAGTCGAGAAGCAAGGTGAAAACGAATCGATACGACCATATCATATAATATTTTGCAAAACATCTCAAGTGATATTATGGCTATGTATATTTATATATCAAGGGACAATAGCATACAAATTAACCAGGTCTTACACTGAGCTATACAGTTTAATGTGGGACTAGGTCCATAGGTTGATTTTATCCTCGTACCCCACTCTGCAATCCCGTATAGTTCTGGTGGATCCTCACCCTTACTTATGGCATAATACCTCCCTATTCAAAGCCGTCTTAAACTAAGCTGGGGCCTTTGGGCACACAAGAATGCGGGGTTAAGGAAAGTAAATGAAAGTAGGATCTTGCAACAATAGAAAATAGAACAGGAACAATGATAAAAACCATAATTGAAGGGGAGATAGAAGGAAAGAGAGGCAGAGGAAGACCAAGAAGAAATTACTTTGAGCAAAGGTTAAGGTTCGGTCGTACCAGAAACTCAAGCAGTTGACGGAGGACTGGAACGGTTAGCGATTACTCCACCGACAAGAGCATGGCTCTTAATTAAAGAGAGAAGGAAAGTAAAGAAAGCGAATTATACTACCATTTATCAACTATGCTCTTGAGGGAGAAATTGTCGGTCCTTCGGGGCCCCATGAGAATGGGACACCGTCTTTACCATAATGTGCCCTTATTGTAAAGACGGTATTGTCTCTATTGATATCTATATATATAAAAATAAATGCCACTTTTCGTTGTAATTTTATAACTCAAGAACGGCTTAACCGATTTGCCTGATTTCTTATTTGTTGTGTTCGTTATTGTCAGGATAAGGTTAACATGTAAGAAAAAAATAGAAACATCCAACGGGAACGGAAAATTTGCAGCGAGCGAAGCCGCTGACGGGCAGCTAGTACTTTATAGTTCACAAAGATAAAGATTAATTAAGAACGCTCACCATTGTTGCAGATCGCGATCCCCCGGTCCATGGCGAAGTTGACGACGGCCATGATGATGCCCAGCACGGCCAGGAACACCCAGTCCTCGCCCAGACGCGCGAACGTGTGCCGCCATATTTTACCTACGACAAAGTTCAAGCACACTGTATATGTGTATGTACAGTACCGCAACGAAAAAGTTAAGCACTTTAGTGCACTGTCGTGATAAACTTCGAACTGAACATCAAATGACAAGTATGACAATAACAATGGCAGTCACAATGACAAGGTTCTAAGTATGCTTAACATTTTTATTGGCTGACTGTATTAAACTATTGGAGTAAAATTCTTGAATACAATCAAAACATATAATAAAACAGTCCCTCGTCGCGTCTATCTGTCTGTATGTTCACGATGATCTCAAAAACTACTGAACGGATTTTCATGCGGTTTTCACCATCATTTAGAGAATTTTTCACGGAAGGTTTTTATGTACAATAAATGCTGGTTTATGTACGGTTGTTACAGAAAACTCAAATAAACCGAAGCGAAGCGAGGGCGGGTCGCTAGTTTAAAGGGTACTTTGTGCATCTGGCGTATTTGTGTGTAACCAGTAAATCTGCAAACGCACTTGGATGTTATTCTACTAGGTAAAACTATATTGCTTTTGACATGTTATCGTATTACTATCGTCATGATAGCTCTCTTTTACTTGACAAAACAATACGATAACATGTACAAAATATTGCTTACCATACCGCTATGGGTTCTGTTACCATAATATACGGTAAGGATATGGTGTTACCAAGTAGAATAGAGCCCCTATTTAAATAATTTATTTACTACTAGCGGCCAGCCATCGCTTCACTGCACTTTATAAGGGCAATTTTTTTTTTGTAAAATCTGTTCACCCGGACATTTTCTATTAAATCCGTTGCGCCGGTTGGGAGCTTATTTCGGACAGACCGATGCACAAAAATTCTTAAACCGGTCATTTACGACAACCATCGTATAAATGGGAGCTTTTTTCAAGTTTTGGCATTAATTTCAAAATTACAGACATACATTCAATACGGTATCTTTTTATGAAACATCAAAAACGCTCCGTTACTATGGAATTTATAGGGATTACTATCTTGTGACGTCACAATCAAACAGCGTCCTTATTATTAGATGTTATGAATAAAAAAATCTTAAAATAGCAAACATAAATAGCTGATTAATATTTTCCTAGTATTTTTGTAATGTTAATCTGTTGTTAATGAATAAACAATTTAATTTCACTCTTGTCAAATACCCAATTATTGATATGAGAGGAGCATTTTGATCAACTCAACTCTACTGTACTTTAAGGGTGGTAAGGACCTTGTGCAGGGTCCGTCCGGATAGCTACCACCATCTTATCCATTAACCTACCGCCAAACAGCAGTGTTCGCATTGTTGTGTTCCGGTTTGGGGATAAGACAGCCGGTGAAATGACTACCATAGAGGCATTCCATCTTAGTCCTCAGGGTTGGCAACGCATTTGCAGTCTTAGGATTGCATTGCAGTCTTGTGAATGCGAATGTCTATGGGTCACAGTTTCCACTTACCATCAGGTGGCCTGTGTGCTCGTTTGCCTTCTCTATGCCATAAAAAAAAAACTAATCTCCACTTACCTAAAATCTTAAAGAACTTCCCCCTCGGCCGGTGTTTGCCGCCGGTAGCCTCTAGCTCTTTCTGGCGCAGCTTGTCGTCTTTCCGCCGCCGCTTGCGCAGCCTGCGCAGACGTCTCGCTTCCTCTCGCGCCGCTTCGCTTAGGTCGCGCTGGTAGCGGCCATACATCTGAAAACAACATTGTTTTATGATAATTTCTATAAGCGGTTCGGTAGGTACGGTCACGGACTTTAATTGATGAGCCACTATAGAACCTTGTCGCATACAACCAACTACTAATTCCTATGTTATTCCGTTCCTATCACCACTGTCCACTACCCAACTAAACGCTTTAATTCGTTCGTTATCATTTATCACAACAATAAAAAAATATAATAACATCATTATTTTTTTCAGTGTTGCTAGCTAGAGTTGGAATTTGACGATTTGTAAACTATTCAAAGGAATAAACCAAAACAGCCATTATCACTAGCTAGCTTATATTCGTTAAACTTCATTATAATGCTTAAATGTATTAGTTACTAGCGACCCGCCCTCGCTTCGCTTCGGTTTATTTAAGAATGATATATATAGCCTATAGCCTTCCTCGATTAATGGGCTATCTAACACTAAAATAATTTTTCAAATTCCGACCTGTAGTTTCTGAGATTAGTGCGTTCAAGCAAACAAACAAACAAACTCTTCAGTTTCATAATACATATTATTACTCGTATAGATTAGTATTTAAGCAGTTACTCAATTATCTACACGATACAAAAAAAAGGTTTGCACTTGACACTGCCGGTATCTCTTTAGTTAATACAAGTAAAGGTGTCATCAAACATACGACATACGACACGACATATAACATACGAAACCTGGCAAATAATACCAACCGTATCTTATCTTACGGGCTATATTTATTCATTTAATATTAATCATACTTATTAAAACTTATTTGACACGTTTTCCGTAAAACCTGTACTCGCACAGCTTAATTTATTGGGGATAAAACTGTAATGGAAAAATATGGACGTTGTTAAGGTATTATATGGTCGACATACAAGCTATAAATTAAAGCAGGACAGCACGCGCCATCTCAATCTTTTTTTTATTTTGGAATACTTATAAAGTTCACATTTTTACTAACGGGTTTATATTGCCTGCCATTTTTTTATTGTCATTTTGTATTTTGAACATAATTATCGGAAATCATACGTATTCTTTTTAAGAAAATGTTACATTTCTGAGTTTTTTTACAAATCAAACCTAAGCTTAGGCCACACCGATACGTTGAGATTAGTGAGATATTAAAGAAATTCTGAATAAAAAAATATATGTCTCAATAATTATGTAACAAGTCGAATTCTGGCAATATATGCAAATACAACTTGAAATGTCATCAACGTAGTTTTTTCATCGACTGTTTTAAATTGTTGCTCGGTCGTGTCTTTGTACGAAAAGAAGTTTGGCGGGACGCATGTATTTAAATGTATGTAAACACTTTATTGTTAAAAACGCAAATCGAAATATAATATCCGCAACATAGGGATATATATAGTCGACTAAGTAACTCATTTACTTTCGACTATTTCTATAACGCTAAGATCCAAAAGTGGTAAAGTACTTTCTTGGTAGAGTATAAAGGTGAACTTATCCAGTCGTGGTTTGACAACACTATAGCTATTGCAACTTGATAGATCGATATAGAACAAGACTACATACCACCACCCGACTTCCTCTCTCAGCCATTTCATCTAGTTCCATCTTAACCTAAACTACAATCTAAGAAATCCTAAGTGCTACTGAAGCATCATCTGCACTAGCCTTGAATCCCGGCGTTGTTTGCTCTAGCTATCGGATTATCTCTCCATGTTTGTAGAAGATAATTGGAAAATGACTAGGTAATTATTTATTGTAAGCCGACAACGCTGTGCTAGCAAAGTTTTTCTAAAACATGGGCAATAATTTTAAATCGGGGTCGGATTCGAAATTCGACCCATGTGAACAGCGTCATACTTACCCATAGGCGAGCGAGACCCGACACGATTTTTTCCCTGACGAGACAGCTCGCAAAACAACCGATATTTCTTGTCGGCACCGACGCAAAGGTGTCGGGCAAGTGCGAATAGCTACATATAAAATGTTTTGCCACTGGATCACCGGTTAAAATCTGGACTCGACATCCGACAAGTGAGAACCTGCTCTAAGATTTTTAAAGACATTTCCAAATCTTTTAAATAAGCAAAAATATTGGACCAAAATCGTTCAACTACTCTGAATTAAAAACATTAAAAACGCATATGCAATTTAAAATAACGGCTGTGTCAATCAAACTTGTTAGTTTTACAAACGCGGATTGCAAACTATATCCGCTTTTAACTACTTCGAACAACTAGCATGTAGCTACAATTACCCCGTTTGCCTACGAGGATAAAATAATGTACTACTTCTTGATTGCTCTATATTGGAATATAAAATCGTTCGTAAAACCTGGTCAAGTGCGAGTCGGACTCGCACACCGAGGGATCCGTACCGCCGCAATTTTTTTATTATTATATTCCCATTTGAATTCGATTTCGATTCGAATCAGCGTGAACCCAACTCACATTTCACCATTTTTAGTAGGTATCGTGTCTCGTATGGGGACCTCTTTATTATTAAAGTTTCTAGTTTTTTTTAATTTTTTAGTAAATTTGCGGTAATAACATTTAATCTGGAAAAATTAACCCGCTATTTGTTACAGTTCAAAATATATAGCTGTTTGCGGACAGCAGTAGTATATTAATAGGGTCCCATCGGGCTGCCTTCGCACACGGAACCCTAAAAACAAGGTGAAGGTCCAAAAACGATCTTCAACTAAATTCGTGTCTTTTCATTTACATATCTGGCAAGAAACTCACGGGCAATAACTCGCCGATGCCAAACATAAGTTGCAAATGCATTGCTTGTTAACAAAGACTCATAAACTCCACCGTATAGAACAAGAAGCAATGAATTCTGTCAAGAAACAATAATTCTGACCGTTTTGAAGTGCTAAACGGTACGTTTAGCCATGTTTAGCGCTATTAAGGGAGATATGGTATACATACTGAATAGTACCGACTAGGGTGACTTCGCCGGTTTGCCGTCCTGTTCCAGTTTTCGTCCAGTACGCAGAGTAGTTTTGATCATAAGCACAGAATAGATATACAAAAAGCTGTCATCGCGCAAGTTTGAACTAGTCGCGCCCTTTAGTAACAAAGCATCATTCCTACCAACCTAAAAATATTACAGGACGTGTTGAGACTCTAAAAAAAAATACGGCAGTTGTCGGTTTGATTTCGTGCGACGAGCATGTCATCGCGGTGCTCGAAAAATAGTCCCAGCAAGAGATTTCACGGTGAGTTTTTACTGTTATTTACGCATTTGTGATAAATATTCTGGTGCATAAGACTTATTTTGAACATAATTAACTTAAATTAATGTCGTAATCTTATATTATTAACGGTAAACATATAAAATTTTAGCGGACTAATACTAAATAACGTAAACTGCAAAAAATCTAGTTTTCCGTCCGCCTGGACGAAAACTAAAATGTCAGATGATATTTGGTATCATGAAAATATCCAACAATGTATAAGATTTTACTTTGTGTTTAATGCGAAATGATCTTTAGTGGTTACATGATTCGATATTCAATTTTCGTCCACTCTTTTGTCAGTGTTGCGTGGGTAAAATAATATCCTGAATATGTGGACAAAAACTGAAAACTGTTGTAAATATTGAATATATTTCCGTCCACATGCTTTAATGGGTGTGGACGAAAACTAAAAACTACTCCTATGCTGATTATATTATCGTCCATTTGCTTGAATTGCAGGGGACGAAAACTAAAAACTGCTTCTATACACTTTACAAGTTTTCGGACAGTAAAATTTATTTTATTTGTTTCTCTTTAAAATAATATTTATTTTGTTAGAAAATGAAAAAAAAACCCAATTACAAAGAAAAGCTATTTATAGCTCAGTTTTATAGTTTTTTTTTATAGCTCGTTATTTTCTTTGTAGATGACTTCATTGGGAAAAATCCAAGAAAGAAAACTGCATCTTACTCCGAAGAGTCCATCCACTCATCCACATCCACTCCTGCCAAAATATATACCTTACGAATTATTTGCGAATATGTCCTGTAACAATTAAAAAACCAAAATGTGAAATTTGTTTATTAAAAGTACTGCTACCTAAAAGTCTGGTATTTGATTTGATGGCTTTAAACTATACCCCAAATACAGTGGTCGAAAACTAGATAACATTAGGACGGAAACCAACATTTTCGGACGAAAACTAGTAAAATCCATACTTTCATCATTATCATTTTTTATAAAAAAAACAGTTAAGATTACAACTTCATGCTATATCTAAACTTAAAATAGAGTATATGAGCACTAAAAATAAATATAATGCATTTACATTTTATTACTTAAACATTTTATTTGGGTCCTCCAAAGCTGGCAACTCCACTAACTGGACGAAAACCGGCTAAATCACCCTACCTACCGCTAGATTATTGTCATGTTTCAAAAGATTACTCCGTTTACGTCAGTATTTCGTTACATAATTTTGGTGTTTGTGGAAAAATCCGTGTACCCAATAAGTTTCATTATTTGTATCGCTTCCGTTTTTCTCTTGCCTTTAGATCGCTTTGGAGTTAATTTTCTAACCTCAAAAAAGTTCTAGACGAGCAAAAATTAGATGTATAGTATGTCTGTGATAGGTTAATTTTTTGCAAAATATTTTGTTCAAATAGGAATAACCTGCTCAATCAACTACCTATTTATACGTTTGTACAAACTCCCTGATTTTTAGACTGACACAATATCAGTGGCGTAGCTACCGTAGGCTAGGGGCAGTGCCCCGTGACCCCGAAGTTCCCCCAAAGCCTGATTACTAAACCTCTTGATACACAAGTTAGTTAACTAAATAACTGACGATTCCTACTTAGTTAACTTTGATTATTAATGAATAATGATAAAGTATATTTGCATTTTTAAAATATTGATAAAGCCTAAACAGTTTAGGGGCCCTTGGTCACCTAGTTACGCCGCTGCACAATATAGTCATTGACAATGATTGTGCTCAACTCCTTTGCAATTTGCGAACGGATCCTGTCACTTTATAGTCATATTAATTTCGGCAGGATTTAAATAGATTCCTGCGTGACGTCTTGTACCATCGGACCTGGTAGAGTTAAATCGTATCTGCTTGCATTCCTATGAAAATCTAAATAATAATATTAAAAAAAAACAGTAAATTGGCCGTATACGGGCTCTTTTACACGTCGGTAATGAGTGAATCTACTAGCTTCGGACAAGACCATCATTGCGGACAAGGAAGAAACTCCAGCAGAAGGTAATTTTTTCAAACATAAAGTAACAAATATGAATTATTCGAACTAACAATTTTTTTTACTAAAAATAATGACTAGGAGAACAACACGACGAGGTCTTACGTCAAAAGCCATAACTGAACAAAAATGTGTGTAAACAAACATGTAGGTACAAATACACGGCAATCGCATCTGACAATCAATGTTACAATAGCCGTGACGATTTACAGTCATTAAGTACCTGGAAAATCGACAACTCGAAATTATACGTCAATTCAGAAAAATAATAATTTGAAATACAACAAAATAGAAGATTGACCATTCTGTATTAAGTCTAAAATGGAATCAGGCCCCTTGGTAAAATTGTTCAATATGATATAGGTTGAAAACAAATATCTCTATTTGTATTTAAGTACTCTCAGAAATATGCCCAATTTTAAATACGTACTCCCTGAAATATGTAAAATTTAAATCATATTTATAATAATTTATAGTCTTAATTCATATAAGACTTAATTCACTTTGTGCGTATTTAATTTTACTCTCAATTTATAATGGACAAAATTCCACCGGGATTTAATTAATTCACAACGAACAAAAAGGCTATAAATATTTTTCAGCGCAGTTACATTTTGATCCAACTTCCGAATGGTAATTTCAAATGGAAGATTTTCCATTTGTACCGGTACTGACATTTAACCAACTTGGAATAAGACTTACCTACTCCGAGATTAGTCTACACAAATTCGGCGTTCAATCTAGTTATAAGACTTTATAACACTATGGTCGAATGCAACCTTAATCGCAGCGACATATGAACGTGAACTTTGTACTGTTACCACCACACCTATAGACCGCATCCATTGATTGATTAACGTTTATCCTGGACAAGTACATACCCAGAATCATCTGGTATCGCGTGACGCAATCAAGAATAATTGTAGTAGCTGAATCGTGGGTGGTGCTAAATATAGCGGTGCATTCCCAGGGCTTAATATAGTCTTAATTAATACACGAGACAGTACTGGTGATACCTAGTGTCGTCGAATTAGGTCTAGTTCAAACGGTGTCCTAAGTGAAGCTAACATTCTTATTTGTAGTTCATAAAAGTTGTGTATGTTCAAAAGATTTCAATAAAGCCCACTTACAAACGGCCTGTGTTCTTTTGCATTCCATGCATCTCTTTCCACGAGTCAGTCTCTACTCTACACCACTTTTATTTTTTAGTTTTGGATGTTTTCTATGTATTTGAGAGTGTATTTCTTTATACAAGTATGTACCCTCCGTACATCTAGTCTTAGTTCAGGAGTTGATACATTTGTATGAGATTGTCTCCTGATATTTATTTAGCCATATATATATATATATATAAATACTTTCCCTAAAATAAATTCGCTTAATAACAATCTCCCTCAATGAGTTTGCGTTGACGATATACTTATATAAATAGGTAGAAGAGAGTTCTATTGAAGAAGAATATCAACTACCTATACCTATTTGATTATTTTTATAGTTTAACAGCGTGAATTAACATTATTATGAATTAAAATCGCAGAACTTCAAGAAAATATATATTCCAATAGTTCAGCTAGGTGACAGTCTAGCTCCACAGTAGTTCGGCTACCCTACCTACAGCCTACCTATGGCCTACGACACAGTATGTCTCAAACGCTTCCTTTTATTGTTTTTATTTTATTAAGATAAAATATTGAGTATTATGAGTGTTTGCTTCACCTGCTTTGGATCTGTTGGACTTTGGTTCCTGTATCTCTGAACTTACAATTAAATTAAGTAATAGGGATGATTTAGGTGGTAAAAAACATCTTAAAATCTCTTTCCAAATATTGCACTTTTATTCGGTCTAATGGTGCACTTACACAGGCAATTTTAAGCGGCAATTTATAGCAGACAACAAGAGCTGTCTTAGGTACTTTTTGGTGTAAAACAATGAGACGGGCAATTATTTCGCCAAAACGTGCTCGTATAATGAACTTTGAGGTTATAATTGTTCAACATTAAAGAACCTCCTGACGACATTAACATTGAGTAGGGTTGCAGAAGTTTTGACCATGGCTTTTGACCATTAACAATAAAGTAACGCCCACATTGAGACAAGGTTCTTCAAGAAGATCGTATGAAAACTGGTTTATTTTACCACAATGACGCAGGACAGCGTGACTTTCAAGGGGAAGGATTAAACGACACCGTGTTTAAGGCAATATTTGAGGATTATCCGAGAGATAAGGTTAAGTAGTTAATGCCTTGGTTACGGGTCAAGTAATGTGTGGTCTTTATTTGCAGAGATTAAAGCAATTCTGTCTGTTTAATTAGATCATCTTCGTACACGTTTAGCTGCGAGAACGCGATAGAATGTCTATTTATACGAAAAATTGTTAAGTACATACATACATTAAATCACGCCTGTTTCCCAGAGGGGTTATAGGCATAGACCACTTCTTTCCACTTGCTACGATCTTGACAAATTTCTTTCGCTTCTTCCACACTCATACATCGAGTCATGCACGCACGTCGGCTTCGGGTACCTACTCTTAAGATGCGACCCTTTTCCAGTATTTTTCCGATTTCCTCCGAATTGTTAAGTGGTTTTTAATAATTGTTTAAACAATTTTGTTTTAACTGTTTTTCAATATATTTTATGCACCTTTTTAAATTATGGCTTATATATTTTTTATTTCATTTAGCTACGTTACAACAACTGTAACACTGAAATTAACGAATGAAAAACTAGATAATCATACTACATTTTAATAGACACTAATTATACTAAACTAATAACTAAACAAGTAATGTAGGTACCTGTTTTAAATTTATTTTAATACCATTGCTACTATGGTTGCGTTTGTCCATCACCCTCGTACTTATATGCGTGTCAGAAAGCGACGGTTGTTTTATCCATATTTTGTCACGCGATAATCAAAGCCATATTAGGCCCCCTGGACATGATTGACTTCTCAACAATGACGGTCTTGTCCGAAACGTTACTAGATTCATTATAAACCACCGAAGTGACCAAGTAAGAACATTATTTTAACCTGTGCGAGGCGAAGCGGTGTTTGGAGGAAAAATCCACCAATAGTATTTTGTTTTACTAGCCTCACTAAATATCCTATTGGTGGATCTTTCGTCGCAACATCGCTTCGCTGCCTCGCACAGCTCTAGTGGAAACGCAGCCTTAGCATCTGGTTATTGCCGCCGACCACCCATACGGACCATTATGTAAAAAACAGTGCTACTGGATACATCTACATACTATAAGTAAACAAAAGACGGCTAAAGAATAAACGTCTTCGTAGTAAATGAACGTTGGACCATTCATGAACCGACTCAGCGGCTACCGCCACAACAAACACAAGAACATGCAAAATATTTACATATTACATAATGTAATAACTAAGTGGTCACGCGGCTGCCGCGAACGACTTAATAGTGGCTATTACACAAACTCCGTGAGTTATGGCGTCGTTTATAATTGACGACTGGCTATTTTTTTTAATGTTATTTTAATTTTTGGAGCGAATAAACTGTTCTTTGCGAGTTATGTTTGCAATAACACGTAAAGAGACTATTAAAAATACGAATAAGAAAAGATTTGAAGAGTTTGTTAAGAAGTTAAGTTGAGTTAAGAAAATCCCCGGAAATATATATGTACCTATGTACAACTAGCTTCTGCCCGCGACTTCATCCGTGTTATTATTGTTCCCTCGGAAACTTAAATTTTCCGGGATGAAAAGTAGCCTATGTGTTAATCGTGTGTATAACCTATCTCCATTTGAATTTTCATCCAAATCCGACCAGCCTTTGCAGCGTGAAGGAGTAGCACACTCACACGCTTACTTATCTTTAACGCTTTTAAGTCATATTACATCGATGACGTCGTTTCAAACCAATCAGTGACAGGAAAAGTCTCAGTAAGCTGTAGTCTCATACACCTTTTTCCAATTTAAATATTTACCTTTTAACTAAGACCTACTATAATAAAGCCAGTTAGCAAGTTAACCCTTTGATAAGTGTCTTTATTTTCACTAACACACGATCACACAAAATCATACGACAGCGTTAACCGTTCTTTTTTCACCAGAAAAAGTAGGTACATTCTATCTACATCAGACCTACGTTCTTCTTTTACGATTCTTCTTTTACAAATCAATTTATCCTTAACACCTTTTTAGTCAAATTACAATGATGACGTCGTGTCGTCATCGTGTCGTGCCAGCTCCGTTCAAGCAATCAGTGACAGGAAAACAGCTCAGTACGGCTCTTGCACACCTCTAATAGGTATAATTACCGATGTGAGTTGAGCATCTCTTTAATGACTGATCTCTTGCATCGATAGCTTCCTCATATTCCTAATGACTTCCTAGTTTTTCAGTTGGTACGATGGCATCACTGGATTGAAGAGCAGCTCGTTGATGATACCTTCGTGGAAGTGCAGAACCTTTCAACGAACATCAGCTGTTTTGTTTAATCCTAAATCCGTAAAATTGTTTAGTCTAATCTTTTCGTCTAACATCCATATTGTTTAGGTTAGTCAAGTTAACTTAGGTCCACCGGGGCGCACCGGAAGTTTTAGGGGTCCAATCCAGATTAAGAATGGATAGTATATAACATAACACACACCTAAACTATACGAGCAAATCAAGTTTAAAAATTTTGCTGATCACACTCCGGTGCCGAGGCCAGGAGCGCGTACAGCATCCCCAAGGGTGTGATTCTTTTAAAAAACGCTGTCGGTCGAACGAACGAGTAAATGTCGCAGCAGCGAGTTTAAGTAGTCCCGTCAGAGCGAACAAAACTCGTTTTAGCGTGTGCTTTCTTAATTATACGTTCGATCTCATGGACAGAGGCCATGATGCCAAATTGAAAATTGAAGTTGGGGGGAATCACCTCACCCCGCAAGACACGACAGACGTTAAGAAGCAAGCTGAAGTTGCGCCAGACCTCCAACGAATGAAAACCCAGAGAGCCAAGTTGTTTAGTCATGCATCATTATCCTTTTTAATTAAAACTCCTTAGGCGGACTTGCGCGGACCAGAGTTAGCCCTTAACCCAGAGTTAAGCGTCTACTTTTGTACGTGGTTTGCCGCCTAACCTCGGGTTAAGACGCTAACTCTGGTCCACGCAAGTGGGCCTTAGTGACATTAGAATGTGAAGTACAATCGGAGAACACCAACATACTCGTACTTTGCAAATTAACAGAACCAAAACTAACGTTGTTTTCCCATACAACCTTAGCACTTAGGTATCTAAAATCACTACCGGATAAACATAACAAAATCAACAATAGGAGTGTCCTTTCCTCGTCAGCTGACCGCATAGGCCATCATATCCAAAATCATTATGCGTCTAATGCAAGCATCACATGTTCCGAGTGCATTTCAGTGCACTACAGCAAAAACGGCGTCACTTGGAAACTAAACGTTTGCTATTTCGAGTCTACTGAGTGACCATATAAGATTGAATTGGTACTGTTTTATTTTGCAAGTTAAGCCTTTTTTATTTTGAAGCTGGTGTTTGTTTGACTAGCGTGCGCATGAGTGGAATGCTTAGTGTCGCAATTTCTATACGTAATAAATAAGTAGGGTAATACTGAGGTACGATTTGATTGGTTCAAAAAAAGGTTTCCATTTTCATTTAAAAAACAATAGAAAAACCAACAAATACACAAAATCACAAAACTATAATCTTAAAATACGCATCTGCCTTCTCAGTAGTTTAATTTGACAGAATTTAAAAAAAATGGTTTGGAGGATTTCTTTTATCTGTTTTTCTATAGCTTATACCTGACTCATTGAGTGCAACGGAACCATACTCGTAATAGTGTGAAATAACAGATGCAGGGACTAAACATACCCAATACATGTTTTTTTGAAAAGTGGCTTAATGGCTAACCCCTCCTTATATGTTAACGCACTATAAACCTATATTAGTCAAAGTATGAGTTGACTTTCTTCAGACAGATTTAAGGACAAGTATATTTTAACCACACTTCAGCTATTGTGGGTTTATGAATAAACTTTATACTTTGACCAATAATGTAACTTGCTACTTAAAATTACCAAAATACACTGTGCACTTTTATTGTAAAAAAAATTATTCCATTTTGACATGTAATATTTTATATTATTATAATTTTATTTAGGTAAACGTGCTTCATCTTCTGACGATCAAAACCTTTCTTTAGATAAGAACAAAGAAAAAAAGTAGGTCGTTTTTTAAATTTGGGTTGCTATAGGCTCAACCAAGAGCTCAAAACATTATGAACCTAAGAAGAAAGTCCAAACCTAGACCTAAACCGAAATTGGTCGCATCCACTAAGAGTAGAGCATTCTTTGAACTACCTCCAAGAAGTATTCGCATTGTTGTGTTCCGGTGTGGGGATAAGATAACCGGTGAAATTACTAGCATAGAGGCATTGCATCTCAGTCCTCTGGGCTGGCAACGTATTCGTGATCTTAGGATTGCAGTTTTAAGAGTATAGAATGAGAATGCAAATGTCCACAGATCCGACTTACTGTCAGGTGGCATGTGTGCTCGTGTGTGTTCTTCATGTCATAAAAAAAGCATATGACTAATTGTGGCATAAATAATCATCAATTTACAAGCGTCCGACGCTTAAGGATTTTAATCTCTACTGAAGGATGCATTTATTTCTGAACTCATCCACTCTGCATCGATTATTGCAAGATTAATGGTTATCATTTTATTCTCTAATTATTTTAAATACTCAGCCATCCACGCCATTTCATTGTATACCTGCCTATCTAATGTTGGTAGTACCTACATGTACATGTTTTTCGATTTAAATTGTTATATAAGTTTCCTATTGTAATAGTTTGATATGTCTGGAATTCTTGCATGTACAAATGTGCATGTCCGAAAAGGATTTTTTGAATCTTTTCGAGGAAACGTACTGAAATTCCAAACACGTTAAAGATTTTATGATGATAATGACGATGGCTATGTCATTTCGAAGTATGAAACGCTCAAGCCATCTTAAATAAAAGTCAATAATAATCCTACTAAACACTGATAGGTTTTTACGTTATTGACTGCATTATGAATAACAGTCCCAGTATTTGTATACATTGTAACATCAGAGAGATCATGTTTCCGATACTCCGGCCACCACATTTTTATCATAAAACGGAATATTTGTTGTTATCACATCATCTTTAAGCCAGTTTAAGTAATATACCACTGTATTGAATAATATTTATTTGCCTTGTGCCACGTTGACTTCTGACATGCTTTATACATCTCTAAGCATTTGATGTTGCCGCTTGCCGCTCGCCGCTGTCGCCGCATGTATACATTACACATTACTTCGTATGGACTTAGCTCTAGGACAATCAATCTGGCCAACTCAATGGTGGAAAAACTACTATGACGTCACAGTGACGTGCACAGTCTCATGCAGACTCCGAACCCGTTGTTCGTCAATTATTTAAAGCCCGATTTACATTGGTCAAGGGCAGTGGACAGTACAGTGTACAGTAGTGTAAACCGATCGGACAGTAGCGAGTCAAGTTGCCTTGCTAGAGGATCCAAATAAAATCGCTTTCTATTTTTTCACTCTACTGTCTTTGGCACTGTACTTGCCACTGTCCTTGACCAAGGTAAATCGGGCTTAAAATGCAAAATGCCGAATTTAGTTGTTTTGAGTTTTTAATATCAAAAACAGTGCAATTAGGTGCCACCTAGTTTGTAAAAACGCCTTTGTTGCTTGCTCTGTCATATTTTTGTTTGCACGACACTATATAGTTGTACAAATCATTGTTCGCATGCCGCACAAAGTGGTGATTAGGCTGCAACGCGGAACATACAACGCTTCTGGCTAAGGTTTCTTCAATACACGCCAGTACCGCTACACTACATTAACCGACCTCATTATATAGCTCCATTTCAGCTTAAATGGGAAATTTACTCAATCAGACGGTATTTCCTCCCTCCCACATCAAGATGGAATTGGCGGACACCTGATGCCCGCAATTGTAGATATTAGCAGGTGTTGAGTTGCAATGATTGCCATTTAGAAGCGATAAGGCTAAGTGCAGTCGCAAAGCTGGGAGAATTTGAGATGGTGGATATGTCTAGACGTAAATTGTTGTTTAATGTGAGACTGTAGTCCCAGGGTTATACCACTTTCGTCGTCCGTAAAGTATCAGTTGCTGCATGGAAGTATTTTTCTTAATCATTCTTAATTAATTAGGCCGAGAATCAAAAGACAAGGTGTTCTTTAGATATCTCAGGACTCTATTTAATTTAAAGGATATAGCAATATTATGGCCAACAAACGCTTTTGCTACTGCGTGTTAAAGACGTGACAATCAAGAAACATCAGGACCGCTTTGTCTTTGGAGATCATATAGGTAGCTTGAATTTTGAATTTTGGTTCTAGTTTTCATTAATTGCAACACTTTGATAATCTATAATTTACCAAAAGCACTTTGCAGGAGCAGTAGTTTTTCAGCTGATATTTTTTACACCTTTAGTTACATTTCATGAGATCCTGGTTTTTTTTTAATACCGCAGTAGTCTTACGTGATGATTGCGTGAATCATGGACTAATGGCGGAAGGAATGGTGCGTGGGTTCGTTCCGTCGTCGGAAGCCGCACGCGATTCCCGGACCTTGAATTTGAACCAGTTCTTTTGACCTGTTCCCGATGAGGTCTTGTTAGTATCCAAGGATCTTGGATTCCTGCTGGGACCGGTTAGGAAAATCATTGTCTTCAATGGAAGAGTTGATAATTTGAACGACATAAGTTCCGCGTGGTTGCCGGGTTAGAATAGTGCCACTCCATGTCCTCCGTGGATGTGGTAAGAGACGACTAAGGGAATAAAGGCTGTGTAGTTAGGCGATGGGCTTGCAACTTGTCACTAATACACTGGTAAACATCTTAGCCTAATTGTGCAAAATGTGGATACAGAATTATTAACAAGTTTTTAGAGTTGTTGGAAATTCTGTAGGTCTGCCTCTGGGAATAAAGGCGTGAGCTTATGTTTGTATGGGTTCACGAATTGTTGATATAAACGGGTAACCACTTGACAGCCTTCAAACTCAGGTTTAAGCGAAACATTAGGCTCAAGATTATTATCTAGATGACAAACGAGTTTTTTATCTTGATAATCTTACAAGACACAATATCCTATGTCATGTTTACATAAGAAAGGTGTTTTACGTACGTAGTGATGACAATAGCGATGACAATCATGATGATGATGGTGACGATAAGATAGAAGATAGGACAGAAATAACCGTATTACTGGGGACCTTGACTATAGTATGCATAACCTTAAGTAAGCGATTTTCGAAAATAGACAAAATGTAAGCTGAGGACAGAGGCCCTAGCCTAGATGCATTACGCTAACTAGAGTTTATTCTCGTTAGGTCACTGATAGATGACGTGATACGTGACGCGATTGGTTTAAAAACGAATCGAATAGAAATGCTACTTAGCGTAATGCATCTTCAACATCAACATCAAATGACAAGCATGATACACACAATATCAATGGCAGTCACAATGACAAGGTTCGAGGGGTGCTCGACATTTTTAATGACTGACTGTACCTAGTGTTAATTCTTATTCTTATTGGTCACTTGTCTATCGCATTAGGTAACAGCCTGTTATAATAGATTTAAGTTATTTAATAAATAAATAAATAAATATTGGCTAGGGCCCCAGGTCGCGTAGACCGCTTATGTCAACTAGATACGTTTTGAATCAATATTTCTATTACCTACATCTAAGCGGCTTTTACATGTTGGCTAGGCCTAATGTGGTTTTACTTTCACCATTTCAACAATAATTTGAAGACAATACCTTTATTAGCCACATTGATTGATTAAATGTTTGATTGTGTGAAATTACCTATCTAATCGGGAAGCATACTTTATCCGTCACTTAAGGTTGCGGTAAAATTCTAATGTTATTCAAAATTACAAATTTATTTATCAAAATCGATATCAACAAATATCATTATCAGAATCAGGATATTTATTTGCTTATTATGAATGTTATGATACAGATACGAGAGTACGTATGTACTTTACATAAGTTTACAGAAAATAAACCCTATGTTTTGTGTGTATTTTGTGTAGGTAGTGAATAAATGTAGTTCTATTCTTTCTGCCATTGTATAATTAAGAATTCACAGGTCAGTAACAGCTAGTTTCATTTAAGTATACAATTACTTAAATGTACAAAAAGACATAATATCCCGAGCTTCTGCCCGAGACTTCGTCCGCGTAGATTTCGATTACTGTTATTCCCTCTGGAGCTTTAAAATTCTCCGGGATGAAAAGTAGCCTCTGTGTTAATTCAGATTAAGGTAAATGCACCCATCATGGACAGTGCCACAGTGATGAACAGTAACAATTTTAACGAACAAAAAGGCACTTTCAAGAGATTTAATTCTAATAGAGGTAGGCCCGAAGTATTTATAATCTTATCTAATTGTAAGGCATTAGCGTTCTATAATATATAAATACTTAATTACCATAATAGGCGCATTTACCTTATAAGCTATCTCCATTCCATTTCATTCAAATCCGTCCAGCCGTTGTAGCGTGAAGGAGTAACAAATAAACTTTAGCATTTCTAATATTAGTAGGATAGTGCGATGTTCGCAGTTGCTTGTAAATATTCTTTCTTAAATTATAAATTCCAAAGCATTGAATATCAATTATTGTAATCTCTTTACATATGCAGACGTATTTATCCATAACCGGTAATGATCATAATGCCATAGTTAGTAGGTCAGACGGTGCTCAGACGCCGGTCTCCGGCTAGGCGTCGCGTGCGCATCGTTGCAAGTTCATGCGTTTTCGCTAATGACCCATTAGGCTGTTGCGATGTTTTCCCGTTTCCGCTTGCAATGTGGGTAGCGTTAGTCAGGAAACTAAATTGTTCCTGGATTTGCTACTTATCGTTATATGTATCGGGCCAGAGCATGTCGGAAAACGCTCAGTGTAGGATTCCTAAGTATGAACGAATTTTCTAAGTTTAGTTATTTGGTGTTGACTTAGATGATTTTTATTAGGTATAACCACATTGGTCGCTTGTATCTCAAGAATCAATCAAGTCTTACTAGTAGTCGTGATAGTTTTATTTTTAAGATATTTTAAGAAATGATTTTAATTGCGTACAGGCTGTGTGGCTGTAGGCAGTTCTAGCGGGAGGCACGCAAATATAGCGATAATGACACTTTTCGAGTTACATATTTCCTAGTAAACTGTCCCCAAAATCTGAGTAGTATAATATCATAGTGGGTCAGACGGTGCTCAGATGCCGGTCTCCGGCTAGGCGTCGCGTGCGCATCGTTGCAAGTTCATGCGTTTTCGCTAATGGGATGACCCATTAGGCCGTTGCGCTGTTTTCCGATTGCAAGTGTTAAGCAATGTGGGTAGCGTTAGTCAGGAAACTAAATTGTCCCTGAAATTGCTTCTTATAGTAATATGTATATAAAACCGGGCCAGAGCATGTCGGAAAATGCCCAGTGTAGGGTTTTCAAGAATAAACAAATTTTCTATTCTTAGTTATTTGGTGTTGTCTTAAATTATTTTCAGTAGGTATAACCACCTTGATCGCTTGTATCTCTAAAATGATTTTATTGCGTACAGGCTGTGTGGCTGTAGGCAGTTCTAGCGGGAGGCACGCAAATATAGCGATAATGACACTTTTCGAGTTACACATTTCCTATTAAAGTGTCCCCAAAATCTGAGTAATATCATAATACCATAGTTTTTGTAATCTCTTTACACATGCAGACGTATTTATCCATAACCGGTAATGATCATAATGTCATAGTTAGTAGGTCAGACGGTGCTCAGACGCCGGCCCCCGGCTAGGCGTCGCGTGCGCATCGTTGCAAGTTCATGCGTTTTCGATAATGACCCATTAGGCTGTTGCGATGTTTTCCCGTTTCCGCTAGCTAGTGAGAGGCAAGTTGGGTAGCGTTAGTCAGGAAACTAAATTGTTCCTGGATTTTCTTCTTATCGTAATATGTATATAAAACCGGACAGAGCATGTCGGAAAATGCTCAGTGTAGGGTTTTCAAGTATGAACTAATTTTCTATTCTTAGTTATTTGGTGATGTCTAAAATGATTTTATTGCGTAAGTACAGGTTGTGTGGCTGTAGGCAGTTCTAGCGGGAGGCACGCAAATATAGCGATAATGACACTTTTCGAGTTACACATTTCCTATTAAATTGTCCCCAAAATCTGAGTAATATCATAATATCATAGTGGGTCGGACGGTGCTCAGGCGCCGGTCTCCGGCTAGGCGTCGCGTGCGCATCCTTGCAAGTTCATGCGTTTTCGCTAATGAGATGACCCATTAGGCCGTTGGCGTTGCGCTGTTTTCCTCTTGCAACTGCTAGGCAATGTGGGTAGCATTAATCAGGAAACAATTTTTTACCTGGTTTCAATACTTATCAAAATATATAAACTGCTCACAAAATTAAGAAACACCCCAATAATTGCCTATAAATGGGTCATACAATACACACTCGAAAAAACAAAAGTTGTCTATTCCTGTGGTGGTTAGGTTAAAGGCTTGTGTGCATATAAGTAATTTTTTTATCTGATGCAGATATGGATTCAGCCAGTGAATTACGTTAACGAAACGTTAACTTCGGATATGTACACTGCTAACCCAAAGATTGCATATGACAGAAACATCACTTTATATCAAATTTCACCGACAATCAACACCGATACCTAATTAGAATTAATTCTCACTTTCAACAATAAGTTATAGTAAATGAGTTTTATCTCCAATTCTTCCCCTTAGGGGAAGAATTCCGAAAAATCCTTAGTTAGTATTTTTTTGTTTGGTAGACTAGGCTTGAAAGGTGTTATATGTATAGACGACTTTATTTGCCTCATCTTCATAAATTTGCATGACATTGTATGAATCTGAAACATTCTCTCATTCAAGCGCCTGCCGATGACTGCCGGATTACGTCCGACCTCACGCAGAGTTGATTATCTGATGCAAAAAACTGCATTTGGATCAAGAACTGGTTTTGAAGGGGACAAAAATGAGGCCAAGTGTAGTACAATAAGTACTACAATAAAACACAAGAGTTTGTGGAGAATATCCGGCGGAAGTCCATTTTACAAGCATTTTAGGTCCATTTTAGTGGGGCTTGTCCCTCCAGATCGCTACCATTCACTATTCTTTAACCAAATGGATAAGACAACCGGTGAAGTGACTAGCAAAGAGGCATTCTGTCTTAGGGCTTTATTAATAAACTCATCTTGGCTGTGAGGCCCATCACAAGATACGTCAAAGTAAATGTCAAACCATAGAACACTGTCATTTTTGACACATCTCGAGACGAGCATTAGAGTTGAGATTAGTTTATTAAGGCCCGTATTAATAAACTCATCTTGGCTGGGATGCGCGTCACAAGATACGTCAAAGTAAACGTCAAACCATAGAAAGCTGTCATTTTTGTCGCGTCTCGAGACGAGCATTAGAGTTGAGATTACTTTATTAATACGGGCATAATACGGCCCTTAGGTCCGTATTAATAAACGAATCTTGGCTGAGATGCCCGTCACAAGATGCGTCAAAGTAAACGTCAAACCCTAGAACACTGTAATTTTAGACGCATCTCAAGACGAGCATTTGAGTTGAGATTAGTTTATTAATACGGCCCTTAGTCCTCGGGATTGGCAAAGCGTTTTCAGTCTTAAGATTACAATCTTAAAAGCAGATGGATGCCTAGACCTCTATTATACACGGTAAAACAATATTGCTTTTGGCATGTTATCGTATTGTTTTTATCTCAACCGCCATTACTGTCAAGTAAATAAGACCTATCGTGACGTTGACAATATGAAAATATTTCAAAAGCAATTCTGTTTTAATGCGTCGAAAGAATATATAACGATTTACGCTTTCCAATTCCAGTTGCTAGTGGCTAACTTATTTATGAAACAAGGTTAGGTAGACGAACATTATTCTACTAAACAAAATAAAGCAAATGCGCCAAGGCGTGTTTGTCGGAGCGTATATCACGACTTTGTTTCATAAATATACAGTAGTTTTCTCTAGCAGAAGGTTGCATACGAATCAATGATTTACATATGAGAATATTGAGAGGAACGCTTTTTATCGAAACCAAAGTTAACCTACCTTATTAGTTTCTTTATAGGTATGTTATACTGTCCAGTTTATAAGGGGTGAAGATGAATATAAAGTTGTTTATACAGTAAGTAGGCCTCACGGGTATACATGATAGAATCTATACCAGCGCTTACCAAGAGAAGACCACTGCTGAGAAAAATCGCCGGCATAAACACACACACACATTTATTCAAATTTATGGTGCGCCCACACCGCTGCTTAACGGTGCGTATATTACGGAGCGTCAAAAACGGCACCATGTTGTTACTATGGCCTCGTCTTTTGTTTACGCGACGACACCGTAATATACGCACCGTTAAGCTCCGGTGTGGGCGCACCTTTATAAAGTCGATGAAATCGAAATAATATCTACGCATGATATCAATTTTACGGTAAAAAACTATCGAAATGAGGTACCCTGGACCGGCGTGAGTCGGCCGACTCTAAGTGGGCTTACTACTGGGTATCCTGGTCACTCTGAGAGTGCCACATAACCATCTTAGGGTGCCCGGGTCCAGGTGTGCTTAAAAGCATTTTCCCAGCGCTAAAAAGGTCGCCATTACATCGGGGGTTTTATCCATACTAACAGTTATGTTGATCTAATAGTTTGTTCGTTATGACTATGAAACTATGACTCAGAGTAATAATTATGTTTATTCACATATAAATTATTATCTGGCGACGCCGGTCAAGTCATGTGATAGATAAATCGTTATTTGTTGTAAGAAATGTTTATTTTCTCGTACCTAATTACCCTACTGGCACGTGATTTATAACTATTGAAAATTATTTATGTACTGTTGTGTAGTAAATCGAAATGTAGCTGTTTTTCAAATATATTTTGACAGTTATTTAAATAGGTATATTATTTTTTATTGTAAGAATACTGGTGCTTTAAATTCAACCGTCTATTTTTTTTTTATTCAGTAATTTACTTCAGTCGTACCAATTCAGTAACCTTTTACTGGTCTTCCAAACGAGACCCTAAGCATTGTTCAAAATTCCACAGGTCAACTTATGTAGTAATAAGTAGAAAGGTATAAAGCAGTGAAAATCTTGCTTCATACACGGCGGGCATTAAGTACGGTACAAAATCATCTAAATTGCATTTAGTTAAGTCGCATAGGTGACCAAAATCGCAAGTTCCAAAGTAATCTTAACACCACACAACTAGCCCTATGCCGCCCTTATTTGTCTCCACTTTAAAAGTGTTGCCAGAAAGACAATCCACACCTAAAATCTTAATACAAACATACATTCTCACACCTATTTGGCGGTCATTACCTCCTCACGTGAGCGAATAATCAAATTAGGGGCACATGACCAATCAGGATGCTAACTTGTTAGCGTACCGTCTTCTAATTGGCCATAATTCGGCAAATGTTGAGGTAATGAGTACCTATCGTAATGGGGCGAAGAATTTCGTACTAGCGCTGCGAAAGTTAATTAACATGAAGTTTAAGTAGGTGCTAATTGAGAGTGTTTGTAAAGAATTGCCTCGTAGCTTAGAGAATAAAAAATAAATAAATATCAGGAGATAATGAGATATGACACACCAATTCTAGTCCCAAACTAAGCTCTAGGCTTGTACTATGGGTACTAGGCAACGATATAAATCGTTATATAGAGAAATATATACAGATGTAGTGAATAATCCTTTCCCATCGTTTTTTGTCGGATTAGTTCGTATTTATCTATCTTTCTCAATGAGCTTCAGTACCCATCAATAAGCCAACTGAGAAAGCAAGATAAATACGAAATTATCCGACCAAAAACGATGGGAAAGGATTATTCACTACATTTGTACCTATATAAACTATATATGTAGAAATCATCACAGATATACTGTACACATAGATACTGTTAACTTAAACACTTCAATCTGTATGAAAACCAACCGTGTCACTTTTTTGCTACCAACTGAGACGTATCAAGAATTTTCCGTTTTCCGCGTAAAATCGATTCAAAGTCGTCGCTTTTTTGAGCTATTGCAGTTTACTATCACGCAACGAGGCATTTTCTTAATTTTCACGGCCGACCGGCTAGCTGCAACAACAGGCGCGCGGAACGTCAGTAGCGACGGCCAACCCCGACGCTTGGTCGGGGTTTAAGTCGTCAAATGATGATGGTAGATAGATCATTTCATGTGGTGATATGGACGGACCCTGCGCAAATTGCTACCTGCTGTTCGGGTGTACATGAACATGGTTTTTTTTTATTTGTTGGAGACCATGATATGTATTATGAAAGTACTCGCAACACCAGTGGGCCCAGTCTTTAAGTTAGTGATTTTCGAAAATGGACAAAATGTATAGGATTGCCTTAAGCTAATGACAGGTCGCTCGACCGCTTTTCTCAACTCCACACATTTCTAGCCGATAGAAAACAGAAACGTTGGTAGGCCTACAGGGGAGAAATCGCAGATCATTAAAAGAGTATGCTCATCTCTTGAACGTTCTTATGCTCTACTCATGTTAGAAAACGACCCTAGAATAGAACGCACGAAAATGTATGGAAAAACAGAACACTTTCTTTGATTTCTGCAGTGGCTGACGGTCGCAGAACCCAACTGGGTCTAAATTTGGCATAATATTATTGCGAATCTAAACCACTGTTTCGTCTTAATCTTGCGTAGCCGAGAAAATAAAAAGGAAGGCAACATTTAAGGCTGTATATTTAAAAAAAGTCTAATGAACATTATAATTATCCGATAGTTCACTGTTGGACATGGCTCAAGCGTCTTGAAAACCGTCTCGAACGCATTAATTATACTAGAAACACAAACGCGTTGGAGTCGTTTTTTTGCATAGCAACTTAGGTACTTTAAGGAAGGGCTCTACTTCAGATTCATTTAATAACGCTCGGACCAAAACAGTTGACATTTACATATAGAAAGCAGTTTTTAGATTTTTTAAACATGTTTTGTAGGTAAAGTTTCTGTTTAACTTTACCTATCTACAGGGTGACATGGTAACATGGTTCCTTTAGGTGCGCTTACGCAATTATAAGAGCAATTAATTGCTATCTTAGAACGTCTCATTTTATAACATAAAATGAGAGTAACACAGCTACAATTAAGTAAGTACATCTTAGAACGCTTTTGATTATTTTAATATATGTTTTAACTATTTGTGTGTGTTGCCAAGTTGAGAGTCCAGAGAAAACAGAAATCCGAAAACAGTTGAATACTTAATCATAGGTATAGTCAGGGTTTGTTGAAGCTATCTTATATTTTAATTAGCTATCTAAGCACATTACATTCAGCATATCTAATTACCTTCGCCGGTATCAAATTAATTAAACAGACAAAGTCAATGACCGCCGTTACGTCCTAACCTTCAATGGGACTACGAGTACCAAGAACTAAACGCAACTGTAGAAGTGTTTTGACTTTTGTGTAACGCTAGTTTTTTTAGACATCTGTTCACTTTTTTTTCTGTCTTATTGCATTTCTAACCCCCAACGCCAAAAGAGGCTATAAGTTTGACCGCTATATGTGTGTGTTTGTGTCTGTCTGTGGCAACGTAGCTCTGAAACGGGATGTACCGATTTGGATGCGGTTTTAATTTGAACACAGGTTTTCTGGCGGTGGTTCTTAGCTAGCTTTCATGTAAATCGGTTGGATCGATTAAGGGATATCAGTTCTGAAAGAAGGGATCACCATGCGCAGGATTTTATCTATCTAATAATTATAACTAGCGACCCGCCCTCGCTTCGCTTCGGTTTATATGAGTTTTCTGTAACACCCGTTCATAAAAAAATCATTTATTATACATGTAAACCTTCCTTTTGAATCCCTCTATCTATTAAAAAAAACCGCATCAAAATCCGTTGCGTAGTTTTAAAGATCTAAGCATACATAGGGACAGACAGCGGAAAGCGACTTTGTTTTATACTATGTAGTGATGAGCAGACCTTTAATAACCGTTATTTTGCGTGTAACGTTATGGTTCATAACGTTATTTTACTCGAATAACGTTATACTATAACGTTATTTGACGTCATACTTGTAGCGGTATTCATTATAACGTTATTAAACAAAACGCTATACTTATAACGATACTTCGGTTAGCGCTATAATAACGTTATAGACCATCTCTTTCTTACACTCAATTTCACTCACTCCCGCGCTTCGTGCGGCTGCGGCTTATGGCGCATGACATTGTTTTGCCTTGCAGTTGCCTTTGCCTGCTTTGTACCGATGTTTTAACTGTACTGGGTAGTGATTCTCTGAACAACGACGGTCGGACGGACGGACGAGTGAATGTCCAAGCGGCGAGTTTAAGTAGTCCCGTCAGTGCGAACATAACATATTTTAGCGCGTGCATTTTCAATTTAGCAGCATGGTTTTTAAATTAAGCTGCCTTATACGTTCGATCCATCGGCAGAAAACATGCTGCGAAAACGCGCTAAAATACGTTTTGTCCGCACTGACAGGACTACTTAAACTCGCCGCTTGGACATTCACTCGTTCGTCCGACCGTCCGTTGTTTTTAACCCCCGACGCAAAAAAGAGGGGTGTTATAAGTTTGACGTGTAAGTGTGAGTGTGAGTGTGAGTGAGTGTGAGTGTGAGTGTGGGTGTGAGTGTGAGTGTGAGTGTGAGTGGGTGTGAGTGTGGGTGAGTGTGAGTGTGAGTGAGTGTGAGTGAGTGAGAGTGTGAGTGTCAGTGTGAGTGTGGGTGTGAGTGTGAGTGTGAGTGGGTGTGAGTGTGAGTGAGTGTGAGTGTGAGTGTGAGTGTGAATGAGTGAGCGTGAGAGTGAGAGTGAGAGTGAGAGTGAGTGAGTGAGTGAGTGTGTGTGTGTGTGTGTGTGTGTGTGTGTGTGTGTGTGTGTGAGAGTGAGTGAGTGAGTGAGTGTGTGTGAGTGTGTGAGTGTGAGTGAGTGTGAGTGAATGTGTGTGGGTGGTTATATCTGGCAACGTCGCGCAAATGTGCACGCGCCAGTCGGCCAGTTACGCAAAATGCCTACCTGAGGAGCGGCAACAGCGCGTATTTCATAACGTTATTATAACGTTATTTAAGTATAACGTTATTAGGATTTCATTACGGTGTAGCATAACGTTATGAAAAAATATCGATATATTTAAACGGAATTTTGAGCACTAACGAAATATAACGTTATGATAACGATATTATTCATAACGTTATAAAGGTCTGGTGATGAGGGCCAATAGTGGATATATTTCTTTGTAGTCGACTGTATCGTAGTGGTAGTTTATAGTAAGTAGTTAGTTTTAATATACAAACCCGTTACAAACGTTTTGCTAAAACTTCTCAAATGAAAACAGCTTATCAACATATGTACGAAGGTTCAAGAGGTTTTAAAAGACAATGCGGTAAAGCAGAATTTAACTAAAATACGTTTATTATGTGTTTATGATAAACGGGATTGTCTTTTATCATACCTGTAGTGTTATTATGAAGTATCTGTGCAATTCATTTTACGCTGAGAGAAAAGGACAGAGTTATGTAATGGCTATAGCGCTGTCCTTTACGCTCACCGTAAAATGAACTGCATAGCCATGTTATAATAACCCCCCTGGTCTACATTAAATAAATAGAACTCAGTGCAAAAACTGTTCATTATATTTAAATGCAAAAGAACCTGACCCATATTGTAATGTGTGAACACATACCGACGATTTACTAACCGCTCTGTAATGTTAGAAGCTATTAAATAATGCATTTATTTGATTAGCTTAAAACGAGGACATATTATGATATTTTAAGTGCTTTATCTATTATCATCTTAAAAAATAACCGTAATGAGAAACGTGAAATATCATTTAAAGCTCTGTCGCAGTTAGGTTTTAGATATAACGAAATGCGGGCGTTTTGTACAGCCGGCCAAAAATGTGGTCTACCACCTACGGTTGAAGGTCAATTGCACGTCATGATGATACAAGTTCGATTTTCCCTTGCGATAATATTATGACAGTGACAAGTGTCAACCTTAGCGATAATTAGATCTCACAGAAACTTTTGTCAAAACTAGTAGACCACTTTCTTGGCTGACCGTACCGCCTAACGTATATCCTAACGAGAATAAATACTATGAAAATCGAAGATCTAAGTTATGTTATCTTCAACTAGGATAGGTAGGTAAAGTATTACTCGTATAAGTGCTAAATGGGGTTCTTTATCGTTTGCCCGAACTTTAGTTGCCATATTTGTATTACTTGCCATAATATTAATTTGCCATAAAAGCATTTTTTCTGAAACTGTGAACTATTCAAAGCTTTTTTTTTTTTTTTATGGCATGGAGAAGACAAACGAGCACACAGGCCACCTGATGGTAAGTGGAAACTGTGACCCATAGACATTCGCATTCATAAGACTGCAAATGCGTTGCCAACCCTGAGGACTAAGATGGAATGCCTCCATGCTAGTCATTTCACCGGCTGTCTTATCCCCAAACCGGAACACAACAATGCGAACACTGCTGTTTGGCGGTAGGTTAATGGATAAGATGGTGGTAGCGATCCGGACGGACCCTGCACAAGGCCCTACCACCCGCAAATAAAAAATTGTTATCAAACAAACCTAACCTAACTTATCGGGCTCTGTGCGATGGCATGTGAAAATTGCCTAAAAGGAAAAAGCCTTTATGGCAAATTAATATGATACAATTATGGCAAATAAAATTCGGGCAAACGAAGTGATCCCGCTTCATAGTAGCCATCCATGGAATCTTTCTAGTCGGTAAAACCATGTTGCTTTTGACATATTACCGTATTATCAACGTAACGACAGACAGACTCTTATTAGACAGTAATGACGGCAGAGGTAGAAACAAGATGATTTATTTGTTTTTAATTCGGCCACCATTAGGTACTGCCTAGGAAAGGAGACCCAGTACCTATGCGCTATTTTTTTTGTAATACATTTGTATTCCGAAGATAATCTCCGATGAAAATCGTTAGGAATTATCATAACTTTTGAGTTCTAAAACTAGTGTGCACGGAAGTCTCAATTTTACAACTGGGTTATAAAAAACAGAGTTTCATTATGCTTCTGTTGACTCACCAAGGTCCCGAGGTAACTGTGCCCGATCTCATCCTCCGAGGTATCCTCGGACACCAGGGTTTGCCTCTTAAACTTCATCGTAGCACAGTCACAAACCTAGCAACACTAGACTAGAATCACTATCATAAATAAAAAATACATTTATCTATCGAGATTCCTAGCTAATAATCGAATTAAAATGAGATTGTTCTAAAGATTCACTTTGCACTATAGAAACATTATTTTTGTTTTTTTTATTTTATTTTCTAAAGCTAGTCTTTGGAACGACCCGGCCCGTCGGTTCAGGTAAACTGCACTAATCGCGAACTCCCGCGCATGAAGCTGAAAATAAGGCGGCGCGCACGGTGCGTGTTCGAAGGACCATCTCTAAGTATAAGGCGTTATCTGCGCTGGCGCAGTTATTTATTTTAATATATAAATGTTTGGTGTTGATGTTGAATGCTTTGTGCTGTCATCTTGGTTAGAAATTAGATATGTTAAGTTTAAGTGTTTTATACGAATATTACCATTATAAAGTTTACCTACTGCATAATAATAGGTATTACGAGTATATTAGTGTTCAAGCATATCGTCATAAAAGTGCATCGACAATTTATAGGTATCGAACCACTATCGAGAGGTTTATTTTCCTAATGCGAAAGTTAGTGTGTGTGTGTGTGTGTTAGTTTGTAACTCTTTCACGCTGCAACGGCTTGACGGATTTGAATAAAGTTTAGAATGGAGATAGCTTATGCCCTGGGTTAACATATAGGCTACTTTTCATCCCGGAAAATTAAAAAGTTAACCAGGACTTGACAGAAGCGCAAGGAACTCCATGTGCTTCTGTTTAGTCCACCAGAGTATATACTCTTAAACTGACCAATTTACCTGGCGTGTGATATCCATGGATTTTATTTCTCTAATAAGTCCGTGGTGATTGCCTATAAATAATTCGACATTGGCGATATATCTACACCTTAACAGAAGCAAAAGCCCTTTATTAAGAAAAAAAATACGTTTATTACTCAACCCGCCTAAGACGGTCCAAACGATTTTCACGAAGCATAGCTAAGAGTAAGAACACGTCCAAATCAATCCACCCGTTAAGGAGCTACGACGCCTCAGTGAGACACAGACACACAGATATATAGATACGTTAAACCTATAACTCCCTTCTTTTTTCAAGGTTTTAAAATCCGTCATTGTCAGGGTGCGGCTCCACTGAGGCGGAGATGAGCCTAGCGGAGCGGAGCTGCGCCAATATTAACCAATAGAAGGCGCATGCGGTCACGTCGAGCGCGCCTTGCGCACGTTAGTTTATATTCTATTGGTTAATATTGGCACAGCTCCGCTCCGCTCCGCTCATCTCCGCCTCAGTGGAGCCGCAGCCTCAATATCCGTGCCATCTTGCGTCGATTGGTCACTTGCGTCTTTATTTTTCAAACCTATGCCAAATTGAAGTTCAAATATGAAAACGGCACTGCATTGCCGTCGCAGTCTGTTTATCTTTAAAGAAATGAGATAGCTATGTACACATTAAGTTAATACTGTTGAAACTACAAAATAATAATGTTATCATATCTAAATACACTGTCAAACATTAAGTGTCACAGGTAAATTAACATCTAGGCATCTTCTCTATATAGTATACTAGCTGTTCCCGTGTCCACTTCGTTGGGCAAAACATTTTTTTTGAGTTAATAATCTTCCCGCTAATTCCCGTTGCCGTGGGAATTTCGGGAATTCCTTTTTTACCTCTACGGTACCTAAGCTACGTCCCTTCCAAATTTCAAGTGCCTACGTTTAGCCGTTTAGGCTGTGCGTTGATATGTCAGTCAGTCAGTCAGTTTCTCCTTTTATATATTTAGAAGATAAAAAAGCCGCTTCCCACCTTCTGTCTCTCTGTATGTACGCTTAGATCTTTCAAACTACGAATCGGATTTTAATACGGTTTTCATCACTAGATAGAATGATTCAAGGTGTTTTATGTACCTACTTATACTAAATTCTGGATTATTTTCGGGTGTTGCAGAAAACTCATAAAAAAAAGAAGCGAGGGCGGGTTACGTAGATAAAAAGAGTTCCTAAATTCCTGAACCGATTTTTCCTATTCTGAAGCGAAAAAAATCGAAATTTTGAAAACCTGAAAATTTCAAAACTGTACGTAAATTAGAGATCACATTTGAATTTATTTTACTGGTGATTCATAACATAAGTTATACCGGTATGGTATATAATATGGTATTTTAAGCCCGAATCAAAATCAAATGACTGGCTGACTGTGAAGCTTTCCTCTTATCATATATCAATAATAATAACTGTCAAACCGAATTAACAATAAATGACAGTAAAAAAAAAATTTGACTTGACAGAAGCGCGTGGAGCTAACCCCATGTGCTTCTGTTTAGTCCATTGGAGAAAATTCTCTTTTACCGAACAATTGTCTTCGCGTGTGATATCCACGGACTTATTGCTGTAATAAGTCCATGGGACATGCATGACATTGGCGAAATACACCTTAACAGGAGTGAAATCTACTAATTAAAATTTAAAAAAAAAACTCTTGTTTTTTTCAAAGCTTTGTAGCGTCTGCGCACACGCCTTTACTATCCTTGCCGTCATCATTGCCTCATCTGCGGAGTTTACACTACTGTTTAGTGCGTGATATCTATAATGAGATAGTGATGGAAAGAAGTTCAACTCGAGCGTTTAGGGTTGGTGGGAAATGGGACATTTCTGACAGGAGATTAGCATTTTACAGCGTATTTTTGATTTTTCAGGCCTGTATTGATATTCTTCTAAATTAGGTACCCTTAACAACATTGTTTCAGTTTTTTTTCTATTGCTTTGTTTTTTTATTCTCAACTCGGCAAAGTAGACAAAAACTATAGAAAAATTGTAAGATAAGATAAGATAAGATAAGATAATAATTTATTGCCAAAACTGTGTACATTATTATAAAATGTCATAAAGTAATTAGTAGGTATCAATAGTTTGCCCGTTTCGGGACGTACAATATTGTAACAAAATTCTATTTTGATTTGAAAAATTATATAATAAACATAAATTACTCAAAAAAAAACATTTAAATCATAAAATCATTTGCTTAGCAGCCAGTCCTTGAGTTGCCTCTTAAATTGGGATTGACCAAAAAAAATAACTCACGGTTTTTACTTTCTCATTCGAAAGAATAGGAAATTTTAAGACACCAATTTCATTAATTTTGTATTTGACCCAATAGTTTTGATTTAATATCTTTACTTATTTAGCAGACATTTTATGGATGACATGATTATTTTAAATTTGGGATGGCATTTTCTAATAAATTACAACAATTAAATGATATCCAATGAAAAATAGTGATTGTAATAGTGTATTAAAACATACTATTTCAAGCTGTTTTCGCCTAACCCGTAAGATACCCTAGCAGGGCTTCAAGCCGAAAACGAAAGTCAAACAAAGGTTAAATATATTTTTGTCAAAATATCCACAATAGATAAATATTTCAAAAACTTAATAATGCAGAACGGCTTTAAAACCCTATTCCTCGAAATGGTTTTCGAATTGGAGTAATTGTAAAAATATGAACAATCCCAATTGTGGGCCCTTTAAGGCCTTAAAAGCCTTTACATTGTACCCGATCAGGATACAATTTTGTTTGGAAATATAGGCAATCATGCCTACGCTCATTTATTAATTTAACCCAACAATTGAACCAATTAATGCAATGTACAATAAATATGAAAAGGTCTATTATTTGCCCAAAGGTTTACTGATAGAGAATGCCACTAAGCGTTAAGTTTATTTTCTTTAAAGATTTAATACACAAATAAATACCTCAAGCCGACCATTTTGTGGATTTTGTCGTAGTGTCAAATTAAGTTACCGTAAAAGGCTTACTTAACAGCTCTAAGACATTTAAATCTACATAAGGTGCATTAACACACATAAAGGCAGAAACAACCAGGGTTCAGGACAAGGAAACCAGGGAAGAAACATACAGTCCTAAAAATGAAACACTAAGAATTTCACCATACCTATTTGCTAGAAAAAAGAATGCTATGGAGCAAGACAATGGTACTATCAGCCCTATGGAACCCTGACCCACTATAGAACGGTGTCACAGTGAATTAAAGAACCATCGACTCGTTACGACTTAAATCATAACGTCAATGTGACACAGTTCTATGGTGGGTCAGGGTTCCATTGGTCTGATAATACATAAAAGTTAAAAGTCAGAGTACATCACTACCCCATTTATCGACACGCCCAACACTAATCAGTCGATAATTGCGCGTGAGCGGTCATGATTATGACTCGAGGTGTTTGGTCATGTGATCTTTTGAAAAAGCTTGCCAAATATCTAGGTCAATGAAATCTTAAATAAGGTCGTTTCGAAATTTCTCTCAAGCACGATTTTTGAAAAATTCCTCCTGTTATCGTCTTATGGTACATAAGGAATACTCCCTTCTCTAGAAGAAGCGGAGAGTATAGTTGGTTATAGTATCACCTAGTCGTTGCCATGGATACCTACTAAACTTAGCTTGATTTAGGCCCGTATTAATAAACTAATCTCAACTCTAATGCTCGTCTCGAGATGTGTCAAAAATGACAGTGTTCTATGGTTTGACGTAACTTGTCTCAGCCAATATAAGTTTATTAATACAGCCCTTAGTGTCCATTCGTCCATTTTTTTTTAAGCCGTCTTTGACTATTACTACAAGTTAGACACTGTAATAAGGATCACATTAAGATGCTATGAAAAGGCAGAATACTGTTGTGTAGTTGAAAAGTGACGACGCGCTGGCCTAGTTGGTAGTGACCGTGCCTACGAAGCTAGCGGTCCTGGGTTCAAATCCCGGTAAGAGCAGATATTAGTGTGATGTGATGAGCGCGAATATTTGTTCCTGAGTCATGGATGTTTTCTATATATTTAAGTATATATTTCTCTCTATAAGTATTTATATCGTTGTCTAGTACCCATAATACAAGCATTGAGCTTAGTTTGGGACTAGGTCAATTGGTGTGACATTTTCCCCTGATATTTCTTTATTTATTTAAAGTCAAATAACTCTGGAGTCTATTCATCTTTACGGTATTATAACTTTAGTGTTATAAATTAACGCAAATATTTACCATACGTACTCTTATGTATGTCAGTAAATATTGACCAGAGTCATTGGTCGAGGATATTCAATTATCAGGTCGGACAAATGCATTAAAATAGCGTCGTCGAACTCTTTATAATGTATTTGTTAAAGGTAATCTATAGATGTCGTCTACATTAACAACCGTGTAACGAGGTTAAACAACCTCCTTTGTTTGCGTTCCTGGCTACTCTTAAATTTCGATTTAAATCTTTCAAAATTCAAATTTATTACGTTCTATTCCGATACCGATCGATTGGGCTCTCTCTATACATAATTTGTACTAGTGTCTTGGAACTAAATTACCTAATATTTCATTTTTATTTTTATATTCAGTTATAAATATAGAATTCCTGTAATGTTTTTATTAGAAAACGTAAAATACATAGGTAATATTTTAAAAAGTGATTCATTTATTTATTTTTTGATTCTTTGATACTACGTCTCATCGATACTACCCTATACCGTCAGAACCGTACATAACAAAGTTATCAAAATGAGACAATAAAGAGAATTACGATACCTAAGCCTCTATTCTAATCGGTAAAAAAAAAAACGCTTTTTACGTGTTACGTGTATTGTTTTCAACTCGGCCGCCATTACTGTCAATAAATAAGATAAGATAAGATAAGATAGATAAGATAATATTTTATTAATAAATAAGAGCTACAAACAAAAGACAATATTGTTTTACCGTGTTGAATAGAGGCCCAGGGGTGTTATTCTCTCAAAAACAACGGACGGGCGGACGAACGAGCGAAATCGCAGCGGCGAGTTTACGTAGTGCAGTCAGAGCAAACTAAACACATTTTAGCACGTACATTTTCAATTAAGCAGCCTTATACGTTCGATCCATCGACAGAAACCATGCTGCTAAATTGAAAATGCACGCGCTAAAATATGTTTTGTTCGCACTGACGGGACTACTTAAACTCGCCGCTTGGACATTCACTCGTCCGTCCATCCGACCGTCGTTGTTTAGAGAATCACTACCTAGGTTATGCAGAAGTTGAAAAAAACTTCATCCTAAAATCAATGACATGTTGGCTTAGAACAAAATCCTACACTCATGTTCAATTATCGTTCGATTGAATGCAACTTAAAGCCGAGTTCTGTCACTTTCTACCTTTCCAAATTAGAAACACTAATAGGTCGTTAATGCTAATTAAAGTTTGTCTGAGGTGGACTAATGACGTGGCTTAGGTTGCTGGAAATCGATGGATGTAAACAGCGCAGGACCTACGATCGATCCTTGTGGCAAACCTAACCTACATACTACATAGCCTATGTCCAGCAGTGGATGTCTTTCGGCTGAAATTATGGTGATGAATGTTTGTCCAACGGGGTGTAACAATAGGCATCGGTTGTAGAGTAACCAAAGCTCCGGAAAATGGGGTTTGTTTTCTTTATCTTTACATAACTGAAAACAAAGTCACTCTCCGCTGTCTGTCTGTATATTCACTAAATCACAAAACCAGGCAACGGATTGTGATGCAGTTTTCACCATCAGTGAGAAATTGTTTCATGAACAGTATTTTATGTATAATAAACTCTGGTTTATGTACGGCTGTTACAGAAAACTTAAATAAACTGAAGGCAAGCGAAGCGTGGCTAGTATTATTATAAATTATAATGCTAAGTCTGGACCTATCACTACCTGGTGATAGTCATACCGGGTCACTACAAGTATGTCAAGTGGATGTTTTCAGTAGCCGTTGTGATATGATAATGTAGAAGATTATCGAATCACAGCAACGACTACAAGTTGTTTTACAAGTCGATAATAAATCATAACATTGTACTTTGTAGGCCATATTGATAAGATATAGCGGAAATCTGAAAATGTGTTCCCAAAAACAGCAGATTAAGGACTTTCTTGAAAAAACCTTCAATAGACGTCGCGTATTCATATTCCTGATAAGCAATTCATTTTTAGCCACGAAACAACTATACTGCCCTTCTAAATAAAAACGACGCGCATGCGTAGGTATATCATAGTCAAAGCAACATAAGGTCACTAATAAATTCGCGATTGTATGAGACATACGCTCTTTTTTCTAATGTGGGCAGCATGGAGATTAAGTGGTATTAGTCCATGTAGGTATCTGTGTGTTTGTCTGTGGCATCGTAGCTCCTAAACGGATAAAACAATTCGAACGCTAGTTCCTTTAAAAAAAAGCTTGTTTAATTGGGGTGTTCCTTTCCCAGGTTTCATGAAAATCGTTGGGGTAATTTGAGAATTATCAGCTCTGTGGGGTCGCCATTACATCAGTTCTATCTATTAAATAATAAAAACATCGTAAATTTCATGACTAAATTTAGTTATATTTTGTCTTTTATGCCTGTACTTTGCTTGTAAACGAGTTCACAGGCCACCTAACAGTAAGGTGCATCTGTGACCCATAGACATTTGCATTCTCAAATAAAAGCGCATATGCGATGCCAATCCTGAGGACTACCTATGGAATGGCTGTTAGTAATTTCATGGGTTTGCAAATAGATTTATAAATATTATACAAAACATGGTAAACGTTATATAAACAAATCATAGATAACCTATCGACACGCGTCAAACACACTTGTGCATCCGGTGGAACCAGTATAAGTGAGACGAGACGCGTCTCTACGCATTACTAGCGCCAGGGCTCAAGTTACGCTGTGAACTCGTACAGCTGATCGAAGAACTTGCAATTGATACGTAACATAGTATCGCAACAGAAATAAAGTGATATTTGTAAAGAAAATTCAAGCGTGTAGGTAGTGAGTAAGATTGAAAAGGGCATGCTTCGATGGTTCGGTAATTTGGAAAGGATGGATGAAAGAAGATTGGCAGAGATATACAGAGCTAAAGCAAGTGGGGGGGTTGGAAGGGACCGCCCTGGTCGTACTTTTTCGAATCAAATCAGAGAAATACTGGAGAAGGGCTGAATCTTGTACCCGAAAACTTCGTGCATGCATGGCTCGATGTATGAATGTGGAAGAAGCGAAAGAGATTTGTCAGGATCGTAGCAGGTGAAAAGAAGTTGCCTACCCTTCTGGGTATCAAGTGTGATTTAATGTATGTATGTGTGTATCAACATTCAATTCCATCAAAAACAGGCAAACTTAAGGGTCAAAACTAGGTTTTGCAAAGTTTCCATTGATAGCCATTTCTTGAGATATGAAATCCCTAATCCCAATCTAAATAGTTCAATATTTTAATTCCATATACATATTATGCGTTCTTACTAAGTATTAAGTTAAGTATTTACATTGCGATCGGATATTATTTTAAGAGTCCCGCTTTTCTTAATAAATATGTCATTCCGGTCTTTATCAAATAAGTAAACAAAATTGTAGTATATAAACGTCAGAGTTGACATTTTGTTATCGTTAGAAATGTACTCCCGAATTGTTTAAGCAAACCGGCATGTCGTGACCACCTATTAGACCCATGCGGACTCACCCAAGTAGCAATCGGAGCCTAAGGCTAAATCTTACATGCCTTAAAAATGTCTAAAGTTGGTTTCCACTGAGACATGTACATTTAAGTCGGGTTTCATTAAATCCACTTAGCTTTTAATGCAAAGTAGACTTAAATAAAGGCGACTTTAGTCTATTTGTCACTTTCAAATCCAATTAGAATTAAGTCAGATTTAACTATGCCTAGAAGACATCCTTCTTAAGGCTTGTTATTCTTATCTTATGCTTACTGAAGATTGACTTGAGGATTACTTGATTTCGATTGAATTATTATAGTCAAGATAAGTCAATATTGAATTTGGATGACTTAAAGATTTCTTAAAATCAAACGAATACTAAAGTTTCTCTACTAGCATTTCTTTTGGATGAGTAAAGTTAAAGTGTGCTTAAGAAGTGAGTTTTCAGTCTTAAAAGAATTAAGAGGACGGGTTTATGCGAGATGGATAGTCGTAAAGTTAAGAAGTTAAAAAAATCCGGTGGATTTCGTCGTCGAGTCAATAACTACATGAATATGAGTAGTGCAAGCTCCACAAGGGTAGCAAGTGGTGACATAATCGCTGAAAACACAATGACCATCCAGGGGCCTTCAAATGCGACGACTTTGTGCCCAAATATATTTGCAGATTCATTGGAAATGGAAACTCAAGAGGAACAAATTACGTTAGAAAGTGACAATGACTCTGACATAGAAGCTTCAAAAGATGAACGTAATTACAACTTTGGATCAAAATTAACAGAATGGTCTGTTGCTTACAACACACCTCAGAGCTCACTTAATGCACTACTGAATCGAATTACACTGGTCGATTCACATTAACTTAGGTAGTCGCTTGTTATTTTTTTTATTGGTTTGTTGTTGCATTAACTTAGGTAGTCACTTGTTGTTTTTTTTATTGGTTTGTTGTTGCATTAACCACTCCTAAAATGACAACAACAACGTTACTTCTTACTGCGCAAGTGGTATCGCGAAAACTGACTTAGGAGTGAGTAAATTGGCTATTTTCTTAACTTTGCATACTACAAATCTTTTTTAAGACTTAGTTAAAGCAAAAATCTTTTAATTAGGAACAAGTTTAGTACAAACAGTATTAACTCGTCCTTAACTTTGTCTTGCTACGTCAACATTGCCTTAAGTGTTTCTTATTTGATCCTCAGTTGATTTAACGCCATATTCGATTGAAGTACATTTTAAATTGTTCGTATAAAACTTATAAATTTGTATTTGTGCTGTATTTAATCATTTAAAATACTTTGTATAAATATTCAAAATATCAATTAAGTTATAACCATTGCTACAAATTATGAAAAAATTTTTTTTTAAAGAATACCTACAAAAGTGTTTATGTGTTTCAATAAAATTTGAAGATTTTGATATTATTTCTTAACATTTCGTAAAGCCCGTGTATTTTACAACAATGTGTATTAATTCTACACGACCAACTAATTTGCGTTGAACTTTCGACTGTAAATTTGGACAAGAATCTACTATTGCGTATTTGGTGAGTAATAATAAGCTACGCCATTATATTTCCTTGTGAAAGAATTATAGTTCATTAACATAATTTCGCCGTCATTTTTCTTAACATTAACTACATAAAGTAAATGTAGCTTTAAATCAGTTTTCAGTTGACTACGATAATTCTTCACGATTTTATTCTAGCATTCTAAACTTGGTATTCAAGATATCTTGAAGACGAAAACTTTGATTTAACTTGGCCTACAAGATATCTTGAAGACGCAATAAAGGGCTTTATTAATACCACTGCCTTAAAAAAGGTTTAAGTCTTACTTGAAAGAAGTCTAAAGTCCCTCTTAATTAGCATTTAAAAACGGTGCCCATTTTTACTTAACTCTGTCTTCAAGGTTTCCAATAGATATCTTTAAGACAAAATTTGATTTAACCAAGACAACAGCATGAATTAATACTTTGTCTTCAAGATATCTTCAAAACCAAGTTAAGGGGACAATTGCTACTTGGGCAGTTACGCACGGAAGTTGGACAGCGACCGTGAGTGAGTCCAGGGAGACTGTGCCCATTGACGCACGAATACTTACACTGCCCTCCTACGCCAATAACCGTATCTTAAACTCAATCACCAACGCAGATTCAATTCTATATCGTTAATAATAAGGTTGATATTACTACAGGAGGTTTACCTTAGTTACTGCGTTTTTGCTTAGGACAGCAGAGCACAGATGTCTTTTGTTTTAGTCTCTTGAGACATGCGGTGATTATTTCCTGGATTTCGAGGTCTATTTTGTCAACATAGTCAACATCATCGTATTATAGTGAAATGATAAGATGTCAATCCTGATACCAGCCCCCTGTTTCACCATCTTGACAATGATAGGTGACAGGTAACAATCAGCCAAATGAAATGAAATATTACCTATCGCCTGTCATTATTAAGATGGTGTAATAGGGGGCTGTGATCGCAATACAATTTAAAACATATTCTTGGGTTTGAGGTTATAATTTGTCGGATCCCTTTGACTGACATACATATCGTTGGTCATAATGTATTGTTAGTCATACTTTTTTTTGTCATAACTTGTTTCAGGCTGAAGTTACAGTTTTTAATAAACGTTTATCGTGTAGATTGGTTAGGTTAGGTTAGGTTAGTTTTATAAAAATCCTGAAAAAATAACCGTGTCCTGAGAAAAATGCATTATGACTTGCGAAAATTATGACTCAAAACACATTATGACTAAAAATAATTATGGCAGTCAATAGAGACCCATAGTTTGTACTAGGATGACAATCTACACTTGGCCTCTACTAAGTTTTACAACAATGGCCGAAAAGGGTTGCTAGTTAAAATATCTGCTAAACTAAAGACGCTTTCGCTTCGCTTCGGTTTATATCAGTCTCTGTTACACATTAACGTGAAAAATTCATGTGAACTTTTATGAACATTTGCAGCAATACTGATACAAGGTTTGAGAGCTGATTATAATGAATTTCGAGCGTAATATTCTAAATTTGTTTAGTCCAAAAATTGTTGATTTTCCTATCACTTCATGGTTAACTAAGACACTTGACTTAGGTCTCATTGGTAGATATTTCAGGATTCCGAACATCTACCTAATTAATACTTAATACGATCCTGACAATGAGCTCAACAACTCAACTATTTGCCAACTGTAAAATCCAACAACAAATAAGATTCAGGCCATCGTAATTAGCCTCGAATAACCAGCTACGATCCTGACAAATATCTTTCGCTTCTTCCACATTCATACATCGAGTAGTAGGTAAATGCGCGTCGGTTTCGGGTAAGTAGGTACTTAAGGTTCGGCCCTTTTCTAGTATATCTCCGATTTTAGTCGAAAAAGTATGCCTAGGGCGGTCCCTTCCGACCCTTCAACTCTCTTTCGCTCAGTATATCCCTTTCGTCAATCTTCTTTCATCTACCCTTTCCAAATGACCAAACCATCGAAGCATGCTGTTTTTAATCTTAGTCCACATTTCTCTCTGATCTTTTCTTTCGAAATAGGTACACTTCCCTATTTATTTGGGCAGTCAAGTAATAAAAAGCATTTGCCGTGTCGTACGACTATGGGCACAGTAATCTCTTCCCCTTCTGAGGCAACACAATTACCCATTATGCGCGCTCCTTCGCGCGCACTCTAAGAGTGAGGTTATGCTCAGTACCGCGGTTCACCGCGACGTACGTGGCCAACAAATGTTTAACCTAACGGCCGTTGTACACATTGGGTCAATGCTTTCAGCCAAGGTATTGGGCCAAAATATCGAATCACGTTTACACACACATTTATACATACAGTGTGTTGCCGGCATGCGGGCATTTATTAAAACTGCCGATAATATGTTGCTTTAGCAATTGTTTGCAAGTATTATGAATTAAAAAATAATTAAAATAACTTCACAATAAATGTTCTTAGATACCTACTGTCCATTTTTAATATAGTGCATATGCTGCGTGTTCATCGTTATCAGTATCGCTGTTGCTTGGTACAAGGCATGTCGTGGTACGGGGGCAGATCATAATAATCAAAGTAGCCGTCGACTGTCATTTACACTTGTCAAATTGCTGTGCTTTACATTGCTGGCAATTAACATTTTGTTAGAAAGTTAACAAAGCCGGAAAAGTTGTTTATTAATTAAATTAATGTCATAGTTACGTTACAGATATTACGTTATTTTAACCTACTTTAAAAAAAGCCAGGGTGCTGGTAATATACTGTATAATAAACTAGAGGATCTCCTGCTACTACCTCTATTTCTTCCCGTTCGATCGATTTACGGAAAATCCTTTCGTAGGGTACTCAAGGAATATTCCCTCCAAATTTTAAATCCAGCGGCTCCAGCTGAGCGTTCATCGATTAGCTAGTTAGTTTCTTCTTTTATATATAACTAGCGACCCGCCCTCGCTTTGCTTCGGTTTATGTAAGTTTTCTGTAACACCCGTACATAAAACAGAATTTATTTTAATTTAATAAGTAAACCTTCCTCTTGAATCACTCTATCTATTACAAAAAACCGCATCAAAATCCGTTGCGTAGTTTTAAAGATCCTAAGCATACAGACATACAGACAGCGGGAAGTGACTTTGTTTTATACTATGTAGTGAAGAATATCCGTCTACATTATAAGAGTATAAAAAATATTTACATTATGAAGTCCGGGGTAAGTTTATAAATTGGGACGAGATTATGCGGTCACGTTTAACTTAAGTTCATCTATAATTTATACGTACGGTTTATAAAGATAATTGCTCTTGCGATTTTCCTGTTAAATTACAGGCTCTTATAAACTCTACAAGTTGTAATCAATTCTGTCAAAACCGCGATACCTACCATAGCTTTAACCGCAATCATTTAACAAAAACCAGTTCGGAAAATCGCACGTTTTTCCTCAAACATCTGGTTTTCCCGCCGATTTCCTTTCAATACTTGTACTTAATTAACTACTTATAAATGCACGCAGAAAAGGTACCGTAGGTACTTGACTGTTTTGTAAAGGTTGGGCTCAGGAGTACCAAATCGTGGGAAGGCCGTAGGGAGAGCTTCGCCCAGCAGTGGGAGAAATTTGGATACATTAGAAGTTTTTCTTCTATGTAAGACTGTTTTACGTTTTGTTGACGCAGTTAGCCTGGCTAGAATTAACAGTCTCGGATTCGATTCTCTAATGGCAAAAAATTGTGTGATGAGCGAATATTTTGTTCTTATTTTGAGATTTTTCTTAAATCGTACGCTGCACGCTGTTTGTCTGTCAGATCAAACTGTAAAGTTTTTTTTTTACAAAATATAAGTTATTAATGCAGGATGATGTGATTAGTGCACTGTAGCTTTTTTGAAACCAACCTTTTTAGAAGTGGTAGGAAGAAAATAAAGCGATCAGTGCAATCAATAGCTCTTTAAGTCTTTAAGGTTCGGGAAACTCGGTTAGGCTAGCATAAGAACTTATGAGAGCGAGCTAGAGAGAAATAAAACCCTGAGGGTCGTTTTAAGAGCAAGTGCATTGGGTGGTTACCACGAAGCACTATATTCAACACTTCTGATGATCCATCTTTTTTACTCATCATCCGAGACTGAATCGGGAGAAAGAGATTGAGATAATGTAGCTTCAAACTTCGATTTTCGATTTGAATGATTAGGTACAGAGAAAAGGGTAACATTCTTCGATCGTTTGTTCTTCTATATTACTTACTAATGACCCGCCCGCGCTTCGCTTTGGTTTATGTTATTTTTTTGTAATAACAACAATAACAAGAATTTATTATAAATAAAAACCTTCCGTGAAAAATGATCTAACTGATGAAGAAAAGCGCATCAAAATCCGTTGCTTGGTTTAGGAGGAGTTAGTGATATACAGACAGATAGACGCGGAAAGGGACTTATGCCCGGTTCCTATATTCAAGAAACGAATCGTTTTCCTTACGTCTCGTTAAAATTTGATACATTTTGTACGTAGCAAATGTCAAATTTTAACGAGACGTAAGGAAAACGATTCGTTTCTTGAATATAGGAACCGGGCATTAGTTGAATAAGTTTTACTCCAAGAATTAAATAGATGTTAGAAAAGGTTTACGGTTGTAAAACCGTTTCACACTGGATCAATAATAATAATAAATTTAACATTATAAATGAACTACAACGTAGGAACCTGTGTAAGTACTATGTCCTTGTTTATAAAATACCTACTAGAAACCCGCCTTCGCTTCGCTTCGGTTTATATAAGCCTATAGCCTTCCTCGATTAATGGGCTATCTAACACTGAAATAATTTATCAAATCGGACTAGTAGTTCCTTAGATTAGCGCCTTCAAGCAAACAAACAAACAAACCTTTCAGCTTTATAATATTAGTATAGATAAAACTATAACAATTTAACACTTATTCATTCATACCAATTTATTTTGTAAAGAAAAATGAAATGTTTTTCTCAATAGTTATATTTCACACTTGCGCGCGCTAAAATTATTTTATATTGTTTGAAATTCATTGTCTAAACTAAACTTTGGTTTTGAGCATTCCTAATTTAATTCGTAATTATAAATTTAAACATGATATTGACTCCGAAAATAACCTTTATAAATATTATAAAATCTACCGTATTTCTATTAATTAAACTAGTTGAACACGTTTAATTTTAGAATCTAGTTTGAACTTTAAAAAAAACTAGGTACTAAAAAAACCCGTTTGGCATGCGCGGGCGCGCATCGCAGCGCGGATCGATCACTATAGATCACTTGGATCACGATAGTGTAAGGAACTAATTATACATTGGACACTAACCACTACTAATTGCCACCTTCGTGATATTCCTTAGAGTACTATTGAAGACAATTAAAAGGTAACACTGCATATTCTTGATAATCTATACTAATATTATAATTATTATAAAGAAGTAAAGTTTGTGACGTTGTAAGAGGTAATCTCTGGATCTACGGAACCGATTTTGAAAATTCTTTTACCAATAGAAAGCCACGTTATTTGTTAGTGTCATAGGCTGTATATTAACCAAAAAAAATCTTTATTTCCCAACGAAGTAAGCAAAAAAAAAACTGTAGTAGGTAAATAATTTGTTTGCTTTATGTTTTTCTTACAAAAAGTAAGTAAAAATCTGCCAATATTTTTGATATTTACATTGATAAAGATTTACAACTAAAAATCCGTGCCTGGCGTGAATACGTTGATATGTCTAAAACGGCAATTTTACAGGGCGCCAATTTTAAGGTTTGACATTTTCTGGTAAATCGCTGTTTGATTGTAACTTTGATGTAAAACTTGATTTATCCATAATTTCCTGCATACTTTTGAATGATTAGAAGATTTTTGTGAGATTCCTCTTAGTTTGATTAATATTAGACTTATCAACTTACGTCTCATCGAGTTATCAACGTACTCACCATACAAAGAGGGGAAAATTGACGTTTCGAGTAAGAAAAAAAATCGCGAAAAATCCATTTCATGTTAAAGACTGTACACGATAAAATCTGGCCATGCATGATCTGGTGTATTTTTTTAATGAATGCTAATTTTCAAGCAGCACTTTTTTGTAATAGTCAGTGGTTATGAAACTACATAATAAAAATACAATCATAATAAAATGTAAGAGCGTCTGTATCTTAGACCCTTATATAATCCACAGTACCTTTATTTTTTTGTACACAATCTTCTGACAGTCTTACCAAATTCTCCGTTTTAAAACATTTTATTATTATTAATTATACAAGCCAAATTATACCTTATTAAATTATCTTACCACAATAGTTAAAAACTTTCACAATTATATTCAGATTAAGATAGTTCTGAGGTTTTTTAACTTTGGCGAATTTGACTTTTTGACAAATAAATGCCTCCCAAACAAAAACAACTTTCAGTGCTTGGAGTAAAAAGTCTTCCTGACTACTACAAATAGAAATGAGTTTCAAAAAGTATTTTTTTCGTAAGACGACATTCTATTGTGGGTAAAACTGCTTGTAACAATATAAATACAGTTGTGGCGTAGAAGCAGGAAGTGAGTGAATATTGTCAAAAAACGCTGTACAAGAGATGAAAGGTATGATAAAATATATTTGGCGAAAACTAACACATACCCATACATTATGATACGATTTTATTTCATTATATAGTATTATAATTATACAACATATTAAAAAAAAACTGCTTGAAAATATGCATTAATCGCAAAGATACACCAGATCATGCATGGCCGGATTTTATCGTGTACAGTCTTTATTATACTTCACAAAAGTTTTGTTAAATACAACTTTTTATTATCTTTCAAGTGAAAATGAGTGATTTAAAGAATTATGTTTAGTTTTAATAATAATAGACATATCAACTGATTCACCGACGAGAGCGACGAGTTATCAACAAATTCACAGTATTAGTAAGAAAAAAAATAGAAATAAAACAGCTGTTTTTTAAATATTTTTTTAATTAAAGAAACTAAAATCATCATATAATATAATTTTCGGAGTCATTCCAGGAATTTTACTCTTCTACATCCTCCAAATCTGGGTTTATCTCGTCAATATCCGGGTCAGCTTAGGCATAGTTTACTGTTTTTATTTGCAAATATTGCAAGAATTGGGGTCCTAACGTATTGTGATAGTTTGAGGCCACGTATAATATAAAAAAAAAAAAATGCTATTACGCACGATAGGGCGTAATGGTAAAAAAAGGCCCGCGGGTATTATTTTGGATTTACGGTCGATTTTTCTAGCATGTTAGGACACAATTTACGAGCAAGTGTGATGAAAATAATATTAAGTGCCCGCCTACTACACGTCCATTTATGTATAATATCCAGTGCCTGGTATTACTCGTATTAAACTTTGATGTAGGGATAGACACACATATACAGACGACCCAAAGCGAAATACAACATTCAAATCGAACTTTAGATCTAGCTTTGCACTAAACAAAGGTAACTGCTGAGGTGGGACAGTACATTTTATAATTGAGTATTAGAAAACGAGCGATAGGAAAACCACTATCAATATGCGTGTTACAGTTACGGTTAACTTATTGAAAATAATAATTAATACACCAACAAACAAAAAACAAATAAAGTCGTAAAGAGTGTCTCGTAACCCAAATTCTTAGTCCTTCTGTTAATTTGTAACAAATACGTAATTTGTAATACAAGTACTTTTCAACATCATCAATATAGGTACATTTAATTAACCCCAAAACTTTCTAAAATCCTAGAAGCGAGCTACGATCGCTTTAAAGTAGAAGTTAAATCACCTATTTAACCCTACAATGCAGAGTTTTTTTATTTGTGTGAAAAAAATATATGTGGTTTTATTTAGGGCTTAGTTAAGAGAAAAAATAATGAAAAAATATATAAGTAATATTTCAGGAGAAATTAACTTTTTTTAATCCGTTCCATATGTGGTACACCATGCTATTAGGTATCGGTTACACTGATATTTAATTATGAATTAGATTTTTAATTTAAACTTCAGTAGACTCTTAACTTAAAGAAATAGTTTTAGTTTCCATTATGTAAACCATTTTTATTAGTATTTCTCGCATGATATGTAAATAAACCGTTTTATGGCACACCATATATAAGGTTTGGATTACACTAACGTATTATTATGGAACAATTTCTTAATTTATACTTCATTAGACTCTAAACTTTTAGAAATAATTGTTGTATTTGGATAAAGAAATTTCTCTTAGTATTTTCACATTTTTCACATTATGTGACAGTAAAATATTTCATGTACTTATGAAAAATCCAAAAAATTACTGCATGCAGTGACATATATGGAACATTTGGACACGCCGTCGATGCATGGTGTGACGGATCTGGAACGTTTGGAAAAAACTGTATATAGGCATATAGATTATCATTGACAGTATATAATATTTACAGCATACTTACGCAAAGATTTTCACACATAAAAATATTTTTTTCTTCGATTTTTGATTTTTTGATTTTTTATTATTGCAATATGTAAATGTAATAAATCCATTTTTCACGGAGAACAGCAACATTTGTATAAATCCCTTGGTAATTTCAAATACAATGCCATCTAGTGGATTGTTACTGTGTTACACTTATATAGTGCCCTCTAGGTTTGCTTTTATATGGCTTTTATATAAAAAAGATGTCGCTGCCTTTACATTATTTTTAACTACTAACGATTAAACTGGTTGTGACATATCTGTCACTGTATGCATTGTAGGGTTAACTCAGAAGCACTAATCAGGCGAACTCCTATAAAACCGAGAAGTTAGATTTATGTAAGTTTCAAGACCACTTCGTGCTTGTTTTCCATATGCTCGATAATTCCTACAGGACCTATGGGAAAGCTTAGTCCAGCTTCAACACTATTCAATTTAATAAAAAGCCGATCTATTTTAATGACAAGATAAATACGTATTTACAATTTTATTTATAACTTACATTTTAACAACTTCATTCTATTTTAAATCTTTTATATCTAGGAAAGGCCTCAAAGATACTGGCAGCATTTACTCGCTGGATGGTTAAACTAATGCGTTGAACGAGGAAACTGCCACCTTCTCAACGCCGAATGAAATGAACATATCTTATTTATATTTAAGTCATTCTCTACTAGTCCACCAACTGGCCAAGACCACTACATTGGCCAACCTTTAAGCTTTCAGCTAGTTCAGCTGCCGCACCAGCCCTATTAGAGGTCCGGTGGAGATGTGACTGGGCTAGCATGTCTACTCAGGTTGCATCTCACACTAGCACCCGTCCCATATTCTGCACGGAACCAAGGACATTTTGTCAGGTATTTTGCCATCATATCTACAAATGCCGGTCGGGTCTAAAAGGGCCGGCACGTTTATTGAGGCAGGAGACCGGCGGATGATGTCATTTAGTGCGGGGGTTCTTGAAAACAACAGGCGTTACATATCGGTTGCTGTCGCACAATCTGGTTTTCACAGAATACCAGCGTTGCAGCACTAACAAGTTTAGTGTCGCAACACAATGCTGAGCGCACCTTTAAATGTTAAGATAAATTAGTGATTAAATTGTTAATAAATTAGTGAAATTATTTTATTATTATGATAATAAACAGAGACAACACTTTTATTGGAATTAGTAATATTGACAACTGTACATATTCTTACTTTGTTTCCCAGATATTACATTATTATCTGAAAATATACAAGTATACTGGTTTGTTCCCTTGATTAAAAACATTGATAACTATACACGTCAAGGTTTCAGGTACTGATTTTAATTATTTGTCTGTTAATATCTTAAGATATTCTGGAGAATTAAAATATTTTTAAAACATAAGTTGAGATATCGTATTATTGTGTTGGTTCATAATTCTTTGACGTAAGTTTCCATGTTGAGATATCACATGATGCACTTGTTTGATTTACTCTACGTAAGTTGATAACTTGGTGGCCAGTAGTACAAATTGAGATGTCATATAACGCACTTAGATATATTACCTGTACCTAAATTGATAACTCGGTGGATAGTCGTACACATTGAGATGTGAGACGAGACAAATCGATGGGCAGTAATATAAGTTAAGATATCACATTATGCACTTAGTTTTGGTTACTGTACGAAATTTGATAACTCGATGGAAAGTTGTACAAGTTGAGATGTCACATTACGCACTTCGTTTTAGTTACTGTGCGTTAGTTGATAACTCGATATATTTGATTTGTTTGATTGATATGTCGTTATGTTAAAAAAAGTACGTTATTACTGTAATCGAGAGTAAATTGATAAAATTATTTATAAATCTATACACACAATGTGATGTGTAATATGTCTTTTTATCCACAATAACTTGCCAAAAGTATAGTTATCAATGTATGAACAATGGCCATAAGTCAAAAAGTAATTAAGATAAAAATATGAAAAAAATTACCAATATAGAAAAAAAAATAACGAAGCGTTTAAAGAAATAAAAAAAAAACGTGCATGTCGAGATATCAACGTCTTCACGCCAGCCACGGAAATAAAGCTTATGAATTACACTCTTCTTGGAGAAACACCTATCCATCTAGTTATAGCGCACACACTGCAAGGACTCAAAGAAAATGACATATTCGCCATCAAACGTAACAGTTTGGCGGGAATATAAATGTATAAAAATAAATACATTATAAAATATATATATACAAATATCTACACCCGAAAAAAATAAACCCACCTTGAGCAATCAGGTAAAAAAAGACACAATGCAACTCAAAAAGCATAATGATAATGTCATTACAAGGTTCACAAAAAATATCAATCAGCAAACCCAAAAGCTGCACCAAAAAATACTAACAAAACAAAGACCAACAACAGAACGAGTTCTGTCAACGTTTATAAAATACCAAACAAGGACAACCCAACATTATTAATAAAATAATACAGCAGATTCTCCAAAATATGACATCTACAAATCCCAATGGCCCTGCCACCAATAATATATGATGCAACATTAGGCTGAAAATTATCTGACACGTCTTTATTGCTAGAGGTATAAGAGCGTGTCAGATGTTTTTAAGCGGAATGTTGGATAATATATTATTGCTGGTGACTGTACTAAAGAAGATGACTAACTATAAGATTTTTAAACTCATAAAATCCAACAATAAGGACGATGTTTGGTTGTGACGTCACAAGATTGTAATCCATATAAATTCCATAGTATCGGAGCGTTTTTGATGTTTCATAAAAAGAAGCTGATTTGACTTTTGTCAAATACCGTAAATATAGTAGTCACAGAATACGGTATTTGACAAAAGTCAAATCAGCTTCTTTTTATGAAACATCAAAAACGCTCCGATACTATGGAATTTATATGGATTACAATCTTGTGACGTCACAACCAAACATCGTCCTTATTGTTGGATTTTATGAGTTTAAAAATCTTAAAATAGCAAATATAAAGAAAGTATTGATATTTTCCTAGTATTTTTGCTAATGAAAAACCAATTTAAATTCACTCTTGTCAAATACACTATTCTGTAGGTACTCTATTAGCAGGGGTCGTACTATTGATTCCGATGACGTCAATTTGCATTGATTGATTAAAAATGAATGACTAGTACCTATTGAAAGGTTGAAATTTGGTTCGAGTATAGCCGAACAAATTCTGCGTAAACCTAATAGGGAGTTTATGTAATAGGTGACCAATACGGAATCTAATGCCAATTAGATCACTTCATTTATTTTGTATTTTATTTATACAACGACTTAACTACTTGAGCCCCAGATAACGACTCGTGTGCACATGCACTGCGATATGAGTTGACGCAGCATTCCGTGTCCCTACAAACCCTTTATTAAACTTTCTGAGTTTAACGATACTGACCTTGAGAAGGACAGTGGCAAAATTCATCGATCCGTATTTTTGAAATCGATTTTAATTTGCTTTATGAAGTAACAACTGCCAATCAATAAACTATAATTCAAAAACAGATAAAATGAACTTGTCCGCAAGTGCAAAGTGATTGCATGACAACGTAATTATATAAGATCAAGCATTTACAATAGTTATTAAATCTAATTTAAAAAATATGCTAGTTATTTGTTTGCTTTTATTAGGTATGTCTTGTCATTTGTAGCTTCAACTATTTTTTCTTAATTTATGGCTTCACTCTTTGATATGATAAAGGTATATTAAAGAAATATGTCCATTGATATCACACGCGGTGAGACGTGAACAGAAAACTAATCTAAAAAGAACGACAGATGCTAGAAGCATTTGAAATGTGGTGTTGGAGCAGGATGGAGGGAATTAGTTGGAAGGAGAAGAAAACAAATGAGGAAGTACTTAATATTGTAAAAGAAAAAAGTAGCCTGTGAAAGACTATAGAAAACAGAAGAGGGAACATAATAGGGCACTTGTTACGACACGATAATTTCATGAAAAATATCATAGAGGGAAAAATACATGGGAAAAGAGGCAGAGGACGATAGACGAAGTTACTTAGAGCAAGTGAAAGAGAAGGTTAAGGTCGTGTCGTATCAAGATTTCAAGAACCTAGTAACCAATAGAGAAATGGCGGACACTCCACCCACAAGATCATAGCTCTCAAGTTATGAAGAAGTTGATATCACCCGTAAGATAAATAGTAGTTTACCATGGTGGAGTCAACAGAAGCACACGGGTTTAGGCCCACGCGTTTCTGTCAAGTCCATATTTTGGAAGTAATTCTTTCTCGTGACTTGACGCTGTTATTATGACAAGTATTATAAAGCAAGCGGTTGTAACAAAATCCCTGTACATATCAGCAGAATGCAAAACAATCGAAGAAACCAAACCATTCAGCTCACAATCAGGGCTATAAATTAGCCGAAAGATAAGGAAACACGAGCTAACTTTTGGAGCGTTAGCAATACCTAGTTACGCAACAAGTGAACTAATCCTTACGCAAGAACCAATTACTTTTATTCTAAGCGTAATTACAGTTACACAAAAACCGTTCTCGAGAGGTACGAGACTAGTCTAATTAAATTTTAGAATTTGATTGGCTTTCTGTAAATCTACAAAAACATAAACACATACAGTAAACAATTGGATAAAAACCCCCGATGTAATTGTGACATTAATAAGCAAGAAGGTTGCAGAGCAAATATCTCTTAAAAGGCCCAACCTATTTACATTAAACCTAGCTAAGAACCAACACTAGATAACCTGCTTTCAAATAGTGACCGACCGAAACATGTTATTTTGCCGAAACCGAAACCGAAGGTTCGGTTTCATTGTAGTTTCGGCCGAAACCGAAACCGAAACCGAACCGTTTATAAAAAAAAAAGTCCTTAAAAAGTCGAAAAAATGTTAGTAAGCCCGTTTTTTTCTAAAATTAATATCTCGCCGACCTATAATTACAGGTAACAGGTTTCTACTTTCAAAGTTTTATCATAATGAAATTTCAGCACAGTTACAGAGTTTCTGTTTGAAAATTTAACTACTTACCCTATAAAGTGAAAAAAATATATTATTTGTAACACAAAGTTAGCGATTTTTTACGATGTTGTAAGTTTCGGCGCGGCCGAAGGGTTCGGCCGTTTTTGGCCGAAACCGAAACTTGATTTTTTGGCCGAAACTGGCCGAAACCGAAACCGAAACCGAAATTTCGGTCGGACACTACTTTCAAATAATAAAAACCGAATCCAAATCGGTCCATCCGTTTAGGAGCTATGATGCCACAGACAGATACGGCGTCAGGTGTTAAAAAGGATGTATAGTCAAATCGTAAAAAGTCTCCTAGGATTCCATTGATCACGTCACTTTTAAAAAGTTATAATAGTGTAAACCATTTGGTTGACTGGCAAAAGGTAAAGTGGGCTGATTGTTCTTGTACGTAATGCAGCGTGTCAAACCTCGTGCAAGTCCAATTTGGATGTCGTGAAATCAATTTCTTGCACGTCGAAACAACCAGGTTAATACGAAGGACTATTAAGTGAACTAGTCTCACGTAACTTATTTACAATAGTAAAATTGGCCATATAAATCCAATTCTAATTAGGATTTTATCATCTTGTTCACGGGACAAAGTTAGGCAACACGTTCAGGGGGTTCAAAAACCCGAATATTTGCTAACAATATTGATAGGGTAACCCTACTCAGGACTCCTTTGGCGTTGTTGATCCATAGTACAAGGCAAGGGCATAGTTAAAGACTAAGTCATTTTGTATGATTGCCTCAGGAAAGCATTTATTGTTAGTATAGTTCGAAATCACAGTTCTAAAGTTCGTGAAATTGACCACCCCAAATCATTTGCAAGAGCTACAAAATGCCATCACCATATAAAATTGTTAGGCTGTGATTTTTCATACTAATATCCGAGTCGAAATCGGCGCGATAACGCTCTTACTCTAACTCCTATAACGGAGCGAGACAAAAGTAAAAGTTAGAGCATGACTATTCAAACTCCAGCAATTTGTTGATTAGAAATAAATGTAATCAGCAATTATAAATGCGAAAGTTTGTATGTGTGTTCGTTTGTTACTCCTTCACGCTGCAACGGCTAGACGGATTTGGATGACATTTAGAATCGAGATAGCTTGTACCCAGGATAAAAAAATAGGCTACTTTTCATTCACGATTTTTTTTATACTTCCCCAAGGATTAACGATGATGGAAATGCCGCGCAACATGGGATGGCCGAATTACTTATTCTACGCGTACAAAGTCGCGGCCAGAACCTAGTTGATTAGTATCAATGCATAGGGTAAAGTCACCAGTGGTCAGCCAGAGACCTGTAGTCGGCCTGGTTACGTATCAGAACACCTAAAATTAATAAGCCTAATGTATCATAATCCCTAAAGGTTCATAATACCTAATGGTCTTTTTTATTAAAACCGTACATTTTTCAGGATTGTTATAAAACTAACCTAACCTAACCTAATGAGTTTTATGCAATGGCTTTTTAAAAAGTCCTGAAAAGTTTTCGGTTTCTGTAAAAAAGACCATTAGGTATTATGAACTTTTAGGTATTATGATATATTAGGCTTATTAATTTTAGGCGTTCTGATACGTAACCGTCGGCCTTTGCCTGTACTTTGGATGAGTGGGAGGAGTACGAAAGGTATATTTCCCACTCTTCGCTCTCATATGCGGTCGAATACGGTCTCTGGCTGACCACTGGTAACTTTACCCTACTACGGTTCAAAATTAGAGGTTGTCTGGATCCACTGTGGAGTTTAACATACACTCAGGAGCAAAAGTATCGGGTCAGAGTGCGTTTTTCATACAAACGAGGCTATTTTGAAGCCTTGGTTCCTAGCCAGGGGTTATTTTGAGTGAGGTTTAAAGGTGGGTACTCCGAGGTTCAATAGAGGAGGTCAAAAGTTCTTAAGACACCTAACTGATCGCACAATCAGTTGACACCACAGCGAGAGAGTTTGGGTTCGCATTTGGATTTCCTTACATTTTATTGTCATTTTAGATGTTTTTCTGAACATGCACAATTCCGGCGTTAACCGCAAATTCAATCAGTTGGGTGTCCTAGGCACTCTGGAAGTCCTGTATCGATGCTCGGGGCATCAATCATCAGATTTCACTACAAGCACCCGCTGGCGAGGTACCAAGGCTTCGAAATAGCCTCGTTTGTATGAAAAATGCACTCTGACCCGATACTTTTGCTTCTGAGTGTATTAAATTCCTGCATTATGATTGTAATTATTGTTGCCTGTATCATGGTTGTTGTTGCATAGTTGACTATTGCACACTTCATGTTTAAACTGGAATTATCGAATGTGTTTTGCGAAAATTTTCCACCAACCTCGCAGAATTACAGCGTGACCTAACCTTAATCCGTTAATCTGGGTGTTTATCAATTAGCAACACGTGTGTATCTATAATTAATTAGTGCGTCTCGACATTTTTTTGTATGTCACACTGGCGCCTCATTAAATTATAAGCTAAGAACTTGTTTTGTTAAAGACTACGTCATAAAAACATATCAACTTTGTAATTCGCTTTATTTTTTTTGTCATTGTTGTTTTTCTTAAAGGTCTGTAAAGCAATGATTTGACTCGAGTAAGTACCTATATTTTAGACAACAAAAATAAATGTAGGTGAAAAAAAGTTTTTTGTATGGGGACCCTTTTTTTTTTTTTTTTTTTTTTATGGCATAGAGTAGACAAACGAGCACACAGGCCACCTGATGGTAAGTGGAAACTGTGATCCATAGACATTCGCATTCACAAGAATGCAGTGCAATCCTAAGTCTGCAAATGCGTTGCCAACCCTGAGGACTAAGATGGAATGCCTCTATGCTAGTCATTTCACAGGCTCTCTTATCCCCAAACCGGAACACAACAATGCGAACACTGCTATTTGGCGGTAGGTTAATGGATAAGATGGTGGTAGCGATCCGGACGGACCCTGCACAAGGTCCTACCACCCTTATTATTACTCGTATTTTTTTTATATTTTGTTAGTAAATCCGCTGTAATAACACATACATACATACATACATACCTTCACGCCTGTCTCCCAATAGGGTAGGCAGAGATTATGGAACGCCAGGTGCAGGTGTAATAACACATATTCTGAAGAAAAAAATCCCGCTACCTATTACAGGAACAAACAGCTGTTTAAAGTTAGGACGGACGGACGGACAGTGAAGGCATATTACATACATACACATACATAAACTCACGCCTTTATTCCCAGAGTGGGGTAGGCAGAGCTACAGAATTTCCAACAACTATAAAAACTTTTTGATAATTCTGTAACCACATTTTGCACACTTAGGCGAAGATGTTTACCAGTGTATTAGTGACAGGTTGCAAGCCCATCGCCTAACAGTACTACACGCCTTTATTACCTTAGTCGGCTTTTACTTTTGGTTTTTTTTAAGGCATATTAATAGGGTCAATCCACGCACGGCACTGACGGAACCCTTAAAACACTGCTCGTCCTTTAAGATACTGTAGGTCTTATCATCGAGGTGACTTTAGAGTGAGTTCCGGAAGTAGGGATAGAAGTAGAAAATAAACGAACAATAAAGAGGGTAGGTAGATTGATACAGCTATACTTAACTGTCAACCTACCCACAGGATCAGTGTTCGGAATTTTCACGGCAAAACAAAAGACTGTCGCAAATTTACTAGGGTAAGAAATAATTTTTCATCGATATCGATAGTAAAATAAATAATGGTCCACCAAATAAATATAAATATATTATAAAATACATTAGGTTTGTGTAAAGTTATATCGAAACAGATTCAATTTCTTCTTCAAAATCCACATCAGTACACACAGCAGCACATGCCATTTTATTTGGTTTCTGATAGTGATAAGAGTAGATAGTCATTAATTTTTCGACGTTCTCTGGGAGTAAACGGTTCCGTTTATCACTATAAAGCCATTTATGTACACTGAATGATCGTTCCACTTCACTCGACGTCAAAAAAAAATTAAAAACAAGATGTCGTTAAGGCTTAAATAATAACTTTTACACTGAATAATCTGTGAATTACTGTTTTTTTTTTTGCATATTATTTTAAATTATAAAATATTCCATAGTAATTCTCGATATCGATGAAAAATTATTTCTTACCCTAGTAAATTTGCGACAGTCTTTTGTTTTGCCGTGAAAATTCCGAACACTGCACAGGATTTAGTGATCGTCGAAACATCGGGAACTTATCAATTTAATTCATACCAGTACCTGTACCAGTAAGTACCAGGTTCCTGTTATTCAGTGTCCTAAACTTACAAGATACTGAAAAAAATATTCGTGTTTTATCATAGAAATATTTCGTCGGTGATACTACTAAACCGCGTAACTAACAAATTTATGATAGAGCAAAATAGACTGTGTTATTAAAAAGGTGCACTATGCTCCTTATTAAAAGTATTACTTACACGGTTTTGCAGTTTCACCGACGATTTGTCCTTGTCTGGAATCAAACCAGGAGCCGCTAGCTTTGTAGGCTGCTACCTAGGACTACTGCGTCGTTTCGTTTATGTAAAAAACGCTGTTACCCGCAAATCTATCCGCTTGGAAGTCAGGAATCGCTATTCCCTCGAAAACTTACTAATTTTCAGAGATAGAATTTACCCTAAATCCTTGAACAGATCTCAACTTATCTTCTTACCAAATTTCATCAGTATCGGTTCAGCATTTTAACCGTGAAAGCGTTACAAACAGGACCGTTTTAATATTAACATACGTAAAAACCTTCCGTCGAAATTTATCAAACTGGTAAAAATCTAACCAACATCCGTTGCATGGTTTAGGAGTTAGCGGATATACAGATAGACAGACAGATGCGGGAAAGCTACTTTGTTTTATACCAGGTATGTTAAAATAAATAAAATATCTAAAAGATTAATTCCAAAGGACTAGTGATAATACTTTTACTTTAATACTTAACCCATTATAGGCTAGTAGTGCCGTATGTCACCCTATGTCGTGGTTGGGATTTGTACTTTATTGTTATTAACATTAAAATTCAAAATACAATTCAGCATATAATGGGTTAATTTATTACGACGTTTTACAAGGTATTGAACTCTTATTTAACACTGTCAATGCCAAGAACCCGTCTGAAATGGCATCGGCATTGAAAGTGTTATGTCACTGAACCTCTTTAACCTTGTTTTAAACCGGCACGGTAATGGTTAATTATGCAACTTGTGCAGTTTGTAAGTAATAAGAATTTAAATGAAATATAGCTACAGGTGACTTCCAATAATCACGCTACATTTGCAAGGTTAAATAGATGCTCACTGTATACCTACATGCAATATTTGTAGATTTAATTGCATATATATTTCGGGTCGGATCCCTTTGACTGCCATACATATTTTTGGTCATAACATAATGTATTGTTAGTCATACATTTTTTTGTCATAACTTATTTCAGGGTGAAGTTACAGTTTTTATAAAAATCCTGAAAAAATAACCGTGTCCTGAGAAAAATGCATTATGACTTGCGAAAATTATGACTTGAAACACATTATGACTAAAAGTAATTATGGCAGTCAATAAGAGACCCACTTCGGGTTCTAGGGCTGTGTACTGCAATGGTTCGGTGTCTGTCTGTTTTTTCCATTATTCAGCTGTTTTATAAAAAGGGTACGGTCATCATCATTGAGTACCCGCATCATTCTTTCATCAGTGAGTACAATACAGTAGTTAATTGTGGCTTGATCGAAACGCCGACTAACAAAACATGCACTCGGGAATTTCAATGTTGCTTTTTGTTGGACTTGATGTTGTGTTTGTTGTTATTTATGTGGTATAAGTACTTCGGTGACTATGGTTCTCACTTACATATATATCCTACTAATATTATAAATGCGAAAGTTTGTGTGTGTGTGTTTTATGGTTACTCATTCAGCTGCAACAGCTGGACGGATATGGATGAAAGGAATGAACATAGCTGATACACTAGATTAACACATAGGCTACTTATCCCGGAAAACTTAAAAGTGCCCGTTATTAAGGTTAAAAATATTATCCTCTGTAATAAACGACTACTTTCCAACAAAATGTTTTAACATAACGATTTAAAAATCTCGCTGTATGCACATAAAACTCTGGTCATGAACAAAAGCAGGTAATCAGGTTTGTCTCAATGCTGCCCCACTTCCTTCACGATTGCCACTCGCCCGCTTCCGGTGATAATCTCGCAAAGAAATCTTTTCATTAACGTGTTAAAGGGGACATATAATTCTAGCACACTGCTGTGGACGGACATGGACATGTTACAGTTTTTTTGTTGTTAAATACTTTTGATACCTGTGGCCTAGTTGCTTTTTGAAACGTGATAGTAAGGTAAGGAGAGTCCGAACGGTGCCTTGTACCGATGTGTGTTTAACTCAAGTTCATGAACTGTGGTGTAACCAATGCTCTTACTTCTTTAGACCAGTGTATACATATTCTATGTGATCTGTGTCCTTTTGCTCGTTTGGCTCAGACTCAATAAAAATACTTACTGTATAATAGTAAAAAAATGCCAATGTTTTGACAACAATGCGTCTACACATTCGATTATCTGACAAATATTCCAAATACGCGAAAACGCTAGTGAAATGGCACTATAATTTCTTGCCGTATGTATGGAGAAAACGACAGTCACAAAATGACTAGGTGTACGGGATAGACCATGTCAGTGAACGTAACTTAAAAACTTAGCGTTTAAGAATTAAGCCTTTCAGTAAACCCATAACTCAATTGGTTCGGTTACCCTGTTACTTTACTTAGCATCCCATAAACTTATCATCGAAATTGGCTCCTCGAAAACTCATTTAAAGTTATAATTCCGTAAACAAAAAAAACAATTTTTCAGATGTCAAATGACTAACGATAACGATAAACGTCGGTTTCGTCGTTAATTTAGGTTAAGGACCCGTTGATTGATTAGTAGTTACCTGAACTCATCACCATCGAGCTAGATCTTGTCGATAGAGTAATTTCCACTCTTTCCTATTCCGAGACTTCTCTTAAACACACTGATACGGCACTACACCTTATTTTTCTTTTAATGGGTCTGGGTAAGGTACTCTTGTTTCCCTGTTAAATAAATGTGACACTACCGATTCTTTTTTTGAATATAAACCATTCGTTCAGTTGACTTCTAATCAAAAAATCGGCTCTAAGTTCAGTAACCCTATCAGAGGCCCTAACTTTATTTATTCAGTAGTTTGTTATAACTTATAAGGACAGCGTAAACTCTCCAGAAATAAATTAGGTACGTCAAAATTAATGATTGCCTTTCTGCAACAGGGAATTTCACGCTCAACATAACGTCATGCGTCAATTTTAATCTGAATTTCTTCATTACCACACTCGATAAGAAAAGTTGCTTCTTTCAAGAAAGATTATGATTGACGTTACTAAGCGTCTTGATTCCATAAGAGCCTAAGAAGAATTTAAGACGCCGGGAGGGCTTTCATCCGCATGTAGGCGGATTTCCAATGGTTAGGACGCAGCCGTTGTTTTGCGTCATTTCTTATTCGCACTGCCAAGGAGTGGAATGCTATCCCTGCGTCTGTATTCCCTGAATCGTTTAACCTTGGTGTTTTCGAGCCATAAATAGGGTTTTGTCTGGGTAAGCGTGTTCCGGGTTAATAGTAGAAGGACGGGATCGTAAAATGATCGACTCGCAAAATTACCACATCGCTTGTAACCTATCTATATCTCAAAATGCCCGAGTCGCAAAATGGCCACAATGGTTTTTTCATTTTATCATGTGCACTGCAGTCGACGGATGCGGGATGCGGGGCTCCTATTTCTAGGTAATTTGCCCTTCGGGCATTTGAAGTAAGAAAGTAGTCCTTTTGCGACTCGGACATTTTGAGATGTAGGCTACAAGCGATGTGGTCATTTTGCGAATCGGAATTTTTTTGGCCTAGTCCTATTCTACTAGCGACCGCCTCACAGGGGTCCTCACTATCACCCTAATATAATTATTTTTTGAAGTTGAGGAGAAAATGTGATAACGGCAGTCTAGTCCTGTCGGGCCTACCTACATTCTTGGACCGCATTACGTCCATACAGTCCTTGGGAGAAGCAACACAAAGAGCAATCATCACTCACTGATGTCGTTTGGATGTTACAATGGAAGTGGAAAGTATCGATAAGACAGGAGAAGAAAAATGATAATTCCCTGAATTCCAGAATTTTAAAATACCAGATTATCAATACACTGGAATCTCAATACTGAACATTCATATGAAAGTATAAGTAAGTATAGTTTATTATTTGTAGGGTTTGAATTTCGATTAGAATATATAGGGTTTTTGAAATAGGTACCTAAGTACCTTAATTATATTATAACATGATAACTATACGATATTTAAGCATGATAACTCTAAGATCTCAACGTTCCTTGCACATAGCACCTAGATAATCCTTATCTAAGTGAAATGTTCAAAACACATGACTTCGCGCTATCGTACAAGGAATGGCGAATCGGATAAGATACCCATTCAATGTCAATGATTCAACGGACAGTCGAAAACTTCCTCGTTGTTGTGTAATTTTACTTAAAAAAAACGCTTATGAATCTTATGATAGCATTTTTTTTACTGTTATTGTTGGTATCGTGATGGGTGTTAGAAAAAATAGATACGTATTATGAATAAAATGCGCTGATTATAGAGCCATGTAATTCTCGGTTGAATAATTATGTTTTTGAATGAATAAGTACCTAGCTATCATGCATGTTAGATGCAAAACTTTTTCTTCTAAACTTTTTTATAAAATTTGTATGAGTGATTAGTTGATTACGCATTTCAAACTTTCGGTCAAACAGTAGATATGCTTAGGTTTTTAATCCTATATATCCTTAAGTTCATGATTTGACGAATGTTATTGAATTATATTAAAACATTTTGTTCCTCTCTAATACCTTTTTTTGTCATATACCTACATTGTAATTATATAATATGAATCTCGGAAACGGCTGTAACGATTTTCATGAAATTTAGTATGCAGGGGGTTTGGAGGGCGACAAATCGATCCAGCTAGGTTTCATTTTTATAAAACTTACCAAAATAAATACGGTTATCCAGTTATTGATAATAATGTAAGCTAAGAATGCTACATAACGTCAATATCACCACCACAGCTTGTTAAGAAATTAATTTAAAAAAAACATCCCGGAATTCGTAGAAATTATAACAACATGTCCTATTCGAGATTAAGTAAACATGCAAAAACATTAGTTGATTTTGTTGTCAATTCAACGTTAAACAAACAAACTTTCGCATATAAAACCAGTTAGAATAAAAACAAACATGGCCATTAATTTTGTTATAAAAACACATAATGCGTTATTTACTCGGCGAGAGGCGCCCGCGCCGGTTTAGTTGCAAAAAATACATTATCTCATTATACCTACGAAACCTGTCAAGGTTAGAAGGTTCAGAGAGCTTAATCGCGAGATATAGGTACCTATAGCTAGCGAATGTAGTAAACAACTTTCCACTACGGAATGATAAGATAGATTTACGTATTAACTTGTTTTTTTATTGGTGCCTTTATTTTCTAGGCCTGCTTGTCTACATCTACACTACACTCAGGAGGAAAAATAACGGGTCAGAGTGCGTTTTTCATACAAACGAGGCTATTTAGAAGCCTTGGTTCCTCTCCAGTAGTACAGTCGAGTTCATAAATATGTGTACACTTTAGTAAGTACCTTAATTGTCACTTTAATCGCTGTGACAATCAATATGGCAGTTTAAACGTGACATTCAATAGACGAGGTACTAAAGTGTAATAATTTTTTTGATAGAATTCTTATAGGTTTTCCTGTAATCAACTATGTATATTTTGTAATTTTTTCAAAATTTTATGCTCAGTAGTATGGGAGTTTGTGGACATCAGGGGAAAATGGTCAATTTTCTTCTTCTTTCATGAATAAAATCAAAACTATTTATTATACAATAATAACGAGCACTTTCATTTGATAATGACACAGTAACGTTTCTGCTAAACTTTAATTTAAAATTTCTGAAAATGACCCTTATTTAAAAAATATATAATTTACTTTGCACATCTGTGTTTGGGTCATAGGATTATATCATCCTACCAAATGTCACCTGATGTGGTCCAATATATTCGGAGACACACGAGGGATCCTGTAAGGGTTCCATTTTTTAATTTTTGGTACCTACGGAACCTAAAAATCCTAGCAAAGATAAAGTAATAAGGTTTATTTATCGCTGGAACAGAAGATAACTGTGATGTGTGATGTGGTAAGTTGGTAGCACATTGGCCCTAGACAAGATGTATTCGACAAACGTTATCGTTGTCGAATATGTATAGGATTGACGTAAGCTGCCGGACGGTCGCGTCAAACTCTTATGTCAATGGCAATGCCATATTTTTTTAAATTTCGAATATCATTTACGTTATCGTTATGAATCTTGTCTAAGCCCATAGATAAGATATAGGTTCTTGCGACGTCCAGTTGACGTGTGCCTGTGACGTTAAGAGTGTGTTGGTGACGTCACAGTTCCTTAGTCTAAATATTTATTGCTTTGCAACCTTTTTCAGAACAAAGAACAGTTTATGTACCCAGTGATCTATTGTAATGTTACGTGTTTTCCATCACGTCTCACCCCCCTACTTATAAACGTGGAATAAGCTAGGAATAGTTTATGCCATGCTTAGTCACTTTCTGTCAGATGCAAATGTCACAATTACAGATAAGGACAAAGCATGGCATAAACTGTAAGGGGGGTAAAACAATTGTACTTAATTGTGATTCGTGAAACTGAAATTTGGAATTTTCTAACAAGTATCAGTTAAGCACGAACCGGCGGAAAGGCTATATTGTATTGTTGTTCAATTTATGCTAACAAAAATAACCCTGAGCACCTAACCCCAAAACGAAAAGGTAATAAAACAAACAAACTTCATACACTTATACATCATTTAGTCATGAATGGCTACCTATGTACCTTGCACGAGGTGAGGTGAGATAGAGTGACAAGTACATAAGATGGCCTATTGGTATTTTACGAAATGTTATTGGTAAATAGTATTCATAATACAAACAATCCGAGTTTATTGGTGATTTTAAATACCTAGGTTTAAGTTTTTTAAGCATTTCATGACAGCCATCTCTTAATAGTTCAAGGTCAACTTCTATCCTACTCACTAGTTGTTAATAAAGGTTAATTCCCTCAAATCAAATACAAAGTTCAAAGCTGTTATCTATATAAGATTGTGTGTTTTATCAAAAAATGTTTTACCAGGCTGCCTGCCTGATTCAGACAAAAGTTTTACAGCTGTAAAAAATACGTACACACTAAACTGTTTGGTAAAGTTATTTTTTAAAATCAATACAAAAAAAGTCAAACTCAATTTCAATTTCAATTAGGTCGAATATGTACTAGGACTAGGCAAGTGTGCTAGACATTCATGCTGCCCCCCTAAATAAAAAGGACGCAAGCGCAATTTGACGGTCAAAGCAAATTGAACCCTGTGTCTTAAGAATTAAGGTCACTAATACATTCGCGAATTTTATGAGACATGCGCCCTTTTTTCTAATGTGGGCAGCATATACATTCAATACCATATACTCCACATAGATTTATTTTATAAAGAAATCATGAATGCTGGCACTGAGCTGTTATACTGAGTTGTATTAACATAGCAATTAAAGATAAGATAGCATTGTAGTGAAAAGACTTGCCCTGGTTTTACAACAGATCTGTTATTGTACTACAGCTGCTCTCTAGTAATAGGTTTGGATTTTCATAGAAATAGTAATGCGCTGGGCATGATGAAAACTTATTTCTAATAAAAATATAGACAATGTTGTTTTTAAATTTGATTACCAGTGTGTAAAAAAATATGGTGTAAAAGTTTAAATTTATTGAAAATTTATACTTGAGATTCTAATGTCGACTCAAATATCAAGCCATATAGGTACAACAGTTTTTAAATTCAGATATGAACCATATAAGTACACCGTCACGTAAGTTGTATGTAAATCAGGTTTAAAACACAAGTAGATAAATGTTAACCTGTCGAACAACTTGGCATAAGGCAATTATTATGTCTTATCTTATCTTACAGATGGACCCTTTCAGATACACTTCTCCCTTCAGGATCTTTTGTGCACCCTCTGTTACCCTCTTACACACTCAGCTGTTCAAATGTGCAGGTTTCCTCACGATGTTTTCCTACACCGTAAGAGCATCAGGTAATGCACTTAAGTTAGAAAAATTCATTACATGGTGACCGCAGGGGTTCCAACCAATTATTCGTTTCTATTCAAAATTTCTTGACATAAATATGTCAATGGGACAGTATGACAATCATACCAGAGATTGATAGATTATAAAATAAATATTTTTATTTTAGTAACATCAAATACTTCAAATTTAGCATTAGCTTATAAGGCCCAACGCCGTATATTCAGGACAATTGTACCAAATAACTTTAAACTTAAATTAACTGATATAGGATTAATTTTTGAACTATCGAGAATTGACATTTTATAGAGTATATTTACCTTGTGTTACAAATAGTAGGCAAACTTTGGAAAATGAAATTTAAAAAAAAAGCAATGGCAAATCATTGTAACCCGTGATCTTTAAGTCCAGTGTAGTGCTAACTACCCAAACCCAACAAGTGTATAGATATCATATCAGAGAGCCAGGAACCTAGAACCATATCTTTATATTTTGCTTAAAACCTTTGGTTTAATCGCTTCAACATTGTTTTTATCATTATCAGGATGTAATAGAGTGTGATGTCATAATGCTTTATCAGTTTATCATTATTGACAATTTTCTACAAGAATGATAGAATTTCTGCGTTTAGATAATAACTTCTTAATTTGAACTATAATATATTTGAATAATATATAGCACTTCCTTTTTTAGCTAATGCACACTTACTAATATTTTTAAACAAACCAATGGAGTCTAGAAACATAGCTGAACTAAATAAGATGCTTTAGGAAACAATACAATAGGCAATAGCCATGTAAACATATATCAACTACCAGTATTGAGCATACAATATAACATAACAATAAAAGATTGCACTCTCACACTGTAAGTTATATTAAAGAAACTTTGTTATGGTTTGAGGTTGAATGGTAAACAAAGTGCATAATGTGCCACATTATGACAGTATTTTCAATGTGAGACTTGCTAATTCATACATATCTATGCTTGAGATTGTAACAGTGAAACTATGGTTATAATATCTTACACAAATGTAGTAACACAACATAAAAGTCGGAATCTTGGAGAACAAACCAAACCTGCAATGATAGTTTCCACTAATCACTTCAATATTGCCATAACCGCTAGTTAGATACACCTATAAACCAGGTACTGCTAGACCGACAGTTAAGGCAGGCATTTCTACATAAAAGAAAGTTTTAAAATATCAAAACAACTCACCAAGGTGTTCTGGTAGCCCAGTCCCGCCTCATCGTCCGAAGTTTCCTCTTTTCCTCGCAATTCCTTCATTTTGAACAGTCCAGTTTATAATTTTTAACACAGAAAACGCTGAATTAGCGAAACAATGAATACGAGATTCACAACAACTCGCGGATAAACTAAACTTTTTTTCATTCGGCCGTGTAAGACTCACGGAGTCCGTGCGTGGTCATCTCCCCGTGTCTCGAATAAGGACCGGTCGTCTGTAATAAGTTTATGTAATTGAATAAGCGCGATTTAATGCAAATTGATAGCGCGCTAACACCGGAAACGTTTGTTTACACACGTTCAGACCGACTGTCAACCAGTGGCCGACTGAAGTTGTCAAACGAGGTGACAGTTCGCAGCGCGTTTGAAAAGTTTTGCGACTGCACTACGGCCCTGAACTTGAACTAAGGTAATGTTTTATTCATTAACTTTAATTAGGGATCAAATTCACACAACAAATAGATTTAATTATTTTAAAATTGTTCATTGGTTTCCTAAGGTATATTAAATAAAATAAAATAAAAGTGTCCCGATTAATCAGCACCCATCGGCTTTCAGAACGCGACTGATTTGATTTGAACATGCCGTTCGTCCGCGTCATGACAATGACTTCTATTTGATTATTGTTGTATTTGATAGCTGATAAGAACTTTATCGAGACGGAAAGTTTGCAAAAAAATCATGTGACATAATTATCTTTTATACAATAGTGAACAGAACTGGTTCAATACAATAACCATGCCGGAAAGAATAAACAACGGTGGCCAGTCGTAGTACAAGTTAAAACAAATATAATTGCCGCCATTGTATTTGCCGCGTGTTTTTGTTAATTAGTCACACAATTGTCGCACATCTTGAACTCAGAGCGGGTAATCGAGCCATTATTTAAATGTTCACAGTAATTCTTACTTATGAATATTCAAGAATTGACATTGTTTTTGTATCTAGTCAAACATTTTAAAGATGAAACTTTAAGTGCTTTCTAATTTTTAATAATAGACCTCTAAATCACCGAATTGACTTGTACGAACTAACCAAACCTTTTTTTATTAAATCTAAACCAAATTAACTTAAACCAAGGCTACGAATAACTTACTTTGTTTGGCTTTTTTTGCTATCCATACCTGCTGCAGCTTTGGGTTCAGGTTCGCGTGAAAACGGATTCAACGAAAGAGACAAGTATAATGTGTAATATGTGTATGTAGAATCAAAACTCATTTTAGAGTTCTTTCGATGTGCGTGTCGAAAGATTGCGCATTAAAAAATAAACTCCTAGGGTTCGGTAAGTAATGTAACCTTTTTCTTTACCCTTTTTTTACGAAAATAAATTATATCTACCACCAAAGTTAGGCAAAAAAACTAGGCAAGGTTCTCTTTTAAATTATGGTAAGTATCATAGTTACCAGGACATAGGTTGTTTCAGCTATTGCTATTCTCTTCGTATCTTAGAGGGTTTCGTTTGACATAATAAGGTTCTTGACCAACTGGGTGACTTTTCTGCCGCCCTAAGCCAATAGGCAGTATCTCAGACAAAACTCCTATAGCAATATGGACCTTATTACAAAGAAATAGAATTTAAATTGCTTTGGCTATTTAATTTGAGATACTGCTTATTCGCAATGGCAGTTTTGCAATGAGGAACCAAAATAAAAAGTCTGATCTAGTTCATAAGTTTATAGTTACTTATCCATAAATAGGTAGGTTTAATAAAACGAAACATTGAAACAAATCATTATAATTATATTTTATACATTAGGTTAAAACAACTGTCATAATTCTAATTACAATTATATATTCAGGAAATATACTTAGCTCACACTTTTTGAAGCTATTTAAAGCTCTAGTATTAGTGATAGTCTAGAAAAAGTGAGATTGAGAAATCATGTGTTTATCTACATTAGCCGTCTAGCTTTCGAAAGAGTGCAGGCATTTAATTAGGAACTCTTTAACTTTGAACCTTATGCTTTCAGTCAATAAAACACTGTATAATTTTTACTACTACTTTTTTTGTTACTATGGTATCCCTGCCCCCGTACTATAGTCATCTTAATCGCGGTGGATAAACAAAGAAACAGTAACCGCCACTCGCGCACTTGCATACTGGTCAGAAAGTGACAGGTGTTCATCCACTTCTATTCACATTGATTAACACGACTATAATAGACTAGCTGGACTGTGAAACTGTAAAGTGGTTAAAATCATGACCGTACATAGCCCTAGAAAGTAGGGGAGTCCACAACACTAAACCTAGTTTGATAAGACTACCAAATGATAATATATAAATATATAATTAATTTTCATCACACTTGCTCGGAAAGGGTTTTATAACACGCAGGCGTTTAGGGCAGTTATAGCCGACTTAGCTCCCTAGGGAGTTATGAGTTTAGTTTTAAAATATAGAATCCACTTGAACATCATTTCAGACCAAGGAGGTGTAAAATCAGCCAAGGTTTATTTCCTATATTCAAAACTTGGCTACAAACCAATTTTATTTACTGTTTAATTAAACTTATACGGCACATTTTAGTCTGCATTATATTACTATTTTACCATTATTTCAGAGACATTCGCAATTATTTTATTAAATTTCATTTTGAAAATTTGTACAATCTGGCAGAATGGCCTGTATTTGTCAAGTTTAAAAAAAAAGCAATTCTAAGCATTATCTGTGGAAACTAAAAAAAAGTTGTCAAACTCTTTTAGCTTAGCGAATCGAGTTCGTTTAATTTTGTTTGTTTTTTATTTCCTCGCTAATGTGATGAAAATCATTGTGTGTATCATGGGCAGTAAGGAGATTGCAAACTCGAGTCATTAAAAGCCCTCCGCCTTCGGCGTCGGGCTTCTAATAGTCTCTCGTTAGCAATCTTCTTCTTACCGCCCTTGATGCACAATGTACTATAGTCACTTCAAGCCGAATCTTAAGTACCCGAAACCGACGTGCGTGCATGACTCGATGTATGAATGTGGAAGAAGCGAAAGAAATTTGTCAAGATGTTAGCAAGTGGAAAGAAGTGGTGTCTGCCTACCCCTCTGGGAAACAGGCGTGATTTAATGTATGTACATATATGTAGTCACTTCATTAATGGGGGAACACGAAATCACCATCGAAGTATCACCTATGTATACTTTATGGAATGCAATAAATAATTGATAATTGAGTATTGAAATGGCCATGCTGCAGTAAGTAGAAATAACCTGACAAAGCTATTTTTTTTTATTAAGTCCGATGTTTAGTTTAGTTTTTTCTTCGGAACAAAGGAGCGGTAGGACTATACGACAATGCAGTGCTGCACGCCTCGTACTTTAGTATCTAGTAGGATCGATCTCCTTAAATAACCAAAGCTCATCTTAAAGATCGTCAATTCCTGTGTAAAAAAAAACACTGCTGCATTTTCCAATTTCCGCGCAGCATTTTTTTTTGCATTGCAGCATCGCCATCTCGTGTTCCCCATTAATGACGTGACTAATTATATATATATCATCTGGTAGTCTTTTCGAACTAGGTATAGTGTCGTGGGTTCTTAGAGTAGAAGTGATTATGTATGATGATGTGATGACCGCACAATAACCTTAGACAAGATGCAATCGACGAACGTTATTCTTATAGAGAATGTAGGTAATAGGATGGACGTAAGTTGCCGGATGGTGGCGTCGAGCGTTTACGTCAAGTTAACGCTAAGCATCTTGTCTAGGTTTCCAGAGGCCCTTGCCAAGATACAATACGCTAACTAGCGTTGCTATTAGTTTCGTCTTTAAACCGCAATCGCGTCGCTGGTAGTTGACGTGATACGAAAAGTCACGTGATCCACCAGTAACGCGATTGGTTTAAAAACGAAACGAATAGAAACGCCAGTTAGCGTAATGCATCTTGGCTAGGCAATGCCACTCTAGCTAGAGTTCGTTGGTTTTGGTCAACAACCAAGATAATGCAATAATGAATAAAATCGTAAAATAATGGTGAATGTGATCTTAGTGATAATATAAATCATAAGGTGGAAATGGTGTCAAAAGTGAGCGACCAATTCTCTTACCGACTGTACCAGCAAAAGTAGGTGAACAGTCAAAGTACTCAAATTTATCTACACTCGCTCTTATTCCCTTGACAATATATAATACTGTTTACATTTGGAGTTCTTCAACTATCCTCCTACTTCTGCTGGTAACTGTACTTAAGACAAAACTGTATAATCTAACTAGAATTCGTCTCAAATATGAATATGCTAGGCTCTCCTATGAATAATATTATAGTTCATATACCTATAGCCTATGGCTACTTGGGCGGACCAGAATAGGTGTTCTATAGGAGTTGCTACGAATGGAGTGCAATGAGAAAGGCTTATGTCCAGCAGTGAGCTGATGGGATACTACGAATGTCTTGAACGTCTAAGGTCAACTCGTAATCGTAGAGTTTGTCGACGCTCGCTTAATAATTCCTTAGAATCGTTTTTTTTTTTGGCATAGAGATTACAAACGAGCACACAGGCCACCTGATGATAAGTGGAAACTGTGACCCATATACATTCGCATTCACAAGACTGCAGAGCAATCCTAAGACTGCAAATGCGTTGCCAACCCTGAGGACTGAGATGGAATGCCTCTATGCTAGTCATTTCACCGGCTGTCTTATCCCCAAACCGGAACACAACAATGCGAACCTATAGCATGATGACCCAGGATTATTGCAACTACGGGGTTATTTAATCTTTACGGTTATTACCTTCTTTCATAAAAAGCTAAATATACCCTTTACATAGCTTTTGGTGGAAATTTACGGTTCGTAAAACAGATTGCATATGGCACCGCTGTGATAAGGGATCACGTCTCATGACGCGTCAGATTTGTTAACTTCTAGTAGCAATAAACTGATCACAGTGAGCTCATTTAATGAGTTGTCAGACATGTCAGTTTTCTATGACGTGACGCTTACTTTGAGGTGTCTTGGTGCAGGCATCTAACTCAAGATCAGTTATAGGAATACGGTCCTAAGGATTGCATCAATAGACTGATCTCAGTGAGCTCGCTTAAACAGTTGTCACAAATTTCAGTATCCTATGACGTGACCACGTTTTTGAGAGAATCACACCCTAGGTCTAAAAGATAGGGACAGATTCCAGCAGCTGACAGCCAACCTTCACTAAGTTGGGGAGATACAAATTATCATTCGAGACCTATTTCAAGAAAAATATGCTTGAAATCGTCGTCATTAGAGATGTCAAGTCATTTGTTACTTTTAGGAAACTCAACCTTATTGTTGTAAAATGTAAGATTGACTTTGGATCTAAGGTCGGTACCAAATTTAAGTCCTCGACTGTACTTAAAGAAAATTTAGATGAGGGATTTTAAGGAAATCAATTTCTGTTCGATATTTTGTATTTTTATTGTTTAAATTTGGAATTCTTGGTGCGCGTTTTGCCATAATTACTCAAGTTTATTAGTTGTTGATTAACTCATATATATTTGAATAATGTATGTTGCTTCTCGGTGGTTAAATTACTTAAGTCTGATGCGCTTAAGAATCCCTCGCTACGCTCTATTTTCGATTAACCATCCTCGCTTCGTTATTACCATTTGGCTTTATTATGACGCAATCTATTGTAGGTGTATGTGGATTTTGTAAATAGACTCGATATTTCGGAAATGCTTTAACGTTTTTTTCAATCTCTAGTTAAAATGTCTCAGATCCTTTCATATGACATAGAAAAGGAAAGTCAAAGCTTTGATTTTCAGATAATTTTATCAGGGTATTGGAAAAATCGATAATATGAATTTCGTCTATCTACACTATTGCGTCATAGTCAGGCAGTCAGATGTACTGTGCGAAGTGTATCCAATAGGTGGCGTTGAGGACGGAGAAGAGGAGGGGGAAGAAGACGCGGGAGAAGCGGTCAATGTTGATAGCGCGCATGCGTGCCTTGGCTGCTTCTGCAGGCTCCTGGAAAAAGAATACGTCATTAGACACTAGCTCTGCCCAGCTAACACAAGTATGGTGATATCTCTGACAAAAATTCTGTAGCAAGTGCAAACTTATTACTGACGGGAGAGGGTTGTATCTGTTTTGCTATTGAGTTTGAGATATCGCCTTTTGGTTTTTTTGCACACAGACCACCTGATGGTAAGTAGTAACTGTGACCCATAGACATTCGCATTCGCAAGACTGCAATGCAATCCTAAGACTGCAAACGCGTTGCCAACCCTGAGGACTAAGATGGAAGTCATGCCTCTATGCTAGTCATTTCACCGGCTGTCTTATCCCCAAACCGGGACACAACAATGCGAACACTGCTGTTTGGCGGTAGGTTAATGGATAAGATGGTGGTAGCGATCCGGACGGACCCTGCACAAGGTCCTGTGACCTGCAAATGAGGGCTTAATACCTGGAGCCGTAGGACCAACATCTGCTGGGGCAGATGAGTCCTAGAGTGGAGACCACGAATCAGCAAACGAAATGTATGAAGCGCTGTAGTTAGGTGGATACTATCGCTGCAGCTATTAAGATACCAGCTGAAGATCGGACTGTTTGGCGTGTAATGACAGAGATTAAATTTGTGTCCAGCAAGGGATTTACACGGGCTTCTAATGTGGCACTGCTAGATCAAAACAGTATTAACTCAAAATCCATAGAAGATGTATTAAATGTGTGTGTGTGTGATGTGTTTGTGTTATGTTAGCTAGTGCCTGAAACTTCGTCTGGTCTGTAGGGTCCAGTAATAAATCTTGTTTGGGGAATCATTATGTTTGATAATCCACATGGACAAGCCCTGTGCTTGCCGCCTGGCGCGACTGTTAGGATACGAAAAGATAGAAATTCTGCCATTTAGGAGTCATGCCCATGCCACATGGAAGAGTATTCATTTCAAAGGCAACTTGGCGTGTTCCTGGCATTGCTATTGTTTATGGGTGACGTTGACTGCTTACCATCAGGTGGTCTACCTACTGGGTTGCCTTTCTTGGCTATAAAAATATGATTGTTTGTTTAATAATAGCATTTACCTTGGGTTTGCCAGAGCCATCACCGAGCACTATGTTGATGAGGCAGTATTCCATCAGCGCCATAAACACAAACCTGAAAACAAACGAAATTGTGTAATGTAGACATTTCATCACAATATTAAACGGGAACACCTTAAAATTCCGAAAAACTTTTTTCCGAATATTAATTTGTCCGAATTTTCGTTTTTCCGAAGCTATGTTACACTGGAGCTATTTTAGATTAAATGCATAATTTAATTGTCAGACGTTGATTAGGTCAGGTTTGATTTATAAGTTATAAGCGCTAACAAAAAATGGTCTTCTATCAAAAAATTGCGTTCGGAATAATGAAAATTCGGAATTTTGATCAATTCAGAATTATGACTCTTTGGAATTATGTAGTAGTGTACCACTATCAAACTCCTAACATTGCAACGATGAGTAGTATCAACATAACATATTTATGGAAAATTATGGACAGTTAAAGAAGCGGCCTCTGCCTACCCTTCTAGGAAACAGGCGTGATTTAATTCATGTATGGTTGTTGATTTGTAGACGTTTATTGACGTGACGGCAGCACTATCTTCTCAGGGAGAATGCTGCCCACTGTCAGAACTCCTCTCACAAACCACAGCAGATTAAAACTATTAAAGATAAATAAACCACACAACTGGAACAAATAAATTTGTTTCCTTGTAGTGCAGGATAAGACCGCAGAACAACCTCGAGCAATAATTGCCGTACGTGAGACCGGCAGGTAGTAAAAACATTAATTACCAATTAAATAACCGGATCCAAATAACTAAGTTTTACATTTGAATAAAAATCTTGTGCCGTCTCATATCTGAAGTCAATTATCGTCGCATCGGTAAAATCTACTGACTGCAGTGCGATGCAAGTGCTTCATGGATGGGAGCAAGTTTAGTACCTATTAGAGTTCGGAAAATCTAGAGCCAATTTACCTAAACTTGACATTATCTCAATAAAAGCTAAGGGACGACTTCTTAAAATAAGTCATTCTAAACGTATGAGGCATGGATTTAATTAATATTTCATGTAAAACTTAGCAGATGCAATTAAGCTACAAAATTAAGACGATTTTATCTGATCCGTACTTAATCACTTTGGAAGTATTTTATAAGTATGGAATCTCATAAACATTTATACCAAATTTGTAATCATAATAACCGTATGCACATGTGTTCGATATAACGGATTCAACGATCAATGTATTTACAATAAGACAAAGTCGTTTCCCGCCGTCGGTTCCTCTGTATGTACGCTTAAATCTTTCAAACCACGAAACGGATTTTAATATTATAGATAGAGTGATTCAAGAGGAAGGTTTTTATGTATAATTAATTCTGGTTTATGTACGGGTTTTACAGAAATCTTACATAAACCAAAGCGAAGCGAGGGCGAGTCGCTAGTTAGCTAAAATATAAAGAGTGCTCCTCCCTCCTGCACATGTAACTTTACGTAAAAACCTCCTGATTATTATCATTTCTGGTTATTGGACACAGAGAAAGACAGTGGAACGGTGTGGCGGAGTGGTGGCTGTGTAAACACGGGTACAACTGACAGTAAACAGTACCCACTTTGGACTAGTGCATAGTTGTCGGAATGACGTAATTTTGTTTCAAGTGCTTAGTAGCTGGCCTGTGACGTAATAAAGACCATGTGGCGCTTAAGCTTTAAGGCCATTAGCAGATATTAGTTTATTGTATATTTGTTTTTTGAGACAATCCATTTTTTTTTATAGCTCTTGTTGTCAATTTTTCTTGCTCCGACTCCTGTCTCATGTCAATGTTACGTCCATATGGACGACGACGTTGACTACAAAATCTGCAACCTACAGTGCGATGCGAGTGCTTGATGGATGGGAGCAGGTATTACTCACACTGTACACACGGACATAAAGGCGTCCACAGCCTTTAGGTAGGAGACGGGCGGCAGCTGCGCCTGCGACTTGGCGTGCTGCGTGCTGAGCGTCAGCAGTGACGTCACGCCGAGCGTCACGCGCGCGGGCGCAGCGTCCGGCTTGATCCAGAATGATACCCACTGGAAATAAACAAATGATAAATTAATTTAATTTATTTCACATTACCTTTTGCACACGACTCCGACCGCGTAGAAGTCGTTTATCGCTATTTCCTCGGGAACTGTCGAATTTTCCAGGGTCAAAGGTAGCATATGTGCTATTCTAGACAATCTAACTCCATGCTAAATTTCATACAGATGTGTTCAGCTGTTATGGGGCGTAACAAACATACAAACTTTCACATTTATAATATAAGGCAGATTTTACATCCCATTCCCACCTGACTAGGTACCTACTCACATTTATCTCTCCCTCCCAATTCTCGTTTTCTATTCTGTACTCTCACTACCGGAAAATCTCGTAGAGGTACCGTAAAACTGGGTGAGTAGGGACACAACCTACAATAAAGCATATGTTACTAATTATAAGACTGAAATAATTTTCAATGGACATAACGTTATTGTCCATTTAATAATTGTAACAATGACTTATTTTAGGTTGTGTGTTAAAACCTACTCACCTCGTTTTACGGTAATAGTTCTTTCTACAGCTGCTTTGAAGCTTTGATTGTGATTTGGATCAATCCGCACAGAAAATAAACCTCAACATACCGACATAATGACGATGAGGCATGTCGGTATATACGTGTTGAACAGGTGGTAGCCAAGGCGCCGCTTTAGCTTGAAGATGACTTCCAGGCAAGTGAAGTTACCTGTAAAAAAATTATGCAGCAATAGTATCTCGATAACAAATAATCAAAATATTTCGGCTGCGTGAGCTCTAGTGAGTGCGTCTAAAGTCGGGGGTGCGGTATCCTGCCTTTTGGCCGAAAATTGTTAGACAAAATGTATCGTTTCCCAACTGTGGCTGCCGGAACTGCTGACGAGAGGATTCCCTAACAGCTTTGAAATAAAATTCGATTTAAATTACTGTATTTGAATAGGTACTGGTTGTAAAGAAATAGTGCCTAAGCAGATCAAAGGTGGTAAGAAGAGTGATTTGCATAATCTTTGAAGTTAACAAAGACGTTTAATTTAGTGGTAAGGAGAAGCCCAAATCTGCGTTTTGTTATTACATTTTGTTACGTTAAGATCTGAAAGGTTATGAGTTAGATGATAGTAAAATAATAAAATGATTTTGCATGAAAATGAAATATAAAAATTTTAAACCTTTTTGGAACAATTAATAAATTTAATACGTTTTAAAATTATACACAATTAAATGTTGCATACGCAACACCAACCGTTATCGTGTTTCATTTGTCAGCCCCCTTTTTTTCTGTAAATGTAGGTACATATTTCAAGATTTAATTTAGTATCATCGTGAACCTTATAGTAAGTATAGGTCAGTTTTTATAAAATTCCTGAAGTTCCAGAAAAAAAAGGTACATTATGCCAAGTTTATTTTTACCAAAAGGCAGAGAACCCGAGGGTGCAATTGATACTTTAACCCGAGTTAAACTCAACCCTCTACTTATATTTTAGGCTGTTACTGTCATGCCTTTACATAAAAAAAATGGCGGTCATTTTATTCTTTACACTATTTAAAAACGATTTTTAAAGTCGGAGTTAAGTCGTTAGCTAGTATCAAATGTAAAATTACATTTTCAAAATTACTTTACTTCCTACCCTAGAGATGGGGTGGCAATACTGGCAATGGCATTTTTTCCCCGCTATTGAGATATGGTAATCATTACTTTCTGAATAACAGATGAAGAAGCGATATCACTGTTTAGAATACAATCGCTGTAGGTGTAGGATTTTAACGTATAAAGCCATAACTAAAACTGCTATAATACAATTACGCCCAATTGTTTGCAAACAAAATTGACCTGAATACGGTCGCCATTATAGCTAGTTTACTCTGCTTAATGTAGTAAGTACTAAGTACACACGGGTTCCTTATCCAAGTCTCTAATTATGGTAATTGAATGATGCCGTAAAATTTATACCGCGGTGAAATTTTATAGACCCATATTCAGCATTAGTTTCAGAACAATTCCGCCTATCCCAAAGTAAAACCTAAGGAAAAGTCACCAGGGTTCCACAATAATAATCGGGAACCTCTGCATCAGTGAATCGCCGAGGACACCATACTTACCAGTGGAATAGACCTGGGTACAGTCCGCAGTCCTGTTGTGCACGATCTCCAGCTGAGGCAGTTCTATATTCTCGTCCACCACCAGGGGCACATCAGGATCCCACTGGAAGATCAAGTCGTCTGTCGTGTGTGACACTGGAACCAAGGATGGACACATCATCATTGTCTGAAATAGTTAGTGATTAGTAAATTATTATAGTGTACGGATCTCAAAAACAAAGAAACGTTTCTATAAGATTTCACTCTCTTATCTTATCTTATTATACAGATGGGCCCTATCGGATACACTTCGACTCCTTCAGGGTCTTTTGTACAATTACCCTCTTACACACTCAGTTGTTTATTTGTGCAGGTTTCCTCACGATGTTTTTCCTTCACCTTAACAGCATCGGGTAATGTACTACAGTTAGAAAAACTCAAGAGTGACCGCGACTTACAAGTCGACCCCCTAAAGCCATTAGACACCGTTTACATTTTAGTGATAGGTAGCGTTTCACCACATTCGGCAATTTTCACAATGCCTTAAAATCAGATGCAACAAAACAGGATAAATTTCACTTTTTTACATCTTCTCAAACTTTTCTACGCTTTGAAGCGGTTCTCTAATTAAATTCCGACAACCGTCCTTCAAAAACTAACGATTCGACGCGGCGACAAAGATGGCGGCTGAAAAATCCCGCCACAAAATGGCGTAATCAGGGCGAGAGCATTCCACTCGTTAGTGCAGGATTCACGTTCCGTTAATTGGCGCGTCGGTGTCTGGAAATGGGGAATTGAAACCGAGCGCTGCTTACATTTTGGAATACTTTGAATGGTAAGGTAAAGAAGGTGAATTTTTGAAGCCATGATTATATGAGATGGTGAGGTGTAAGAGTACTTGAGATGGTATCCTGTGTAGAGAAAGAATTATTTTTTAAATAAATAACAACTCCAGGCTGGTATTAAGGGGTTTTATGTAGGCAATTTTTTTTTATGTGAATTAACAGGCATACGACCAAGCGAGTCACCTGATGGTAAGTGATCATCGCGACCTATAAACACCCGCAACACCAGAGGAATGGCAGGTGGGCTGTCGGCCTTTGAGAAAAGAGTAAGGCACCATACTAAGTCGTCAAATCATACTATACTATACTTGTAATAAAGAAATCCATACTTAAACATGGCTTAAATATTGGGAACAAATGTGTGATCGCTTCATACGTAAGGACACAACTAAGATGACTTCGTCCGAATTTGATCCATCAGGACGTGTGTTCAAATGGACGTTTGGACGCCTCGCCGACTTTCGTAGATTGCGACGCATCGCGTGTTGTAAAACCGTATAATTCAGGAGCGTAAAAAGTGAACGTAATGAAGGTTTTACCGCATAGTTTTATATTAAGTACGTAGCATACGATTAGCTCTGTACATATTTTCCATAAAGCCCCACTCACCCCATCAATTCTAAAATTACTCACCCTCCACACGTTGACAAGCATTCCAAAACACTTGTCTCAAGTAACTCGCCGATACAGGGCAGAAATTGATGTCTGAGAGGCACCTCAAAATGTGGGCCAAGTGCACTCGAGCCAGTACTCGGCGTCTGTGAAGTCAGCAGGTTTTATCGAAGATCGAGGCTTGGGACACTAAGGGGCTTAGGAGTGCTTAAGAGACTGTTGACGCTGAGATTGCAATGTATAGATTGCCAATATTAGATATGGTGATAAGTTTAAAAATAGACGCTTTGAGTTCACTGCGTCAGATTTAGGTGAGGATAGAGGATGGAATGGATACGAGGGTTCTGTTTTAAGTCCGAATTATGGCATGTCATAACGTATTTTTTTTGGAAATTGTTACATTTCTAGGGTTTGATGGGTTTACTTTAATAAATCAAACTTAACCTAACCTTGCCTTATCTGCACGTTCATAATTATGTTAACAAATTGACCAAATAAAATTATGGGGAACAAGAGGCTCATGGTTTTGCACGTCACGTGTCCGGTACACGTGACATGACCATCTCGGCGCGTTTATGATGATGATGACTGCAAAAAGACTTTATTTAAATCAATCTCTTGCTATTGGGCTGTATAGCATCAAATCACTGTAAACAATTTCACAACAAATGATAAAAAAAAAATCATTTGGTTCTGCGAAAGATATCCCATCTGTATGATGTGTGACGTTCCTATAGACTGATTCGTAGAAATGACACTCTAAAATATTACTAATTGTAAGACAGCATTTGTTCACCTTACCAAAAATTTAAAGACATGCTATGATATATGGAGGGTTGGCAACTGATATGCAAGGTTGAGTTGGCCAAAGGCTTAACCAACGACACTGTGGAGACAAGTAGGTAACTCGTTTTTTTTTCCAAAGGACGATGTGCAAAAATTTCACCGACCAACAACAGAAATGGAACATAGGTTAAGTTTGTGAAAATTAATAAACTTGTAAATTGCTGTTTCCTTACAGGGTTTATGTAGGACTATTATAATAATTGTTACGCCATTGTTTGTAACACATAAATTCAATAAATTATATGACTATGACTATGCTGCAGTTTTACGACGAAAACGCCCTGGTTTTTTTGGAAAATCATAATCGTATGGAATTTGTTTGTCGAATTTGCAACTTAAATAGGTGTAATTCCTTGGGTCCAATTGAACATTATTGTCATGCGTCCCGTGACTGTAGGAGGGTAGGGACGGTGTCCATACGGAATTCCCGTTAACCATTTTTGTATGAAACATCGTCACTAACGAACGAATTAATCGTCAATCGTCGTTAACTGACTTTGAGTGTGGGCTGCCTTGCCTTCTTTATGCCTTATGATTTTATTTATAGTTTCAAGATTTTTTCTATGACGTTGTAGTACTTGTAGGTATAGTAACATTAGTAACATTTTCGTTGCGTAATCCATATGAGCTATGAGGCCCACAACACAAGGGACCGTTTCCTTTGCTCTAATCAAGAACAATAGTGGCAATTTGAGACCGTGTTTTTATAGCCCATTTTCGGTGAATTATCACCTTTATATTACGAGTACATATGACATTCCCGTAACCGACATTTTTAGGGATTTATCCTTCACTTTCATACATGTCTGTAATAGGTATAAATGTAACATAAAAAGTGGTTTATAAGCCTGGCACTTGTTTGATCTGGGGGTTATTATGACATGGTTATGCAGTTCATTTAACGCTGAGGGAAAAAGATGGATTGACAAATGCTTTATCCACTGCGATAAAGGCGACTAGGGTAAAGTCGCCAGTGGTCAGCCAGAAACCTGTAGTCTGCCTCTGCCTTTATTTTGTATGAGTTAGAAGAGTACGAAAGATATATTTCCCACTCTTCGCACTCATATAAGGTCGACTACTGGTCTCTGCCTGACCACTGGTGACTTTACCCTATAATACGGCTCCAGGATAATTTTAAAATAAACTTAACCAAACCCATGTGTTATACCTCATATTATGTACCTATATCTTTTTTTAAATCTTGAAGTTATTGGATTCAGAAATAAAAACCGGGCAAGAGCATGTCGGACCATGCTCAGTGTAGGGTTCCGAAGCCGTAACGACAAACACAAAAAACTATCTCAAAAATCAACATGTACCTATGAACCAATTTTCTATTTAAAGTTATTTGGCGCTGTCTTAGATGATTTTTAGTAGGTATAAACACTTTAGTCGCCTGTATCTCAGGAACTAATCATGTCTACTTAGCCGTGATAGTTTTCCTTTAAAATTCGTTATATGCACTTTCGTTGAAGATTTTTTTCAGATTTTTAGTACTTGTAGTTTTGGCTGTAGGGGGGGGAGACACTTGACTCTAACAAAAAATAGCGCTTTAAAGCTTAATATTTCATAAACGGATCCCTTAATCGAAAAAACCCGCAATATTTTTGAAAGACCTATCCAACGACACCCCACACTATGGGGTAGGCAAGAAAAAAAAAAGACATCCCCACGTTACGTGTAGGGGAGGTGCAATAAAAAAAAATATTTTTCAAAATTTTATTTTACCACTTTGTTAGCGTGACTAATATGTACATTCATGCCAAATTACAGCTTTCTAGTACTATGAGTCTCTGAGCTAGACTGGGGACGGACGGACGGACGGACGGACGGACGGACATGGCGAAACTATAAGGGTTCCTAGTTTGACTACGGAACCCTAAAAAGCATCCCATGTTGTGAATTCTCGGGCACATGAAAATTTCATGATGAAACAAATGGGAAACAAAACTTTAGACTTGCAATAGGCTTCCCAGAAAATCGAATAGTTAAATATCAGGGACAAACTGTACTATGGGTACAGTCAGCAGCAGAAGTAGATACGCAACCGAAGAGGTCAAAATGATCTGCACTCGACTCTATTGTCTAGAGAATACGTCGTGTCTAGATCGTTTTGAACATGTTATTCTGCTCAGCCACTTTTGATGCTGACGGTACTACAGATAAACAAACTTGTATTGGAAAAAACCCGCGTGGTTGCCAGGTTAGAATTAGTGCCACTGCATGTCCTCCCGTGGTCGTAAGAGAAGACTGAGGGAATAAAGGCTGTGTAGTGTTAGGCGATGGGCTTGCAACCTGTCACTAATACACTGGTAAACATCTTAGCCTAATTGCGCAAAATGTGGTTACAGAATTATTAACAAGTTTTTATCGTTGTTAGTAATTCTGTAGCTCTGCTTACCCCACTCTGGGAATAAAGGCGTGAGCTTATTTACGGTTGTATGTAAATTGAAAACAAATACATCCATGACTCAATACTTTGTATTTATCACACCAATATTTACCTATAACCGGGAATCGAAGACGGCGGGACCGCCGAGGCAGGCTCAGTACTAACTAGGCTACCGTGTCCTCAAAGACGCGTTCTAGAGGGAATATTGATAAACGAGTCAAATAGGAAGAGTGATAAAAGCTAGTGAACTTATAAAATATTCAATTCGCAGCATATCGGCGTTACCTACGCCTTTTAACCGCTCATAGCAAGAGTGCCGCTTTTTTACTGTGGACTTATTTGCTCCATGACTTATTTGGTTATTTGTAGGGTTAAGACTTTTTTGGTCGCATATCGTGGTTCTAGAATCCATGGAGTCGCTATTTTCTATTAATTATATAATAGAAAATAGCGACTCCATGGATTCTAGAACCACGATTTGCCACCAAAAGTCCTAACTCTAGTTATTTGTTTCCATGGCAGTGCTAAAGTGCTGTGATTGTAAAGCTGCAAATTGAAAACCTCCTTTCTTTTTGTGTTATTTACGTCAGGTAAAAATGCGGCAATGTTTCTGCCGATAATGTACATGGTATAAAAAACTAGGTTTGTAGAAGGTTTGTAGTTATTTAAATCTATACAGGGTGTCCCAAAAATCATCTTTAACCCGCCTATGGCTGATAGAGCAGCTGAAAAGTTATCGATTTAATCCCTATCTATGTTCAGCGATTTTTACTAGTTTCGGAGGCAGTTAGTAATCTGAATTTTTGTAATTGCTTATAACAAAAAAACTTTAATATCATGTTTTATTAAAGAAGCTGGTATCTTAATTTTTTAGAATAATTAGAAACCAGCGATGTATTGAAAAAAAATCTCGTTTTTTTATCATCAAATTTTTAAGTAATATATGGGGGTGGTTCGTCCGCGTTGAAGTTGATTACTACTCGCGGTAAAAAGTATCTTTTGTCCTTCCTTGGGGTTCAAGCTACCTCTTCACCAAATTTCATCGTAATCGGTTCAGCAGTTTAACCGTTGAAGCGTAACAAACAGGCAAAGTTAATTCCACATTTAAATACTAGCCCGCGACTCAGTCCGCGTCGAAGACGTTTACCGCTGCTCCCTAAGGAACTGTCCAATTTTCTGGGATAAAAACTATCCTATATGTCCTATTCCAGGATTTAACCTACATGTGTGCCAAATTTCATCCCGATCCGTTCAGCAGTTGAAGCGTGATTGAGTAACAAACATCCACACATTTATAATATTAGTAAGAATAGTATGGATTTCGATAGCACAATACATAATGTTTGTATGTATGTATGTAAACTCTTATGCAAGCATTTTAGGGACGCTGCCCCGAGCGGGAGATTTGCAGGGTTTTGATATGTTTTAGTTATCAGTTTTATTTATTTTTTAATTTCCTTGTATGTTTTTTATAATAAAGTATTAGCCCACAAAAAAAAAAAAAAAAAAAAAAACTCTTTATTGCACAAATAAAAAAATATACATTTTACAAAATTGTTATTAAAGTAATGTACAAAAGCGAACTTATCCCTAAATGGGATCTCTTCCAGCTAACTCTGAAGTACTTAGATGAGTAATGTCATGTCACTCTCAATATTATATCACTCAAACATTTTCATAATTCCCATTCCAATTATTTCTTCGGCACAATAACACATCCGGCGACACGCTCGAAGCGAGACTAAGCTATCCGTCCCCTTCTATCTCCCTCAAAGGATGCGTGAGAGTGTCCTCGAGGGTCGTTACGCGTTCATTGTACTAGAGGGCGCTTGAGGCGACGCGGAACGTAATTATAAGAACCGCATGACATGAGGATGGAAATAATATCCCAAGTTCCAATTATAAACCATAACGATTGTAAAGTTTACCCTATGGAAAGTTGATAAAGTGACCCGGGGTTAAGGAAAAAATAAAAAGATTTTATTGATAGCACAAATCTGCCCTCATAAGCCAAAAGGCGATATCTCAAACTCAATAGCCAAAGCAGATACAACCCTCTCCCGTTAGTAATAAGGTTGCACGTGCTACAGCTGTTTTTTCAGAGATACTGTCATTTGTCTTAGCAGGGCAGAAATCCACCAACATATAATGATCTAGTCGAGTGTCCTGAGGCCCTAATTTGAAAATCGAAGTTGGAAGTTACGTTAGCTCGAACCACGCTCGAACTTAAGTATTGTGTGAATGTGACGCCCTCGCCGGAGTAAGAAGGAAAATCCTCGGTTGTGGCTCCCCAGAACCGAACGATTTCAAGGCACTGCCATTGCACTCCACTATCCGCTATTTGGAAGGGGTGGAGGCTGCATGGGATTAAGCGCTAAAAGAGGGGTAACTACATAAAAGATCTTATAGGGTCGAAGTGTATCCGTAGCTCGATGTTTGTAAAAATAGGTGTTTGTTAAAATTTAAATACAAAATTCCACGTATTTATTCAATAAATGGCCACATGACGGCTCTTAGATTACACGTTGGTAATATGGAGTGAATCTACCAGCGCTTCGGACAAGACCATCATTGCGGAGAAGAAGCGCTGCAAGAAACTCCAGCAGAAGGTCATTTTTTCAAATCATAAATTACAATAATACTTGAAAGTAAGGTTGTCTGGAAGAGATCGCTATTTAGCGGTAAGACCGCCTGTTGTATACCTATAGTTAAAATGTACTGTTCCGTGTTTTGTTTTCTTTTGGTGTTCAATAAAGAGTATTTGTATTGTATTGTATTGAAAGTAACATTACAAGGTAAATGTGGCATACTCGTATGGTATGTACTCACAGCTCTCCATCTGCAGCTTGCACTCCTGCGTGTCGTGTGGATAGATGAGGAAGTTCATAGCGCATGACAACCGCAGCGTTAGTTTAACCTGTAACAAAGGTACATGTTGGGCTGCGTTCACACCAAACGTATCAGCTACTGTCGGCGGACGTTACCCTAGTTTACCTATGTTCCATTCATATTCATACTTTTCGTCCACACTGAATAGACAATACGGTCCGAAATTGGTATGCCAGCAAATGAACGACACGTCGAGGTACAGTCGAAAGCTTTTATATATACACGGTTCGCGTCAAATATATGTACACGACCTTATACCTACTTACACATATATTTGACGCGATAGGTACCTAGGTAGACCTTAACGTTAGTAATAATATGGGTGTGTAGATATTTTGGCGTCTTGGGAACGTGTATAATTTTTGACTTTGACGTACGATATAAGCTTATTCATCATGTTTGTGCCTGAATGCTTACATGACATTTAAGAGGAATGTAAAGCGCTGCTTAAATCTCGCAGCTGTCAAAAAAACCATAAAAATATTGCTCCGGGCGATAACGTTTCTCACCTCCTAAATTAAGTCTGATTATCACAATTTTAGAATATGTCGTAGTTATTATGTAAAACTGGGTCTGTACGTTTCTGTTTTTTTTTCCTTTACATATTATATTTTCTTGGTACAGTTCATAATATCTACAATATATTTAAAAATCGTGAAAATCAGAATAGTTTTAAGGGGAGAGAAACGCTATCGCATCTTGTATGGAAATCCACTTAAAACGCTATATTCAATTGTTAAATAAAAGCTCTACAAAGCGCTGCCGTCCAAAGCAAAAATACATAAAAATATTTTTTACTGTGTTTTTATAGTATTGCACCAATAATCACCATGTACAGGATGGTCTTGTCTTTATACAGCCACACGTAGTGGTTGGGGATGGTCATCGTCTGGAAGGTAACGGACTTGGCGTTCTTGAAGAAGGAGTCCGGCCGCCACATATGCTTCAGCCATTCTACTTCTAGAAGTCTGAGGAGGATAAATTACGTTATAGCTGCATTGAATACTGTGATTTTCGATCTTAAAATTGCGTGCTGAGTGGAGCTACACATAACAATAAAGAAAATTGTCAAATTTACATTAAGACTGCACCGAGCAAACGTCGAGCGTCCATTGGCGCCCTCATTACTATTATTGTGTTTTCTAATTAACTAAAGAATTTCCTTGCAATCAGACGATACGTTTTTGTAGCGCAAGTAAAAACACAATTTATGGGATACGTAACAAACTTTAATAACAATTACCCTTTGAGTAGTCAGCTTAACGGGAAAAGGTGGCCACTTTTTTCCGTTAAGTTGATAACTCGAAGGTGAATTGTTATTAAACTATGTGATAAACCGTATAAGATGTGTTTTCATTTGTAGTACAAAAACCTATCGACCAATTTTAAGAAAATACTTTAGTTTATTAGAAAACACAATAATAGTAATGATGGCGCCACTGTACATCCGGCGTCCGCTCGGCGCAGTCTTAACATTACGTTAGAAAAACTCATTGGTACAGTTAGAAGAGGCAGTACATTTTTGTAAGTACCTATATAATTACTGATTGATATATTTTCGTCCACACTTGTACTAGTTGGACTGAATGGAATAAATAAACGAATGGTACCGACACATAAACATACAAACCTCCACGCCTGTCTCCCCTTAGGGTAGGGAGAGACTGTGGAACGCCAGGTGCACCGGTCTAAACAAATCTTTTGCCTCCTCTACATTCATCAACCTCTTGATGCACCTATCGAATAACCTATAACGTCACGTACTATCATCGGTTACAAATTCGATCAGTTCCCTTACCAGCAATTACTAATCAATCAATAGCGATTCGAATGCTCTGTCCGTGTCTCGCTCTATAAGGATACTGCGAGAGGTCTGCGAGGGACAGAGCTTCGACTCGCTAGCGGGTACGTTAAGACTGCGCCGAGCGTACGCCGGATGTACAGTGGCGCCTTCATTACTTTTACTGTGTTTTCTAATAAACTAAAGTATTTTCTTGAAATTAGACGAAATGTTTCGTACTACAAATGAAAACACAACTTATAGGGTATAATCATATAAGTACCTAGCTTAATAACAATTCAACTTCGAGCTATTAACTTAACGGAAAAAAGTGGCCACCTTTCCCCGTTAAGCTGACTACTTAAAGGGTAATTGTTAATAAAGTTTGTTACGTATCCCATAAATTGTGTTTTTACTTGCACTACACACACAAACATTTCATCTGATTCCAAGGAAATTCGTTATTTATTTAGAAAACACAATAATAGTAATGAGGGCGCCACTGGACGCTCGGCGCAGTCTTAATTGTAACTCATGGTAAGGGTACTGTTGCAAAATTTACCTTAGCAAGTAAGTCATTAAGGTAAATTGTGCTACTGCTTGAATTTGTAAGTTACGCTGTATAGCAGTTGTCGCGGATAACCATGAATCTATGGTAAGTTCGTGTGAACGTATCCTTCGTGTGAATTTTACTTGGTAACACTGTCTGAGCATAAATAGTAAAGAGAGAATGACTTTGTCCATAGACTACTTTTGTACTTCGCAACAGCAGTTTCGACGACGCTATGCGAAAGTCTCTATAGATATAAATTCAGCTGGTGTTGTAAATGACTCACCTATATTCTGAAGTCATGTTCTCAGGTAACCTCAAGCGAAAGTCCTTCCAGGTCTGAGCGAAGAATATATCTGCGGCATACGTCTAAACAAACAATTATTGTAAATTAGAGATTTACGATTATGACAGGATAATTATACGAGTTAAAAAATTAACATTTACTGCCACAGAAATTATTAGAATGAAACAAGAAAACTGTATTCAAGTTAATAAGGTGCCGTGCAAGGGCTTTGTGAGATATGATAAAAATATCTACTTAAAATTATTAATTTTACTCATAGGTACTAGTAAATATGTTTGCATATTTCTTAATTAAGTAAATAAATTAAAACTATAACTTTCTAATATCGCTAAAAACATTTTGACTAAAGGGGCTCGGTTATTTATTACGGCGCGTTAGAGATAGACAAATAGCACACGATATCCCCTTGGGGTAGCGGCGGCTGTGACTGACCGCTGTACTGCCGTCATTTTTAAAAAGGCAGTCTTCTGACCGCACTTACTTTTGAGAAAAACGCGAAAGCAGCCTTCATTTTGACTTTTTCTCTTTAATCAGGTTGTGTAATAAAATGTGACGTAATGGTGGATTTTCTTGGTAAACGGGTAAGTATCAGTTCCTTATATTTACATTTTTATTTATTATTATTTTTATTATTTATTTATATAAAATTAATTATTAATTATGAAACGAATTAAATGTTTATTTTTACTATTTATAATAATCCACTTAAAGGCAGCCAAAGTCCCCAGGCTGCCTTTTAGTGAATTATTAATAACAATCTATTTTTGAAAATCATCCGGCCTCTCAATTACTTGCTGATATTTTTTTATAAAGCAGTTTTTTAGTAAGGCTGCCTTTTAAAAAAGTTTCGAAACCAAAAATCTTTCTAGAGTAATTATTAACAAAGATGTGAAAGTCCAGTAACTGCCTTTAAGTACATTATTACACCAAACTACTTTTTTTAAGCGAACATTGGCTAAATTATATCTATTGAGTAATTCATTAAAAGGCAGCCTAAAATGCTCAAATGCAATTCACTGCTTTTTAAGTAATTTTCTTTTAAGTGTTATTTTTTCTAAAACTTGGATAACAACAGTCAAGTGAATTCAAATGAAATAAAAAACGAATACAATACGAGTAATATCAAACTTTTATTAAATTCAATAGGCAGAGATTGTATCCCAAACTTAAAGTAAACTTTAATACTTGTAAGTCTATAGAGCCACACCCCAAATTTACCTAGAACTGTATAATATTTCTAATCAAGTAAACTGAGTCACTAAAAAGTAGTACGACGTAGGTACAATGCCTTTTTAAAATAAAACCGTGTAGCTGCAATAAAATGGAAATATCAACAAAAACTTCAAACAATAAATCAAAATGTATGTACTTACCTATTTGTAAATGTATTATTTTTAAAATTAACATTGCATTTAATTTAAGCTAAGAATCAGATTCAGATTACGTGATCATTGTTATAACGTTTAATATAATTATATTGAAATAATAATAATTATTATTATTATTTTCCGTATATGGGGTGGACAGTATTCTGAAACGGGCTCTCAAATCATTATAATGATGACTCGAGTGCCTGTGTCAGGATAAATGGGACGTAGGTATACGGACTGGTTTAGCATCGAACGTGGTGTTCGACAGGGCTGCTTAGCGCCTCCTTGGCCGTTCAACCTATTCATGAACAGTTGTTTGTCAGATCTGAAAGAGTATCATTGTGGAATAAGGATGAATGAGTCAGTTTTTAAAACTTTGTTGTATGCTGATGATCAAGTTCTCCTTGCATCATCGCCGGACCACTGACAACAAATGGTAACTCTGATGACTGAGGCGTTCAAAAGAAAAGATTTGAAAGTGAATGTTAAAAAGACGAAAGTGATGGTTGTGGAGAGGGATGAAACTGATACAGAATGTGAAATAATGATTGGAGATGAAAAAGTGGATCAAGTGAATGAATTTGTGTATTTAGGTTCTTTGTTTACGAGAGGTGGGAAATGTGACTCGGATATTGAAAGAAGAGTAAAAGCGGGAAGTATGATGAATGGGGCGTTACTCTCAATCTTGGCAAACAAGGTCATATCGAGCAAAGCTTGCCTGGCCATTGTTCAGGGAGTATTGACACAAACATTGATGTATGGTAGTGAATCTTGGGTATGGCAGAAGAAGAACAGTAGGTATGTGTGTGGAGTTAGAATGATAGATAGAGTAAGAAATAGCGAGATCCGAGAACGATCTGGATTGAAAGAAGATGTAGTGACTAAAATCGAAAAGGGTATGCTAACATGCTTTGGTCATTTAGAAAGGATGGATGAAAAAAGAGTTACAAAAGAGATATGGCGAGCGAGATTGAGCGGAGATTTCGGTAGGGGACGTCCTAGATGGACCTACAGTGATCAGATTCGTGATGTACTGAATAAGGGCCAAATCAAAAGCACCCGAAACCGACGTACGTGCATGAAGAGATAGATGAATGTAGAGGAAGCGAAAATTGTGTTTAGACCGGTGCACCTGGCGTTCCATAATCTCTGCCTACCCCATTGGGAGACAGGCGTGAAGGTATGTATGTATGTATGTATGTATTTAAAATTAAAAGGCACTGAAACTTGCGATCATCAGTTTCCGTACAGCTAGTAGTATATTATGATTATTATGAACTATTAGTTTTTATGTAAATATAGATTAGTAAGTAAGAGGTTAACATTACATATATTTGTGTATAAATATCACTGTAGTCTTACAATCATAATCGTTACAAAAAAATAAAATAACGCAAATAACGTCCAATACGTCCATACGAAGAAAAATCCAAATTATAAAAAATACTTAAAAGGTTTTTAAATATCAGCATCTACTGATATGGGTAAATTCTTCCAAAACAATAATTTATGTGGTGGCATTATGGGGCCAAGCTTAGAAATAATATTATCTTTTCTTTCTTCTGAAATGCCTTTTGGTTTTTCACGAGGTGACAAAACCGTGACAGTTGGATTTTTGAGAAAATTGACTTTCAAAAAGCACATTGAAATTTCTTAGCCATTATAGTCATTTTCATAAAAAAGGTCACTTGGCGGCGCACTGATTTGTGACGTCTCAGACTTTAAATCCACTTAAAAATTGTATTGGCGCGACCAAACATGACTGCCTTTAAATGAATTATTGCGAGAAGACTGCGTTTTAGTATCCGATGACCACGATTTTTTTTTAACTAATAATTTTTTAAGGAACGTAAACTCCGTTGTTCGAAGTATAGAAGTAACTATTATCTACTATATAATTATTAAGAAGGCAGCCAAAGTCACATGACTGCCTTTTAAATATTTTTTCTGCAAATGCGGCTTTTTAATGAATTATTGTACAGCTAATTTATATAAAAATAATTATGAACAGACAGTTTGGTACAAAACTGTCTTTTAAATAAGTTTTTACCTAAAATTTTCCAAATTATTTTGCAGTCAAGGTACTTAAGCTGCTTTTTTAAGAATGAATGTGAGATGACTGCGTTTTAATGAATTTGGTAATGGTATTCAACCACTTGACTGCCTTTCATGGAAAAAATATCTCGAAAACTAAATGTGATAGAGAAAAACGGGTTAAATAGGCTGATGCGTCTTTTTTTCCTGATCACGACCATATACATAACTCAAATTTGGTAAATTGTCAGATGACTGCCTTTTTAAGAATCACGGCAGTGTAGTGGTGGTCACCACCACCATGTATTAAAAATTTAACTGAAATAATTCCTTTTGTTAGTGAAAAAATTTACAACTTAGAAGGAGAGAAAGGTTATCGCATTTTGTATGGCAATTGTTGCAGTTTGGCCGTTCTAAGAGGGCCGATTTGACAGCTGTCATCTTAGTACAAAATATAACCCCAAACTCATATTTTGTATTCAGATGACAGCTGTCAAATCGGCCCTCTTAGAACGGCCAAACTGTAGGTTTCGTAATCCTCTTGTCATTCAACAAATATATCGAGTTATAATTGCTGTGAAATTAAGCGTAGGAGTCAATTATAACTGTATCACAAATTGAAAACGTTTACATTTTTTACTTAAATAAAACCTTGTAAAAATGAAAAGCATAGAGGCAGCCCCTAGTCCTGAAGGCAAGTAACGCAATTGCAATTTGCAATCTACTTTCTGTACCTTTACCATGAGTTACAATTACCGTACCTACTCGCTAGCGAGTCGAATGCTCTCTCCGTCGCACTCCATAAGAATACTGTGAGGTCTGCGAGGGACAGAACATTCGACTCTAGCGAGTTCGTTAATTGTAACTCATGCTAAAGGTACAGACCCGCGTCGCTAATTGCCTAACGCACTCGCTATCTCAATTGGCTTCAAAGCGGAACAATTGTTTTCATTTTGTATGCAGACAAGCCTTCGATTTTCAAAATGAAAACAATTGCGATTGCGAGTGCGTTAAGCAATAGCCCCTCTGGTTTCTGAAAAGATTTCACATTACCATAGAGTTCTCATCGATGGAGTCCAGTCCCATGACGGTGACGTGGAAGAAGACGATGGTCGGCTGATCGTTCTTCTTCGGAGGGCGCATCTTGTCGTACAGCCGAGGGTCGTCGGGCAGCAGGTCTTGGAAGGTCAGGAGGGTAGACCTGGAGGGAGGTTCTGTTTAATACTTAAAAATGGTTTATTTCATACAAAGTTGTTAGTCATGTTAGAATAATGAATAATTTGACATCAAAACTAGAACATACATAAACTCACGCCTTTATTCCCAGAGTGGGGAAGGCAGAGCTACTGAATGACCAACAACTCTAAAAACTTGTTGATAATTCTGTAACCACATTTTGCACACTTAGGCTAAGATGTTTACCAGTGTATTAGTGAGAGGTTGCAAGCCCATCGCCTAACAGTACTATACGCCTTTATTCCCTTAGCCATCTCTTACGATACGACATCCACGGGAAGACATGGAGTGGCACTATTCTAACCCGGCAACCACACGGGGATCAAAACTAAACAAAACTAAAAACTAAAATTAAATTATAATACGGATTGTCTGTAGATACCTACGCTAATATCAAGCCCATATAGCCACAGTATAAACAGTAGTTCGTCTTCAAACAAAGGTATAAAGCGCGGCTTGCATGTGTGCTTGTCTCGACCGTACACGCCGCGAGCCACCACAAGCACACTCAACAGGACGCACCTAGCCTGTTAAGTCAGGGTCCCGCCAACGTCGCGTTTGATGGCGTGCGTATTAGGTATTGAGCGACGGGTATCGACGAAAACCAAGCTGCAGAGCGGCAATAGGTAACAGAAACCTAAAGGACCGGAGACGAACTACTTTTCTATTTATACTATGACATAGGCAACACGGCCACAGGCTTAGAGAGGTTGTTTAAGAGGCCACTCACAAAAGCGGCAACATCGCGTTTTTGTAGAAGAATTAATTGAAATAGGTACTAAAATGTTACATGAATCAGGAATGTTTATATTTATCTGTGGAATTCTTAAATTCGCTCCACCCGCGTATCTTCACGGATGAAAAATACTTCTTCTTCTTCTTCTTCAAATTCCTCTCCACTACTGGAGGTTGGCAGTCAGCTCTGCATTCAACTTCCTATCTCTCGCCAAACGGAACAGAAAAAAAATACCTAAATGAAAAAACTTAAATGAGATAATTCTAAAATTCAACAATTCCTATTTTACCTGTTCCAAAAAAGGGATAAATACGAGTATTATTAAATATTCAGAGGCCTTGTTCGACTGTTTGCTTAAGACAATGGACAGCGAGGATCTAAATTTAGCATCGGTTTGCACAGGGCTTTACTCCGTGGGTATTAAGCAATTTAATTATTCAATACATCATCTAACGGGATGGAATTTTGTCTCTGATCTACGGTAGAGCGGTAGATACAAGGAATAGAAAAAACGGTGGAAGTGCCTTGTGCCTTAAGCTTCGGTTAGTATTAGACTCACACTATCATAAAAACAACACGCCACCATGGACAATGTTTTTGGTGCGGTTATCGTTTTTACATTCCAAAATAGCAGCAATAAGGCATGCTTCTGGATTTATTTCCTATTTTAGAAATATTATTGGAAAAACTTTCATGCTCAAGCGATAGCGGCTAACTGAGCTAGGCTTCACACTTCTACTATTTTTTCTGTTAAGTAGCTGGGGTATTTTATATTATTTAGTTTACTTAGCGTTCCCCCGACGTGTCGACACTTGAATAAAATTATTTATACCTACTTATAATTAAACTTATAGGGCCAATACTTATTAATTTTTACTTTTTAGAGGTTTTTCCCTACAGGCTGTTTTGAGTCGAGGGTTTTTTTAATTTTTAATTTTTAATTTAGTTTTTTTTTTTCCTGCTCTTTAAACTTTTCCAAATAAACAATATGACTAAAGCTAGCAACGTTTCTTTAAATACGAAATGGATAATAGGGGGTGTTAGTTTAATATGTGTATCTCTATGTCTACTTATGTATCTGAGTGTCTGTTTGTGGCATCGTAGCTCCCAAACGGATGAATCGATTTGGATGCGTTTATTTTATTTAAAAGCAGGTTTTGTAGCGGTGGTTTTAAGCAAGATTTTTAAAATTTAAGAAGCCGTTTAAGAGGTATCAGCTCCTAAAGTATGTGGCGCCGTTAAATCGGGGGCTTTTAACCTCCTAAAACCTCTATATCTCAAAAACGGCTGAACCGATTTTGATAAAACATGTCTAAGAACCACCGCCAAAAAAAATGCTTTCAAATAAAAAAAACCGCATTCAAATCGGCTCATCCGTTTAAGAGCTACGGTGCCACAGACAGACATACACACACACTTACACGTCCTCTTTTTTGCGTCGGGGGTTAATAAGGGTTTTAAAGATTGCAAGGCTTGACAAGGTTTTTTTATATTGGAATAGGATGATGATAAATGTGGCCTTTTAAGGCCCATAGAAATAGGTATGTAAACTTTAAAAAAGCGTTATTGACGACTAAGATGGAACGCCTCCATGCTAGCTTTTTATAGGTATTTGTAAATTTACGTTATATTTTTATATGAAGTTTTGTAATTTCTTCCTAATTTATTCTTATTTTACTATACCTATGTATTACGCACACAGGCGACAAATATTTATTATGGCAAAAATATGGCAATAAATATAAATAATTAATAATCGGTTGTATCAACCTGTTTCCCACACTCGATTACTCCGCGTAGCAATTTTTCCAGTGAGCGATTTTATAATTCGTGATTTTACCTAATAAGTTCCCCATTCTTAACTTTTCCTGCGTCGCTATTGCCTAACGCACTCGCTATCTCAATTGGCTTCAAAGCGGAACAATTGTTTTCATTTTGTATGCAGACAAGCCTTCCATTTTCAAAATGAAAACAATTGCGGTTGCGAGTGCATTAAGCAATAGCACCTCTGGTCGCATATTTTCCATTTTGGATTTTTCCCAGTCGTAAATTTCAGAAATAGGTAGGTAGGTTTAGGTTATGTTAGTTTTGCAACAGGCCCGAACAGGCTAAACACCCAAAAGTAGGAGCTTCCCACTAGCGGAGCTCCGTTGACTCTGTGGCAATAATATAACTATTCAGATACATACGGATTGGGAAATTATGATAATGGAATTATTTCTACCGAGAAAAGAATCTTCGGCAACATAAGCTACTGAAGAAAATAATTATTGGTAAAGTTTGCGAATGGAAAGATTGCTACCAGAAAAAGAAGTTTTTGGAGAAAAAAAACGCCTTTCTATTTAATAAAACCACCATGAGGGTCATGTGTTTTTTCAAAGATCAATTCAAACAAATATCACGAAGATAAGAAGAATTATGTGGAGAGTAATATTTTTGTAGTTAACTGTAGGTATGAGTCGCTACGTGTTACTCATCGTTGATGATCTTGGCTTTGCAGCATAGGTGTTTTTTTTTACTTTTAGGTAAATACTGGAAAATGGTCCAAAGTAGAAGCTGAGGAGATTTGTTAATCCATTACAATCCTATGAGTAAAACAGATAATTATAATCGTCTGCTTGTTGGTCTTCCTTTTACGTCAAAATTAAGTTGTGCCAGAAAATAATAACTTATTTATACACGAATTACATGTTGATTTATTTATGTGCTTTATAGTAAAAAATCAAATTTTACTACTTACTGTGCATAACACAAATCCGTGGCACACAGCCAGACTCGAAGCCACACTGTCGTCAGCCATAACAACTTCTCAGCAGCCATTACACCAATTAAAAATAAATAAAATTAAAAATAAACACAAACACTAAATTATTCAGAACAGTTTTTCATAAAACGAAACGCGACCCCACCAAATCCATAGCCGCTTAACTTTTTAAAATTAAAAAGTTAATTTTGGCGGGAAACGCTAGGTTTGACAGCGGCCGACGCGGGAACCGTGTGATTCCTTGTGGACATCAAAATGTCGCATTTCTCTTGACCGACTCTGTGACATGCGCAATAAGTTTGAAACGTTATATTTACATTAATTATTATTTCAGTATTCGCTGGATGGTATTAGTTGCACTCAAATGGACTGAAATATTAAATAATTAACAAGTTTTTTTCCAGTTTGTGTCTGGCGTAAATTTTTGAAATGATTTTTATATGGAGTCGTTTGCTGCATCAGTAGATACAAGTAGCAATTCGTGTAACTAGTGTATAGACAAATTGCTTCTTAAATTAAACAGGCTTAGAAGTTGTTTTTCTGGTTCGCATTTGTGATATTAGTATTGCAGTCTTAAGATTAAGAACTAAATTATTAAGATTAGTTAAGATTGTAGTCTTGGGAATGCAAATGTCACCACATTTTTAGGTTTCTGTTGTCAAACAACGAACCCTTATAGTTTCGACATATCCGTCCGTCCGTCCGTCCGTCCGTCCGCAGCCTAGCTCAGAGACCCTTAGAGCTAGAAAAGCTGTAATTTGACATGAATATAAATATTAGTCACGCCAACAAATTAATAAAGTAAAATGTAAAAAAAAAAACAGTGTTCCTCCCCTACACGTAACGTGTGGATGTATTTCTTTTTCTCGTCTACCCTGTGTAAGATACCCTGTGTCGTTGGATAGGTATTTCAAAAATGTTTATACCTACTAAAAATCATCAAACACAGCACCAAATAACTTTAAATAGAAAATTAGTTCATCATACATGGTGTTTTTCGAGATATTTGTTTGTGTTTGTCGTAACGGCTTCGGAACCCTACACTGAGCATGGTCCGACATGCTCTTGCCCAGTTTTTATTATCCAATGGCATGTGCTTGTGTGCTTGCTCAATGCCATAAAAAACCTTGTTTAGTTCTTGTAGAGATATTCCCCAATATTAATTGGGAATATCTGGTAATTGGGAATATGTATAGATTTGAAATCGGAGAATCAAGAAATGCTGATGATACAAGTATTTTAAACTGCTAATTAAACAGTCATGTACCAGTTCGGCCATATAAACTCCATGTTAAATTCTTTTTTGCTAGAAAGTGATAGAAACAAATCTTTGATTTGGCTTTGAACTTGGTTATATTTACAGCTATGACAAAAAAAAAAATTCAACTGTTTGTTACATGAATCAGATTTTAGTGAAGCTGTGAAAAACGTCACGAATATTCACTATTGTCGATAATGATGACTTGACGACCATTACGTCTTATGTTCTACTACCTGATGCTTACGCACTTGGGATGGGAGCTAAACTATGTCATAGCCCGATGACCCAAAATAGCCGATGCACTGCGGAGGGTGCTCCAAAGTCCAAGTCCTATTCCGAAGCCTCAGCCTATATTATTGGCCCAGCTGCTCGCCACTCGAGCACGGAACAGTTATTAGGGTTCCGTCGTCGAACAGAAAATCTATTATTATATTTATTATTCAAACTGACAGCGTGTCATCTTGCCGGTTTCCCTTGTTTGAGATTAAACTTGATACAGAAACGAGAAGATAAAAAAAATATCACTAGCACTGGCAAAATTAATTTAGTTTATAGGCCAGTCTTTCCGTCTACTCCTTGTCCCACTGCTATTCGACGGAGACCTGCCTCGGCGCAGGGCTCCTATTTCTGGGCGATTTGCCCTTCGGGCATGTAAAGATACGATCCTAACCTACTATTGCGGAATAAAAATGATTTCTGACGAAAGCGAATAGCAGTAGGACAAAAGTAGTGGGTCCACGAGTCAGTCGCTATAGTAGCAATTGAACATCTCATTGGTACCTGCTCTAATAGAGAATGTTCATGACATTTTTTCACAGCTTCAATTCTGATTCAAGTTTCAAACAGTTTAGAAAAGTCATTTTGTGAATAGCTATTAATTTAACCAATAAAAATTTGCTCCTATGTCTTTCTAGCAAAACATGGAGTTTTTTATGCCAATCTGTTACATGACGTCACAGTGCATATTGGATCTGTCTAATCGCTGTCTAATTAGCAGTTTAAAATGCTTGTATCATCTACTGTCTTGTATTTTCATTTTATGTTCAGAAAAGCGATTTAAGACTGCACCGAGTAAACGTCGAGCGTCCAGTGGCGCCCTCATGACTATTATTGGGTTTTCTAACTAACTAAAGAATTTCCTTGCAATCAGACGATACGTTTTTGTAGCCCAAGTAAAAACACAATTTATGGGATACGTAACAAACTTTAATAACAATTACCCGTTGAGTAGTCAGCTTAACGGGAAAAGGTGGCCACTTTTTCCCGTTAAGTTGATAACTCGAAGGAGAATTGTTATTAAACTATATGATGTACCCTATAAGTTGTGTTTTCATTTGCAGAACAAAAACCTATCGACCAATTTCAAGAAATTACTTTAGTTTATTAGACAACACAATAATAGTAATGAGGGCGCCACTGTACATCCGGCGTACGCTCGGCGCAGTCTTAAAAGATCTATGCATATTCCCTATTCGATTAAGAACGATACAAGCAACGTAGAACTTTATAAACATTATACTTAACAGTCTGCCGTGACTGACTGACTGACCGACTGAAAGGATACCACGGCCTCAACCACTAGACCTAGATACTTGAAATTTAGAAGGAATATTTCTAGGATTCCCTAAGGTAAAAAAAGGTCTTTCCGAAAATCATCCCCCAGTGGAAACCAAAGGAATAACAGCATACTGACTGACTTACCGACTGAAACAATACCATGGCCTCAACCACTAGACCTAGTTACTTCAAATTTAGAAGCAAATTTCAAATTTAGCCCCGTGTGGTAGCCGGATTAGAATAGTGCCACTCCGTATCTTTCCGTGGATGTCGTAAAAGCCGACTAAGGTAATAAAGGCGTGTAGTACTCTTAGGCGATGACCTTGCAACCTGTCACTAATACACTGGTAAACATCTTCGCCTAAGTGAGCAAAATGTGGTTACAGAATTACCTATCAAAAAGTTTTTATAGTTGTTGGAAATTCTGTAGCTCTGCCTACCCCACTCTGGGAATAAAGGCGTGAGTTTATGTATGTATGTATGTATTTCTAGGATTCCCTAAGGTTGCACTAAAAAAAAAAGTCTTTTCGAAAATCATTCTACAGTTGAAACCAAAGGAATAACAGCATACTGACTGACTTACCGACTGAAACAATACCACGGCCTCAACCACTGGACCTAGATACTTGAAGTTTAGAAGGAATATTTCTAGGATTCCCTAAGCTACACTAAAAAAAGGTCTTTTCGAAAATCATCCCCAGTGGAAAGCAAAGGAATAACAGCATCTAGTTACTCTTAACAAACCTAGAATAGTTTATGCGCGAGCACGGAACCCTTGTGGCTGTCTCGCTCGCGCCGGGCCGGGCCCTCAGGCACGTCTGCGCCCTCTTGATCCTCGGCGACGTTTTATTGGAGCGAACATTGTTCACTTATGTACATGTATAAGTGTTTGAATATTTAATTTATGGTTACGATCGATTCATCCTATTTATCCTGACGAATATTTGTATAATATCTGTCGTAAAAGTCTGCAACATTTGAAATCGAAAACCGTTTCAAAAGAACAGTCCGTAGACAGCAAAATAATTCTTTTAGGGATTTTTTGTTAATATTCTTGATACTTTTACTACAGGACCTACAATAGAATTATACACATTGGAAGTATGTTCTAAAAAAATGCGTTTATATCAGTACCCTTAACGCATTCACTGGTGGCAAGGCAAACTTTCACCCAGTGCCTTGAACGCGTATGTGTGTTCTTACAGTATGCGAGCTAAATATGTATAAAAAAAATGTAGCACGTCGCGAAAGTTCAAAAAACAATGTCGGCAGTTAATGCCTTAATGCATACAAGTATGATATAGATTTACTATTACTACTATGAATCGACTGAAACGTTTTAACCAAACATTGCCGTTAATTGGCTCACTTCATTTATACAGGCCTAGAGGCCGATTGGAAATTGAATTAATTCCCTTTGGGTCGTCGTAGTCACTATTCGAAAATCAGCTGTTTGTTTAACATCAAACGTATTTTTCAATACTTTTTTTTTAAATTCAAATTAAGCGAACTTAATATTAAAAATAACAATGTAATTTCTTTACTTTACCAGCTATCAAAGGAGACATTAAAATATAGAAATAGACATAAATACAATGATAAATCAGTAGGTACGTAAATAAATGTAGCAAATAAAATTTCCTACTTTTTCAAAATTGCCCACGATATTTTTTTTCAGATAACTTTTATGTACTTATCTGTTTATGCTTACTACAAAAATGATCTAATCTACTATAACAACGTAGGTATCCATTACCTTGTCCTGTAGATCAGCCAAATACCAAATGTAAGCTGTAGTTCTTGGAAAAGTTTCAGGCCGTTGACGTAGTTTTTCACTATACTCCCTTTTACCATGAGCCAGCTCATTTCCACCAAAAGTTGCAAAATGAATGCAAGAGTTAAGTTAACAAATATATATTTGGGGTCCTTATAACGAGCAATTTCATTCGATATAAGACACAGTAAGGATTGAAAAGCCTTTTTTTAATTTTCTTATTTGTCCCTCGATAACGACCCTCGTTTAAAAAAACATCTGTGTTTGAGTCCTAGGCTTACACCATCCTACCATATTTCACCTGATTTGGTCCACTAGATTCGTAGCAAATCGGCTGTGACAGACGGACGGACCGACAGACGCACGACTGAACCTATAAGGGTTCCGTTTTTTTTTGTACGGAACCCTAAAAACGTACACAAGCCTGTAAAATTTTGCCAATGCAATAATATAATTGAGAAGAGCTGATCTGATGCGGGAGTCGGAAGGTGGCGACAGGGTTCCCGCTATACTTAACGTTACAATAAATTAGTTTGGTCTTGATTAGCAGATGATTAACAGATATTGCAAAAAAAAGTACAGTCGGGTAATGAAAACTGATTAATGTCTATATAGGGTCTGAATTTATCATTCGTTTATCCATCTAATTTTATATTGGATTCTGTCGTTTATAAAGAACATAGGAAATCCAAAACATCAGTGCTATCTCCTGCTACATTCGTACATTTTCATACACATACATACCTTCACGCTTGTCTCCCAATGGGGTAGGCAGAGATTATGGAACGCCAGGTGCACCGATCTAAACACACAATTTTCGCTTCCTCTACATTCATCAATCTCTTCATGCACGTATGTCGGTTTCGGGTGCTTTTGATTTGGCCCTTATTCAGTACATCGCGAATCTGATCACCGTAGGTCCGTCTAGGATGTCCCCTACCGACATATCTCCGCTCATTCTCGCTCGCCATATCTCTTCGGTAACTCTTTTTTCATCCATCCTTTCTAAAGGACCAAACCACCTTAGCATACCCTTTTCGATTTTAGTCACTACATCTTCTTTCAATCCACATCGTTCTCGGATCTCGCTACATTACATAGACTCATTATTTACTCTTTAATATTTTAATGATTTTATAATACTAAAATCTTCTAGTAGAGCGGTTAAGATATCTTTCCGACAGGATGTTCCACATAAGTTTGATTTCAAAAATGGCCAAATCCATCCGTCCAAAAAGGAATTCCTCGTTTTCGTAGTCTAACTGCTTGTATGTTTGTATAAGCTCGACCCCAGATGTGAGGGTGAGGCCGGAGTTGTTGACCAAAGTACCGGTGACATGAATATCGTCGATCCAGTTGTAGCGAGTACGTTGGGCACTCTTTAGGAGAATGCGAACTACATCAGCGGAGTACAAGACGGCGAAACCTGGAAAAAAATGTGATAAAAATAAGGGATCTGGTTTTCCATTATTTTTTTTGGTTGTAATGTCTTTGTTTAAATTATATAATTATAAGAGTTTATTTTTGAGATCCCCTTGAATCACCAAAACCATTTTATTTGATCGAATGTATCATTTCATCGAATTTAATATTATCAAAATCTATTATTTTTAGATTATTTCAAGCATATGTTACGTAGGTTAGGGTAGACTTGTAAGCACCAAAAAGTTATAACTGTAAGCACGTGTAATGCCTGTCAATGAAATGAAAATTCGGCGAAATAAAACATGATTTCAAATGAGCGTCGGTCGGTGATTCAAAGGTAAACCATTATTTTTGTATCGCTGGAAGCGGTTACTTTCAGAATTTCTTAAATTTCTGACTAATCAATGCTGTGGTTTCATATTGCATTTCAATTATTTGAATTATTCGCCGCCATCATGGCGCACGCAAACTATCTCCATGTCACGGTTTTCGCCCGGAAGCACATAAAGCCATCCCTTTTTCATTATTTTGATGGCGTGGCAGCATAATGTGGACTCTTGAGAATTGATGCATTGTATCTTCTCGTGGGAGAAAGGTTAGTGATAAGACAAAATTAAAAAAAAACTAAGCATTCCATCTTGGTTCTCAGGATTGGCAACGAATTGGAATTGGAAGGCTTAGGATTGCCAATGTCTATGGGTTCCCAGTCCCAGATTCCAAGATTTAGACTAAGTGCAATGTAGTAGCAGAAGCGTTCTGTACTCCCTTAGTCACCACATTAAATTTAAAATACTTATACTAAGACAATGCAGTTACAACGGCAGAGTTTCCATTTGGTGCTATGTGTGCTCGTTTGTCTTTTAAAACCACACGTATTTACACGTATTATAATCAAGTAAGAAAATTCAATCTTCACAAACCTGCACAATACCTAGGATAGTAGCGTCCTGGGTACTCTTCGGGTGTTACTACCCACTTGAGACGGTGAGACCTCTGCGTCTGTGACTTTTCATATACCTTGCACACGATCAGCCCCTTCCCGCCCCAAGGAGACAGTTCTCGGACGAGAAAGTGTCTCAGAGCTAGAGTATGAACAAACACATCATCGTCTGTCTTCAGAACATATCTGGCCATCGGACAGTGATGGGTCACCCACTTCAAACCCATCACGTGCTTGTAAGTCATGTTGTGGTACGCATCAATGAAGCTGCCTTGAACAATATCTTTAAAAAGTTCTGCTTCATACTCCACTTTCCGATTAACGAGTGTATTATTTGATTTCCCCAATAAGAATACCACTTTTGTTGACTCATCACGTTGACCCCAAGTCTCTCGAACGGCAGCGCGTTTGTCGTAATGAACGACATTCGATGATATTATAATTACTAGTAACAATGCTGTGAGGTTCTGACAGAGGTCTGAATTGATTGTGAACGTGAAGTTTTTCAAATCGATTAATTTCTCGTAAACATCGTTTACTGGTTCAATTTCTGAGTTGTAGGGATCTGAGAGGAGGAACTGAGGATCCTTGACTCGTATTATAGCGATTGAGTTAGAATAGTGGTCGTATAACAGTTTTAAGCTAACAACAATAAACGACACTCGGTTTACGTTGTTTAGCATGGTAAACGAACGAAGTTAAAACTTAAACTTAAATAACAACGCGAACTATAAAAAGCGTTGAAATTATTGCCTTCTAAATCTTCTACGCTATTAAATAATAATTACAAGAACATTCAGTCCTTTTGACACGACAGCACCAGTAGCAGAATTTTCCATTTCGCCAAAATCAAGTCAAAATTGAGTAGTGCTTTTATTTTTACCAACCTCTTTATTATCATTCTTTACGCAAATATCGAAAGGGCGATATAGACTAGTTCTAGAGCAAGACACACACTTTTGCTAAACCTCTCTAAACACTAATTTGCACTACGCGGGCAATTTCAAGTACGTCTCATTCCACCGAATCCGAGTGATAAGTTATTATGCCATAATTATGCCACATCCATCTTTACCAGATATAATAATTAATAATATTTATTCCCATAAAACATAATAATTTATAATAACTAATCATAAAATAAAATAGAGAGTTAGCATGCTGAAGTGGCAATGGGCAGGCCACATAGCTCGGAGAACTGATAACCGTTGGGGAAGAAAAGTTCTCGAGTGGCGGCCCCGCACCGGTGGACGGAGTGTTGGACGGCCTCCCACCCGGTGGTCTGACGACCTGGTTAGGATCGCGGGGAGCCGCTGGATGCAAGCGGCTCTAGACCGTGACTTGTGGCGCTCTTTGGGGGAGGCCTTTGTCCAGCAGTGGACGCCCCCGGGCTGATGATGATGATGAAAATAAAATAACCCTTGCAGTTCACCCGGTCGTGGCATGGACCCTAAAATGCTGTCTACGTTCGGTTTGCACAGCCAGACTGAGACGCTGCGCAAAAAACGAGCCTGCTCTGGGATCACCCGCCGCCAAAATAAGTCTTTACCAGTAATTATCTTTGTTTGAACAGCCAACAGTTGTCACTGTCAAATGTCAAAGACTCATCACGACTATTGAACAGTATTTAATTATTTTGTAAAAACTATTATCGGTAGTTTGTCAAACGCAGAAACATTATACGTAGTTTATTCAATAAACATGAACGTCCTTTCGTTGTTGCCTGTAGTTATAATCTTGAAATTACTATACGACATCTATGTTTTAAGGATAACAAACATACAGATCACGGATCCAGAATTTGACCTTCTAGACCCTGAGAGCTCTGAAGAAAGAGAATTCGTGCAAGATATTTACGAGAAGTTAATCGATTTAAACAATTTCACGTTCATACAAAAGCCAGAACTATGTGTAAACTCCACGGCGTTGCTTCTCGTCATTATCATATCCTCGTTGCCAATGAATTTTGAAAGGCGTACAACAATTCGGAATACTTGGGGACGCATCGACGATGCTACAAAAGTTGTCTTTCTCGTGGGGGAGTCCAACGACACAATGGTCTCTCGTGATGTAGAGAATGAATCGACTATCTTCAGGGATGTAGTTCAGGGCAGTTTCTTTGACGCGTACCGTAACTATACCTATAAGCACGTGATGGGTTTGAAATGGGTGTTCCATCACTGTCCGATGGCCAAATATGTGCTGAAGGTTAACGACGATGTATTTGTTCAGACTTATGCACTGAGGCATTTTCTGGCTCGAGAGCTGTCACCTTGGGGGGCGAAGAGTTTGATTCTATGCCGCATCAGGAAGTTTGTGGTTCCACAAAGGTTTCATGGTCTTCCAAATAGAGTATCGTCTAAGGAATACCCAGAATGGTACTATCCTCCACATTGTTTAGGTTTGTTTTGAACTTGATGAGTAATAAATATTAGATAACTAACGAACTTTTAGACCCACGATATAATGGGGATCCTTTCAAAGCTGATATCTCTTAGCTAAGCATCACCGCTAGAAAACCTGATTGAAAAAAAATACTGCATCAAAATCAGTTCACCCGTTTAAGACCGACTTTTTTTTCTGCATTACATTTTCCCTAAACACTTCTGATGCTGATGGTATTTGTGTTTATACTGTTAAATTTATTTTTAACATAACGCTGCTTAAATACAAAAGCGCCACAATTCAAAAACCAATATAGTTTGATTTAAAATTTAAAGTAAATAGCATTCTGATTTTAAATGCAACACAAACACATTTTGGTTTGTGTCGCTTTTGTATTTAAGCAACGATCTATTCTGTCTATCTCTTTTCCAGGTCTGGTCATCTTGTACTCCCATGACGTAGTGTCTCTTCTCCTAAAAGCTGCCCAAGCTGCTCCGTACTTCTGGATCGATGATGTCCACCTGACGGGCATATTGACTAAGAAGATAGAGCTGAAGTTAACATCCGCAAACAGCCTTATTCCAAGACCTTGGCATTGGGACTTCAAGACGAAGAAGTTCCTATTTAGCTATCTTAATACGTCGATGAGCGATATGAAGTGGATTTGGAGATACGTTGCTTCGTGAAATTGCTCCCTTATTAACTGAGGCGCCAAATAGACCGGCAGGTCTTATACCATTTGAAATACTTTAATTCAATAATATTTAACAAGTTCCTGCTTGATTGTCCTGCGAATAAATTGGCTTTGGTGGGGATAGGATATCGGGGCTAATGCAATCCAGCATTCAGTCCAGGCGGTCACAGATACCCAAAATATTATGATCACGATCTTATTATGACACTGATCAAAACGTAAACTTGTATCATGCGTCAAGGGTTCATGACCCATTCTCCCTTTCCCCTCGGATCCAACCATTTTAAAACGGGTAGAAAAACGCATTGTCTTGTCGCGCACTAACTTGTTAAATATTATGTGAAGTTTACTTCACATTATATGATTTATATTTTGCTAATAAAACATATGCCAATTTCATAAAAAAATGCCTAGTAAAGCTCTACCACAGTTGATTATCCGTTGTCACGTCTGTCTTCTAATTCAAAGACCTAGTATTTGGGTAAGGCCACATAGCGTTTGAACCGCCCCCGCGAGTACGTTACCAAAACAATACAATCATGTAACATTACAAAAAGCATTTATTTTCCAGGTATTATGTAAGAACCTAATCATAACTACCTATTGTAATTAAAAATAAATGCCACAGACATAAATCTTTGTCTATTTTGGTAACACACCAGACGGGGCGGTTCGAACGCCCCGTGGCCTTACCCATTTAAGATTTTATAATAGCTCTATGTTACAGAATATCTTCCGAAAGAATAAGTGTTTTCAGCCGTTTCTTAGGAGAAGTTCTGTGACATACACCATAAAATAAGGAGATAACGTGATCCAATTTTTACTAAAATCTTATTTTTAATGTAATGGTTTCCACAAAGGATAATATTATACTGAAAGCAGAAGTTCCTTGGTTCCTGCTCCTACTTAAGAATGTTGCCACCGAACAATTCAAACTCCTTTTTGCAAATCAATATATTAAGCACTCTGTTGCTGTCACTCTCAAATGTCAAATCTGCCAAAAGGGACCCAATCATTAGATTGCTTAGGAAAACGTTATTTGTACCTACCTATTTTAATTTAAACGTGTGCCTTCCTTAAACCTGACATTGGCGAAATCATAGTGGCAACACAAATGACATATGCCACAAAACAAAGATCTATCTATCTAAGTTTAGCAGACGGAAATTACAGGATTCCATCTTTATAATTCTAGGTTAGTGCTAAAAAAAGCCTAGATTGCGATGATGACAAATGTTCATCAGCTGTCGTTGATTTTTGTTAGCTTGAAGCTGCTAAATGACTTCTATGATACTACTGTAACAAAAATACATAACGAAAGTCCCAAATTCGTTCTTCTAGAGCCTTTTACTTCTAGAGTCAAACCTGTTAACGATGTATACGATACATTAATCAATATAGAGAATTTCACATTCATAACCAACCCAGACCTATGCCGAAACGTTGATACGATACTTTTAGTCGTTATAATTGCGTCAAATCCTTTAAATTACGACAGACGTACAGCTATTCGGGACACTTGGGGACGTAGCGATGCATCGACAAAAGTCGTGTTCCTGATGGGCGAGTCAAATGATACGGTAATATCTGACTACATTGAAAGAGAGAAGGCTGTTTTTAGAGATATTGTTCAGGGCAACTTTCTTGATGCATACCGCAACAATACTTACAAGCACGTGATGGGTTTGAAGTGGGTGACCCATCACTGTTCGATGGCCAAATATGTTCTGAAGACAGACGACGATGTGTTGGTTCATATTAAAGCCTTGAACCACTTCCTAACTCGAGATCTGTCTCCCTGGGGGGCGAAAAGACTGGTAATGTGTCATATATTCAAGGGAACAGTGCCGCAAAGATTAAATCACCACAAATGGAGGGTGTTGCCTGAGGAGTTCAGTGGAAACGTCTATCCTCCTTACTGTTTAGGTGCGATAATTATTTTTCTGTTGATTTTAGGTAGTTTACTTGTTGTTCAAATATAATGAAAACCGGGCAAGGGTTCTGATTTTTCGAAGCCCTTATCACAAACACAAAAACCTATCTCAAAAAACATGTACTATTATAGCCTGCCCAGAAAAAAAAAACACTGATTGTGTCGCCACGTGTTTCGTCAATTGCAATAGAAATGCAAATCCACAATATGGCGAGATTTTTTATTTTTATGGTCAGGCTGTTATTTTCTATTTAAAGTTTGGTGCTGTCTTAAATGATTTTTAGTACGTAGGTATAAACAAGTTTTTCTTTTAAGTTATTTGCTTACTTTACTTTAATAGTAACAAATATTTTTCAGGTTTTGTCATCTTGTACTCTCAGGACGTAGTCACTCTCCTCCTGGAAGCCGCCCAAGCCGCTCCCTACTTCTGGATAGATGATATCCACTTGACCGGAGTACTGGCGAAGAAAATCAAACTAGAGTTAACATCTGCGATCAGCTATATTTTAAAGCCCTGGCAGAAAGACTACAAGACCAGGAAATTCCTTTTTGGCCAAACCGATATAAGTATCGAAGAAATACAGTCGATATGGAATGCTATTTCAAAGTGATATGTAACTTATTACCATCAGTAGGTAATAAGTGCCATTCATAATGCAAGATTTCTTGTAAAACAGTTCTAAAATACAGTAAAATCAGAGTATGCATTGTACTGTACGGTTTATTTGAATTAATAACCTGGTGTTGTTGCAAATCTTCAGTCCACAGATCCCAACCATACAGTAAAACCTAAGTATTAACTTTTTCTTGCAAAACCAGTATACCGACAGGAACCAGGGAGAGTAACAGTGTACTCTGGTTGACTGTATAAAGCTTTCAATTCACAAAGTCGCACCCCAATAGTTTTAAATCGCCAGAATTTCACGTCACAGGTTTATAAATGACATACTTAAAATTACGGGGGGTTTATCTTTGTTGATTGTGAGCATATGTTGTATTTTAAGTGTTTCTGAATAAATGAATCTCGTTTGAGGGAAATTTTGTTTCCATTTCTTTTACTAAGTATAAGGCTCTTTACCTTGTACCCCAAGGGTCTTAAATAGGTCCATCGTTATTTACTTACACAACAACACATCAGGTAAATGTAAGCGTGTAGGTAAGTATTTAATAATTATTGCAGTCTTGTTTTTGTGTTTCCAATTCCACTTTCTCGGTAAAAGCATATTGCTTTTGACATGTTATCGTATTGCCAACGTTATAATTACTTATTAGCTTGATAGCAATTGAAGCCAAGGTAAAAATTACGATATTTATATCATGTCATGTCAAAAACCACATAGTTTTACCGTCTAGAATAAAACCCCTGTTTGCTCGTTTACCTTCTTGCTATAAGTAGGTAATTTTTAATTTGTTTTGTATAATTGTTCTCTTTTTAAACTACCTGTTACGTTTCTTTAAAGATAATAATGTGTTTCTAGCTCGTTCGTATAGCCGGGCAAAAAAATAATTGACCATCACTCTCTTTTTTGGGCTTTCGGGTAAAAATCAGGTTGCTGTTATGAGTGAAATTGGCAACATGACCTATTTAACGTAGAATTTAAAAGCCTGAAAACAATAACAGATTGACGCTTAATGTGGTGGTTGCCACTTGAGAATATAATCTTTACACACTCTATATAACATTTTTTTTCAGCACAGATTACAAGGGATGTCTAACTAAGTTGGCATATGCCAAACATCAGTGGAACAAACAGAATCAAACTTATTATAATATTACAAGATTTTTCGAAGCATTATCCTGTTTGGCTTTTGGTTTTGATTCATTTTTTTACTGATTATACTCGCACCCACTTGACATTGCCAAAACCTGTACGAGATCGCAATAAATTAAATAAGAAGTATCAAAAAAGGATCAAATAACCACCTGTGTCTTTGTTTGTGGACATATATTCAAATCGTGAACGCAATGTGGTCATTTTAAAGAATTGTTATCATTTGTGTTGTTTTTCTACGTTTGAATTGCAACGTTAATTCAATTTCGATGCAAAGATACATTCACCTGCTGTCTACTGTTGTTGTAATCTTAAAAATGCTTTACGACACAACTGTAACCAAAATTCGGGTCAAAAATCCCGTATTCAGCCTTTCAGACCCTTACAACTCCACAAAACCAGAACCTGTAGATGATATTTACGAGAACCTCATCGATTTTAACAACTTCACGTTTATAAACAAGCCAGAGCTATGTCAGAACGTCACAACTTTGCTGCTTGTCGTTATAATATCTTCCAAACCAATCAATTACTACAGACGTACGGCCATTCGGAATACTTGGGGTCGAAGTGACTATTCCACAAAAGTCGTATTTCTAATAGGTGAGACCGACAACTCGACCGTCTCCCAGTATATAAAAAATGAAACAGCTCTTTTCAGAGATATAGTTCAAGGTAGTTTCAAAGATTCGTATCGTAACATGACTTACAAGCACGTGATGGGTTTGAAGTGGGTGACCCATCACTGTCCGATGGCCAGATATGTTCTGAAGACTGACGATGATGTTTTTGTTCATATAAATGCGTTGAGGCACTTTCTGACTCGGGAACTGTCTCCATGGGGAGCGAAGAGACTGATCATGTGCCATGCGCTGTGGGGTCTTCGACCGCAAAGAGGTTATAATTTCAGGTGGGGGGTATTGCCTGAGGAGTACAGTGAGGATTATTATCCTCCATACTGTTTAGGTTTGTAAAGTTGTTATTCATTTTGGTCGCTATGTTCTATTTCTGTTTTTTTTTAGTTTCTTCACTTTCATCAGTGGGCGCAAACATATCTAACACGTTTGTATTACTAGAGGCACGAGAACGTGTCATATATTTATGCACCCAAAGTTGGATTAGATGTTTTTTTGCTGGTGGCGTTATTTTTAAATAAGACATTTTTACAATCTTTAATATTTCTTTTTTTTATCCACGCTTTTCTCTAGTAATGATTTAAATGATATTGGGTCCTTACAGCCTATGATATTGACGTTTTTACGTGTTTTATTTCGTACGGAATTTATTCATTTCAATTTTAACTTTCAAATTATTTTTAAATTTCATTAATACACTATGTAACAAAGGTTTTAGATACAAATAATATGGTTAAAGGGCATGGGGTAAATTTGTTTGAAGAATATTGTCATATTTTTTTTCAGCGGCCACGGATCATTTTTACATAGTTATTTAGAGGACCTCGAAATACACATAGATATATATTTATGGCGGTTAATAATATCGGAGCCGAGATATTTAAGATTTAAGTGATCAGTTTTTGGTACTAAACGTTTTTATAAAACGCCAATTTTATAGGTAATAATAAATAATAATAATAATAATAAATCTTTATTTCAGACAATAATCAGTAATTATAATGATCTTATATTTAATAATTTATTACTATTCAACACGATGAAACCATATCATGTTTGATATAAAAATTACAAAAAGAAATAAGAAAATTTCACGACTTTAAAAATGTCTTATATGATGCATAAACTTTTTTATAGATGCTCATCCACCTTAATCAGTTCCTTATCATGCTTCCTTTAGTCCAAAATCATTTTTCCAGGTTACGTCGTCTTGTATTCCAGCGACGTAGTGTCCCTTCTTCTTAAAGCTGCCCAATCTTCCCCCTACTTCTGGGTAGATGATGTGCATGTGACCGGTTTAATGACCAAGAAGATTAATCTGAAGCTGACTTCCGGCACCAAGCTCTTTCTGAGGACTTGGCATAAAGACGACGACATAAAGAAAATGCTTTTTGGACGCATTGACTCGAGTATCGAAGAAATGATAAAAATGTGGACCCTTGTTTCAATATGATATATTATTCAAGTTAACCTGAATTATTTTTGTGTTTTAATTTCACGTAGGAGCGCCTGTATTTCTTACTCTTTATTACTTACAGAGTTAAAATGGAATTTGAGAATCAACGCCATCACGATACCTGCAGGACTGGCAGGTTTAGGCCTTCTGAATGTTTGAGAATTTAGTTAAATGTAAAATCAAGTACTCACTAGCGAGCCGTAACTGTAAGGCTGGCCTTACACAGTCTGATACCCAATCTGAATTCATAATCTGAATTCAGATTATTAATTCAAAACGCACGGTATTGCATACAATTTAACTATTCCCAACACACATGATTTTTTCAGATTATAATAAATAATCAGAATGTGTATGGGGAACAGTAAATTGTTTGCAATACCGTGCGTTCAGAATAAATAATCTGAATTTAGATTGGGATTCCAACTGTGTAAGGCGACCCTTAAATTTAAGAATAGCATGAAAGATTGATGAAAGACAAGAACGAAAATGTATGTACCTACTTAAAATTCTAGCATCCAGGGCATTGGCTATAAATTCACCTTGACATTGACAAACAAAAATACACTTTTCTATTATAAAATGTCGTTATAACAACTTATAATAATAAATATTTTAAATGCGTACCTATTCAATAGGCCCTCGAGATGAGACGAGATGAGACGAGAATGTCAATAACGTTGGTTTAAAATGTCGAAGCACAAATTAATATTCTCGCCATATGTTCGCCAGGTCAGCGTAGTTTATGTAATTCACCAAAAAGCCTTCCTTATTCTTCCTTCCTTGGCTGTGGTAGAAAATACCTAAATGCAAACTATAATAGAACAATAGGCAATGTCTCTTGGTATGGTAAAAAACACCAACTGTGTGTATTGGGCATCTACCAGGAGAAGGATTTCCACTACTGGAGAGGCTTTCTAATTATTGTTACTCGGTATCGTGCTGCCTCCTTCCCCAAATTGTCCGATATCCTTCTATTTGACCAAAATATTTTTTGACTCAGATATCAATTTGCAAAAGTTACGAATGAAACAAAATATGTTCCAAAACCCGATTATCCTAAACTATCTGTGCATATATTTAGTGCATCAGTGTCAGTGACAAGTCGGGAATCTGCCATTCTGGTTCCTGGAGCGTCGTTGCTTTTAGACTTTCATTTATTTAATATGGAGCGTGCGGCAATGACTTGTGATGCCCATTGTGCTAAAACTCTTTCTAAACTTGGTACAACATCAACACCATCCTTATTTTTGCTCTTGTTTTTCCGCAGTGCTTCGTAACGTGTGCAATGGCCTGCAACATCATGTCCCAGGGCTGTGCCCTTGGTTTCCCTGGAGTCTTGTTGCCGCAGTTGAAGGTTCAAGGTGAAATCAAAACCACCGCGGAGCAAGATTCTTGGATCGGTCGGTAGCTCCAACAGTACAGGTATTACTTCTGGCCTATAAATGCCTGTTGACTTTGTTTGTAAAGCGCAAAACAAACAGAATACGGGCGTGGGTTGGATCGGGGGTACGGCGGGCCTATTTGCCTATCTCTATGTTGGTCTTTAAATATGTGCTTGTCACCCGTCTTATTATCCTATATTTATACCCCGGATGCGCAAAGCGCGCGCGTCTAGTATCTCTCTGCGCGGCACCACGCCACTGCCGTCAATATCACAGACTATGTACAATAGAGCGCGAGCGGCGAACTGATGCCAAAGATCCGAAAGATCAACATCATTCTTCGACCCCTTTAGAATCTTTCTTACACTTACCCTCTTACACACTCAGCTGTTCGAGTGTGCAGGTTTCCTCAACATGTTTTTCCCTCACCGTAAGAGAGGAAATGCAGATTCGTCGACCGCTGGTCGGTTCGATAACGAGTGCGTTAAGCAATAGCCCCTCTGGTCACGACCCTGCTTGATAGACACTGCGATGGACGAATGACATCGTTCTTGGTCGGGAAAGTTTGTATTGATCTAGCTATCTTGCATGCATCTTATGGGTAACGTAATACCAGCAGTGGATGCAGGAGATCAAGTCGATGTGGCTTACTTCGATTTCCGGAAGGCGTTCGACACCGTCGATAATGATGTCCTGTTACTTAAATTGGCGAACGCGGGATGCACTCCACATACCCTTAATTTCTTTGCCAGCTATATGCGAGATAGGCGCCAGTATGTGGACTGGGCTGGTCACTTATCGGAACCGTATTTTACGTGGTCTGGGGTAAGTCAGGGCAGTAATTTGGGGCCGTTAGAATTTATTATAATGATAAATGACCTTCCTGATGTTGTTAAGGATTCTGTTTGTCTACTCTTTGCGGATGACTTAAAACTCGTTCGGACGATTAGTGACAATTTGGACTGTCTAAAATTGCAGCAGGACATAAATAGAGTAGTTCAGTGGAGTCGATCGAATAAGTTACAGTTCAATGTTTCGAAATGTTCAATCATTTCGTTCAGTAGAGCGATCTTACGTTTCGAGACCATGTCACCCAAGTCTGTAAGAAAGCTTTTCGCAATCTAGGGTTCATAATGCGGCAATCGCAATCATTTACGAACATTAACGCAATACGAGCTCTTTATGAAGCGATAGTTAGAGGTCACCTGGAATTTAACGCAGTCTTTTGGAGCCCACATGAGTCTAAATATAGATTGATGCTGGAGCGTATCCAAAACAAATTTATTCGGTTTCTGTATTGGAAATTATATAGGGTCTACCCTTTTTACCCGTTAATGTATCCTACATTGTTTGTGTTAGGAATGGTGGGATACAATAAACTGGAGGTTAGAAGGGAGCTAGCATTGGCTCTGTACATTTTTAGGCTATTGAGAGGCAAGCTGTTCAACCCGGGAGTTCTGGCAGAAATAGGCTTCAACGTGCCGGAGCGGTACGTGGGGCGCCGGCGGAGGCCGCGCCTGCTGGCCGAGCCGCGCGCGCGCACGCAGCTGCTGCGCCGGGCTCCTATAGCGAGGGCGCTGCGCACATTAAACCGCGTAACGGTCGGGGTTGACCTATTCTGTTGTTCTCTGAATGAATTCACAAAAATAACTTTGTATACTTTATGCTACCATAACGAAGATTAGTCGTAAGTAGTAATGTTTGTTTTAATCCACACTGTCGATTTAGGTTAGCCTGTAAGGATAGTTGTGTGTGTATGTAAATAAATAAATAAATAAAATAAATAAATATCTCAGTCGGTTGTAATACCCATCAATAAGCTAATTGAGAAAAGATGAAAATGAACTTATCCGCCAAAATGTGAAGAATTAGCTCGAGTTGCTTTATACTTATTTCTATGCGCTAAAGAAAGGTAAGATTTAAAATGTCGTCAATTCCAGCGTCGGTGATGGCGCTGACAATCTTGATTGGCGTGGCGCTGGTGCCCCACCTGATGGGACGGCTGGGGCGCAAGGCGGCGGCCTACGCCGTCATTGGCCTTGCTCTTGTTGGATGGGTCGTGCTGGCATCCGCCCCAAATTTCACTGTACGTACTATATGGCTATAGTAGTATCATTGTTTTTTGTGATTGAAAATATGACCTGCTGGTGTTTCTTGCCGCAGAGTTTTTCCTCCACAATTGGGGTCTTATCCGAAGCGCTATAGATTCACTTCATATTACCGACGTGTCAAAGAGCCCTCATGTGGACAATTTACTGATAAAATATTTTGAATTATTATTTTACTATGTAGTGACCTGCCCTTTGGTTACTTTTAAAAATATCCCAGGTACCGACTAATTGTAAAAAAAAAACCGTTCAGCGGGTATAAAGATTAACCCCAACATACAAATACACAATTTTATCTCTTTGTAATCTTAGTGTAGAACTATAGAAAAATAGAGGATTCACGCCTTGGATCAGTCTGCTGTGTGAATTAATAATTTAAAGCGCATTTTATAATGGCCGAAATATCCTTTTTTACACTTTTTTATTAGCTTCGCTTGTTTAACCGAATTTAACCGAGTGAGTTTTTAGACAATCTCATTCAGCCCTTTTTTGTTTACAGGTTCTGATCTGCGGACGAGTGATCCAGGGCATAGCGTTTGGGGTGATCATGCCTCTTCGCCCTATAATGATTGGGGAATTAACCAGCCCGCGATACCGGGGAGGCTTCCTCGCCACGATCTCGCTCTCGCAGACCTTAGGGGTCGGCATCGTGCACCTCATAGGGTCACTAGTGTATTGGAAGTACACGGCTCTCATCTGTTGCTTGTTCAACCTCATCAGCCTCATCATGACTCTGTTCACGCCTGAATCTCCCAGCTGGCTCGCCCTGCAGGGCAGATATGACGCGTGCCGCGAAGCGTTCCACTGGCTCCGCGAAAAAGACGAAGATGTCGAATTGGAGAAGATGATTCAAACAAGGATAGCCGTGGTACATGAACGAGAAACTGCCGAAAAATTATCGAAGTGTACACAGTTTCAACGAATCGCTACAAAGAGGGAAGTGTATTTACCTGTGATAATATCGATACATTTGTACATTCTTGCAATGTTTTGCGGAGGTGTTACGCTAGGAAGTTATTCCCACGAGTGCATTAGTGCCATGATGGGTTCTAACGCGAACTTTCATTTCTGGATGATTCAATTAGATATCTTAAGAATTACTACTAACACTATTGCAGTGTTTACTATTGATCGTATGCATCGTCGGACTATGATGTTTTTGGCGTGCGCGGTCTCTATTACCAGTCACGTTGGCGTGGCGGGCTACTCTTACGCCAGAGAAAGCGGTCATATTGACCTGACCTGGATCGCTATACTCCTTTTTAACTTCCAGATGGCCTCTGTAGGCTTCGGAATGGTCCCGATGGCCAACGTCATCGCTGGAGAAATATTCCCGATAGAATATCGGGGTCTTCTCGGTACCGTTAGCTGTATTATGGTCGCCGCAACGATTTTCACGATCTTGAAGACCTTCCCAAGTTTATTGGGGAGTGTCGCTCTGTACGGGGTTTATATTATCTATGGTTTGGTGTTAGTATACGCAACAATTATTACCTGGTATTTACTGCCAGAGACGAAAGGGAAGACATTGCAGGAAATTGAGGAATTCTTTAGAGGTAGGCCAATTGTTCCACTCGAGCCTGCTGAAAAGGATGTGAAGATTGAGCCTGAAGTGACAACTTAAGATTAACAAATTAAGGCCCGTATTAATAAACTGATCTCAACAGTAATGGTCGTCTCAAGATGCGTCAAAAATGATAGTGTTCTATGGTGTGACGTTTACTTTGACGTATTTTGTGACGGGCATCTCAGTCAAGATGAGTTTATTAATACGGGCCTTAGATAGCGAAAAATTCAATTCAAGAAAAATAATAATAATACCTATTAGGTGATAGTTTTGTAAAACGAATACTTTGGATAAGTTTTAATCCGTTTAAAGTATATGTATAAATGCACGCTAATTTTATCTGTGAATTCGTAAACAACTTACCCAAAGAGTGTTGATTTCTTATAGATATGTATCTTTTATGCTGAGAATACATTGGCACTTTAAGTGGTTATTTTTTTTATGTTAAGATCAATTGATTGGTATAGATATAAAATACATATTTAATTGTCGAGAATATCCTGTATGTGACACTGATACGTACTAATACAACGAGTTCTTATCGTGGTTTTAATTTTATTGGTGATGAGTTGATGACCCGACACTTCAATGGCCACAGACCTAGTGCATCATACGACTCCATTTTTTAAACCTCGATTAAAAAAAGGGACTTATCTGTATCTCTGTCTGTGGCATCACAGTTTCTAAGCGGATGGACAAATTAAGATGCGGTTTTATTTTTAGGAAGTTACATTTTTAAAGCTAGTTTATACCCTTTGTCTGTGGGTAAGTAAAAAATATCGAATTTTAGTCCCATCAAATTATGAAATAATCCACAAAAAAAAACGAAACAAAAATGCAAAAAGATATCAAAAAAAATGGTCGGAATCCTTATCAACAGACGAAGGGTTAATTGAGATAGTTCGATTTAGGTGAAATTTGGTCTAAAGATAGTTTGAATCCTGGGAAAGGACGTAGGATAGTATTTTTTCCGAAATTCATCCCCTAAGGTGAAATAGAGGGCGAAAATTTGTATGGAGCTACGATATAAACGAGTTCCACGCGGACGGGGTCGCGGGCAGAAGCTAGTTTTTTATATATCCGCAATTCTTTCTGTTGCGTTTAATTTTCCGTTAAAGTTTGTCGTTGTTGTTATTACCGCATTAATAAATTATGTAGAAAAAGGTTAACGAAACATGCTTCTTTGTTTACCGAATTTCAAATGCTATAAATCACGAAATATAGCTAAGCATGCAATGCGTATATTATTTACTTTGATTCATGTCAGGTCGGCTATAGAGACGCCGTAGTTCAGCTGCAGGTCGCTAGATGTCGCTAGTTCCTGACCATGGACGGACACCCACCGTAGTCGAGTGATTCTTGGGATACACCAAATTTTGACAATGTATGAAAATTTAAAAACCATTTCGAGGAATAGGCTTCTCAAATCGATTCCTGTAGTTAAATGTTTTACTTATATTCGGATTTAAAGAAAACCAAATAAATAATTTATTACAAAACTATAATGAAATACGCTTACCTATATATTCGATAAAAAGTGCCAACTATTGCACAGATGACAAATAAAAGAAATTTAAATACATATAATGGAGTTTAACAAACCAAATTAAACCTTTTTTAAGCCCTTTGATTTAACATAATATACCTATGAATAAAATAAGTATATCACATCAAATAGGTACATCAAATTATACACGTTAAAATCACTACGTAGTATAAAACAAAGTCGCTTCCCGCAGTCTGTCTGTCCCTATGTATGCTTAGATCTTTTAAACTACGCAACGGATTTTGATGCGGTTTTTTTATTAGATAGAGTGAGTCAAGAGGAAGGTTTTTATCTATAATAAATTCTTTTTTATGTACGGGTGTTACAGAAAACTCATATAAACCGAAGTGAGGGCAAGTCCCTAGTATTAATACTAGGTGACACCTAAGACGTAATACAAAATTATATTTTTCCGTATCTACTCATGATAACGATCAACTATTAATATGGGACCAAGTTCGTAAACGTAAACACAAAATCGACGTCTCCATACAAATTGTGAAACCAGCTGATTGCTTTAGTATGGGAGTTTTGTTTCTACCGATTTCGATATTAGTTCCATAGTAAAAGTTGATCATACTCATAAGTAGATCTAGAAAATAAAATTTTGTATTACGTCATAGGTGTCACCCTGAATATTTATGTGCAAAACGAACCTTAGTATTTTCATAAAATTTTCACCACTGATAACGGGGTCGGTTAATTAATACATTCGTAAAACACCAAAATAATTACTGTCTCACTTTTATTCATGTAGATTTTTTCTTTACTCATCAGAGATCACACCAATAAAGATTCTTCCGAAACTGCGATTCAGAAAAATAAAATAAATGGTAGTTGGTATACTACAAACAGCACAATGCAATTTTATTTTATAAAATAAGACTAGGTACGTATTTTTTCTGTTTTATTAACAGATGGCAAAGCAAATGTTTATACTGATGATAGTGATGACAGTGTCAAGGATAAAAAACATGTCCTAGATTAGAATAAATCCAGTTGTAGCCAGTTTCAGCCACCTCACACAAATATTTGCCAATACGGGAATCAAACCCCGGGACCGCTAGCTTTGTAGGCAGGGTTACTATCAACTACGAGTATGTAGGTAAACTTACTTTAAAACACTCGTGTCGTGTCGCCTAGCGGCTCGGTTCTTAAACACATACTCGTGTTTTAATACCCCTCATTATGCAACAATTTCATAAACTACTATAACTGTGCAGGCTTTTAAAAAAACACATTAAAAACATTACCCTCTTCCTCGGCAGTTGGGCAACAAAAATATTCGTGGCTCTAACTATTATAGATGAAATACTTAAGTAAATTACCTCTTCTGTGTAGATCGTTCGACGTTCTATATTTAAAATTTGACGTAAATTCCATATTAATTTTGTATATAACTACATGCAAGAGGTTAATTACTTAAGTTTTTCACCTTTATGTTATTTATTATATCACACGTATATAAACAATGTTTCCCATTTGTTTTTGTTTGAAAAAGGAGGCAGACGAGCAAACTAGCCACCTGGGTAGTGATTCTGTAAACAACGCCGGTCGTGCGGCCTGTCGAGTGAAACCAAGCGGCGAGATTAAGTAGTCCCGTCAGTGCGAACAAAACACATTGTAGCGCGTGCATTTTCAATTAAGCAGCGTTATACGTTCGACCCATCGTGCTGCTAAATAGAAAATGCACGCGCTACAATGTGTTTTGTTCGCACTGACGGGACTACTTAATCTCGCCGCTTGGTTTCACTCGACAGGCCGCACGACCGGCGTTGTTTACAGAATCACTACCCAGGTGGCTAGTTTGCTCGTCTGCCTCCTTTTTCAAACAAAAACAAATGGGAAACATTGTTTATATACGTGTGATATAATAACATATAAGGTCAGGTGGGGTAAGGGGAACATACTTTATTCATCTTATCTTATTTTGAGTTCTATACTACAAAGTATAAGGTTCTTAATTGTTTCGCTTAAGACAAAACATACTTATTTTCGTTAGCTATCCAGGACAAAATACTTTTTATGCTAGTTCTAATGCATATCGCCAGAAAATGATTATTCGTTAGACTAGTTCTATCGTTTCCCTTTCCCTATTTCTGGGGTAAGGGAAACAGTCTCAATAAATCTAAAAGTAATAATACTAGTTTGGATTATAACTACGCAAAACATTTTAAAAACACCTTTATTGAAATGCGTACTTGATGCGTAACGAAATACTGTTGCAAATAGAAGATATTTATCAAAATCGGTATTTGGGGTAAGGGAAACATACGAGTTTCGAACAGAGGTAGTCAACTAAAAACAAAGGAAGTAAAAAGGAAGTGCAATGTTTTTATTGTAATGTTTATTAATCGTTAAAATAAAGTAGCCTCACGCTTATCAATAATTACTAAGAATAATATTAATAGGAATTACTTTTATTTGGCATTACAAAGTTTTACATACTCAATTAAGACAACTTAGACTTAAAAAAAACAAAAAAAAATATACGGTCGAATTAAGAAACCTCCTCCTTTTGGTATGACGCATTATTGGTTGTTCTCACATAGTTTCTCGGCATTTTTCTGTAAAAAATATTGTAGTCTGTAAATATTTTTTTCTAAACGGATAAAAACAAGATGTTCATATCGCCAACCGTCATTTGACATCATACAAAATAACATAATAAAAGTATGTAATAACATATAATAATAGTCAATAGATAACCAATCATTATAATAGAATAGTTCAATACCTAACAATTATTTTCCCATAACTTGGTAGGTACCTTACCAAATTAATAACCTATTTTGCCATTTAGGTTAGGGTATAATTTGTATGGAGAGGACAGCTGTTACGGTGCCCAAGCAATGTGTAAAATATCATAACATTTATGGTTAGTTACCGATTCAAGAGACTGTAGCACTGTATTTCTACTTTTTATAAAATTTGCCTTGCCTTCAAAATGTTTGTTACTTCTGACATCGGGAAAGAGAAACATATGTCCCCCTTAACCCGGCCATGATAGTTTCCCTTACCCCACTTATGCATTTGTAGGTTATGTTACAAATCACATCAAAATTTAACATTTACAGCCTATTCAGCAAAAATTTATATGCATACAAACAAAATATATCTATAAAACAATACTTACTGACATTTGCAGACTTGTTACCAGACTTTTTAACACATAAATCGCTATCCAAATCGAACACGTCGAACTCGTGGTTTCGTTGTTTGCCAACTAAAGTATTGTTTTTGTCACACTCACACGTTCAATCATCATAACTCAATCTGTGTTTTTTTTTTGGAACTAATTCTCAGTTACTGCTTTATCGATCGAGTAATCACAACGCTGCGGTGTACAGTTATTGATATATCAACTAGTGTTTCCCTTTCCCAGTAGTTCCCCTTACCCCACCTGACCTTAGGTGAAAAACTTAAGTAATAAACCTCTTGCATGTAGTTGTATACAAAATTAATATGGAATTTACGTCAAATTTCAAATATAGAACGTCGAACGATCTATACAGAAGAGGTAATTTAACTGATCATCACAACCCATAAACACACGCAGCACCAGAGGAATTGCAGGCGCGCTGCCGGCCTTTAGGAAAAGAGTTTATTAATGTTGTCAACCTACATTCATACGCTTTATTAACCAAACATTAGTTAATCGTAATATACTTACTCATAGCACAGTATAAATACTATGCTCACAGCGTCAGCCCACAAGACTGACTTAGCCAAGTGTAGGGGACGCAGTTAACTTTCGTCTGTGAAATATTGCGCAGAATTCATCACTTAGATAATTTGAGTGTTACATTCTGTAAGTTTTTTTTGCAGTTCAGTATTGTAATTTACAGATGTAGTGCAAAATGATTTTCCTTCGGGAAAACTCGGATCTCAATCGGAATACGATGGCACCCGAACTGTCAATCAATGATTGTATTAAATGAGTGACGTTTTCATGTCCATTAAAATGGAACTTTATTGTTTAGTGACAAATGACAAATGCTGTCATTTGTCACTTTGTCATTTGACACTAAACAATAAAGTTCCATTTTAATGGACATGAAAACTTCACTCATTTAATACAATCATTGATTGACAGTTCGGGTGCCATCGTATTCCGATTGAGATCCGAGTTTTCCCGAAGGAAAATCATTTTGCACTACATCTGTAAATGTAGTAGTGTATTATGCCAATGTCGAATGAAAATTTTGATTTGTGGCCCTTTAGTATTTAAGCAACGAATTATTATGACAGTGACAAGACTGACAAGTGTCAACCTTAGCGATAAGTAATAAGATGTTAATGAAACTTTTGTCAACACTGCTCTGGTAGACCTCTTTCTTGGCCGACCGTATGTACTTTAAACACTTATGGGTACTTGCAAAACATATCGGTGTAGGTATAACTTACGGCCAGTGATTACCTAACTAAATTGAGATGTCAGTAACTTTAAACGCAAAACAGGGTTCAACCATGCTTAATGACTAGCACTTGTGACAAAGCCGTTTGAAATGCTATATCTATGAAGACTTCTTCTATTCAAATGCTCCGTCGACTATGTTATCGACTGGATTCCGAGTTCTGTATGGATTTTGTTTTTTTAAATCTCCATCGGGTGTCTTATCGTTTATCGTCTGAGCGCCAGCTTGATTATATTGAGTCCTTACTTAAATTGGTGTTTTTTTACGTGTTTAATTTTGTACGGAATTTATTCATTTCATTTTGAACTTTCAAACTATTTTTAAATTTCTTTAATACACTATGTTACAAAGGTTGTAGATACATATAATATGTTTCAATTTCTTACTTAATGTTTAATATTAAAGATGAACTAACTCTTTTCATGTGCTGCGAGTTCAAGTGTTTCAATTACGCAGAGTTTTATGAAGCTTACTATTTTTAAGTAATTAAAAAGTGTCCAATATTCCTGACAGAATTATTTTTGGTTTGCATTTGACGTACTAAATAATTCGCAAAATTAAATGTGTGAAAACCGCCCTTTTCATAAAATTCTCCATATAAAACACCAATTGCATAGGTATGGACCTAATAAGTATATCGTTTAGAGCGGGCTTATTGATTGTTAAACTTCTTAGTTTTGTACCTAAGATTAATATTAACCGCAATGAAAATGCCTATCTTGCCGTCCTTTAACGTGAAAAACGCGGAAATCTAAGAAATCTTCTTTTTTTAAGTACTTACGATGTTTGCGGTCCATTCAAAGGTTCCCTCGACAATGTTATTGACAGTGCTAGCTGGAATATATATTTTTCTAATGACGATTATTATAACCGAAACGTTGAATGTTGTGTTTTTTTTTTGGCTTGTCAGAAGACAAAGGAACACACAGGCCACCTGATGGTAAGTGGAAACTGCGACCCATAGACATTTGCATTCACAAGACTGCAATGCAATGCTAAGACTGCAAATGCGTTGCCAACCCTGAGGACTAAGATAGAATGCCTCTATGCTAGTCATTTCACCGGCTGTCTTATCCCCAAACCGGTACACAACAATGCGAACACTGCTACTGACTGAGTTATCAGCTTAACGGAAAAAAGTGGCCACCTTTTCCCGTTAAGCTGACTACTGAAAGGGCAATTTTTATTAAAGTTTGTTACGTGTCCCATAAATTGTGTTTTTACTTGCACTACAGAAACGTATCGTCTGATTCCAAGGAAATAAGTACTTTAGTTAATTAGAAAACTCAATAATAGTAATAAGGGCGCCACTGGACGCTCGGCGTTTGCTCGGCGCAGTCTTAAAATCTCGTCATACTGAGAGACCGTTCACTAATATCAACGTTTGACATAAATTTGCCATATATACGTATATACGCATAGATGTATTGGTTTGTAAATATTTACTTATTTATTTATTTATATAAAAAAAACAATAAATAATTATCCACTATATAAATCTCACGTAAATTGACCTAATCCCAAACGAAGCTGTACTAGCTGTAGGCTTGTAATACTAATGGTAGGTAAAGGATGTCTAGTGTGTCTAATATATTGCTTACTTATACATTCTTTGAAAATTGCATCATCTTTAGTTTTAAAGGTTAATTATTTTTGGCTGCTCAGCGGCCATTTAAATAAATGCGCTACAACGTCATGTTCCTCATATTACGTCGTCCATAGGTTTTTAGAGACGGCTTTGTCACAACAACACCTGTCTAAACCTGTTTTGCGTCCAATTTAATGACTTCTTAGTTTGGTTGGGTTATCACTTGCCGCTGACTTCACACCGGAAAATCAATTGAAAAAGCAATGTGAAGTAAGTTGAGGTACAAAATTGAACTGCGGACAACTTTAAAAGTAGAATAAAGTTAATGCAAGACGAGAATCGCCCAGTTACGATAGGTGCTGAATAATTATTCACAAGTTTTGCAGTATTGTTCTTATCGACAGACCGTAAAGTGTTTATGGCATTTGTGGCTTAATGGCATACCGGGGAGATACATGAAAATGTCGCCATTTTTAAACCAAGTAAGTAATTCATTGTTATTTTACCAACTGATTTAATATTTTTATAGGTTTTTATATTAATCTAAAACTGTGTTTTGTTACTTAATTCATCATCTGTTTTGCAATAAGTAATGTAATGTACCTATGCCAACCTTCATATTAAATCCCGTATGTAAAATCGGTGGCCCATGAAATTTTAAATACAGCTGTTATTTATTCTTTAGTTTCGTTACGGTCGATTGAAATCGACTTTCGGATCGATGTATGAGAATTCAACACTCGAAAATGCTATTCGAAAATGAACGTGAATCAGTAAAACAGTCATTTTTATAGTACGGGGTTAATTGTGTTAAATGTTGCTAAGTGTAGACAATCAAAAAACAGGGCTGTGATAAAGAAAAATTATACAGGGGGTTACAAATCAAATACTACACATAGGTACACATAATACATTAAAAAATCGGACAATTAAAAAAGCAAAAGCAGTCTTGCAATGCTAATTGCGGTGAACCGGTTTTGCCTTCTAGTAGTTATGAATAAGTACCTATTTAAATATCGTCGCCGTAGAGCGAAAATTCACCAAGTCGAAAAATGGCCGAAATTTAGTTATGAATGTCATCGAAATCGATTTTTTTTTGTGCAAATTTCAGTCTTATTATTATGGACATAGCTATTATAGTTTCGATTTTAAAAAGTAACAGAAGTCATTAAATTATACTTCGTCTCTCACTACGTAAGGGAAGAATTACCTAATTCGTTTGATTATTTATGGTCTACATGAAACCGTACAATGAATGCACCTAAATCGTCTTGGTAACTTTTTCTCTAAATATTCCGAAGTCACGATCAAGAACTACTTTATTCAAAAAGTCACTAAAATTACTTAGCTAATTTCTGAGTAATAGTTTTGTCAGAAAATATGAAAGTGAAAACTAACTAAGTCTATTTAATGATTTCTCAATCGTCACACATAGACAATGTGGACAGTTTATTGTAAACGAAAATTGATTAAACTGTTTGAGTTAGTTTTTTCCTATTAAACAGGGTACCAATGCTTGTTTAGATCATTAATTAATTACATTTGATGAATATTTGTACGACTTCAACGTGCGTCGATGTAATATAGGTGAATTTCGCGCGTAAGTTAGTTAATTTTTTCGTGAGAAAGCGGCAATGAGGTAAGTATTTTTGTTATTAAAGTTTCTCAATTAAGTAATAATGATTATACACCGTGCCCGGGACGTACCCGAACCCCACACCACATTATATACTCCAAATAGGGTCTAGAATCGATGGTTAAAATCCTTCGGGTACGTCTCGGGCACAGTGTAATAACTACATTATTACATCATCGTTTTGGTGGAAAAAAACAAACATTTTAAATAACGTACTAGGTATACTGTTTTATAGGTTCCTATTGAGATGTACGTGTAATTGGTAAGCCAAGAAGAACAAGATTGACCGCAATGTAACTAAATGTTTTTCATTACTTGCAGTGTGATGCCTAATGCTTGTTTTGTTTGAATTCTCTTGCCTGTTTAGCAAATTTCTGTTTTTTTTATAAATCTTATAACCAATGGTCGGAATAAGGAGTGCTGAGGTTCGTTACCCGGGGTGTGATTCTCTCAGTAGCATGGCTTCTGTCGACAAGATCGAACGTATAAGGCTGCCTAATTGAGAATGCACGTGCTAAAATGTGTTTTGTTCGCTCTGACGGGACTACTTAAATTCGCCGCTGCCATATTCACTCGTCCGTTCGTCCGACCGCGTGTTTGAGAGAATAACAATTATGAGTGAGATTTGAATACCTACGTTTTCATTTATTAAACCATTTCTTTTTCATTCACACCACACGCGCTCGTTTCATTCAAGCTTGATGTAAAAAAGGACCACGATACCTATTCAAATATTTAATTGTATATAACATAACTTTAAGTAAGTTTATTAACAATGGCGGCTTCGGAAAGCATAGAGTTTCCACAATGTACAACAATGAAAATTCCGTTAAAACGACTCGTTTGCGAGATTGACGTCAAGAGGATAAACCAGCAAGTGTGTAAGGAGCGTGTTTCGTCACGCAGTGAATTTTGAATAAGCGCATTGATTATTATCAAGTTAATTTGGCCAGATTATTCTCGGAGTCAAATTCAAAGGCATGCTTTTTAACCGAATTTAGTTACATGGTTATATAAAGTGTGATATCATTATACCTAACAAGCTTTTGAATTTAATTGTATGGTGTGTTTTGTGTTTGCTGATTACTAATACCGGTTTATGAATTTATTTCTTATAAAATATAACTTATATCGCATGCATGGCACAGATTTTATTTCGAAATACATAGCATCTAACCGGGCCGGGATTTTGGTCTATAGTTAAGTCAACTAGTACAGTCACCAGCAATAATTATATTATTCAACATTGGCCGCAAAAACATCTGACACGTCTTTGTTACTACAGTTATAAGAGTGTGTCAGATATTTTTCGCCCAATGTTGAATAATATATTATTGCTGGTGACTGTACTTATAATCCTACTGAGAGTTCGGAGTCAATAGAAAGATGTAAACAAATTAAATTAAATTAGTACAGATTAGTTCGTTTGGTTTTGTTTATACATTAGAACTTTTCTATTAGCCGTGTGGTTGCCGGCAGAATAGAATAGTACCACTCCATACCTTCCTGTGGAAGTCGTAAGAGACGACTAGGGGATTAAAGGCTTGTAGTATTTTTAGGCGATGGGCTTGCAACCTGTCACTAATATACACATGATATTCATCTTAGCCTGTTTGTGCAAAATGTGGTTACAGAATTAACAACTGGCTGTTAAAGTTGTTGGTAATTCTGTAGCTCTGCCTACCCCACTCTGGGATGAAGGCGTGACGGTATGTATGTAACTTTTCTATTGACCCAGAATTATGATTTAACTAATGCAGCACCAAAGTCGCTTCGCCGCGCAAATAGACGCAAGATGCAAGACCCAGCTTGTGATAACAATGATACCAAATAAGAATGGATAACACAGCTAAAAGCTTATCACATCCCACACGCTTACGCGACTCCTTTACCCATTTCGGAGGCAAAAAAGAAAGACCTCATTGGTCTATGCAACAAAGGCATAGTACCACAAGAGCTGCATTCGTGGTACAGGTCTTTGCGTACCAGCACGGAAGCAGTTGACAGGCTATGTCAACCGGACATTACAGAGGAAGGTGAAGAGTAAAATGTTACTTTAATTGTGTTATAATATAAAGTTTGCAGACACTTATGGTTTTACTTATTTTATTAAACTATTATTCTCATTATGGTGTTTTATCTGAAAACCTAACAATAAACCCTAACAAAAAACAATCAAGTTAGGTTCTACTAGATAAATATAACGAACTTTATTATTAGAGTTAAAATTTAACTAAATTAACTTAGTTTATTTCAAAACAAGTAAAAATTGGGAAAAAAGTCACTAAATCCGGTCTAAAACTCACTAAGTCACAATTTGGGCATAAGACTTGAGGGGCAAAAATGTTTTTTGCAATTATCTATAAAATTATTAGAGTTAATGACTTTTACCAGGTGTAGCCTAAAGAAACAATAAAATGTCCACTAGATAAGACTACAAAACCACTTTTATCCCTTACAATAATCGAGTAATATTTTTTTCAAACTTTATTTTATTAAAACCTTCATAACTCAAAATGACAAAAGTGAGACTTGGTGAATTATCGCTCTACGGCGACGATATGTTCACTCTGGCGACGTCCTGATAATCGAGACTGTTGGTATCCCGATAAAGGGTAATAATAAATAAATATCAGGGGGCAATCTAACACAAGTTGACCTAGTCCCACACTAAGCTCTAGGCTAGATTTGTGGACACCGATATAAATATTTATCTAGTGAATTAAATACTTAAACACATAGAAAATATCCATGACTCAGAAACAAATACTCCAGTTCTTTACATAAATAATTACCCATTCTGTTATTGTATTCAATTATGTTTTCAGATCCTGGTTGTGCTTGGAGCGATCGGTAACATAGTAGCGGTTGGGTTCCACCTTGGTTACCCCACTCTTTTACTGAGGGACCTGAAGGCGGAAGGCTCTGATATAAAACTGAGCTTGGAGGCGGAATCTTGGATAGGTGAGGAACGAAACTGACTATTTATCGACCGTTTTATTTTATATCCAATGTAAAAATGTTTAATCTCTATGTTACATTCACAATTCTCCTATAGTGATAAATTTGCTGAATAAAGTGATCTTTTCAGCGTCAGCGATTGCTATAACAACATTGCCGTCGTTCATTCTCGCCGGGCCCATTCTGCAGAAGCTAGGTCGGAAATGGGCGCATTACTACATCGTCATTCCGAACATCATCTCCTGCCTGCTTCTGTACTTTGCCCAGAACGTCACCACCCTTTTCATATCCAGGCTGATAAGTGGCTTCAGTGTTGGAGCATCCATTGTCGTCGCTGCCATCATCGTGGGCGAGTACAGCAGTCCGAAATACCGGGGAGTGTTCCTCAACGCGAAAACCGCAGGTGCTACCCTAGGTGTCCTCTACGTACACTCGCTCGGGACACACTTTGACTGGAGAACTACTGCTCTATTTGGACTCATACCACCAATTTTTTCGCTTGTGATGACGACCATGTGGGCTGAAAGCCCTGCGTGGTTAGCATACATGGGGAAGTACGACGCTTGCGAAAAATCATTCCTCAGTTTGAGAGGAAACAGCGCTGAGGCAAGTAAGGAATTGCTTCTTTTAATACAAGCGCAGAAAGAACGGCGACTGAAAGAAAACAGAGATATATCTTCTATAAATGCACTCAAACAAACTTTGGCAAAGCTTATTAAGAAGGATTTTCTGAAACCGTCGTTAATTGTGTTTTTCATATTCGTTATCATGGAGGCGTGTGGTCGGCATTCGTTTCCTTCATACGCTGTGAAGTTCATGTCGGCTTTTACTAAGGATAGTGCTGCAACGTTGTATTATGTGCTGGTAGTGGATGCTGTCATATTTATTGGCAGCTTGTGCTCGTGTGGTGTTGTCAAGTTATTCCCTCGCAGGACTTTGCTGTTTGGCAGCGGCGCGGTGTCCTGCGTTCTCCTCACTGCAATATGCGTTTATTTGTATTTGAAATCTCAGCATATTGCTCCTGAGGATAATGTCTGGCTACCGTTAACCTTATTATGCTTATACTTCATAGTTTTAAACTTAGGTACATCGCCAATAGCATTGTCTTTACTTGGCGAAATATATCCCTTAGAACATAGAGCAATAGGAACTGTTGTTTCTGGGTGTATGTATTCTTTCTCTTTATTGGTAACTCTGAAGGTGACTCCAGCCTTGATGAGAGCTATTGATGTTTACGGAACCTTTTTTGTATTTGTTGTATGTATGGCTGGATCTCTTGTTTATTTGTATTTCATATTACCGGAAACTGAGGGTAAAACGTTGCAAGAGATAGAATGCAATTTTTATGAAATTCAGCCTAAGTTAGACAGGGAGAGCGAGGAGAAGTTGTTGAGATGCAAGAAACAGGACCAAACGGATTTGCATGTCTGAACCCCCTTTAACAGAGTTAAGATGTTATAATAAGTATTACAAATAAAAAGTGTATTTTTAAAATAAGATTTCATAGTTACTGCTTATCATTTCTATCGTACAGATACGAGGCGGTATTCATTTAGGCAAAGCTATATTGCTTTTGATATGTTATCGTATTGTCATTGTTACGATAGGTCTATTTACTAGAGAGTAGCTTCTTCATAACTTACGAGCTGTGCTCTTGTCGGTGGAGTGTCTGCCATTCCTCTCAATTGATTGCTAGGTTCTTGACATCTTAAAAAAAAAAAGATAAAAGATGTTTATTCAGTAAGTAGGCCGCACGGGCACTTTTACACGTCAAAAATCTACCAGCGCTTCGCAAGAGACCACTGCTGAGAAGAAACGCCGCAAGAAACTCAACAGTAAGTCGTTTTTTAAATATACAAATTGTAAAACTTAACCTAGCATTATATAAAACAATGAATCTAACATACGATAAGAAATAAATGTATTCACGCGTAGTTGAGCAGGAAAATGTGTCATAGCTTTGAATTTTCCCCAGTAGTAGTAAATAATAGAAAAATAATTATGAAAATTATACTTAATTATGATGGTGTAATACAACTACATAAAAAGTTTCGATACATTCTCCTACAGAAACCGTGTCCCCTGGACAATATACAATGTTTACATATTTCTTACGATTAAGTTATTATTAAGTTATTTGGGTGTTTAGTTGAAAGTAACTTCGTCTATCGTCCTCTGCCTCTTTTGCCTTACCATCTATGATCTAGGATTTTTGCGGGTGGTAGGACCTTATGCAGGGTCCGTCCGGATCGCTACCACCATCTTATCCATTAACCTACCGCCAAACAGCAGTGTTCGCATTGTTGTGTTCCGGTTTGGGGATAAGACAGCCGGTGAAATGACTAGCATAGAGGCATTCCTTCTTAGTCCTCAGGGTTGGCAACGCATTTGCAGTCTTAGGATTGCATGGCAGTCTTGTGAATGCAAATGTCTATGGGTCACAGTTTCCACTTACCATCAGGTGGCCTGTGTGCCCGTTTGTCTTCTCTATGCCATAAAAAAAAAAAAAAAAAAAAAAAAAAAAAAAAGATATTTTTCATCAAATTATCGTGTTGTAAGTAACAAATGCCCTATCATCAGAGAGTAGCATCCGAGTTCAAAACAATACCATAACATGTCAAAAGCAATATTATTTGCCCGCGTATAGTAGAGGCCCTTGTTTGCAGTTCCATTCAGTCAAACAAAAGATGATTGGCTTTTTAAGATATGACAAAAAATATTTTCAATAACGCATTGTATATTATTTTTGCATTATCTCGGCAGCGAGAAAAATATTACAAGTCGTAATTAAGTAAATTTTAGCTAGAGTAACATAAGTTTATTTTTATTTTTTTGTTTCTAACTTGCATGTATACTTATATCTTGTGTTTGTTACGGCAATCACAGCCGGTAACGCTAATAAACGGGTTTTTTTTAATATTTTCGAAGTGCCTGAACGGATGACTGAAGAGCTGGCAGCTTCCTCACTCGACGTATTACCATTGCTTCTCAGCAAGGAAATGCTGCCATTTTGGCACTAAATATGCCACTACATATTTAGGTTTAATTTAGTTTTACGATTTTTTTTACTAATTTAAAAGCTCTTAAAAGGACCAGTAGTTCATTTTTGCTGTGACTTTTAAATAGTAGGTAAAGGTAACTGCAAAAAGTAACTAAGTACTGCAAATAATCCCGGGTTGGTTTTTTTCACTCATTCATACGGTCTTAGCTAGTCTATATGACAATACCCAAATCCGAAAGACTTTTTAAGAGCTACATCGTCGCATTACTTTCTCATCCTCGTATCTAATCGTATAGTTAGATAGGAAAGTAGTATTTATTCTTTAGAGAACATATGTGCTTTTTCTATACATATTACTATTCGATCAGATACGAGATTGAGAAAGTAAAAGGATGATATTGCATTAAAAATATTTTAATGTATTTCGTCCTAAAAAAACTTCTTTTCTTGAAAATTGTAATTAACTAGCTGCACGCGGCTTGCGTTGCAATGCCACGTAAAGTAAAAAAGTGTTAATTTTCACAGATTGATTGATTATAGCAACTGTGTCATATGAAAGAGCTCCTTTTGCAAATTTCAATCATATTTATTTAAAAAAATATATTATTTACCTACACCCAAAAATTTACAAAAATACCATTACCGCCGCCTAAATTATCTTCGAAGTTTATGGACCAAATAATATAATGAAAAATGAGAATTGTACAATTTGAGAAAAAATACCAAAAAACTTTTAAAATACCTACTAAAAAGGAACTTATCACTACATAGTATAAAACAAAGTCGCTTTCCGCTTTCTGTCCCTATGTATGCTTATATCTTTAAAACTACGCAACGGATTTTGATGCGGTTTTTATTAATAGATAGTGTTTCAAGAGGAAGGTTTATATGTATAATAAATCCTGTTTCATGTACGGGTGTTACAGAAAACTCACATAAACCGAAGCGAAGCGAGGGCGGGTCGCTAGTTGCATGTAAAATAAATTTCAAAACAAAATGAGTATTTTTCTTTGCTTTTTCCAACCATGTTATCTTGAATACGGAACCCTCTGTGCGCGATTTCGACTCGCACTAGACCAGTTATTTATTTAGGTATAGAGATATTCACGCGGTTTCACAGTAAGCCAGCTTTGTGTAATGAAACAAAGGACGCGGCATCTGGGGCCTTGTGTTTTTCCTTTACATTATATTGTTATTGTTGTTGTTATGGTGTATTCATTTCGCAACGAATATTAACACTGCTATCTCAGTTAATCTTTAAGAGGCCACATATTTTAATACAGTTGTCTCTGTTCTTTAGATATATTAAACTTGATCATATTTCCTTGAGTCCGCTAAACGTGAAAACACGATTTGAAATAAAATTCTCGGTATTTTTATTTTTCATACTTATATGACACTATTTTGCCTGTTTTTGGATGAATCTTCGAAACCCTACCCTTCGGTTTTTGATTCAACAGTTGAGTATACCTATATAACGTCTTAATCATGTAAAACAATTGGTCAAAAACAAAACGTCGTCGGTCGATGTTGTTAAGTTAAGACTGCGCCGAGCAAACGCCGAGCGTCCAGTGGCGCCCTCATTACTATTATTGGGTTTTCTAATTAACTAAATAATTTCCTTGGAACCAAACAAAATGTGTTTGTAGCGCAACTAAAAACACAATTTATGGGATACGTAACAAACTTTAATAACAATTACCCTTTGAGTAGTCAGCTTAACAGGAAAAGGTGGCCACTTTTTTTCGTTAAGTTAATAACTCGAAAGTGAATTGTTATTAAACTATATGATATACCCTATAAATTGTGTTTTTACTTGCGCTACAAACACATTTTGTTTGATTCAAAGGAAATACTTTAGTTATTAGAAAACACAATAAAAGTAATGAGGGCGCTACTGTACATCCGGCGTACGCTCGGCGTAGTCTTAATGTTTGTAAACGTTTGATTTTTGTCATGAAAACAGTCAAATGCGGAGGCTTGAAGCAAGAAAGGTTGGGAACGCCTGGAATAAATCGTCATTAACTGACGCTATACTCTGATTATTCTAAGATGATGACTGTGACAGCTCAAATAAACATATCGTACAAACCTAGAGACGCCGTTCAGGAATTGAAATATCGTCGGTCTAGATGTGACCTCGTATATGCAAGTTGAAACACTTTTCAGGAGAGCCATAAAACTGCATAGTCACTTACGAGTTCCTACCTTAACAAAGTTGTTCGGTCATAATATTACCGGATGTCACGTAGATCTTACGAGGTTAGACCAGTTGAAAGCTTGTCACTTCTAGTCGTTTTTTGCCGTCAAATTGAATTGTAATGGAGAGGACATTTACTAGTTAACATCGGAAAGACTACTTGAAACTTTTTCCATCAAAATCTTATTTTACCAACAAAAATAATAATACGAGGTGTCACATATATATAACGACGATATATTTTTACACACATCTCTTGTGAGACTAGTAAGTGATTTAAATTATGAAATACGGCTGTTACCGGCGTCATCTTAAGATGGGCATTCACGACAGCTCCAACAAGTCAAAAAGAGGGGCGCCGCGCCAAAATTGATCCGTGGATCTCAAAACTGTAGCGTTTAAAAATGCTTGACGCGGTCCGTTGAATTTCCAAATTTATGGGCGCCAGCGCGACACGCACCAAGCCAAATGGCGTCGTCTGGCTCGTGAATGCGTTCTCTGGCTGCATTTTCTAATCAGTCTGCTTCATGATGTGATGTCGGCGTGGCGCGCCCGTAAATGTCGTCAAAATATTACGCCCATTCAGTTGTATACACTCCATCTGGCGCCGAGACAAACGGCGCGTCCGTGAAAAGTGGTTTAGAATAATCAGAGTACCTATAGGTTAGACCTACAGAAACATACCTACGTAAAGCTGAGGTTTCTTGCAAAATTGCCTGGTCGATCACCGCATAGCCAAGCTGGTCGTATACTCCATATTATTTAGGTACTTAAAAATGTAAACAATCCAAACCACGTGGCATGGTTAAACACCCAATCAAAATTGTTTTATCGCACTTTGACGTATCAGTGTTCTGTTTCTATTAGCTGACGTAATTTGGGGAGAATATTCTTTGGATATTCTGGCGGTGCAGTAAAAATTACTATACTTTAACCCTTAAATTGGCAGTGTATCTAATAATGCACATACTATAAAGGTCACTTTTTTTATTTTTTGGTTACTATTTTTTTTATGCTGATTTCAAATCAAATAGGGTTTGAATTCACGTTTTTTTTTTATTGTTGCCAATTTAAACTAATAATTGTAACAACAATGTAACACATAAATGCAATGAATGATATAACTATGAATATGACTAAAATGGTTTGTCCTGACAGATGTCTGGCACAATTTAAAATGCAATCGACTGTGAAAGTCAAAGAGTTCATGACATGTGCACATTTTTCGTATGAAATGACATTCGCCAAAGTTGAATTTTAAGGTTAAAGACATTTATTTTATTGTTAAATTAAGTAAATAGGCATTATTCATGATTTTTTTAAGAGCTTCAATAAAAGCGGATTCTTGTAACAAACACTTGAGTACAAAACATTTTTTGAATAAGTAGCTACCTATAAAAGTAACCGAGATAAGCCTTTTAACATGGAGTTTATATGGCCGACCTACTACATGACGTCACAGTGGATATTGGATCTCTCAGTCTTCTCGCTTTCTAATTAGCAGTTTAAATTGCTTGTATCATCCGTATTTCTCGGCCGATTTTAAGTTTAATTTCACTTTTGGTGATCATTTTAGGGTATTTCATATTTAATTGAAAAAAATCGATTATTATTACGATTTAAAAATCCACGTTTATTCTCTATTGTTAACTTGCAGTTGTCAGTGGTCATCCATATCCTGAGGTCTAAAAACAACATTTTCACAGGGCCTCTATTCTACTTGGTAAATCCATATAACCTTTGATGTGTTATCGTATTGTCAACGTTATAACTCTTATGTACTTGATAGTAAAGGCGGTGAAGTTAATATCAATACCATAACACGTCAAAAGCAATATGGATTTACCCAGTTAAGACTGCGCTGAGAAAACGCCGAGCGTCCAGTGGCGCCCTCATTACTATTATTGTGTTTTCTAATTAACTAAAGAATTTCCTTGGAATCAGATTTATGGGATACGTAACAAACTTTAATAACAATTACCCTTTGAGTAGTCAGCTTAACGGAAAAATGGTGGCCACTTTTTTCCGTTAACTTAATAACGCGAAGGTGAATTGTTATTAAACTATTATGATATACTCTATAAGTTGTGTTTTCATTTGTAGTACAAAAACATTTCGTCCAATTTCAAGAAAATACTTTAGTTTATTAGGAAACACAATAACAGTAATGAGGGCGCCACTGTACATAACGTCTTAAATAGAGCGTATGTTCTACGACGTTAAACAATATAGTTTTTGACCTGTTATCGTATTGTCAAAGTTTTGTTAGCTCTTATTTACTTGACAGTAATGGTGGTCAAGTTAAAAACAATATCGTTACACGTCAAAGATAATATAATTTTTTCCTGTAGAAATGACGCCCTGATCACTTGTCTTTTAGCTTCTAACCTTGACAATAATAGATTTGTCTCAGTGGACAGTAGCCTTCAACGCACTTTAACTGCCACCAACCCGCTAGTCGAGTCCACTTTGTATGAAAATCAGAGCTCTTGGCAGTAAAAGTGTTAAACTTTAATTGGACGTAGTTATGCAAACGGGAACCAACCCACAAAGATTTGACAGTAAAATGTCAACTGTAACGCTGAATACTGTGGGTTGGTTCCAGTTTGCAAAATCTTTGTGGGTTGGTTCCCGTTTGCAAAACTACGTCCAATTGGTAAAAGTAGATTTTATTATTCAAGCGAATCAGTTGGACTACTCAAAATACGCAATAATGTCACTATGTGGGTAGCTGTAGCTAATGTAAAATACAATAATGCTTAAAAGTAAGTTACATTAGAAAGTTATTTAAGTAATAAATAATTATTGTTAAAACTAGCGCAAATAAACTAGATTTGGAGAGTAACTCAACGAGGTCTCTACGTCAGGAACGACTACTAAAATAACTGTCGAAAACAGGGCCTTGCAAGCGTGACGAGACCGAACTTCACAGACAGCACCCGTTCAGGGGGGTTAATATGACATAGCTATGCAGTTCATTTTACGGTGAGCGTAAGGGATGGAGCTATAGCAGTTACATAACTCTGTCCTTTTCTCTCAGCGTAATATGAATGGCACAGATAGGTCATAATAACCCCACAGGAGTAAGATGCGTATCTCAGTCTTCGCCTCCCTCAACTCAACCATGTGTTCGAGGCCCGATTAACGAGTCCTGTGCGCTGTGGTTTGAATTTGGAAGTTACATGTTATATCAATTGACTAAAGCGGTTGTCAGGCGGTTGGCGGAACCGCATACCGCTCCGGTGTGCGGGCGAGACATCACCTGTATAGATGAATTAGCGAGAGCGTGGAATTGCACATGTAGTGGTATTGTGTGTTTATAGGCAAGATAAAGAGAGAGAGAAGTATTTAAGTATAGTAATATAGTCTCTCTCTGTTTCTCTTGCCTATACACACACCATCTAATTCATCTATACACGTGCGTAGCGCTGTCTCCGCGCTGTGTGCCGGAGCGGCGTGCGGAACCGCATCCAATGTGACGACCGCCTAGCAGAGGAGACTTCCATAACGTGATGCAGCGCAATGTCAGACTTAGTTCCGCTATCTGACACTGGTGGCGCTGTCGCATAGCTGGCTGATTCCTTGCGTGTAACTAGATGTCGCTAGGTTGCTACAAATGTGTAAAAGATCCTAAAGGGTCAAAGTATAGGTATCCGAAAAGGAATAGGATTGGCCATGAAATAGGGTCTTGTTTTGAGTTTATGAGGATCTTAAATATATTTTAGTTATTATTGTGCAGTAAATAGTTTTGATTTTATTCATGAAAGAAGACGAAACGAAACTACTGAGCCTACAATTTTAAAGTATACTTATACAAAATATTGTTCATTGCTTGTAGATTACAGGAAAACCTATAAGAATACTATCAAAAAAAAATACGCATGTAGATAGGGAACCCTCTCCACGCGAGTTCAACTCGCACTTGACCGGTTTTTAACCGTCAGTTAACTAATACTCTCCCTTAATACTTAAAGAACAATATTCACCTCCTATGCTCTTAAAAAGGTTGATTTACTTGATTATACACATTAACTCCATCATTAAATCGTCTTAGAATCTGTACTCATTTAGCTTCGTGAGCAGTCTTGGTCCCAGGCATCCTTTTCCATTAGATATGGTGGTCTAGGGATTCGCAAAATTTCCAATGTCACCCTCCCAGGCTTCCTATCGTCCATTCTCAGCACATCTTTTCACGTAGGCTTGACAAAAATATTAAATTATCACGATCTAAAATTTTGGCCAAGGGTTCAGGGATCTCAGCAAGCGCTGCAAATGTGTATTCATTCAAAAATAGTCATTACCTATGGGTTTTGAACGCATAATAGAGGACTTAGGCGGACTTGCGCGGACCAGAGTTAGGCCCTGTTGTTTGATCAGTAGTTAAACTAACTAATTGTTAAAATTTGAAAAAGGAATCGAAAATTTGAAGGAATCTCAAGGAAATGTGTCAAATTTTCAGTTCCTTTTTCGAATTTTAACAATTAGTTAGTTTAACTAATGATCAAACAACAGGCCCTTAGCCCTTAACCCAGAGTTAAGCGTCTACTTTTGTACGTGGTTTGCCGCCTAACCTCGGGTTAAGACGCTAACTCTGTTCCACGCAAGTGGGCCTTATGATATTATATAGATAAACAATTGAACACTTATCAAACACTCTTATTTGGAAATCTCAAATAACGTTGATCATTAACATGATAAATAGTCATCACACTTATCAATAAACTCACAAAAACACGGACGTTGCTGGAGATTCTTAAGCGAATCGAGCCCTCGAAATGTGTGAGCAAAATTATCCAGTAGTTACACTTGCGTGACTAAACGCAGAATAATAGTAAAACGTTCGAGACAAATTAAGTATGACTAGGAGTCTATTTGGAACGCCTCTCTTTCCGCTTTACACGTAACTTCATTAGCAACTGACTCTCCCATAAAGTGCTCCTCTATTTCCTGCAGAGTGCGTCCCCGTGTCTCAGGAAGGAAAAACCAGCTCACTAGAAGTGCCAGTGCTAAGATCCCTGCATATACCAGGTAAGTCCCTTCAAGACCAATGCTAGAACACATTCCTGGAAACGTCTTGAGTAAGAGGAAAATAATAAAACTACCAAAGAGGTTGCTCAGGGCGCTGCAAGTGCTTCTGTGCTCTAGAGGGAATATTTCCCCAATAATCACGAATGGGAGTGTCCCTATACCAAAACCAATGGTACTTATTTGAAAAAATAGCAGGAACGCAGGTAGCCACAGCACAGTGGTCTGTGTGTAGATATAAACGGCCTGTGCAATAATTGCGGATGTGCATGCTGCGCCAGTCCAAAATAGCATCGTGCGTCGAGGCAGCCTTCGTATCACGGACAACGCCGCGACATTAGTAACCAACCTCACTACGTCACATGCGATCATCCACTTGTATACGTTGCTCTCCAGACCTATGAGAATGTGCAGAACATCCGTCATATAACTGGCTAAGAGTACGCTACCACAAATCGAAACTATGGTTAACATACAAAAGCCTAACACCAAGGGTACAAGTATTTTCCGCATGGAAAAAGCGAGTGATGCCTCGCGAAGTTCACTTCTTCCGGTCTTCGCTTGGAGATTAAAGGTTTGTCTTCCTTGTATCATTTTTTCCAGCTCTTCCTCTTCTTTGTAGCCTCGCAGCCACCTGAAAGCGTGTCTGCACTCGTCGTAGCGACCTTCCATAGCGAGCCAGCTAGGGGACTCAGGTGTGAAAATTATTATGGCGAAACTGATCAGTGGAAAGATGCTGATGATTAAAGCTGTATCTTCCCAGGAGAGCAAGGATCCGACTAAGTGGACGAATGTCACGGCGACCGCTTGCCCGACGGAGATAGTAGACAGGAAGGCGCCACGGTTCACTGGGCTTGTGTATTCCCCGAGTATCACGCTCATGGAAGCCGTGAACAAGCCATAAGATGCACCTTGAAGGACTCTTCCGACTAATAAAACCTGAAAATTAAAAAAAGGTACGTTAACGTTTTGCAAGGCTTTTGTTGCAGAACAGAACTTAGGAAATAAATAAATGTGTATTGTGATTTCAAAATAACTGAAGTAGGAATTCACGTATTAAGATTAATTTATTCGCTTGTAACTTAATTCATTTACTGTAACGAAGATACAAACTTACAATAAATAAATATAATAAATTCATAAATACTTTTTTTCGAAGTCTGTCAAGAAGGATTCGTAAGTATTAAACATGTAGCAATCCTCAAGGTAATTTTGTATTTGATGATGGTGGCATCAACTCATTATGATAATGATAATGGTGATGATCAGGACGTGCCTGGAAGTTAGGTGCCAGCGTGATGACGAGCCAGCTGGTCAGGTTGAGCAGCGACACCGTGTAGTGTGTCAGCTTGCGCCCACGCCGCATCACCAGCACTGCCATCAGATTGCCTACCAACATGGTCGCTCCGACTATCGACGCTGAAATTTAGAGTTATTTGGGTATCATACTTGTTGAATTTTTTTTATAGCTACTAAAACGCGACACAAAACAATCGTCAATTCCATACGTTTGGAAAATTTTCGAAAATAGTTTGCGTTAGTTTTGTATATCGTCACAGAAAAGCAAAACTTTCTTGAAAAAAATATTTAACGTCATCGTCATTTTTGATAACCATACATGCCAAGTTGAGTCAAGTTGCATTATAAGAAAGCTAACAACTGTAGAAATTGTTTAAAGTTTGACAGCTTAAATACCAACTTCACCAAACGATGTTAACCACTTAACAGAAGAGATTAGAGCGTTAACAGCTGTCAAAATGTATGAACTAACAGTCGATTTACATTGATTAAATTTAACATCGTTTGGTGAAATTGGTACTAAGACAATTCTAATTAGGTAAAGTATAGTATAATCGTTAGTGCTTGCAGAATGCCAATAGTCAAGGCCCACCAGATGTTTATATATGGGCTCATAGATGCTGTTCCGTATCAGGAGATCAAACGTTCTGGACAAAGGTAAGTAAATCTGTTAAGCATATTTACGCTATAGCTGTGAACCCAACGTGAGAAACGTAATTGTGTTAGATTAGAAGAGAACAGCGACACCCACCTAGCCATGACTCCTCCGCTGAGCTGAGCCGCATGCTGGACATCCTCAGCTGCGGCAGCAGAATTGCTGGGTATGCGAAGGCTCCAGAGAGGGAGACAGTATTCAGGAAAACACTCATTGCAACTAGGCACTGTCAATAAGATAGACACGTTTAGGCTTGACTATAAACAACTAGTAAATAACTTTTCAAATCAACTATGATACTTTTTACAAAAAAAACTGTTATCATCTAGAAGACAAGAAAATACTTGATATTCTCAAGTAGAAAATATAATAATGATAATGTCTGTGTTTTTCAATTAAAGAAATAAAGAAGGAGAGTTAAGAAACTAAAAATCTGTACCTACTCTGTTCTTTGGGCCAAGACCTTGAATGAAGGAGAGAAACTGCATCTAAATATTAATATCAATACACAGCCGAAACTACTGTAACTGGGAGACAATAAAAACAGCCTTGATGAAATAATCAATCAGTTACGCGAGCTGAGACTAATGTCACAACATACAAATTTTAAAATTTTGTCTCATTTACTGAAAATTACATAATTGTCATCACAATAGGTAGACCTACCGATTTTATCGTTTTAATATACACATACTTCTGTTTATGAAACCATCTGTTTTTTCTTGATTTTTTTATATACTTAGATAATGAAAAACTTACAAAAATGAGGGTCAGACCTTTTTTTTTTAAATCATCTATTATACCCCTAAAACTGAGATGTGAAATATGTAAATGAATTATTTGGTATTAGAATATTATGATATCCGTAGCCTCCATCCCCAAATTTAAAAATCCTAAAACTGCTAAGTACCGTTTATTGTTATGAAAACGTTTGTATTTAGTTTTTGATTTAGATTTATTCAAAGATAGAAAGGGTGGAGTGTGGCATGATGCGACCTTTAAACGTTGGGTAACAAAAGGTTTCCTGTGTTTTGAACTAAGTTGTATAAAACCCATAGCAGATGTTACCTTAAACTAAAAGTGTTATTTACTATGAAAAAAAAAAAAAAAAAAAGCATATAGCACGGAGTAAAGTAAGATATGTTCATTAACTTACTTGTTTAAAAAATGGTGACATTTTCATTTTTGTTTCTGGCATTCAATGGAGATGCAAAACTCACAATTTAATGCTATGTAATTAAAAATCTTCTCAGTCGTTTGACCAAAATGTAATAATGATATTAATGATAGTGTAAATTAAATAATTTTATAGGGTTTCGTTTTCTTCCCATATTGATTAATTATTATAACGAACATGACGAAACAACTATTCAGCCACACGGCAGGTTGCTACCGAGGCATCTGTACAAATACTTTTTTAAAGTACCAAAACCAAGGTGACCAAGTAGACCAAGGTGAGATTTGAGGAATGAATAAATAGTAGTTACGTATTTTATGTAAAAACTAGATGATTCAAGTTCAGAAAACGTATTTTACTCATTTTGTAGCTGAATGTATAATATGTAGGTGCTTTCACCGCTGATAACTAACTACTTACACCGTAATTTAGAAGGATATTCGGGGTTGATTTTACAGTTTTTTCGAAACCTCAGTAAGTCATATATATCTCAGGAACTGATATAGGTAAGTACTTACACTTACTTTCAGGAATAAAAAGTATTAAGAAACTTTTAAACCAAATCATTTTAATCTTAGCAAAACCAGTACAATTACAGTACGCAGTGAGTATTATACAGGCACATTATTCACGGGTTTTTTTAACGGTTCTAATTCTTTAACATCATCATCCTCAGAGTCTTCCTCATTTCCTCTAAAATATTCTTCGATCTGCTGAAGAGTCTTGCCTTTCGTTTCTGGAAGAAGGTAATACGTCACCACCAAACATGCGGTGAGGATCCCAGAATATAAAGTGTATGTTCCGTGCAAGCCCATCATCGAAATCAGACCAGGAAAGGTCTTTAAGACAAGAAATATAGTCGAAGAAATGGTTATAGAGCTAATGCTGCCTCCTAGACTTCTGTATTTCAAAGGGAACACTTCACCAGCTATAACACCTGGTAACGGAACCATTCCAACAGCCACAGTCAAAAACTGCAAGTTAATGAGAACTCCCGGTATCCAAAGAGAGTAGAAAGGAAGGAAACCGTTAATATTTGCAAAAACGTAACCAGCCATGGCTAAGTGGCTGATGGCGCAGAGCGCCCCGGTCACAAACATCATTGTTCTTCTTTTAGTTTTGTTGATCACATAAACCGCTATCCCATTGAAAATCAGTCTTTGAAAATCCAATGCTACCATCCATACATTAGCATTTACATCGGGCCCCATCAGCAAATTTATAACTTTGGTCGCATAAGCGGCCATCAGAGTGCCACCGGCAAATTGTTGCATTGTATTTATCGTTGACATAAGAACAATGGGCTTGTAAAAGTCTTTCTTCTTCGTGGTTTTAACAACTCCTTTAAACCAATTTTTGTTTGCTTCTTTCTTCTCATTTGTCTGGTTGGCTTCTATCATTTTCTCCAACTCTGGCATTTCCTCGTTACCCCTTAACCAAATGAAGACTTTTCTACATTCATCGTATCGTCCTTGAGTTGCAAGCCAGCTGGGGGATTCTGGTGAGAAAAAGGTCATGACTAGACTGATGATGGAGAAGGTCAGTGAGACAAGGCTGGTCATTTGGAAGGACAAGACGGAACCGATGAGGTGGACGAAGAGGATGCCGAAGGTCTGAGCGAGGGCGATGGTGGTGAGGAAACCGCCGCGGTTGAGGGGGCTGGTGTACTCGCCGATTAGTGCCGAGCGGAGCGGCATGAACATGCCGAAGGACATGCCGTGGAAGATGCGCCCGATAAGAAGCACCTAGAAACAGAAACGAGGAATTATGTAGAAGAAAGCTCTTAGAAACATTAAGAAACTCTTAGTTTTAAAATTTTGAAAAAAGATTAAGAAAAAAACACTAATTAAATAAAAGTGAACTATGTACATACGAGTTGATATCATAGTTATTTACAGTAAGTATTTTCTAATTGTGTTACTTAATGGATATTATGGGCAGTAAATACATTTTTGATAGTGTTGTCCAGCAAACAGGTTATTTAATTTTAATATTCTATGAAATGGCTAAACCATTAGAAGTGAAACGAATGGGACAGGTTTGATAGACAAGGATACATGGTGGTGGAATGATGAGGTTCAGAAGGCACTTAAGGAAATAAGCATGCGTTAAATGAATGAAAGAATGTTGTAGATAAGATGAGAAAAGCAACGATGGGAATAATTTACAAGGAATGTAAGAGGAAAGCGTAGCGGGCTATTGTTATTCCTGGGGCACAGGTGTACAGCAAAACTTGTTTCAATAATTATAATAGTTCAACAGGTCAGATACAGATTTTTAAACCAGTAAGAGCAAGGAAAAAGAGCGCAAGAGATGTTTTGAATATGAAGTGCATTATAGATGATTCTGGAAGAGTTTTGTCCGAGAACGGTGAAGTAAAAGAAAGATGGAAAGCATACTTTGAAAAAATAATGAATGAGGAAATTTTCTGGAATAGAGTGATAGGATACAAGCCAGTAAATATGGGTTTAGTTCGACAAGTTGGTATAGAAGAATTTACAATGGTAGTGCAAAGTATGAAAAATGGGAAAGCAATGACAGTAATGTTGGCTGAGTTGAAAACAATACGATAACATGTCAAAAGCTAAATGGTTTAACGGAATACAATAGAGCCCTGTACCTATTTTTAGATTCTTGTCGCTTTCGCTATGTAGAAGTGTCCTTTATCACTCCAAAATCATCAAAATTGATTAAAATGTCATGAAACTTAACCTGGCCTCGATGATGAAGATCTTATCTCTGTGATAACGTATAGTTTCCTCTGATACCAGTTTCATAACACTCATAAGACAAAAATAAATATATCTAATAATTTAAATACCGAAATGATATCTTAAGAAACAAAATTATGTATTGTTTCTAGTTTAACTTTGCTACAGAATAAAAGAGCGTGGGCTTGTGAGTATAGATGACGATTTATTTTTGATCATTACCATTAGTGTTTTGATCCTTTTTGCTTTTGGCATTAAATTCAAAAGTAAAGAAAACAATTTATTCAAAAGGACAGAGCGAAAGTATCGATAATTTCCAGCACAATTACATTAACCGTTTTGTACAATACTCTCTTTGAAGTTATATTCATATATCCATATTAACATTCATTTTTACATTCATTTTTACATTTATATTCACATTCATATTCATATTCATATTCATATTCACATTCATATTCAAATTCATATTCATATTAACGTCCTGAAATCAAATGGAATGAAAATTCGGTGTAAGGTGTCTCGATAAAATACCTACTAGATACTAGTTAGTATATATACCGTCAGTAAGAAATGTAAAACCACTATTTGGCAAACACTAAGTGAAAGTGCTCGTGGATCGGTAAACAAAGTATAGGACTAGCCCTAAGACTATGTACGTGGAGAGAATATCTTCGCAAGGAGGCTGGCAAGACCTGGATGCGAGTGGCCAAAGGTCGTGCTCGGTGGCTTGCAATGGGAGAGGCCTACGTCCAGCACTGGACTAGTATAAACTGATGATTGTAGAATGTGCGGCGAGGAGGTGGAAACAATGAAACAGTTATTTTGTGAATGTGACGCACTCGCCGGAGTAAGAATGAAAATACTCGGTTGTGACTATCCAGAACCGAACGATTTCAAGGCTCTGCCATTGCACTCCACTATCCGCTATTTGGAAGGGGTGGAGGCTGCATTGGATTAAGAGCTAAAAGAGGGGTAATTACACAAAAGATCCCATAGGGTCGAAGTGTATTCAAAAGATAAGATAAGATAAGTATAAACTGATGATGATGATGAGTGATGGTACCTCAGAGCTGCTAGCCAGCATGATGCACAGCCAGCCCAAGATGACGGGCAGCATCACCACGTAGTGCGCCCACTTGCGCCCCGCGCGCGCCATGACGGGGGGTGTCATGAAGTTACCGAAGAACATCGCAAGCGCATACACTGACGCTGAAAATGAATAGGAAAATATTTACCTATTTGGCACCCTTACATTATAAATTGTACATACATACATACATACACTCCCGGATTACCAACAACTTTAAAATACTTGTTGTAAAAATAAATAATCTTTTACTACAACTTTTTTTTTAGCTAGAGGGGGCAAACGAGCTGTAGTTATCTGATGTAAAGTGATCACCGCCTTCCATGGACAACTTATGATATGATTCATAACTTAAAATTTAATGTCAGTCCCATGCGTTGTAAACATATGATATAGTACTTATCCCAAAAATTATCCAAAAATAACAAAAATTACAAAGACAAACAAAAACAAACGAAAGAACTTAAAAACTTACTTAAAACTACACTAATCTAACAAACCGCTACCGTGGGTATTGTTCCTAAAATGCTGGCAGCATTGCCACGTTGAATGGCAATGCTTAATCTTTGTGCCAAGTACAGGCCAGCATTTTTGTCACGGGTTGCGTCGATCAGTCAGGCGCTTTGACATATTTTTGAAAATACGTTGTGCTCCTGGTCCCCACGGTTCTAAAGTTTCGACCCCAAAAGGCTCAAATATGTAACTTCTATCAAGTTGACTGTATTTGCGCCTTTTGAGTGTCTCTGCTGATTCCGCCGCGAAACCAGCCCGTGCTTGTTCCGGGAAGATGTGACGGTGCAAGGGTGTCCACGCAAGTGGCACCCCAAACCACATTTTGCACGATCAGGCTAAGATAGTTTACGATGTGTATTAGTGACAGGTTGCAAGCCCTCACAATGCTACAAACCTTTATTTCCTTAGTCACCTAGTTTTTTTCTCAATCTTAACATTGTACTGTGGTACGGATCCCTTCATGTGCGAGTCGAACACGGTTCACGTAAATCTGCAACCCTATGTTTGAGAATTACAGTAATGAGGAAAACGGGGGTAGTTTCTCGCAAGACACACCGCTCGCATCGAGTAGCCGGGCAAATAGAGCGCTGGCCCGCAGTGTTCGTCGTGATGCAGCCGTGTCTGCTCATGATTTGGGGCTCCGGACGAGCCCGAAACAGGTCGAGCGATTCCTGACATTATTTACGCGAGCACGGAATTGAAAAAACAGTGGAAGTGGCATAAGCTTCGCTAACTATGAGAACCGTTGTCGCCAATACTCACACTATCATAACAACGACCACTAAGAAATCTTGAAAATGATTGGTCGAAGGATTTTAAATCATAAAAGAATATGCACCATAATCCGTTAACGTAATTTAAACGTTAATTCCATGCAGCATAGTTTAAATTATAGAACGCATTTTTACGACTTATGACTAATAGATATAAATCCACAAATTTGTTTACAAAGTGCTGCCATCTAGTGTTGAATAGCGGAACGATAACGTTTGTTTTTGTGAGAGAGTGAGACAGACACTTTCTTTGTCAAAACCTAGTGTTGCACGTAGCTCTTTGCAGGTGTTTGTCGATAAAATCATAAGAATTACATTTTTCATGTTATAATTCTTATGAATTTTATGATATGAATATTAATTATCCGTAAGATGGAAAATACTATGCGACAAGTATCTAATACCTTTAAACGAGCAATTCTTGTATATATGTATATATTATAATTTGAATCTCGGAAACGACTCCAAAGATTTCGATGAAATTTAAAATATACCTAGGGGTTTACTGGGGCGAAAAATTGATCTGTCAAGATGTCATCTTCGGAAAATTTTGTTTTCAACCCGAGCGACGCTCGGTCTTCCGGATACTACATATAATAAGAGGTATAAAAACACGAGGGTCGACTTAAGAAAACAAGGTGAACGTACTTCTAAGATGGTTCTTAGATAATTATTTACACTATGGCTTTCACTTTCACCTGGCGTTGCCTGTGGTTAGGTTAAAACATCCTAGATTCTACGTAATTTATCCGCTCGTCTGGAGAAGCGAAACAAGTCAGACATTCTCATTCATGTTAGTTTTTTTATATTATCACTGTTTTATTTCCTTGCAATCGAAGTCAAAAGCAGAGTGTAAAACACGAGCATAAGACCCTTTTTGCCCTCGACGTGACTATCCACCCTCGTCGTACCGTAAAATGGCTCGTTTTAGGGTCTCCCCAGACGTATCGACGCGGAATTTACTTGAGCCGGTTAGAAAAAAAGTTATGTCCATGCAATAAGAGCGAAAACGACGTCGCTTGGCTCGGCTCGATTCGGTGTTGCGACCGGAACGACGTCGTTTTCGCTCTTATTACATGGACTGAAACATCCTCAATCGGCAGGCATGAGACGTTGAGAGGGCCAGAGGGTTTCATGGGCCTGAGAGTAAGTCACCTCGAATTTATAAAAGTAAAAAGGCGCCCTGGGTAACCTTACTACAAACAGGGATGGTTTCTTGTTATAATTAAAACAAAAAGGGTGGTTCTCCTTGGTTTATTGGTATCATTACATACACACAGATAAAGCCTCTAGGAGTATCAGTAGGTCCATCTTAATATTAAGTCCCATCGGGTTACTGACTACAGAAATAGAAACATCACTTATCTAGGGTGAAGTACGCATGTTGTCAAGTGTGTGTAAGGTGAAGTTAAGTGGCAAGCGAAGACTTGATGTCCCAGAGATATGCGAAGGGGGTTGCAACACGTGGCACGGAGGTCCCGCCCATGCGGTCCAACACGAAGCGCCCTTCACGGTATCCGGGGTTAAGGCTACGCCTAGCATTAAAAACCCTACAACAAGAATTGCAGTTTTAATAAAAGAAGCCTTAATTGAAAGCTAACCTATCAGCCCTAGCCATGAGGTAAATATAGTACTCACCACAAAGTGGGTTTTATGTAGCCTTATATCATGAGGCTAGTTGAGGCCGGTATACACACGGTGCCCCCATAAAACGTGGCACTGGCTGAAAGAAAACGTAGCTTATTAGAATTTGGTTGGGACGGTTGTGCTTGCCGACGGGAGCGTGGTCTCTCACGATACTCACCTTAAATAGGCACGTATATCGCCTAATGACCCTGTTTTACAAGGCAGGAGTCATCGCTTGGGATACAGAAAGCTGCATGATGCTACAACAAAAGAGTTCACGTGAATCGACAAATCAAGAAAGAGATACACCTTTAACAGCGTGGGAGGCGAGTATTACTTACGGTTTATTATATTAGTAATATCATGTAGTTCATGGGCATTTGTCGCCTATTTGTTTAACCGGCACACAGATATGAGTACTGCCACGATGCATGAAATTGTCATCGTATAAACTGCCGCTAATTATCCATTTGTGAAGGTTATTAAATTATATATGAAGAAGGCAATGCTGCCCTTCCCACAAGCGGAATCTGAATCCAAGAGAATAGAGCGAACCTAGATGATGTGGCAATCCCTCTACGTCATTATGGTCGCGAACTCGTTTCACTCTTAGACGGCAACGCTCGTTCAGTTTTAACAATTTAGAAATCAAAACTAATCTAAAACAATCCACAAGATAGTCCTAAAGATATTCTATGAATCCTGAAACAATATAATTTTACATGCCGAAAATTATCGAATGATCCGAGTCTTAGTCCATAGATCAAAGCGCAGGAGCGCAGCAGTGAAACGTAACGCACGCTCACGCTTGACTGAAGTATTGATTGACTCCGTCTCACTCTTTCTCCGTTCGTAACCAAAGCGAGGGAAAAGGACAGAACTATGTGTACTCGATCCTTGATTTTGGTGCAGAAGCCCACCAGTAGTAGTGTTGCTATAAGAAAAAAACTAAGCAAAAAAACGGGTGTTACAGTACCGGCTTAGTTGGGGAAATAATTTTATTTCAGAATTGCAAGCTTCTGAAATAAAATTATTCTACACCATCAAGAGAACGAAAATATTCAAGGGAGGGGTCGCCTTCGCCAGCAGGGGAAGACGTCTGAAATATAACATAAAATCACAAAATGCTCTACCCAAGCGAACAAGTCTAACTCCAATGGTCTTCGCCATAAAGGGGAAGCCAGATAAATCATAGGCCCGATCCGGGTCCACTAACGGCAAACGTGGTTGCCCGTCTCAGACCTACTACGCATAAACACACCCTCTTCTACCGAAAAGAAGATAAAAGAACAAGTCTTATCTCTAATGGTCTTCGCCATAAAGGGGAAGCCAGATAAATCATAGGCCCGATCCGGGTCCACTAACGGCAAACGTGGTTGCCCGTCTCAGACCTACTACGCATAAACACACCCTCTTCTACCGAAAAGAAGATAAAAGAACAAGTCTTATCTCTAATGGTCTTCGCCATAAAGGGGAAGCCAGTTAAATCACAGGCCCGATCCGGGTCCACTAACGGCAAACGTGGTTGCCCGTCTCAGACCTACTACGCATAAACTACTTGCTAAAGTAAACTTATAAACTACTTTCCTAGTGTTTGTTGGCTCTGCCTCCAACCAAACGCTCTAAACCTAAATCCGAGTTTGTTGGCTCTACTTCCAAACAAACGCTCTTGATCCTAAACCAAATCAAGTATGTACTAAAGTTAGTGTCTCTTTAAGTACACATCAACCTCAACTGAGAGAAACATCCGCGAGAATTATACAGCTTTACACAAAGAATTGAAACTACAATGAGGGGTGTGACACACTACCAACCTCTTAAGCGGCTTAATTGTATTGATTAAACTACCACTTATAAGAACTGTGGCAGAAACCCGATTAATTAAGTAAACACTCAAGTGAGACTATTTAAAATCAAGTGTTGAAACTATAACACACGAATTTCAACCTAAACTTGTAAAAGAAAATCTCAACTGAAACCAGTATAAAGAGAATAGAACAATGGAAAAGAGGACGCACTCTGTATACCACCAGAATGTCCTTTTCACAACAACTCTACTAAGAACAGATAAAACCTTTTAAAATAGTTTTATCTCGAACAGATTGCGCCTATGACGTAATCAGAAGAAATCCTAAAACTAATAAAACACTATGGTAAAAAAATAATTTATTACCAATACCTACATGCCTTATCCTACTACTACGGACAAAACATGACAGCACAACTAAAATTAAATGGATGCGCATCCTTGGTTACTTAAAATTAAAACTTAGCCTACCTCACTCTACTTCAATATGCTTTCATTCCAGTAATCCAATCCTTTAAAAGAGCCAACAGTCAGGACAAATCTTTTCCCTTCAATAAAACACCTGCAGTCCGGACGAAATATACCAAACAAACCAGTAAATCATACCTTAAAGAGCCAACGGTCGGGACAAATATTCTACCAACGCCAAAAATCTCAGCAAGTCCAGACATCCTATGCGTTCCGTACATAGTACAAAAAACACATACCTAACAAATAAACATAAATTTACTATACCTAACAACTATGCCTAACACCAAACTTAAGCATTAATATTATAATTGAGTCCCCTAGCTCATAGAATCTACCATGGACTCATCCTAACCTAGCAAATCTTTATTAATTTAAGGGTTGTACCCCTGGAGGTTCAGAACCTCCGCGATCTAGCAAATCCTTGATGTGAAAACGTCCTAAGGGTTTATCGTTAAGAGACTTTAACGAATAAACCAACGGTGAATGTTTTTTATCAATAAAACATTTTTCATATTTGGGAGAAAGTTTAGCACTAAAGTATTTAGAAGCGTTCGACAGAGGAAAACAACGCTTATAAATAATTTGGCCCTCCTTAAATTGAATTGCTCGTTTCCGTAAATTATAATACTTCACATTATGATTATAAGCCTTTTTTAAATGACCTTGAACCGATTTATATATATCGTTCAGCTTAGGAAGTTTAGAAGAAAACGGTTCTACATTTATCTTAACCGTTGGGGGATCTACCGGCTCCTCGATATGGTAAAGGGAACCATCCGTTATCATTTCTCTACCATGAGTCAAGTAAAACGGCGTGAACTTTGTACCTTCGTGAACTGCAGTATTAAGAGCACATTGTATCTCAGGAATGTTCTGATCCCATTTACGATGATCCGAACGCACGTAGGATGCAATGGCTCGTACTATGTCGCGGTTGACACGCTCCGTTTGGTTGGTCTGAGGATGATAACGAGGGTTGTAGAAGATGTTAGGGACACCATAATTAGAGAGCAAATCCCTGAACTCCTTCGAAATAAACTGAGGTCCGTTGTCTACGTATATAAATTTACACACGCCATGTAGTAGGAAGACACCCTTCTCCAAACATTTAACTATGGCTTTTGCCGTTACACTACGCAAAGGAAACAAAAGAGCGTACTTACTAAAGTAATCAGAACATACAAAGAGGTACTGATTCCTTGCGTAGGAGGGTGGAAACGGCCCCATAATGTCACAAGAAATGGCTTCCCATGGACGCGTGACCACGCGTGGATTGCCCATCAGACCTGCCCTGGCAACGTTACTAGGTTTATAACATTTGCAAACCTCGCAGGCACCGACGTACTTCTCAACGTCGCGGTAGAGGTTTGGCCAAAAATATACAGCACTAATACGTTTATGAGTTTTAGCCACTCCAAAGTGTCCAGAGACCGGGTCGTCGTGATACTTCGTTAAGATTTCATCGCGATGATCCGCAGGCACGACCAACTTCCATTCAAACTGGGACGTTAAATTGTATTTATTTTTAGATAAACGAAATAACTTGCCATCCTTTACCGTGAAGTTGGGAAATAAACGTGGATTATCGCTACAATCCTTTAAAAGTTTTGTATACCAAGGATCTTGAATTACCTGAGGGTCAAATGATATAGAGTCCACCTTGATTCGAGATAAAGTGTCTGGTAAAACGTGTTCCTTCCCCTTTCTATGTATAATTTCAAAATCGAACTGGCTTAAGCGACACGCCCACCGATTTAGCCTTCCCATCGGATTTTTTAATTTGTAGAACCACTGAAGCGAAGCATGATCAGTAACTATATAGCACCTGGAACCTTCTACATAGGCACGGTATTGCTCGAGAGCGTAAATCACCGCCAGGAGCTCTCGCTCCGTCGCCGTATAGTTAACTTCTTGCGCGCTCAGGGTTCTGCTGCAGTACGCGATAGGATGGTCTACATCGGCTTCGCGCTGTGCCAAAATTCCACCAATAGCAAACGAACTTGCGTCCGTATGAATATAGAAAGGTTTACTGAAATCAGGACACTTTAAGATAGGTGCGGATATAAGAGCAGACTTCAAAGTGTTAAAAGACTCATTAGCTTCATTCGACCATACGAAAGCAACCTTCTTACTTGTAAGGCGGGTTAGTGGACGAGCTACCTGAGAAAAGTTTTCAATGAAACGTCGGTACCAACCAGCCATTCCCAAGAATCGTTTCAGTTCCTTCGGGTCCTTAGGAGTAGGAAAATTCATAATAACGTCAACCTTAGATGGGTCCGTTCTCAAACCGAAACGATCGACGACATAACCCAAGTACTTCAACTCACTCCGGCAGAACTGAGATTTCTTCATGTTGATCGTCAGATTAGCATGCTTCAACTTTTCAAAGACACGTTTAAGTATTTGTACGTGCTCGTCAAAAGAAGACGTACAGATGACGATGTCATCGACATAAGCAAAGACCTTATTATCAAACTCCGCCGAGAACAGGCTGTCCATCAATCGCTGCATGGTAGCAGACGCACCGACCAAACCGAAACACATAACGTTATAATGAAAAAGTCCGCGTCGCGGAACAGTAAAAGCGGTCTTTTCCTTCGAGTCTGGATGAAGAGGTATTTGATGGTAAGCAGCACTGAGATCCAAAGAGGTTAAATACTTGGCATCACGTAAATTATCAATGATGTAATTAATGTAAGGGAGAGGATACGCGTCCGTTTTTGATACAGCGTTAAGGCGACGGCTATCTAAACATAAGCGCATTTCACCATTCGACTTAGGTACCATAGTCACAGGAGAATTCCATGGAGATGCGGAAGGCTCAACCACATTATTCTTTAGCATTTTATCAAGTTCGGCATCAAGCAACCTTAACTTTTCCGGACTCAGACGATAGTACTTCTGCTTAATAGGGGCAGCGTCACCCGTGGATATCTCGTGTTGGATTAACGACGTACGACCCAAGCCTACCTTATCGGTATTAATAGAGTCGAAGAGTGACTTGACTTTGTCCATACTTTGCTTTTGTATAGGACTCAGCGAGTCATAATGTCGAAGTCCCTCCTCGACAATATTTGGTTGTCCATTTACGACGGATGACACGTTACTAGGCAGACAAGCTAAGATATCCGGTGCTAAATTAAAAGCTTTCCAAAAGTTGATACCAAAATGAATCGGTAGCAATATTTCTGGTTGAATGTGAAACAACACGAGCTGCACCTCATTATTATATTGAATTGGAATGTTCATATAGTACCGACAAACATAATCCTCTCCATTAGCAACCCTTAATCGGCGAGGTTGATCAAATTCGTGCATTATTATATTTAAATTTAAAAACTTTAAATGTGCGTTGTCACCTAAAATAGAACAAGACGCACCGCAATCCAGCAAACCACAAACGTTAACGTTAAATACCTGAACCGTTAAGTAGGGGCGGTGGTCATTGACAGGTGGCACAAAGTAAGTCTCCACGGGCGGGTTAGAACTACGCACCAAAGGAACCCGTGAGACTGGCCTAACTAGTTTTTTGACTTCGGAATAGTCTTTCCACAGTTTGGACAATTTGTACTCTTAACATCTTTTTCTCCACACTTAAAACAGACAATGTCACGCGATTTAGGACAACGACTAGTTTTGTGCGCTCCATCACAGCGGAAGCAACGAAATGATTTTAAAATTTTAGGCTTAGCAGCTGCGGAGGCTACGTCCTCTTTTCGAATCGAACGGCTATTAGTTGGTTGACACTGCATGTCTGGAGCTAAAGAGCTACGCGACGTAGACGGTTCGACAAAATCACCCGCGCGCGAATTGGCTAATTCAAGCTTCATGCATAACGCTTTAAGTTGCTGCACTGACGTGACGTCTATTAACGCAAGCTCGCGACTATATTCAGGACGAATATTTCTGACAATTATATCTAATTTTTCTGCCTCAGATATAGGTGAACTCAAACGAGAGATCAAACCACCCATAATTGACAGGTAAACCACTATCGATTCATTTCGCGCTTGTGTACGAGACCTTATCTCGCGAAGCAACTTAAAGTCAAAGTCCGGAATGTCAAAGTCTGCTTTCAAAGCCGCGAGAAGCTGCGAGTACGATTTGAAGCTATCTTTATTTGCTCGGTACCAAAATAACGCGGGACCCTCAACAATGTCAGGAAATCCATTAAAAACAACGCGTTCCGGTATCTCTCGAGAGAGCCTAAGTTCCTCCAGTCGCGTTGTAAAAGCACGGACGCAAGTATCCCCTTTATACTTTAAATTAAGACTCGACAAGTTATGCCGAGGTTCAGAGTGACACACCACTTTAGCAACTGATTCAGACGGAACCTGAAATTCCTCATCATCTGACTCGGAAGACTCTGACAGTGGATTTAAGACAGACAAACAACTGACAAGGGCCCCTTTAAGTTTGTTAACCTCAGTCTCAAAATTTGACACACGCGATAGACGGTCCAAATAGTAGTTACATCTGCCCACTAACCTGTCCTGCTGCGACTTGGAAAACTCACTGCCCTGCATAACCTCCGACTGCAACTCATTCACCTTCACTCTGCAGGCCTCGACCTCTGTTTGTGAATCAACTTCCTTCATATCAGACGCAGGCTTAAGGCTGCCACGTCTTACAAGAGCACGAGTCTGTCGAAATAATTTTCTTAAATTATCACAGCTATATTTAGTGTCAAAGGGTATGTGTAAAGCAGTCAGTTCATGTGCCAGTTCCTCCTTAGTGAGGTATTCAACCTTTACATTCAGGTCCATGGTCAATTATAAAAACAGTAAAATGGAACAAATCAAGCCTTGCAATAGTGCAGTATGCTACGTGCTTATTAGCAATAGAAGATGCACACAACACACATTTTAAGAAACAAACAAACCACTGTTCTGTTACACAATCAAAACAGTAAAAGGTTAAATAAAGTTAAAGTGTTTTACAGGAGAACACACCACTAATAAATATTATGTGCTTTCATCTCATTGAAACAGTCAGAACATAAGAAGTTATGAAAAAGGCTAGTTATTCCTTATATATAAGAGTATAAAGGAATTTAATAACTATTAATACCCTATTAACACTGTTAAGACAGACAAAAGATATGAGATAAAGCATTAAATTCACATTTAAAGAATACTTAAACAAAGAAACCATTCCTTCAGGCCATACGTTGGGTACGCCACTGAAACATCCTCAATCGGCAGGCATGAGACGTTGAGAGGGCCAGAGGGTTTCATGGGCCTGAGAGTAAGTCACCTCGAATTTATAAAAGTAAAAAGGCGCCCTGGGTAACCTTACTACAAACAGGGATGGTTTCTTGTTATAATTAAAACAAAAAGGGTGGTTCTCCTTGGTTTATTGGTATCATTACATACACACAGATAAAGCCTCTAGGAGTATCAGTAGGTCCATCTTAATATTAAGTCCCATCGGGTTACTGACTACAGAAATAGAAACATCACTTATCTAGGGTGAAGTACGCATGTTGTCAAGTGTGTGTAAGGTGAAGTTAAGTGGCAAGCGAAGACTTGATGTCCCAGAGATATGCGAAGGGGGTTGCAACACGTGGCACGGAGGTCCCGCCCATGCGGTCCAACACGAAGCGCCCTTCACGGTATCCGGGGTTAAGGCTACGCCTAGCATTAAAAACCCTACAACAAGAATTGCAGTTTTAATAAAAGAAGCCTTAATTGAAAGCTAACCTATCAGCCCTAGCCATGAGGTAAATTATAGTACTCACCACAAAGTGGGTTTTATGTAGCCTTATATCATGAGGCTAGTTGAGGCCGGTATACACACGGTGCCCCCATAAAACGTGGCACTGGCTGAAAGAAAACGTAGCTTATTAGAATTTGGTTGGGACGGTTGTGCTTGCCGACGGGAGCGTGGTCTCTCACGATACTCACCTTAAATAGGCACGTATATCGCCTAATGACCCTGTTTTACAAGGCAGGAGTCATCGCTTGGGATACAGAAAGCTGCATGATGCTACAACAAAAGAGTTCACGTGAATCGACAAATCAAGAAAGAGATACACCTTTAACAGCGTGGGAGGCGAGTATTACTTACGGTTTATTATATTAGTAATATCATGTAGTTCATGGGCATTTGTCGCCTATTTGTTTAACCGGCACACAGATATGAGTACTGCCACGATGCATGAAATTGTCATCGTATAAACTGCCGCTAATTATCCATTTGTGAAGGTTATTAAATTATATATGAAGAAGGCAATGCTGCCCTTCCCACAAGCGGAATCTGAATCCAAGAGAATAGAGCGAACCTAGATGATGTGGCAATCCCTCTACGTCATTATGGTCGCGAACTCGTTTCACTCTTAGACGGCAACGCTCGTTCAGTTTTAACAATTTAGAAATCAAAACTAATCTAAAACAATCCACAAGATAGTCCTAAAGATATTCTATGAATCCTGAAACAATATAATTTTACATGCCGAAAATTATCGAATGATCCGAGTCTTAGTCCATAGATCAAAGCGCAGGAGCGCAGCAGTGAAACGTAACGCACGCTCACGCTTGACTGAAGTATTGATTGACTCCGTCTCACTCTTTCTCCGTTCGTAACCAAAGCGAGGGAAAAGGACAGAACTATGTGTACTCGATCCTTGATTTTGGTGCAGAAGCCCACCAGTAGTAGTGTTGCTATAAGAAAAAAACTAAGCAAAAAAACGGGTGTTACAGGACATGAAACTTTTTCTTACCGGCTCAAGCCGATTCCGCGTCGATAGGTCTGGGGAGACCCTTATACTCTTGTTGTAGAATGTACATTTATATCGATCGTTTTTTTAAGTTCATTCTTAAGGTATTTATTACGGACAAGGCACTCCTGCATTGATCTTCATACAACATTGACTCCTAGCAGGAAATATGTTTAAAAAAATTATTACATTGTGGCTAAAGCAAACGTAACTTCGGTGACAATGCAATAATATGGTACCATGGAGCTGGTCTGATGATGTAGTCGGTCATAGGAACTTTGCAATGAAACAAGATATATAAGACAAATAAATGTTTTTTTACTGTCCCTGAAATAATACATATTTATTCAACAGTTCGCTCTCTCGCTTCCGCAGGGTAGTGTGCTTGCCCCTATCCTGTTTAACATATACACCAATGACCAGCCAGCCATGCCTAAAACCTAGCGGTTTTTGTACGCAGACGATCTAGCACTCGCGACACAAAGCGATAACTTTAAGGACACAGAAGAAACATTATCGAAAGCCTTGGAGGGTCTCTCAGAATACTACAAAAAAAACTGTTTGAAACCAAACCCCTCAAAAACCCAATCCTGTGCATTCCACCTACGAAACCGGGACGCTAATAGGCAGCTTAACGTTACCTGGAACGGCGCTGCCATCGAACACTGCCCTTGCCCGAAGTACCTGGGTGTTACCCTCGACAGAACGCTATCTTTCAAGACTCACTGCGTTAAGACAAAACAGAAAGTTAACTCGCGCAACAGTTTGCTACGGAGACTCACCTCAACATACTGGGGCGCTACTGCGCACACTCTCCGAACCACTGGCCTAGCGCTTTGCTACTCGGCGGGCGAATACGCATGCCCGGTGTGGCACCGCTCCGCCCACGCAGGGCAAGTGACCTCTGCACTCAACGACACCTGCCGCATTATCACTGGATGTCTCAAACCCACTCCGCTTAACAAACTGTACCCCTTAGCGGGAATTGCCCCCCAGAGTCCCGCAGAGAGGTGATGTGCAGCGTCGAAAAACAGAAACAGGAAGAAGACTCCAGACACTCCCTCCATGGATGTGAGCTACCACCGTCCCGCCTAAAAAGCCGAAGAAGCTTTATGGGGTGTACCACTGCTGCCAGGGCTCCTCCTTGGAAGAACCGGCTCGCGCACTGGCAAAACACACGTCCCCCTCCTGAGCACTATGTTCGCCCCGCCGAAATGCTTCCCGCTGGACACAAACAGCCGTGGCCTACCTGGAAAGCTTTAAACAGGCTGCGCTCCCATGTTGGCCGCTGTAGAGAAAACCTGGTGAAATGGGGTATACTAAGCAACCCAGATGCTCGGTGTGTGTGCGGGACAGCTCTCCAAACTATGGCGCATATAATGTCGTGCCCGGCGTGCCCGTACTCCTGCTCCGAGCAAGATCTCCGAGACGCGACAGACAGAGCATTGGCTGTTGCAGGTTTCTGGTCCCGCACAGTCTGATGAAAATAGGAACCATCGACACGAGAAGAAGAAGAAGATTCAACAGTTGCCTTTTAGATATCTTCAATTTTAATTTCAATAGATGATGTATGCGAACGTTAAGGTAACGTATAATCACAGCTTTAATTAAATCCGTTACATGATTAGAGGCAGGAAACTCTCCTAACTGATGACTTATAATGCCATCAAAGATGTTTGTGCCAACGAACTGTCTCATGATTTTTGCAATTAATACATCTTTTTTTATATTTTTGCCATTCAAGTCTTTGATAAATTTCTCTGCCATTTGGCATATTCGAATAACATCCTTTGAGGGATACTGCAAACCTCCTTTATCTTTCATAATTATTAATTTATGAAGATTCTGATCTTTCGACGTTATGAGCGCTTTTACACAGGTATCACAATTTATTGCCTTGATCATTTTTTTAACGATATAACCAGCAATGTGGACTATGGCATGTTGAGTAAATTCTGATACATGAAAATCAGATTCATCAAGATCTGAATAATCTTCATATTCTCCGGCATTGTTTCTATCCTCTTCAGTATTTAGACCAGATGTCCTGTTGATGCGTTCTTCTGCAGATGAACAGTTTAAAATGGATAACTGTTCCAATGCCGTGCAGTTTCCTCTGTCTGAGTCTTTAAGTTCAACATGAACTAACATTTTTTTGTAGGCAGATATGAATTGCCTCGCTGTGGGATTGTTATTGGATCCTCCATGAGACCTTATATTACAAAATAAAAGCTCAAGATGATCCTGGCTCAATTTGTAAAAAGGTAAATAAATCAAAATTTTACTTTGAATCAAGCTCGCGTACAAGTTTTTTAATGCTTCGATGCAATTCATGAATCCAAGGAAACCAGTTTTTCTTAAACTTTTAATTACAAGAGTCCCGTTTTCAAGTTTTAGATTAGATATATACTGCGATGCCATGTTCAAAAACTCAAACACATCTTTGGCGTTGTTTTCGTTCAGTGCCTTTTTAAAACCATACTGATGCAAGTTTTTGGAGTTGAAAACATCAAAAAGATTATTAAAAATGACTAAAAACTTCTCCGTAGGCTCGCTGAGCCGAAAATTTTCTACATTCAAATTTTGTCTGCAGAATTTTAAAGCTTCTGCAACGCTAAGGCTAAAGATTTGCGTTGCCAGTTTTACCTTCATCCTCTCGTTTTTAAAATATATATGTCGGTCCTTTAATTTATTTGCTAAATGGAATGTTTCCGCGTATTGCAAGTTATTTAGTTGTTCTAAATATTTCCATTCTATTTTATTACCTTCCGCGTCTATTATAAAGGTCCTAATATGTTCAAAGGAATTTCTGATCAATTTTATCATATGGCATGGGTCTAGTACTGCAACGATTGGCTCATGCGTAACAGGGTGATCAAATTTAATTTTAAAATCTTGAATGCTGCATCCAAGGTGGCCAGCCATTGAAACATTTGCAGCGCAGCCATCAAAGGTCAAAGCAACGACCTTTATACCAGCGCTATCAGCCATTTGCAAGCATTGTTTAACAAGTTCTGCACGTTGTAGTCCAGTGACACCGTCCACGAGGAAAAAACCCACAGGTACTTTGAAATTACTATTAATTGCCGTTATTAAAAATACCAACGCTTCTTTTGGCTCGGCTAAATGATCTCCCTCTAATCCAGTGCCCATGTCGACGTATCCGTGCAACTTTTGCCCATCCCATTCGACGCGGCGACGAATACTCATCTCGTCTATAACTAACGTGGCAACTAAGGGTGATTCCAAAGAGTCCGCTTTACATTTTAAAGCTACGAAAGCTTCTTTTGTGAAACCTGGATCTCCACCAATCTTCGAGTACCATTTTTTCAAGGTCCTCGGATGGGGCAAACTCGTGTTAAATACTCTTCGGACATATTCATAAGCTTTTGGCGAGTAGTAATTTAAAGTAAGCGCGAAACTACGGAGGGCCGGTGAGTATTTCTTTTTTGATATAACGTTAGCTTCAACGTTAGAAATTTCCCGCACAATGAGATCTTGCACCTAAAATTAATTGAAATTTTATTATAACTTCATATCAGGTAATACGCGCGACTTAAAAAACACCGTACTTTTACTATCACAAACAAATTTTAATAATCATTTATGCTTGGAGAGGCATATACACAAGAAGAAAATTGTATGTTTGCAAAAGTAAGTATAAGAAATACAAACCTGCACATTAAGATTTTGTAAACTTGCCAGGTTCTCACTTGTCAAAGCAAACTTTTCTTTTAATTCGTTCAAAACTTCTTCTACATTAACAAGCTTTCTTTTTAGTCTACGGCCTTGAGTTTGCAATCTTTTGATTTTTAGTTTTTGTGCTTCTAATTTATTTTCAGCCCAACGTAACATACCACTAAGTTTTTGCTTCCGTGGAGATGAGTCAGTAGATCCAGGTTGAAAATTTTCATGTTTTCGTGGTTTCTTTGGACTTAAATTAAAATACGCGGTATTATCACCCAATCGTTTTTGGGCAGAACCTCGTACATCTCTACGAAACTTTTTTATTATTACTGAATCAGCTTCCAGAAGCGCATCCGACGCTCGTTTTTTTAATATTTTTGGCGAGCCAATGATTCGATTTCTTTTTTGTGGGATTAAGTCTACATATTTCTCTGCAGCCCTTTTGGTTGAAACTTATGGTGCAGTTTCAGCTGTCTGATTTTGTTTATTTATGGCATTTTCTTCGTCCAGTCGTGGTTTCTTTTCTACTATAACTCCACCTTTAGAGTCGTCCATCTCATGCAAAGTTCGTTTTCTTGAAGTGCCAGGCCTAACTTCATCAATGAGATCTCTACTCGATGTATCTATATTAGGTCCAGAAGCTTTTTCTGTACACGGTCCGGACAAAGAATTATTGGTGGAATCGGACTTCCATTCCTTAAAAGGACTCATTTCACTGGTCGTATTAGTCTCCTGTAACGAAAAATTAAATTTTAACTACACATCGGTTAACGGAATTATATCTAGTCAATTAAAGTATGGTTTTATTTCAGGGACCGGACCCGCTTACCCTAACCCGGGGTTTTTAAAGGGTTTTTATAGCGCTGATTTTTATAAACCCGCACATTTCGGTAAGCGCTTCATTGGGTTACACATTAAACGGATAATCCATTCGATTGAGTTAATTTCGCTTACCGCTGACCAGTATCAAAACCTCCGAATGGGTTACCGCTTAAAATACCTTCAAGCAATTTTAGTTCTTAGACGAACTACGTACGACATATTTTTGGACCGTTTATAGAAACCTATAGAAACCAAAACTCGGGCGGCGCGCGCGCTTCAATCAAAGGTGAGTGCAGTGGCCTGTGGCACGAGCCGCTCGTGGCGGCATTTGTCAAAGCTTTATGAATTGCCGCCGTCGCAGCCTTGGTCCTTGATCTTTAGGCATATTTTTGCAAAAATGTTGGGTCCTTGTGATCAATTTTTGGCGTAAACTACCTTTTGTCACTTGTTTGCCTATTTATTTGTTTATTGCACGCATATTACTCGTCACTTTCTTAGTGATTTGCGAACGTTGCGCATCTCCGTAGTTATATTAGTAAGTGAAAGTTAATTTGATGAGCTAAGATTTGGTGTGTCGTTTTGGTAATAAGAGACTGTAATTAATCAAGTAAAGATATTAACTGTTATTGTTATTAAAAAAAAGTACAAGTGTACATACCTACTCCCGGCTTTATTATGCCTAAACAAAAAAGTGACGCAGCTCATCGGTATTATGAATACGACGTGGCATCAAATATAAGTACCTAAAAAATAGCGGCACGCGCGGGAAGGTGGCGAAGGGGTTACCCTAACCCGAACGGTAAGCGCTTAATACCAAATCCAACAACATTCGGTAAGCGGTTACCAAAGGGGTACGGTTAGGGTAACCTGGCTTGATAGGGCTATCTCATCGTTGGGTAAGCCGGTGAAGAGGTTACCAAAACGATTGGCTTACCGTATGAACGGGTAAGCCGTTCGAACGGCTTAAGCAAAGGAACGGGTTTTCCGGTCCCTGTTTTATTTTAAATAAAAAGATCGTTGCTGAAAAAACTGTATATACGTACATTCACTACGGTGACAACACGTTGTGTTGGTACAGCCGTGCTATTCAAATATCTATAGCCTTTTTTTGAAATAAGAAAGTCATTCTGCTGGAAATGTACCGAGCATATCGTGCTTGTAGTTATTGGCATCCAATATTGTCTTCCAGTCGCATCAATCCATTTAAGTTTCTGAGAAGGATCTTTCGGGAATCTGAAAAGTGGTTGAGGTACCTTTGGTGCAGTCGTTCGGAAGTTATACGCGTACATAAATTGAATATATATACATATATATAAAGTATATAGAATGTAGTTAGACTATATACACATTTTTTCCAATCAAAATAATAATTCAAATATGATCATTGTACAAATAAAATATCGATAACTTTATCGACATCACCCTCTCTCTACTCAGCGCAGCGCGTTCGGTCCGAGTAGCGTGGAACATTCTAGAATATTACCGTATTCTGTCAAAGATACAAATCGACCTTATACTTTTGTAGTAAAGTTCATTTTTGGTTGGTACACAAATCATAATGTCTTGCGGAAAACATGAAATGAGAAATATATTAAAATAAATAAAATAATACTTACTTACCGATGATACGACACGCCACCATGGGAGATGTTTTTGGTGCGGCTATCGTTTTTACACTCCAAAATAGCACAATAAGGCATGTTTTGTGGTTTATTTAATTTTCTAGATAAATTATTGACACAACTGTCACGCACAAGCCATCGCGTCAAACAGAGCTAGGTTATGCGGAATTCCGCATAATTATGGCACACGTGCCACGCCCACATCCCACTTCTACTGTTACGCGAGTAACCAGTTGTGATCTCTTCGTCAAAAGGTACACGTCAATAAATATTGTGATAATTATCATGATATTTACTTATGTATCTTGGGCCGCATCACAGCGCACCCTACCATCAATATTATACGGATCGCGTCAGTACTAAAGCAGTCTTTGTACAAGGCAGACGTGATGGTCCCTAGACGGAGGAAAATTTAATATTGTCGCGCGACGCTACACGCAAGATGCACGAAGCGAACAAAGATTTCCAGAAATCCAGCGATTAATATTGTGATCGTCAATACAGTGCCCTATACGTCAATAAATATCGCTATCCGACAGTTTATATTGACGGATCATAATATGGATCTGGTAGAATTCGCCTTTAATAAATGTAGATGTACTAACCTATCCAGGACTCCATATTTTCAGTAAGGCTGATGGCAGACCTGGGCTCCCGCAGCTGTGGCAGGAGTACCCCAGAGAAGCCGATGACGCAGCCGTGTCCCACCACATTGCAGCAGACCGCTCCCGTCACGAAACACTAGTAAAGAAGTTATATAACAGATCAAGAGGTCTTATAAGATATAGCTTCTACCCGCGATGATTCGATTATCGTAATTCCCTTGGGATTTTTTATTTTTTTCCGGGGGCAAAAATAATTAACCAAATATTTAACTACATACATACCGTCACGCCTTCATCCCAGAGTGGGGTAGGCAGAGCTACAGAATCACCAACAACCCTAACAACTTGTTGTTAATCCTATAACCACATTTTGCACAAACAGGCTAAGATGTTTTCCATGTGTATATTAGTGACCGGTTGCAAGCCCATTGCCTAAAAATACTACAAGCCTTTAATCCTTTAGTCACCTCTTACGACTTCCAGAGGAAGACATGGCGTGGCACTATTCTAAAGCTGCGTTTTCACTTAGTATTCTGAGCGAACATTTTGCTCTCAGCAAATGATTGCTGTTCGGCCGATGTTCGCTCGAAACAGAAAACATCTGTTTTCACTTAATGAAAGGTGGTTAGGATCATCACTAAACGAACACGTTCGAACGTTCAAGTGTTTTCATCTACCGCATGAACGATCGAATGCTCGCTCAGAACTGTTCAGAACACTAAGTGAAAACGCAGCCGGCAATTACACGGCATGGCACACGTGCACGGCACGGCAAATATTTAACAAAATTTTACTTTATTGTTAATTTTACCCAAAACTAGCATAATATGATGGAAAAATTGGTATTCTGCATAAATAAAGATGTCATAAACTTACTTGTTTTAGAAATGGGGAGAACCTGCTTCTCGTTTCAGTCATATTTGATTACCTTTTACACCACACCTTTTTAAAAAGTTATGTTAATTGAAGGTTAAGCCATCCACTTAACCCGAAATAATTTGATCTATTCCATCATTTCACACCATTTTTAAACGGAAAAAAGGATAAAACAATGCGTTAAAAGGAAGAAGACCCGTACACTTTTAACTATTACACAATATTTAAATTACACGATGATGTTATATTACTAGTTATTACGGAATGATTTTACGTAGCATTTTTGAAACAACCGAGTTACGTTGTAAACTAAACAACAACTGAATGTTTGATATTATACATCTTTTTATCAGAATATCAGTAAGTGCTGATAGCAAATCTTCGTGTGCTGATATAATAATATGTATATAGACATAAATTATGATTTCAAGGTTGCTTATAGTTATACTTCACCTTCGAGCGAGTCTATCACAACCTTTGTTGAGTCTAGGGCTCAAACTGGGCATCCGCAATAATAAATTACCTTAACTAGTATATCTCTTTAAACATCTTGAAATGTTAATAAAAGAAAAGGGTTCAGAAAAGAATGGTCCTGTAACTTATGAAAATTGTGACAAGCAAGGCCGCGGGCAAGTTTTGTGATAGGTTACCGGTAGAAGCGATATTTTAGTGCAGTATAATTACTAACCTTGTACATATACAAAAATGTCTCTCCTTTATAGTCACAGTAAGAAAAGGTTCGTCACCTGGACCTAAAGAGCGTTGAAATAGAGTCGAAAAGTGACGAACCTTTTTTTACCGTGACTATACTTACCTGTTAGGCTAGACCTGCTAAACTCTGACGTAAACGATTTTCAAGTGTAAGGCCGGCTTAGTAGGTGACTAAGGGAATAAAGACTTGTAGTATTCCTAGGCGATGGGCTTGCAACCTGTCTCTAATACACTGGTAAACATCTTAGCCTGTTTGTGCAAAATGTGGTTACAAAAGTAACAAGTTTTTAGAGTTGTTGGTAATCCTGTAGCTCTGTCTAGCTCTGGGAATGAAGGCGTGACTGTATGTTTGTATGTAATTTAATTATGTATTTATACACACTGAAACCAGGAACCTCGATACCTAGACAAATTATGTTAACCAATTCAAAACCTGTTTTAAGGATTTTCTAGCTTCTTTTTGTCAGACTTGTCTACCAGGGTATCAGAATTTCGGGTATAGATCGGATAGCAACAAGACTGGGTTCAGGGAGCGTCGCTAACGAGAGCTCGCCGCGGGCCATTGCGTCCATAAGGCGATAGCTCGAGCTAGGCTGCATGCATACTGGGCCTCTACTTTGAAAATCGAAGTTCAGAGTTACGTTAGCTCCATCCCTTTTTCTCGATTAAGTCTCGAATGACTAGTGACAGGAATGGAGCTCATGTAACTTCGGACTTCAATTTTCAAACTCTCTGGGCTTCTATTCGAGGCGATAAAAACCGTTTTTTTTTTAAAACACTCCTTGATTAGTTGTAAGCTAAAATATTATACATGTACCTGTATTTTGTTGTTTCTGATAAATAGACTAAGGGAATAAAGGCTCTTAGGTGATGGGCTTGTAACCTGTCACTAATACCACTGGTAAACATCTTAGCCTAATTGTGCAAAATGTGGTTACAGAATAATTAACAAGTTTAATTATTTGATTTAATGTTATATTTTGAAACTTTTTAACTCGGCAGCCGTTGTTGTCAAGTAAATAAGGGCTAATGAACTAAATAAGAAATAATGCGTCGTTAATTAGAATTAATGAAGCATTATCAGAAACAACAGAATACATGTTATTTACAGGACATCTAGGTGTAACTATTTACAGGTGTAGGTTATAGGTGTATTGTATTGTATTGTATCCATACATACCATACATATATACATAAACTCACGCCTTTATTCCCAGAGTGGGATAGGCAGAGCTACAGAATTACCAACAACTCTAAAATCTTGTTAATAATTCTGTAACCACATTTTGCACTTTTAGGCTCCAAATATCCAAACTTTCTCATTTATATTATTAGTAAGATAAGATAAGATTGACCGGTTTTTCGATCTATACTATAAACTTTATACTAATGGGGTCCCGTATATTAATAGAGTCCCTTTATCCATGGTACGGAACCCTAAAAACGGCCTAGTCCACACAAACGTGAACGAACTGATGCAAACCTTAGTAGTTGAAGGGTTACTTTGCCAAACTTAAAAAATTATAATATAAAATTCCGGTCGAATGAATTTATCACAATCAAAAAGCTATCAAAATGAAATATACCAGTTCCTCGTGGCCCCCGATAGATGTCATAGTTAATTTTCATACATTCGGAATTTATTTATTCTTTATTACACCAAGTTGACTAAATCTGTCAATTCCCTAATTATCAAGCGAGAATTCGGCACGCAGCCAATAAATACATTCTATCGCGAACATCATTCTGACATTTGGGAATTGTATATGGTCCTTCGAGCCGGATCGTTGACGAGGGAATTAATCATAATTTAATCTGTATTGTTTAGTTATTTGACATGTAATGTCTAGTAAAATGATGCAAAGGGGTGCAAGTTCTTGGGCAATATTAAATATCAGTCTTTGTGGAACAACAAAAGTGAACTATAATCATACTTGATTTAGTTCATCAAGTAATTATCTAAAAAATGCGACATTCAATTACGTACCTTTAGATTTAGTGTTTTTTTTTTTTTGTATCTAAGATGTAATTTTATTGAAGCTTAGTTTGAGTATTAATTTTCAGTTCCTACTATTTTATACATCATGTATTTATGTCGTTTGTCAAACAAACATAATATTAATCAATTTCATGTACGGGTTTTCATTTAATTAATTACATCAAGAAACATCTATTAACTTTATTATTTATGAGAAACCTTGAAAACTAACCGCAGTGTGTCCAAACCCTTGGTTGAACTACGATTTTTATACCTACGTACGTTGATTAAAAGTTGTCTTACGAACAGTTCCTGCAATAAAAACTGTCCCAAATCTCTAGAGTCGCCATGTTAAACTATTTTTTTATTTTTATTATCATTTCCTACTGGAATCACGAGTCATAATATTAGTTTACAACGTCCTTAAAACCGTCAACGCCTCCTTTCTTTTTCATTGCCAAGATCTATTCCGAATTTCGTTATTTTTGTGTAGTTGGTCCCGACTCCCAACCAGTGGGTTTCAGAGAGTCGAGGAAGCTGGTCTAAGTGGGTAGTAGTGTGGAGGGTAATATTTGGTAACCATTTGGTTACCTACATTTGTCACCATGTCGGTTACTGTGATCATTCCTAGGAGGGAGAGTACTGAGGGGATGGTTCCTCGGCCGGAGAGCATGGAGGTTAGTTTCCAGTGATTAGTGTTTATGTGATGTAATGGAATGTGTTGGTTCTTGGTGATTGTCCGGAATTCTGGTAAGTTTTCGTATTATTATGTTCATAGTATCCGCAGACTATCGTATCGTTTTTAACTCAGCGGCCATTACTGTCAAGTAAATAAGAGCTATCGTAACGTTGAAAATACGATAACATGTCAAAGGCAATATGGTTTTATCGAGTGGAATAGAGACCCTGATGGTATGTGGGCTCTGCAGCCTATAAAAAATGGTAACTAAGGACTAAGATTGAATGGCTTCATGATAGTTATTTTAACGGTGTCCCCTTGTTTTACAGACTGAAAAATTACAGAATTTTGTTTCACAGAAAATGTTTCATATACTATTTGGTCCTTGTATTTTTGCTTCGTATATTTTTTTTTTTAACTATTTACTTGAAAGAAACAAATTCGACAGAAAATCAATTCAATGAATTTTGTAATTTTATTTTTTCATTACACATACTTATCAAACAATATAATTATTTTTCAACGAATATTGTTTGGTCAGTGCATTTTTTAGAAGGTTGGGTTATAAGATAAATACTATATTATGATATAAATATGAGTGAGCAAGCGAGCGAAGCGAGCGAGCAAGACCTCTCTGGGCAGAACCGACTTGAATAGGTTAGGTTAGAAGGCTATGGCGGGAGCGAAGCGAAGCAAGCTCCCGCCTTAGCCTTCGAGGTTATTTTTTTTATATCCCTTGAATAAGCTATGCGATACCATTTGACTGCAAATTAAAATCGTATGCTTTTTTTCAAACGTTTCATTTCACACACCTTCACAAACTGCACCCTACTCTATAAGTTGATTTTATTGTTATTAAGTTATATTTTAAATAAATAATATGAGAACAAAGAATATTTAATTTGCTATTCTATGATATGAAAAAAGAAACATTGAATTTTATTTAAAATAAAAAACGATGATTTAAAAGTCTTCAAAGTAATTATTCTACATATTGATTATTCTATGAAATGATAATACGAGAAAAAAATTCTATGAAATGAAATTCTAAACAACTTCAGTCTGTAAAATAACGTACAACCTATTTTAACTTGTCTTATCCATATTAAGAGCAATTGTGTGTGCTCTTAATATGGATAATGTGAACAGTGATTTTGAGCGGCTCTGCGATTTTGAGTTTGTTTTATACCAAGGATCTGATATTTCGTAACATGATTAGGTTTTCGTCCGGGAGCGGTTTTTTATAATTTCTGGTACGTTACTAAATTCCATGTTTTTTATACTTTACTAGCTTAGATTCTTTAGACATTGAGGGTTAGCGTTAACGCTTTGCAGACGACGTAGCCTTAGTATTAGTATGAGTGTATCTAAAATTTATTAGGGTATCTTCCTAAAACCAAAGTAAATTTCAACTTTTGGAGCCATTTATAATTATTTTTTACGTAAAATCATGCTAAATTATTGGTTTGTCTATTAAATAATATAAGTAATTAAACTAAATAAAAGTATGTCCAAGGGCCTTAATTACACCAACAAAACAAGTGATACTCTAAAATGCTGTCTTAATAACACGTGTTGCTTATCAATGAAGTAGTTGTTTGTTAGTGAGTTTGATAAGTGCACTTCTAACTATTTATCGTTTGTCATTGTTACTTTTAGTCTTATCCTGGTAACGCCCAACGTCCTAAATTTAGGAAGTGACTTTTGACTTATACTAATTATTTTTAGAACTTACGAAATTTGACATGGGCCTTACGGAATAGTATGTTTTAGGTCATAACTATCGCAAGTCATTTGTTTACAACGTATTTTGTTTAGGATATTTGTAAATCAAATCTATGCTAACCTAGCCTTGTCTAATACATTATTTAAGAATTTCTGGAAAGTATACAGTTCCAGTGATATAATAATGACCAAAAAAATAACAGAAAATAACAGACTTCCACACATCTTGCATACTTAATTTAATCTAAACATTAGCTTAGTTTTAAGCGCGTATTTCCACTTAGAAGAATGTATAGTTAATTTCTTATTTACCGTCCATAATTCACCAATTTTGACATGCTGGTAGCCGAATGCAATTTCAGAAGATTAATCCTTAATTAGAAAAAGTAGAAATTTGCTTATAGCGGCCTAATCGACTTGCTTTGTTTTGACACACCCATAAACTCTGTAGAACGTCAACATTAAGATAAAGATTTAGAAACGATTAATTAAATCACATTGGAATATAGAATCTGCTGGCCTATTGTTTAACGCACTCGCAATCGACTTCAAAGTGAAACAATTGTTTTAATTTTTTATGCAGACTAGCATTCGGACTGTCAAAGTGAAAACGATTGCGATTGCGAGTGCGTTAGGCATTAAACCCGCAGATTCGCTAATGAAGTGAATAACCTTATTTAAAGTGTAATTACCAAATTAACGATACAAACTTTACAAAGGTTTTAACTATATTCCATCAGGAATTTTAACTATTGGCTCAAAACACCCTAGGTAAAACGCACCTAGGATCGGTAATTTATAAACTTTTACCCTTAAACATTGCTAAATAATCTCGAATTCGACTTCGGAACTATGTTTAAAAATTAACACAACGTTCTATTTTCAAAATCTCGCATCACTAAAAATCGGTACAAAAACTTCGAAAAACAAAACAATCGCGATTCCAAAATCCTCTCCACGCCTTTTCTGTCACCGAGAATCAAGGAGTGGCGTTACACGGGTGAGTTAGCATCATTTGTGGAGCAAAACCCGCCGGCGCAGACCGTACTGCGCAGTCGCAAGACCATGTCCCTGGCGGAAGGCGTATCCGACACAGACCACCGGCCAGAGGAACGCCAAGAGGAGAACAACTCCAGCGCAGCGCAGAAAAAGAAGGAAGTTCGAAGAGGGCAGGTACGTGAATAGAGTTTGTTTTGGGGGTTTTAATACTTGGGTGTTGAAATGAAGTTGGAAATGGAAAGATACCAGGAGCAGTGCGTGAGGAACATGGCGGCAATGTTTTACAAAATGGTAAGAGATTTTTTGATCTGGCTTGTTAATAGGGATGATGTTAAACGGTCTAGGTTAACTCTAGAAAATAGAACTATATCTATATTTTTCACTGTAACAATTGAATTCAAGTTAAAGTTACAAAACGTAGTTAATGTGTTAAAAGGTTTCTGAACGTAAGAGCCAACCAAATATTCTACTCTACTCGGTAAAATCATATTGCTTATGACTGGTTATCGTATTGTTTTTAACTCAATCATTACTGTCATTGAAATTAGAGCTATCGTAACGTTGACGATACTATAACATTTCAAAAGCGGTATTGTCTTACTGAGAAGAAAGGTACTGTGTAAACCTATGTCAGAGTGTAAAAAGTATAAATAATATTGTCAAAAGTCCATAAGGGCTAGATTTATTACGTCACTTGTATCGTCGCACCCAGAGACATTTTTAGAAATAATTAAATAAATCCATTTTCGAAATTTTGTTTAAAAATCATCACTAAGAATAGACTAAAATCGCCATTAAACTGACACCGAGTGCGGTCGTTTGACTTAGTTTCACAGTGACTCAGAAGTTATATTTGATTGACTGTACATTAAATACATAATAGATGCAGTCATATGCATAAAACATGAAATTTAAACGTCTAGTATGTAGCTTTAAGATTGCGCCGAGCATACGCCGGATGTACAGTGACGCCCTCGTTACTATTATTGTGTTTTCTAATAAACTAAAGTATTATCTTAAAATTGGTCGTTAGGTTTTTGTACTACAAATGAAAACACAATTTTTAAGGTATATAACATAGTTTAATAATGATTCACATTTGAGTTATCAACTTAACGGAAAAAGATGGCCACCTGTTCGCATGAAGCTGACTACTCAAAGGGTAATTGTTATTAAAGATTACTACGTATCCCATAAATTGTGTTTTTACTTGCGCTACAAAAACGTCTATTTGCAAGGAAATTATATAGTTAATTAGAAAACACAATAATAGTAATGAGGGCGCCACTGGACGCTCGACGTTTGCTCGGTGCAATCTTAATTGGTTTTGTGTACTAAACGTGTAACTTACCGGATTGAAGATACATATTTCATCTTCAATGTTATGGTTGTAAGTTTCGATCAAAGAATTACAAACGGTTTGAGTGTCTAAACTTGTCGTTCAATTCTTTGACCAATATAAATGCTAGTTTTACATCTTTATCCTTTTTTCAAGTCAAAGCGGAGAAACAATGTGATTTTGCTTCTATAATTTAGGCAGGTAGGTTTGCTACCTAGTTATTGTAAAAAAGTATATATTATTTATGTTTAGACCTTTTCAATAGATAGGTACTCTAACAATAAGATATGGTAAATATTTCTGCACATTTTGTGTATTTCCTCAAATAACAAAAGTTCTAATAAGTACTTACGTGAAAATAGCGGAACCAAATAATGTACAGTTTAAAAATATCACTGTCGACATTTTTCTTCAATTGTCTAATACACGTGGCACTCGCCATAAAAGAGACAGCCATATAGCTAACAGTACGTGAGTGAGGAAGACTAGACATCGTTAGTTTAGCGAGTAACAAAAAAAATGTCGTAACTGAGCCATAAATTTGGCGACACATAATTTAGACGAAGCGGGCGATAGTAAAGAGTATTTATTTACAATTTTACTAACTGTTGAAATATTGTAACGATCAGCTGACTCGTGTGTTTACGGAAAAAATCCGGCTGTTTAAGTTTTTTAAATGCGTATGACGTATTTAGTCATATGACTGTTCTGGAATCTATGTCTATAGGGAACCACTGACTAACAGTCCGTTGGCTGTCAGTTCTCGTATTAGAACACTGACTATTTGTTACCTATTCTTAAAGTTTTATACATTTCCCTACAGATTTTGGACGCGTTTATATTGACTCTCATAATTATTTTTACTCATAAAGTGTTTTAACTCATAATCAAAGGAATTTACAACGTATTTTTTTCAGTAACTGCTGGTTTTTCAGGATTTTTATAAATCAAACCTAACCTAACCTAGCCTTATCTACACGTTGAATGTTTAAGAACTTCCGAAAAGTTTACGGTTCCAGCAATAAAAAAAACAAACCTATTTTAGTTAAAATGCTTTATCACTTCCTGTTAAATTCGAATGAAAGACAAGGACACAGGATATTTTAATCATTAAAGAGGGTTAGTCTGTGGTGATCTTATTCAGTTACAAATATTTTTACTTTATTTAAGTGGTCTTGTGCAAGATCCGTGCCAATCGCTACCACCACATTATCTTTTAATCCGCCACCGTGTTTGCATTGTTTACTTCCGATGTGGGAATAAGATACTTACGCTTTAAGATAAAGATAAAAGATAAAAGATATTTATTCAGCAAGTAGGCCGCACGGGCACTTTTACACTTCAAGAATCTACCAGTGCTTCCCAAGAGGAGACTACTGCCGAGAAGAAACGCCGCAAGAAACTCAGCAGTCATATGTGTGTGTATGGATGTGGATGTATATGTAGATATGGATGTACAGTACCCCAACGAAAATGTTAAGCACTTTAGTGCGTGGTCATAGTAAAGTTCAAAAAGAACATCATACGACATACATGACAATGACAATTACATTCACAAGGACCAGTTCTAAGTAAGTATGGTCAATATTTTGATTGGGCGACTACATGTGCAAAAGGTTCTAAAATGTCTTTCAAGCAAACCCCAAGGATCTTTTAAGAGCTATTAAATTCAGGCCAACTGTTAAAGTTTATTACTTGTTTATTAGTTTGTTTATTATTGTTGGGTCGGCAACGCATTTGCAGTCCTAGGATTGCATCGCAGTCCTGTGAATGCGAATGTCTATGGGTCACAGTTTCCACTTACCATCAGGTGGCCTGTGTGCTCGTTTGTCTTCTGTATGACATAAAAATAAATAAAAATAAAAAATAAATAAATTGACAAAATTGTAGCATATTTTTTATGTAGTTTTGTATTTTGACCTTACTTGCCTCCTACAACAACCAATAAATAGGTACCTATACCTACTGTTTCCTATTTCTTTCATTGCCTCCAAAAAAAGCACAGGCATAAACTTTAGCCCAAAAAAGGCATAGCCAATTTGATATGTCCTTGCCACTATTGCCCAATTACACACAATTTATAGATTCCTTATACGGTTTGTGGGAACTCATGGCGAACGATGGCAATTCCGATGGCAATTAGGCTGTCCGCCCACTGTCAATTATACGATTGTAGACATTAAATGTAGGCGGATTAAGTCGTTTGTTCGTTAATTGATTGAAATTGTGTTTTAGTTGAATTTATTATCTTGTAACAAAGCAATAAATGTTCATTTTTGACTAAGGCTTGTGCTATCTTAGATGTCTTTTTACGGTTCCATACGTACGCATGAAAAAACAGAACCCTTATACTTAGGATTACTTGTGTGTCTGTGTCTGTCAGACTATTTATCACAGCTAATTGATTCCGAATAATACTGGACCGATAATAAGGTTGAATTTTGGTATAGATACACATTATGGTGGTAGCGATGCGGACAGACCCGGCACAATGCCCTACCAGTACCTACTAAGTTCGAAGTTACGTTAACTCCATCTCTGTCACTCGTCATTTGAGATTAAATCGAGAGAAAGGGATAGAGCTAACGTAACTTCGAATTTCGATTTTCAAAGTAGGGCCACTGTAACTTGTTCACTCTTTGGTCAAAAAAACCTAAGTTATTACTTTCAAATCATCAACGACACAAGCATCCTACCGGAAGCGGGGAACAATACATTGCGAGTGCGCACACGCAGCCACGCGTGTCGCCGGCGCCCGCGCATTGTATTCTTATGAGCATTTTTGAGATCATGCGGCTCATTGATTTATTGATCTTTAAGTTGATCGGTGATTTACGTGGGCTAATCGATGGGTATTGGGAAATTTAATTTTGGCCTCGAGTCTGTTACTACTACAGTACGTTAGTCCCTATTTCTTTGGGAACTGTCAATTTATTCAAAGTAATAAATAGCTTTTCCATAGTGAAAATTTGCCTGACTTTAGGGTATAAATGTAGCTATGTAACAAGTTGTACAGTCCACCGATAAATTCCTTTACAGATATAGAACTGAAAAGTGATACAGGACCACAAGTGCAAGTTCCGTCCGGATCGCTACCACCATCTTATCCTTTAACCTACCGCAAGGCAAAAAGATATTTCCCGCCCAATCCCCAAGTCCCATCTAACGTGACCGACGTAAATAAGTATTCTGGTATAGGATAATAATAAAACAAAAATAAACTAAAGGAAATGAAATTCTGCGAAAAAAAAATTTTGCTCACGCGCGCAGCTGGCGTTTGGCAGCGTATCTACTAAGGAATTGATAATACACGGGCTCTATTTTACATAGGCTAAACCTTCTTGCTTTTGACATGTTATGGTCTTGTCAACAGTTGTCTGGTTGACAGTAATGGCAGCCATGTGAAAAACAACAAGATAACAATAACGTGTAGTCGTGTATAGTTGAAGAGACATAGGTAATTTGCACCGATTAATGTTTTCTATTGGACCGGCTTATCTTATCTGTTTCAATAGGGTAATGAAACCATTAACACCTTTTTAAATACATAACGTTAAGACGAATCGGTCCAATTGCCAAAATATAATTCGTCAATTATAAAACAGTGTGGAATAAGGCCCCTATAAAATGTGCGGCACGCATTAGTGGGTCAAAAACGCAATAGTAGGGTACATTTTCGAACCATGTCATCAACACAGGTATCAATTTGAACCATTGTCAACTTAGGTATATTTTGGAACCATATCATCAACATAGGTACAATTTCGAACCATATTATAAACATTAGGTATCTATTTAAATAATTTTCATCAACATTAGTATATTTTCGAACCATGTCATCAACATAATCCGCATTGCTCCGCAGATGACAGACTCATTCATGTGGAAGGAGCAGATCCACACTATGATGAAGGGCGGAGAGAGTGAGTCCGACATATCGGACTCCGAGAACTTCCTCACCAAGGGAGCCTTCCTCCTCACTCCCTCCCATGGGCTGAGCATGGAGAAGGCTTCCACCATCTGTGAGAAGATGGAGTTCAAAGGCTGCTTCTCCCTCACGAAGACAGCTACGGGAATACTCTTCAAATTCTCGCACGTCGATGATTACCAGATGGTGTTTAAGAAGGGGTTCCATAAAGTTACTGGATCGAGGTTCTATAGGAAGGTAATTGGCTGATATATTGGTGCTTTTTGGGGTTCATCTGGAAATTATTAGAATTATCTCTGTGCAATACGTACAAAGGTAAAAAAAAACTATGCTATTCTATTTAATGTATTGGTTGGTGGATCAGTGAATAAAACCATATAGAAACTCTTAACAAGGGTAATAGTATTTGTGTTGTTTATAATCATATTAATCAAATTTACAACATATTGAAATCCTCGGTTATATGCTAGTCCAGAATAATATATTTAACTTTTCAATGTGTCTATTAGTTCAGGAGTTATAGGGTCTCTTGACTGACTAAGCAATCTAGCAAATGGGTACCTATGTGTTATGTACCTAGTCGGTCCTTAAGTTCTGTCACAAAGGTTTATTATAATTTTAAAAATAAATAATAGAGTTTCATAAACCTGCAGTACATCAATCAAAACCTTATTTTATATAGAATAAAAAAAGCAAAATTAGAGTTCGTTACTATTGCAATAATTTGGTGTACGAGCTTTAAGCATTCCCATTCGGGGCAGGAAAGCATGGGTCAAAACACGCACGACCACGATACTGATAACGGCTACAACTTTTGTAAGAGTTCTCGTATTGAGTCGAAATTTGCGTGACATATTGACCAGACTTTTATCTTTAAATACTGATACGAATGTATTCCAAGCAACTAAAGATCTGCTTATACTCCGGTCAATCTTCATGTCTCATTAAATTGACCTTACGATTTCACATCAATTTGCAGAAATACGAAAACAGACCAACTTTCGTGCTTCATAAGCTAGTTTTTAAGTGTCGTTAAGATAATAATGCTGGTCTCTGAACATACCCAGAGATAAGAAGCTTCATTATATTAAATAGAAAATTTTCCTGGTTAACAAAGACTAATCTGTAATGCGTTTTCAAAAAGTGAAATTTTCAGAAAACTCGTGCGTGTTTTAATCGGTGCAGGCCGTGAATGTTAAAAGATCGTATCGGAAATTGCGGCGACTATGTGGAATAATGATTAGTTCCTAAAAATGTACTTTAATTAAGCTCTTAAATTTAATTTATTTTAAACTAAAAATTTAACAAAAATTAGTTTCATTTGACTAAACCTTTGTGACAGAACTTAAGGACCGACTATATAATACTACGACTATTTAATTTCGAGTCAGATAAGTCATTACCAAAATTCTAAAATTTCTTGCATCTCTTCGCCCTTCTTCCAACTTTGACTTATATGTAAGTAAAATAAAAATAGTAATATAGTATGGTACTTTTTTCTTCTATACTTATGAACATCACACACGTCTTTTACTCCTTGCAGGTAATAACTATCAGGTAATAACTAATTCAGCTAAAGCAATCAGCTTTTAACACAAAATGTATCTACGTACCTTGGTGAACATGGACCCTCACTTTTCCTCCTCCCCCCTCAGATAGCGATCCCCTGCCGTCCACAGAAGACGTTCACCATCTACGTGTACGACATCCCGGACGAGATCCCGGAGGAAGACGTCCGGCATGCGCTCTACAAGTTCACGTCCGTGGTCGAAGTGCTGCGCTTGCACTTCTCGGGCTCACCAAGGGAAGGTAACCAACGTGCTCCAGTAGATCTATTAGAAAATAATTGAGTCAAACGTTTGTTGCCGGCTGTACTTTATAAGGCGCAGTCATCATCTAGGTTTCCAGATCAGCTCTAAGATACATGAGACCGTCGATCCCCATCACTCTTTTGGTTATGATTACAAGTGGAAAAGAAAAAATAAAAACAAAAGAATAACTTACAGAGTTACTTAAAACTAAACTAATCTAACAAACCGAAAGAGGGTATCGTTCCCAAAACGCTGGCAATGCTAAATATTTGTGCCAGGCGCTTTGCTCTTTAAAAGTACGGTATGCTCCTGGTCCCCATCGTCCTAAAGTTTACTGTATTTGCACCTTTTGACGCTCTCTGCTGATTCCTGCCCTATACGAGTATATTCCGGGAAGGTGTGATGGCGCAAGGGTTTCCACGCAAGTGACATGCCAAACCAAAGATCGACCCAACTTCATAGTCATAGTCATAGTCATAGCATTTATTGCAAATCATAGTAGTACTGGGGAGTTATAATGACATGGCTTTGCAGTTCATTTTACGGTGAGCGTAAAGGACAGAGCTATAGAAGTTATGTAGCTCTATCCGGTTCTCTCAGCGTAAACAGAACTGCATAGCTATGTCATAATAACCCCCCAGATCTTAAGCTTCCACGGAACAAGGATCATCCCATCAAGTTTTTTACCAGCGTTGCGCATGAGACCATTTGATTCCATTCTATTTACATTTTTATATTTTTATATCCTTGGAACCGGTCTATTCAGAATTTCTTAAAGATTTGAATTAAGTAGGTTGAGTTGGCTTTGATTTATAATAAACCCATTATTATATCAGCTAATTATAGATAGACCCTTAAACCCAAAATATCGGCGATTTCATAGCCAACAAACAAAATTTTCCACGTGCACTCAATGCCAGCATGTAAAATATTTCATCAATATCCATCAATAAGTTTGCTCCAACATTAATTGCAGGCACTTCGACGCCGAAGCCGCACGACAAGCCCTCGCGCGCGCTCACCACCATCGACGGAGAGCTGGTCAGCAGCATGGTGCCCAAGGTATGATTACTACCAATTCATCAATACACTTCTTTCTTATCCTACAGCCGGTGAGGGAACGATAAATTATCGACTATTTTCTCGCTAAAAAACGAACAAAAGATATAGCTCCCGTATCTATAAGAGACACATATTAATAGTTGATCTCTGGCTGCTCCGACTTCCGGTATCTCGGTTCACGTGCAATACGATGGCGAAATAGACCGGGCTGTTAAGCACAGAATTAACACTGGATGGATGAAATGGCGGCAGGTCTCAGGGACAATCTGCGACTCCCGCATTCCCCTTAAACTTAAGGGGAAGATTTATAAAACAATGGTGAGACCTGCTGTCTTGTATGGATTAGTATGTTGAGCCACGAAAAGATTGAAATGAAAATGCTAAGAGGGATGTGTGGTGTTACGCGAATGGATAGAATAAGGAATGAGTATATCAAAGGAAGTCTGAAAGTGACACCGCTGACTGAAAAGTTGTGTGAAAATCGGTTGTCATGGTATGGGCATGTGATGCGGAGGGATGAGGGATTGAGTAAAAGATGATATGGCTAGAAAGGGAGTTACTACCGATATGAGTAGTAATAGTAGGAATTAATTTGGGATAAGGGCAGGAGAATAATGATGATGATGATGATGATGATGATGATGATGATGATGATGATCTCTAGCTGTTTTCTGTAACACCCGTAGATAAAATAGAATTTAGTATACATAAAAACCTTCCTCTTGAACCACTCTATCTAATAAAATAACCGCATCAAAATCCGTTGCATAGTTTTAAAGTTCTAAGCATACATAGGGACAGACCAGACTGTGGGAAGCGACTTTGTTTTATACCATGTAGTGATCATTTATGATGCGCAGGAGGCGACGAGCGTGCTGCGCGTGACCCTCGCCAACATCGAGGAGGCGAACATCCTGCTGCAGAACGGGCTGGACTTCTACGGCGCGACCTACTTCCCCACCGAGCTCGCGACGCCCGCACAGGCAGCGAAGCTCATTAAACCTAGCAAGTATGATTCTACTCCGTTTTTGGTTGGTTGGACATTTCTGCCATTTCAAATCAAATATATGTAAATACCTGTCAATTATCTGGGGGACAAGCCAATAAGCAGTATCTTTGATTCAATCACAAAAGCAGATTCAATTCTATGGTGTTAATTTTAGGTTGATATTACACCAGCAGGTTTATCGTCGTTACTGCGTTTTTGCTTAGGACGGCAGAATATCACACCAATTAACATAATCCAAACTACGCTTTAGGCATGTAGGTACTATGGGTACTGGACAACGATATAAATACTTATATAGAGAAATAAATACATTGAAAACAGCGATTCAGGAACCCATGACTCAGGAACAAATATTCGCGCTAATCACACAAATATCTGCCTTTACCAGCACTGCATTTGAACCCATGACCGCTAGCTTCGTATACAGGGTCACTAATAACTAGGCCAACGCGTCGTCGAAAAACACAAAAGCGCATATCTATGGATACTTTACTTTTGCTTGAAGAATCTTCTAGTCTACATGTATTCTCCTGGCAGCTCAAGCAACTGTCATCTTAGATCCGTTTACGAGTAATCAATAAAAACAGATCTTATTTACACCAATTAATAGTCCAGAGTCATATTGTAGATTTGTACCCGTCGTTAAGACTACGCCGAGCGTACGCCGGATGTACAGTGGCGCCCTCATTACTTTTATTGGGTTTTCTAATTAACTAAAGAATTTCCTTGGAACCAAACAAAATGTGTTTGTAGCGCAAGTACAAACACAATTTATGGGATACGTAACAAACTTTAATAACAATTCACCTTCGAGTTATTAACTTAACGAAAAAAAGTGGCCACCTTTTCCCATTAAGCTGACTCCTCAATGGGTAATTGTTATTAAAGTTTGTTACGTATCCCATAAATTGTGTTTATACTTGCGCTACAAACACATTTTGTTTGGTTCCAAGGAAATTCTTTAGCAAATTAGAAAACCCAATAATAGTAATGAGGGCGCCACTGGACGCTCGGCGTTTGCTCGGCGCAGTCTTAATGGATAATCAAACTTGTTCAACCATGACGTCACATGTCACGATTCCAAATGCCAGTTCTTTTTGCTTTACATTTTAAAATTGATCTCGCTGTCAGGTTTTAATTTACCAAGCAACAATAATTGACATAGCTTTCCCTACTCTAATAAGTTTATTTACTATCCTCAGGGTAACGGGAGGAACAGTGTCCGCGAGGGTCCGTGACCTGCTCCCAGTCTTCGACCAGGCCGGCTTCACCAAGTACGCGCCGCCAGCCTCACGCCTCGTCAAACCCAGGTCAAAGTAACAACCTCGCTGCCAGCCACACCAGAACTACCAGCAGTGTTGGGACATGACCACCAACCACCAAAACCAAAAACTAATAAAGTCCAAGACGATTTTGATCATTCTCTTGACAACCGAAAGGATTATCGTCAGATTCAAGTGTTTTGGTATTGGTGACTCAAGCAATGCCCCGGCTCTGTTTAGCATCAGGACAAGGATTCATTATCAAGACATCAATCATCAGACCATTTGTCACCAGGACAACCGTCATCAGATCATCTGGCACCTGGATAACAGTCATCAGATGATCTATCACCTGAACAATAGTCATTAGATCATCTGTCACCCGGATATCAGTCATCAGATCATCTGTCACCAGGATAACGGTCATCAGATCATCTGTCACCAGGATATCAATCATCAAACCATCTGTCACCAGGACATCAGTTATCAGATCATCTGTCACCAGGATAACAGTCATCAGATTTTCTGTCACCTGAACAACAGTCATCAGATCATCTGTCACCTGGATAACAGTCATCAGATCATCTGTCACCTGGACAACAGTCATCAGATCGTCTGTCACCAGGACATCTGTCATAAGATCATCTGTCACCTGAACATCAGTCATCAAATCATCACCACGGCCATCGCTCATCAAGATTTATCATGAATCTGTCATAATCAGGCTTTGCATTAAAATGAGATGTATTCTTGCAGTTTATGAAGACGAGCCGATCAAGAACGAAAATAACAACTAAAACGTAACGCACTAATATTGTAAATACTTTATAGACATACTCCTGTGCAGTGTAATTGTTAACATTGATGTTACAGAAGACTTAATGAAATAACTTCCCAAGTACCATGCTGCATTTAAGGTTGAACTATTTAGTCGTTAATCCCCACTAATGTGCCATTTACGTTAAACTTAATAGCTATTATATTATTTTGTTAATACATTTATAACAAAAATATATATGTTTTTTATTTAATACCTAAGAATGGTTATAAAAGTCGGCAATGGTCCCCAATTTGCGCCATCGGCTACTTACCTAGATGGGGCTCATAATTTCCGTATTTTTTTTCCAGAGCTACCTACTACACAATTTACCGGAAAAAAATGGCAATTACCGTTAAATTGGCTATATGAGGTTTAAAGGTTTGTGTATTCATTTGTACAACAAACAAAACAGTCTTTGTTTTCAAGACAATATAGTACTATGTTTTGTGTCATCAATATGGGTGCTTGTAATACCTGGTTTTTAATTTTTTTGTTTAGTTCCTAAATTTACGAATAAGTAATTTCTTCTCCGTTCCTTCCTTTTTAAATTTAAAATGCTTATACTATGTATTACTATGTATGTAGTTAGCCGCCTTCTTTGGTAGGACGCCAGAATGCCAAAAAAGCAGTTGCCATTATAACCTCGCAAGGCCCACCATACTAAAAACAGAGAGTTTTTGTAAGTGGGACTTTGAATCTACCCTTAAGGCAATAAAGTTCAATTACGTATGTTCGATAATGCCATTTTCAGTTTATGAACATAGGAAAACAAACCTATTGTTACTGCAACACAGTTCTAATTAAATTGCCTTGATTATGTACAGTCAACCAATTTGATTCCTAGGCCACTATGGACTTTGTCAACGTGACGTTGTAAACCAAATCATAGGGAGTCTCTTACGTTTTGGTTGACAACGTCACTTTAACATAGTCCAAAGTGTTTAGAAATCAAATTGGTTGACTGTACATCCTATGGGCCTAACGAAGTTAAAGCTTGCTGTTGATTTAGGTTCATAATCACCATCATTTCAGCCCACATTTAGTTTACCCATACATACATACATATATACATACATTAAATCACGCCTGTTTCCCAGAGGGGTAGGCAGAGACCACTTCTTTCCATTTGCTTTGATGTTGACAAATTTCTTTCGCTTCTTCCACATTCATACATCGAGTCATGCACGCACGTCGGTTTCGACTCGACTTCGGACTCGAAAAAGTACGCCTTGGGCGGCCCCTTCCGACCCGTCCAGTCACTTTCGATCTGTATATCTCTTTCGTCAATCTTCTTTCATCCATCCTTTCCAAATGACCCCTACTAGGGGGTTGCTTAAAAATGAACTTTCAAAAAGTCATTGTCTCACCCTGCCATTAGGTTCTAGTACCCCGATTAACGTATGCTAGTTTTTTTTTTTTAATTTTTAAAAGAATTTTAGGGGTCGCTATATACCGCTTGATAAAGTTTTGGAAAAAACATAAGTTAGGCATCTATACATACACCTTGTGCTTGACACTTGACAGCACCATTTTGTTTTTAATATAGTTTTAGAACGTATCTCGATTGCTTAGAAATCCCCGTTGCTCGGGAATCCCCGTTGCTCGATACACCCCTCCCGCACCCCGGCTGTTACTGGGTTGATCAACTCCTAGCAGTGCCAAAGCTTGATCGAAGAACTGGGGAGGCATGTGCTTCAGCTGTTTACGAAACTGTAACGTGGAACTTAGAAGATAAAATAAAATGCCTTTGCTTTGATACCACTGCGGTTAATACAGGGTTAAGGAATGGAACCTGCATTCTGCTGGAACAAAAAATGCAAAAGGATATGCTATGGTTGGCTTGCCGCCATCACATCATGGAAATTATGTTAGAGGCAGTAGTAAGTCAAGCTCTTGGTCCATCAAGTGGACCGGAAATACTTCTGTTCAAAAGATTTAAAGCAGCTTGGCCAAAGATTGACCAAAACAAGTTCAATCGTGCAACATCCAGTGCACAAAACAATGCTTCTGATATGGTTTTGCTCAAGACCAACTGAACAAATTCCAGCCACGCAATGACTATAAAGAATTGTTGGATCTGACTATTGTCTACTTGGGAGACGTGCCTTCAAAGGGAATATCCTTTAAAACCCCTGCTGGACTTCACCGTGCTCGGTGGATGGCGAAAGCCATCTACTGTTTGAAAATAATGTTATTTGCATGTCAATTCAAACTAACGAAGAAAGAAGAAGCCGGTGTACAGCAAGTGTGTGATTTCGTAGTCACGATCTACGTAAAGTACTGGTTCAGCTGTCCTTCTGCGTGTTCAGCTCCTAAAAATGACTTGCAAATGCTTAAAGAAATCAAGGAATACGAGCGAGTTAACAAAAATGTGGCTAAAGTGGCCCTGAAAAAGATTCTCGGACATCTTTGGTATCTCTCAGAAGAACTGGTGGCACTTGGATTCTTCGACGACCACTTGCAACCTGAAACAACACAGAAAATGGCATCTGCTCTCCAGAATGAAGGATTAGAACACACACCTAAAAGAGTAACGTTGTCGTCGACCGACATGAACTTTATCAGTGAGAAAGAGACCACTTTGTGACCAGCAATACGATGCAAGTTTTTAGAATCATGAACCTCCCGACCATCTTCTTGAAGAAAAACGTAGAATTTTGGTCAGATGACCCGGAATATAGAGCTGCCAAAGATATAGTCAATTCAATGAGAGTCGTCAATGATATAGCAGAAAGAGGCGTGGCATTAATTGAGGAATTCAACAAGTTAATTACGGTGAATGAAGAACAAAAACAATACCTTTTGTTGGTAGTGAAAGACTTTAGAAAGAAATACCCTAATGCGAAAAAATCTACTTTAGTGTCACAAAAATCATAATTATAATTTACTTTTGCTTAATTGTCACTATTTTATTTGATTTTGATAAAAATGTTTATAACTTATAATTGTTTCTTTGAACTGGTTTCTCCAAAACTATGACAGCTGGTAGCGACCCCTAAAACTAGTTTAAAAAAAAAAAGAAAAAAACTAGCATCTGTTAATAGGGGTAGTAGAACAAAATGGAGGGGTGAGACTACAAGATTTCAGTTTTTTTTTTGTTTTTTGCCGTATAAGCAACACCCTAACCCCTACCCTTACCCTGAGTTTACCCTTGATAATTTAAATAATGTTAGTTACTACACCGTTCAATACAGATTGATAAGGTTGTCCTTGTAAGTTAGTCTTATCCTTAATCTTTCAATGTCGTGCTTTAGCTATAACCTTTATCAGTATTCCACTAATAGTTAAATATGGGAATTCAGACGACGTCGAAGAAAACAAAGAATTAAAAATGTTATTTTAATATTGACTACTTAAATATCACAGATAAACAATGTTGCCGCTTTAAGCGTAAAAGTATTATGAAAGGTATATCCTTAACCTAGAATTAAATTACCTAAATTAAACTTTGTGAACACTCTTCTTCCCGTGTTTGAACTCTTCCTCGATCTCTTGAAGACTCTTCCCTTTTGTTTCTGGTAGAATAAAGAAGAGAACTACTGTCCCTATCAAAGCTATAATACCATAAAAAAGGTATGTCACTTCGTTTCCGAGAACTTTCATCATCCCTGGGGCCGTCTTCACCACGATGAAGAACGCGGTGAAGGTTGTTGCAGAACTTATACCGGATCCTAATCCTCGGACTTTTGTAGGGAACACCTCCCCGCACATAATCCATGGTAGCGGTACTAGACCAATGGAGATGGCGCAAATATACATCATGAGGCAGGACAAAGGAAGCCAGGACATGTCCGTCTCTGTGCCGCCACTCCAGTAAAGGAACATTGAGAGGCCGATCATAGACAAGGCGGTGAATATCCCGCTGATGATGCAGAGGGGCCGCCGACCGAACCGCCGGCACGCCACACATGCCAACACGGACATAATTACTCTAACTAAATCTATAACCAACATGGCCATGTAGTGATCCATGCCTTTGCCAACCGCTGATTCCATAATGTCTATGGAATAAAACGCTATGGCATTCACTCCCGAAAATTGGCACACTATGAAGAAAAATACCATGATAAACAACGGTTTCAAGAGCTCTGGACTTTTCAGAGCCGTTAGCTTCTCCTTCCAATTCATGGCTGGTTCAGAATCGGCCGCCTTTTGTTTCTCGATTATTCCCTTCAGCTCTGAGTTGGCTTCTTCACTGTATCCTCTCAACCAGCCAAAAGCTTTCACTCCCTCCTCGACTCTTCCCTTAGCGATCAACCACGTCGGGCTCTCTGGGATCAAAGTTAATAGAACAACTGCTAAAATAGGGAACAGGCAGCAGATTGTAGCCGTCCACTGCCAAGTCATGAAGGTTCCTATAAGATGAGCTACGAGGAGGCCGATGGCTATGGCTAAGGACACTCCGGCTAAGAAGAAACCTCTGAACTTGGGTTCGGTAGTTTCTCCGATGTAGACTGGACAGAGGGGGCCGCAGAGGCCGACGCATATTCCGGTGAAGAACCGGCCAGCGAGCATGATGGGCAGGCTGTTGGCTGACGCGATGAGGATCCAGCCCAGCAGCAGCGGTGCGCAGATTATGTACTGGGAGGTTCGACGCCCAAACTTTTCCATCATCCACCCGGAGACCAGGCACCCTGGAGCCATGGGCAGCGCCGCCATTGCCGCTGGAAATATAATATAACAATAATAAACTTCTTGTTTCTACTAAAAGTCCACCTGCCCCAAGTTCGATCATTATTATTGTGTCCCGTTGTAGAGGTAAGACAACCGACGAAATTACTAGCATACATACTCTCCGTATTGCATTTGTTGTCCTTGGGGCTTCGACCACTTACCATGAGGTGGCCGTGTGTTTGTTTGACTTCATAGCATAAATATGTATTAAAAAGATACATACCACAGACACAATGGCAACCCCTACTTTTCCTTACCAGGGGGCAGAGAGATTATAATGACATAAATGAATAAAATAAATGTTCGCCGCATTTCTACGCGGAGACAAGGTTTCACATGAGACTCACAAAATGTTTTGTTTAAGTCACAAAGCTAAAAAAATTAAATTGGATGTATTATTATGTGTTCTTGCAACTTAGCCGGATGTGGTAGTTACAACCATTGTGATGGTGATGTGGTAGTTAACAGGTACCTATACAACTGTTTTTTTTATTGAAAACTTTACTACTCTCAATGTCGGTAGTATAACATCCAACACTATTTGATTGGTTTTAGTTTATAATTTCTTGGTGAAAATACAACCAACAGTTTTATTGGAATAGTAGAAGGTACCCTACAGATTCGACAACAGGTTCAACCATTATGTTACTGTTAAAAACTTCTTTTTTTTAACACTAACACGCAAGTCAAATAAGTGGCAATAATACCTATACACAAAATCGCTTTGAATTGCTCATACTCAAAAATGTATAGTACATTTTGATACTAGAAATGTATAATACATTGATAGATGACAGGTTAAGTGCGTAGACTTTAAAAATGCGTAAGTAAAAAGAAGTGAAATAAATAACGTCTGAACATTATAAAAGCAAAATAAATCCTTCGTAGACAGAGTCATTAAAGGAAGGCTGTCCTTGGCATTTCAATGTCAATGCCTCCGAAAGGCTATTTAATTATATTCTGAGAATAAATACGCCGGGTTGAATTACTCGATTTATTTTAGCACAAATATTGGGTTACAAGACTTACAAGTAATAGTCGGGTAGCTAGAGAAAAAAACTTACGAGAAGACTAAAAGTTTACATTTTGGCTGTGTGAATAGATAAAGTGAATTATGAGCAATTGCTAAAAATATCTATGATATATTATAGACAAAACCGCCGATATAATGGTGACCCCTTCTGTCAGAGGGCGGTCTGTCTGTGTGTCTGTTCGAGGCACCGTAGCTCTTAAGCGGGTCAACCGATTTGGATTCAGTTTTTTTTATTTTTTAGATAACAACGACTCCATGGATTTTAGAACCGCGGTATGCCATCAATATAATAACCATACATTACAACATTATTTTTAGGTGGGTTAAAATACTGACCTATCCACGAAGCGGTCGTGGCGTCATCAGGTATCGGTCCTTTTTCTAACTTGAGCTGGGGCAGCAAGATGGCGGAGTATCCCGAGGTCAGTCCTGAGATGAACGTGAGGAGGATTGGAGCTGTCGCCGCAATCGTCTGTAATCGCAGGTGAGAACACATTTAATATGATACGAGCACGTAATCTAGCAATGACACGAAACGAAGAGAAACGCTAGTTAGCGTAATGCATCTTTTTTTTTTTTTTTTTTTATGGTATAGGAAGGCAAACGAGCAGACGGATCGCCTGATGGAAAGCGATTACCGTCACCCATAGACACCTGCAGCACCAGAGGAGTCACAGTTTATAGTCTAGTCTATGGGCAATATCTCTCTGCATCGTTTTGTTCTCTTACTACTTTAGCTGCTACTAATTCAGTTCAGTAACAATAAATAATTAAATACCAATGAACAATCTCAGACATATTAACCTAGTCCCAAACTAAGCTCTATAGGCTTGTACTATGCGTACCAGATAACGACTTAAATACTTTAATAAATAGAAAACATCTAAAACTCAGGAAACGGCGTGTTTCCTCGTTTCACCGATGCTCATTTCATAGAACGTATCATTTCACCGAATGTTGCTTCATTGGAAGGTATTTTCTGCTGAAGCACGATGATTTCAGAGGGGTTATTATGAGGTAGCTATGCAGTTCATTTTACGTTGAGCGTAAAGGACAAAGCTATAGCAGTTATAAAGCTCTGTCCTTTTCTCTCACCGTGAACAGAACTGCATTGTTATCTCATAATAACCCCCCAGTTCATCTTAAATAATAATTACGTAGGGTAGATTGGGTAAGACTTGTGACTATCAAAAAAATTTAATTCCAGCGCATAGAAAAGCATGTCGATAAAATTAAAATTCTGCAGAGTAGGTACAACAAATGTAGACTAGCGCTCATCACACAAATATTTTCCCATATCGGAAATCGAACCTGGGATCGCTAGCTTAGGCAGGGCTACTACAACGAGCTAATGCATCATTTTTCTTTAGTACTTGTCTATCTAAACGAATAACACAAACTAAGACGATAAATGGAATAAAAGCTTGTAGTATTGTTAGGCGATTGGCTTGCTACCTGTCACTAATATACTCTGGTAAACATCTTAGCATGTTTGTGAAAAATGTGGTAACAGAAATTAACAACAAGTTTTTTTTGTTGGTAATTCTGTAGCTCTGCCTACCCCACTCTGGGAATGAAGGCTTGAGTGTAAATGTGTATGTATTTACGTCAAACTGAATGTTAAGCTAGGTACATATTATGCTACATTATACTACTATTTAGTGATCCAGGTTTATAACGACTAGGTTTAAGTATGCTCAACGTTTTTATTAGCAGACTTTACGGGTTAACGAGATTATTTCTATGCAGTTTGCGACACTGCAATGTCACATTGCAGCTTATGATATTAACCGTCTCAAGGGCGAGTCATTACTACCCGCATTACCAGTATAATTGCTCATGAATGTATGAATGCTGACATGAACCCCTATGTTATAATTATAGACACGATAATAATAAGTATTTTACATATTTTTTTCTGCAAAATGTCTAGGTTATTGATGTAATACCACGACCTAGGCCTCTATTCCATTTTTGTGTTAAGCCATATCGTTAGCATGCCGTTTTAACGTTATATTATGGAACCTATCATTTATTTGACAGTAAAGGTGACCGTGTCGTAAAATTTCAACTCTACTTAATCACCGTAAAACGGGATGAGTAGGGATTAAGGGGTGAGTAGGGGCACAACGTAAAATAAGTCGTAAAGTGTTACAAATAAGAGCAAGTATTAGACGGACAATAACGTTTGTATGGCTAATTTTCGTGTCACAACGGAAAAGTTGCATAGAAAATTTAATTGATTGAGTTATCGTGGACAACTTTTTGGTCCTTACCCACGTCTAATGGAAATAATTGCAGTCTTATAATTAGTAATATATGCTTCATTTTAGGTTGTGTCCATACTCACCCCGTTTAGGGTACGTACGGATATTGTTAAGGTCGAGTAGAATAAATCACGTATCTTGACAGACCGAGAGCAGGGTAGTGATTCTGTAGACAACGCGCCGGTCGTGCAGACTGTCGAGTGAAACCAAGCGGCGAGATTAAGTAGTCCCGTCAGTGCGAAGAAAACACATTGTAGCGCATGCATTTTCAATTAAGCAGCCTTATACGTTCGACCCATCGTGCTGCTAAATTGAAAATGCATGCGCTACAATGTGTTTTGTTCGCACTGACGGGACTACTTAATCTCGCCGCTTGGTATCACTCGACAGTCCGCACGACCGGCGTTGTTTACAGAATCACTACCCAGAGGCTAAAAACAATACAGCTTCGAAAACAATTATAGATAAATGAAATCAAAGCAGAATATAGAATTTGTATTAGACGTGGAGGTCTGTCTGTACGGCTTTAACTAATTCTACGCGGCATTTTCTTTCCTGATGATTTCGTTCATTGAATACAAAACGGACACAATCCGAAATGAGTCAGTGTTGCATTTTAAAATTAGAAGCGGTTGGAATACGATTTTTAATGGAAGAGCAAATTATTTTGAAATGTGTCCGTTTTGTATTCAATGAGCGATTTATTATAAAGTAAGTAAATATCCACTTCAGACTCAAGAAATTACAAGTTAAAAGTTGCTTAATTGTCGTTTTATACGGAAGTATCGTAAAGATTTGTCACCACAACCAAAAATATCTGCAATAAAGCAGTTTGTGATAAAAATATGGGAGCAATTTCGCGCACTTTAGACATATTATCTAAGTTGAAGGTCGAGTTTAACAAGACCATCTGATTAACGATAGTATATTAGCAAGAATTGCGGCGTCATAACCTTAATTTAATATTTGCCTAAATTAATAAACCGCAAAATACAAAATGTTTCTTTAAACAATTCAGTGGACATATTTGTATTATTTTTCACTATGCCTGCCTGATATAATATTATACTCTATGCTTGTACCATCAAGAAAATTGAATGTTTATTAGTTTGATATAACACGTAAATAAGCCGTAATTTCCCGACTTGACACCACGAATGACACGTCGATAATGTATAACCCGGCAAAGGGGTTTGGGTAAAAGTGTTGTCATTTCTAAAAGTCATACATTTTCAAGGTGAGCGGTCATTAGTAAATGTGGTAAATTATGATAGAATAATTCAAAATAAACATGTTTTGTTATGTAGGTACCTAATGTAATACTCTAGTGCATCGGAACAGAGATATTTAATATTCTTACCTGGGCGTACCTTTAGTACCAAAAAGTGAGCACTTAAATCTTAAATAGCTCGGCTCCGATATTATTAAGCGCCATGAATTATATATATCTATGTGTATTTCGAGGTCCTCTAAATAACTACGTACAAATCATCTGTGGCCGCTGAAAGAAAAAATGACAATATTCTTCAAAAAAATTTACCCAATGCCCTTTACGTATTATGTCAAACTTCTAGACATTAAAATTCCTTAATTTTATTAGTTACACTAGAAATTTACTAGCATACTTTTAATGTTAGGGGGACAACCTCACATAAATTGGCCTAGTCCCAAACTAAGCTCTAGCTTTGTACTGTGGGTAATAGACAACGATAAACATGTACAGAGAAATAAATACTTAAATACCTACATAAAAAACATCAGGAACAAAATTACTGCTGCTCATCACACAAATACTGCGCTTACCCGGATTGAACTCAAGACCGCTAACTTCATAGGGTCACTACCAAGTAGGCTAACACATCGTCAGATATGTAAAGAAATGCAAAATTAAATATTATAGGAAACATCATATAATCAAATATGAATTATTGTGCACATCATAAAAGCATTTTCTATGATTACTTTACCGTGAATCGAACCCGAAACCGCTATTCGTATAGATAACAACGTGAAACCACATTCATTGAGATGCAAAAAAGTTACACGGATATTTGGTGACTGTTACTCGCTGCGGTTACTATTCAATATCCAGGGCTCTATTCTACTAGGCAACTCGATATTGCTATTGACATGTTATCACATTGTTGTTAAACGCGCCATTGCTGTCAAGTAAATAAGAGCTATGATGTCGTTGAAGATACGGTAACATGATAAAATCCATTTTTTTTCCAAGTAGTGTAAATTTCTAGAGCATACATACATACTTTCCCACCTAAAATCCCAGAGTGGGGTAGACAGAGCTATAGAATTATCTACAACTTTAAAAACTTGTTGATAATTAGCTGTCAACTATGAATTGGCAATTGTTCTCTATGTTGTCCGTTTTACTTAAAGTACAAATTAATTGACACAGACGTTTCAGGCGTTCACTGAAGCGTGTAATTTTCTTTCTTCACCGTTCTCGAAATATTGCAAAAATGTCTGTAACTTCACCCAAACATTTTTTATATTCACTTTGACCAATGTACAAACGGGTACATAATGTCACAATTACCATCGGTTCCTAATATCTCTAGCCGTAGAAAATTTAGAGATTTGGCGTGACTTCTTAGACACAGAATGACAATACTAGTGTAATAGAATATAAATATTTTTTGGAACAACGGTCACTTCACGAATACATTTACTAACATAATACACAAGCCGTTTTCATGGCCTTTGAGTGTAATTTATCTTCAAACAGAAATAATGCCTGATATATGGCTGACTTTGTTAACGAACTACTTGCGTAGAAATAGTTACTTTATTCGTGCATCAAGACAACAATGTCGGTTTTTGCTGCGGGTGTTGATTTTCAATCCCGAGTTGGCGTAGGATTCTATAATTGAATCACGAGCATTGCGAGATTGAAATTTTGAGTATGCAATTTAGGTATTCCCTTTCACGTACCTGTTTCCATATCGGTGAAAACCTCACGACTGTCGTCGAGTCAGCAAGCAGTGTTTCTTCCTTAATATTCTTATTATTATCTAAAGCTAGCCCAGTATCTGAGTAATGTTTCAAATTCTTGTAATAATTCGATGGTCCAGGTGTCATATCGGTAACTTTATCACTAGTTTCAGAGTTCTCTGTTGGTTCTTTTGTTTCTTTGTCGGTTTGTGCGTCTTCTGTATCTTGTTTATTTGCGTTTTTGCTTGCTTGGGTGTCTAATTGTTTGTTTGTATGTTCGTCAGCTTGTTTATCCTCGGGGTCGTCTTTGGCGGGTTCTGTGCCTTCATTAGCGTCATCCAGAGTTTTAGGTTCCATTGCCAGTTCTGAAAAATAAACTTTATTAATATCTTTATATTTGAACTCGGTCTGATTTCTGACGTTTTTTTTAACCGAGCACTGACGCCACCTTATGGTAAGTGGGATCTAAGACCCACATACATCTGCATCCCCAAGAATACCATGTTAAGACTGCAACCCTAAGACTGTAAATGCGTTAGCAACCCTTAGAAAGGTGGTAAGGTGGAATTACTATATGCTAGTAATTTCACCGGTTGTCTTATATGTACACCGGAACACCACAATGCAAACACTGATGGTTTACGGTAGGTTAAAAGATAAGATGGTGCTAGCAATCCGGATGGTCCCTAAACAAGGTTCTACCACCACAAATCGACAGAGAGAGAACTGAAACCCTAGGAAGATGCATTCCGCGTTCGTTATCGTTATCCAAAATGTATGGCATTGACGTAAGCTGTCAGACGGTCGCGTCAAGCGCCTACGTCAATTCCATACATTTAGTCAATTTTCGATAATCATTTGCGTTAACGTTAAGAAAGTTGACTAGCCTCACAGGTGTATTGATATTACGTAATTCAGTTGTATTTGTGATCTAATGAATACATTTCATGACCTAATTGTAAAGTAAACAAAATAGTTTATCTTGTTTGTTGAGACGATCAAATTGCATGTTGATTATGAAATGATTACTAATTGAATGACGCTAATAAATAGTAATGACACATAAAGGGGCGAGACTTTATTATGTGTTAACAGTCGTATATACGTCAGTCTTTCAGCTAATGTAACATAACCCGGAATTTTTATTTTATCGAAAAGAATTTCTCGCTGCGTGAGTTTTTTTTTTGGTAGTCAAAAGTCTAACCATCCTAACTTACAGTAGAAATTAGCGTTTGATGAAGTGAAATTCGATAAAATGCGTCGTAAATTACAAATTACGATCATGACAACTGTATGGATTAGATTACTTTTTAAAAGATAAAAAACCCTCGATATAATAACGATCTCTTTCTAGAGTGTCTTTTAAACAGCCTCACCGATTTTGATAAAACCTAGTTAAGAACCAGAGAACCTTTTCAGAAAAACCGCATCCAAATCGGTCCATTAATTTGGGAGCTATGAGGTGACAGACAGACACAAATACACTGAGACACTCGGTAAACTTATATATAATATCCCTTTTCATTGTCGGGGGGTTAAAAGCGACTGTTTATTCATTATTCTTTGCTCATACCAAGGCTTTATCTGGATAATACGTCTTAATCCTGTACATGTTTATTTGAATCAAGTTTGGAATGATAACATGTTGGATGTCTGAGATTCAATCACAAAGGAAGGACAAAATAGATTTAGATAAGATTTGACGCATAAAGATATACCTAGGACAAGTGAATACAGAATAGGTTTGTTCTCGGAAATAATAGTTTTAAGACAATATCAATCTCGGGGACGGTATACTCAAAATTATTATAAAGATATAAACTCGATATAAAGTGATAACTTTTAAACGACTCAATAGGGAATACCGTAAAACGGGGTTAGTTGGGATTAAGGGGTGAGTAGGGAAACAACCTAAAATAAGTCATAAATTGTTACAAATAAGAACAAGTATTGAATGGGCAATAAAGTTACGTCTATTGGAAATAATTTCGTTCTTATAATTAGTAACATATGCTTCATTTGCGGTTGTATCTCTACTCACCCCGTTTTATGGTACGCATTGATTTTTTAAAACGCATTTCTCAAAAATACATGATAATACCGTAAACGAGATCGCCAAAAGTGAAATAAAAATGAAAATCGGCCAATAAATATGGATGAAACAAGCATTTTAAACCCTATCTGGTCCGCACGGTGAAGACACGGAAGGACATGTACTCTACATTTACTCTACATTTAGACTAACAACGGAAAAAAAGAAAAGAATAAAAGATAAATAAACAGACAATGCTTATATTACAAGCACAAACATTGCATAGCCATTTTCGTCTGTATTGTGTTAAGACTTGAAGTTAATATCGCCGAGGTATCTTATCTCTGATCAACAGTCAGAGACTTGAGATCTACTGGTGTATTGTTGAAGTAGGCCGTAAAAGGGAAAGACTTTATTTATTTGTCTCAGTTTCTATATCAACGCAAGATAGATTAAATTGTCCTAAGATATTTTGAGACTGCCGCACTCAGAGACGTCAATTAAATTTAATGCTTGATTAAAGTTGCTGCTGTCACATTATTTGCTATAGATTTAATAGATCTGTCATAACCCAACATTGTTGGTTGTATTGTAGGTGAGCAGCAAAATATTGGTAGCGATTTCCGAGAATTGGCAACATGATGAGATGATGTATTTTTTCCTGGATCTTGATTTTTGTATGTAACTAATTAATTAGGTACGTATAACTTGAAATAAGTATGTTTCTCATTGTCTCTGTTGCACATTGTACAATCCTAAAGCTTATGTATGTATGAACTCGTATGTATGTAAACTCTTTGGAACAATGTAAATTTTCGTCACATTGATTTTATATATCTCCAGAGTACCTTTATAACTAAATGTCTTGTTCTATTTATCATAGCATAGTCTAATATTTATTATTGATGTACCCGGTGTTCACCGGCACGAGATCCTATTGTTCTATAACAGGCTGTTTTTGCTACCGTTACTCATTAGTTATTGCTACGTTGGTACGACTTCTTTGTTGTCTGAAGCATGCGTTGACACGTGGATTTACTTGTATATTATTATCATCGATTAATTCACTGTGGAAAGTTTTTGTTTACAATCGTAATTTTCTTAGCTAACTGCGCTAGTCAGATGCGTTTTAGAGATAATCAACTCGTTCCTTTTTAAAAGTGCCCTAAAAAACTGCGTTTCTACTGGCTTCATCAGCAGACTGTATCTAAGGAGGGAACTAGAATTAATAAAAATAATTAATATATCACACAAGTTGCGGGGTAGGTGTGGGGACCGTAAAACGGGGACACAACCTAAAATGAAGCATATGCTACTAATTATAAGACTGAAATTATTTCCAATATTACGTCACGTTATTGACCATTTAATACTTGTACTTATTTGTAACGAGTTATGACTTGTTTTAGGTTGTGTTCTTACTCACCCCTTAATCCCTACTTACCCCGTTTTAGGGTACTAAGGAACGATAAACATACCTACTCATATAAAGAAATATATAACGTAGAAATCACAAATATCTCACTCGTCACACAAATCTGCCTCGGAATGCAACCCATGTCCGCTAGCTTCGTAGGTAGAAACGTCATTGAATACGATAATACCAAAGAGCAGGCATGGATCGGGAGCCAGGATTTGCCCAGCATTTTCGAAATCACTGATGGAATATAAATATTGTTTTAAGGACCTAATAGTCCAGTCAGTAGGTATTTATGCTCTACAAAAGGTGGCGTAGAAAATGTTTTGAAACAATATTGTTTAGGTATGACAGGTTAATAAAAATCCAAGTTCTCGACCTTGAAGGACCCAGGCGTTAGCCGCCATCTTGAATTAAAGGTGCCAAAATTAGGTATATTTTAAATAACTTCTCAATTGTTTACTAAATCACAAAAGTGTCTATGAGAGGTATAAAGAAGACAAAATTGTTTACATTTTTTGCAAACATGTTTATTCTGTAAGTCTTAAAGGTAAGAAGTTACAAGCGACGGAAATAATATAATATTAATAATATTTATTGAGAAGTTAATTAAAATATACCTAATTTTGGCACCTTTAATTCAAGATGGCGGCTAACGCCTGGGTCCTTCAAGGTCGAGAACTTGGATTTTTATTAACCTGCCATACCTAAACAATATTGTGTCAAAACATTTTCTACGCCACCTTTTGTAGAGCAAAGGCTTTTACAGTTCCCCACAGACTGACCTATAAGACGTATAAGCGCACGTACCTATATGTACGAAACATCTTTGTGTTTGTCAACGGCTTTGGAGCTCTACACTAATCATGGTCCCATATACTCTTGCTTGCCCGGGTTTTTAGGGCTCCGTAACCAAAGGGCAAAAAACGGAACCCTTATGGATTCATCATGTCTGTCTGTCCGTCCGTATGTCACAGCCATTCCGAAACTATAAGAACTATACTGTTGAAATTTGGTAAGTCGATGTATTCAGTGAACCGCATTAAAATTTCACACAAAAATAGAAAAAAAACAATAAATTTTGGGGGTTCCCCAAACTTAGAACTGAAACTCAAATATATTTTTTCATCAAACCAATACGTGTGGGGTATCTATGGATAAGTCTTTAAATATGATATTGAGGTTTCTAATATCTTTTTTTTCTAAACTGAATAGTTTGCGCGAGAGATACTTCCAAAGTCGTAAAATGTGTGTCCCCCCCTGTAACTTATAAAATAAGAGAATGATAAAACTAACAAAAGTATATGATGTACATTACCATGCAAACTTCCAACGAAAATTGGTTTGACCGAGATCTAGTAAGTAGTTTTTTTAATACGTACGTCATAAATTGTAAACCGCAATCTATTTTTCATTCAATCAACTCAAATATACCCGAGTAAGTAGTTTTTTTAATACGTACGTCATAAATTGTAAACCGCAATCTATTTTTCATTCAATCAACTCAAATATACCCGAGTAAGTAGTTTTTTTAATACGTACGTCATAAATTGTAAACCGCAATCTATTTTTCATTCAATCAACTCAAATATACCCGAGTAAGTAGTTTTTTTAATACGTACGTCATAAATTGTAAACCGCAATCTATTTTTCATTCAATCAACTCAAATATACCCGCCGGCATATATTATGTTACTTGCTGCTACCCTTCATGGGCGAGTCCGACTTGAACTTGGCCGCTTTTTGTTGTACAATTTAATACTATTTAGTTGTAGGGCGTGACTTCATGGCCTGAAACAATATATCCTCAGCAATCCGGTCAAGTACCATTCTTGATGATCTTGGTCTGATTTAACTATCTGGTACCTTGATCAGCTAGCATTGATTCATCACTTCATGCTTATCTGTGGATGAGGTACTAGAGATATGTCCTCACGTTACAAAAAGTGCGTGCGCTTTTTTCTTAAGACTGCGCCGAGCGTACGCCGGATGTACAGTGGCGCCCTCATAGGTTGATTTGAACTTAGAATACGTATAACCATTCTGGCATTCCAAACGTTAATTAAGTTAGTAAGTAAATAAGCACTAGTATCTATGTACCTACCAAGTAGTATTAGAATATTGAGCGTTTCAGTCGCCAACAAACTGTCACACAGTTTGGCGACATTGAGATTATGGTACTATGTAAAAATAAACATATTTACAAAAAAATATATACTATTATTGTGTTTTCTAATAAACTAAAGTATTTTCTTGAAATTGGTCGGTAGATTTTTGTACTACAAATGAAAACACAGCTTATAGGGTATATCACATAGTTAAATAACAATCCACCTTCGAGTTATCAACGTAACGGAAAAAAGTGGCCACCTTTTCCCGTTAAGCTGACTACTCAAAGGGTAATTGTTATTAAAGTTTGTTACGTATCCCATAAATTGTGTTTTTACTTGCGCTACAAAAACGATCTGATTGCAAGGAAATTATTTAGTTAATTAGAAAACACATTAGTACTAATGAGGGCGCCACTGGACGCTCGACGTTTGCTCGGCGCAGTCGATTTACGCATTTATTATCGGCGATGATATTTACAGTGGAAAGAAGTGGTCTCTGCCTACCCTTCTGGGAAACAGGCGTGATTTATGTATGTATAGGTAAGTCTATATTGAGAATTTATTGGCGTGTTTTTTTTTATTGAATGAAGAAGGCAAACGAGTACACGGGACAATGAAACATTTGCAATTCTGGGATCGATAGGCTACGAGTGTAGCGCGTAGCGCTTCGTGGTAGCCACTGTAGCAATTAATGTTAAACCTAACACGGGACCAAAGACTACATTATCTAATTCTAGGTTTAATCTTACTTATAAATATTAGGGTATATTCATAACTTTTTTTCTCAACTCCAATAAAAGCTGACTCAAGTAAAAAACAGCTGAGAAAAATCATTTTGAGAATAGCTATAAAAATAACCAAGATATACGCCATAAGAATGTTCGCATTTTTGTGTTCCAGTGTTGAAATTACTGTCATAGTGTTAATCACATATCCCACTTAACATTAGGGGGCCTGTGTGCTCGTTTGCCTTCTCCAAGCCGTAAAAAAAACGGGCGTACCATCTACCTGTTCAACAATCACATTTGTTTTATGGGAGCATGGGTGTTTTTTTGTTGTTATAGCGGTAACAGTCTAGCTATCACGGTTCATGAGGAGTTAGCCTGGTAAAAAACAGACGGACGGACGGACGGACGGACAGTGGAGTCTTAGTAATAGGGTTCCCTCTTTACCCTTTGGGTGCAGAACCTTAAAAAAGGCTAAACTGTAATGTTTTTTTTTAAATTGAAACTTTGTATTTTTATATTTTGTTCTGTACCAATTTAATGTGAATGATAAATTCGTGTCGCATGTCGCGTGATAACCGTAACGCAAGAAGATAGAAGTATCTTTGACCTCAATTTGTTTTCTCGTTTTTTTAATTGTTGTAAGTAATTCGACATAATATTTTTATGACCTTAGCTGAATACATTTAGTGCGAAGTTGCATAAGTTGATAGAGATTTAAATCTGCCGTCCTAAACCAAAACGCAGTAACTAAGGTAAACCTCCTGTAGTAATTTCAACCTTATTACTTACGATATAGAACTGAATAGATATGCTTTGGTGATTGATTTTAAGATACTGCTTATTGGCTTAAGAGGGCAGAAATGTTATCCACCATTGTAAAGCATACGTTAAGTTGATACCAGAACCTTAGTTAATTAAATATTCATTTGAAGCTTTCTTCATTTTTTTGGAAAATTTTATTTCAAATGCTTTTCGAGCGTTAAGAAATGGTATCCCATCATTTTATCGAAGTTCACTTCAATTGTATGATTTCATCGAATTTCATTTCATCGAAAGCTGTTTATAAGATATAGGTTTTTATAGGATATCTTAAACATTCATTAGGTAAATCGGCAATAACTGGCCACTTTAGAAAATGTCATTTAGTTACTAGCCATCAAATTTCTTACTGACGCTGTTAGTAAAGATACTTGGACAGTACCCCGGGTAATAACTCAGGACCTAGGTATTCTAGTTCAATCGCTAAAATGTGAGCAATCTCTTGCTTTACACATTTTATTGCAAAGTGGCCAGTTACCGGAGGGTGGCCAGTAATAGGAGATTTACCCTACGTAGTAACGCAGTTAGATTCGTGACTACCGAAGAAATGCCTTTCGATGAAATGAAAATTCTGCGTGTTGATACCTTCGATGAAAGGTGTTTCGATAAAATAACAGGTACCTGTAGGCAATATAACCACGCGATAACCAATAGGTCAAAAAAATGCCGTAAAGGGTGTACTCGTACCCGCAACTTCGTGCAACCCTAGGCTATCCAAGGAATATTCCCTTCAAATTTCAACTCTGTAGGTTCAGTGGTTTAAAAACACTCAGAAAAATCTCACACACATTAACCTAGGTACTTAGTCCGAATCTTAAGCTCTAGGCTTGTACTGTGAGTACCCGACAATGGTAAACATACTTAAATAGAGAAATACATAGAAAATGTCCAAGACTACTATATACAACTATACACAACGACTATATACAATTATTCACGCACATCACATAAAATTTTGCCCACACCGGAAATCGAACCCAGTACCGCTAGTTTTGTAGGCAAGGTCACTACCAACAATGATTTGCGTCAAAGAAAAAAAAACAATACGTACGAAATTAAGTTACAAAGATCTTCACAAACTTTCACATCAGTAATAATTCATGATCAAATGATTACTCAATAGTTATTGATCATTTTATATCAAATCAAGTTTTTAAGCGCAGGCGCCGCTATTGACCACAGCGTCATGACGTCATAGGGAATGATAAAAACATTATTTGCTTAAGTTACGTCACCGTGTTTGCGTTTTGCGTGCTTAAAACTATAGGCCTCTTTTCAACATGATTTAAGGGAAATACATGATGATTTTATAGGTAAATTAATAATAAAATATAATGACGATGAATTAATGATGAATATTTTTTTGGCAGAAATATTGAACTTTACCACGTGTTTGGCTAAACAAAACCAACTACACTGAAACTGAACTGTCTCGGGAATTTTAGTGTTTTTTTATGGCATGGAGAAGACAAAAGAGCACACAGGCCACCTGATGGTAAGTGGAAAATGTGAACCATAGACATTCGCATTCACAAGACTGCAATGCAATCCTAAGACTGCAAATGCGTTGCCAACCTCGAGGACTAAGATGGAATGCCTTTATGCTAGTCATTTCGGCTGTCTTATCCCCAAACCGGAACACAACAATGCGAACACTGCTGTTTGGCGGTAGTTTAATGGATAAGATGGTGGTAGCGATCCGGACGGATCCTGCACAAGGTCCTACCACCCGCAATAGTACATTACTTAACAAGGGCTGTAAAAGAAAGAAAGCCCGAAATCGCAGGTATTTGAGACCCGAGCCGTAGGCGAGGGTTGTAAATATGCGATAGAGGGCTTTCTTTTTTACTGCCCGTGATGAGTACACAATTTTACGTCTTCACCTGGCCACAATGCGAGTTTTACCGTGCGCGCAGCGTGCGATAAAACTCACATTATGGCCAGGTGTTACGTAAAAGTCTTTTAGTGATAAGCCTTTTTTGTATGTTTAGTAATTAGATAGTTATTAGAAATTATTTGCAGGATTATAAATAAGGCTAGTGGAGACTTTACCATTTAATTTACCTACATATTATTATTATAATTCAGTCAAACATTATTGTTACGCAATATAATTAAACGATCTTTATGAACCTCTTAATGTAACTTACGTCTTTATTACAACCCAGCTCTTAATAAAACACAAATAGATATACAGTCGTAGGCGAAAAGTTATACAAATTAATATAAACAGGCGCGATCGACCTCTTTATGGTAATAAGATACGATACTGCCTTTTCCTCCCACCTTGGGTCTATGAACAACAGTTTACTGTGGATGCAAGTGGCCCTGTCCCACTAAAACAATTGACACAGATATATATCTACTATTTGATTTGCCTCCATTTTGCCTTCGTATAATTGTTTCGTTCCCTCTTAAAAAAGCCTAATGTAATTTGCGTTACTTAACAATTGAGATTTATAACAAGACAAAAAAATACTTGGTTACGATAGGTAATGTTTGACGTAAGTAATTAATTATCTGCGCAAACGCATGTTTTTGAATATGTTATTAAAATTCAAAGAATTCTACCGAGCAAACGTTTTCGCTATAGACAATAAACGTATCGATATTTTGGTACAAATTAAGATAAAGTCAACGTCAGTCAAGAAAGGTCAAAGATGTACAGAAATTGGTTTTGATTGACACATAACCTCAAAGTTTCGAGTGTTTTAATTAAATAAAACATTATAGTAAGTAATTAACGTTATGTAATCTTGAAATTACTCTTTAATATGAAAGTAATGATCTAATGATCAAGTGAATTTATCATTAAAATGATATTAGGTACTCGATCTCCAAAAATACCTGAATATGCGTAATACGAGCGGTAATAAATAAAATTGGCATTTCTAATGATGCCGGCCTCACATAATACGCTTGTGTGTTTATTTATGTATTTATATCTATTTATATCTATACTAATATTATAAAGCTTAAGAGTTTGTTTGTTTGTTGGTTTGTTTGTCTAATCTCAGGAACGACTGGTTTGATTTGAAAAAATCTTTCAGTGTTAGATAACCCATTTATGGAGGAATCATACTCACATAAACCGAAGCGGAGCGAGGGCGGGTCGCTAGTAAACAACATATACTTACCCAAATGACCATAGGACCACAGGATACCTATAGTCAAATTCTAAACATATTTTTTTGTAAACTACCTAATCACTTTCAAAATAACATCTAATAAATGGGATGATTTTTTAAAGCTTCACTTGACATGGAGAGCTTTTGACATGTGATTGACAACATGCGCAAGAGTGAACATACTATGACTTTCACTCGCTTTCACGATTATCAACTTGTAATAGTATATTTAGAACTTGCATCAGAAGCAGTCACGCGCGGCCGTAAACACTTGACTTCCTGTCAAGTTATAATAAATACTTATTACTGATTGCGTTTGTAATGAAAGCTTTATTTAATAGTATTTTAAAGAGCGGAGATAGAAAACTTTAAAAATCTAAAAACGATTTAGTTTTAAAATGTTAATAACTGTCTATCGGTTAGTTTTCTTTGAATGATAAAAAAAATTAGATTTAGATCTTTCATTAGACAACCGTAACGTAATGAAACAATTAGTGCATTTGCTCCTTTTTATATCCCTTTATATTTACCTACTTTGAACACGTGTTTTTTTTATCACTTGGGTAACATTGTCACCAGTAAAGATAGCATTTGTAAAGAAGGCGTTGACTGATATTCATTCAATAGCTGTCAAAGTTTTTTGACACGAAAAAAAAAAGAATAATAAGTATATTGTATTCAATAGGTAAGTATTCGTTTTAGTGTGAAACAAGCTGTATAACTATTGAATAGTTTAATTAATTGACTATATTTGTATGCAAAATTTATTTCACATTTTATTGTATACTGGCGACCCGCCCTCGCTTCGCTTCGGTTTATGTGAGTTTTGTGTAACACCCGTACATAAAACAGAATTTACATAAAAATCTTCCTCTTGAATCACTCTATCTATTAAAAAAAACGCATAAAAATCTGTTGCGTAGTTTTAGAGAACTAAGCATACATAGAGACAGACAGACAACGGGAAGCGACTTTGTTTTCTACTATGTAGTGATATAAGCTGTTAAAACAGCATCTTATAGTATTTTCGTCCTTGACTTGACTGACCAGAATTAATTTACTTTGTAAGTCTGAACGAATATAATAAAATACACATTAGAACAGCACATTATTTCACTTACAGGTGAAATTTCAGTGTAACTACGTACCTACATTGTGCAGCTTTTATGAATCCCAGTGATGTATAACATTGTTAACTTTGCAATGGATACCGAATTGTCATCTCCGTGTGTAATTATCAGGATTTCGAAAAAAGGGGACAGATTTGGGAAGTTTCCTATGGTCGGTATTTTAACGAACGTACATAACGTAAATCGCAAAGAAAGAACCATAGATAAGAACCATATATATCTACACATTTGGAAGAAACGAACCGTATTACCTTGTGTTTTTACAACAGATAGCAATCATCTTGTAAATAAATTAAAAAAAAACTAATATTCTTTAATAGATAAATAAATATTAGGAGACAGTCTGACACAAATTAAGCAAATAAATATGAAAAAAATATTCCTGATCAAATATACCTTTGAAATATTTATTGTTATACAATGCTAAAAAAAGGTCTTTTGTATTTCCCCTTTTTTTGTGCACCCTTTGTAATTTATTGACCGATTGATTATTGATCTGAAATGCCTTTGGCCATTATATTTCAGTTCAGAACGCACATATTTTTATTATAAATATTCAGTTTTGTACTTGTTAGATACACAATTTATGAATAGACTGACGACATTCTGATAGATCACATATGTTTTTTTTATGCTAATAGGCTACTCATTGTCCCCGAAAGCTTTTAATTAAATGAATCCGCACCGATGCAATTGACGTCTTGGCCATAACTTTATTTTAAGAACTATTTTGCTTTACAAACATAGTTTTTAAATAACCAGTGTTAAAAAACTTAAAATCTTTCAACTGCCCATCAAAAAACTAATTTTCTCCAGTAACAAACTACTCTTTAAATAAACTGACAAAATATACTTTTCATCTTCCCACAAAAAGCTTAAAAATATGTTATTCAGATGTTAACTGCTAACAAAATGTATCTTGCCAGAGAAAGCCATTATTAATAAAATACAAATTATAATGTCCAACAAACACTTCGTTCCCTTTAGATAACAATCGAACCCACAATTTACGACAGTATTTAATAGGAGCGATATCCCAGAGTAATAATAAACAAACCATGTCAGAAAACAACACAAACAAAACTTAAAAGTAATATCTTTAAATAACTAAAGCAGATTAACTCTTTCATAGAAAAATAATAATAACGAACCTTTTAAGTAACAACGTTTCACGAAAAAAATTAACACAGTTACAACGTGACACTCGTCCGTCCGAGACCGCGACCGATCACCGACTGCATCGATCGAGATAGTGGCTGCGTAGACGCAGGCGCCTCTGAATTACTGTTCCACTAATTATTGATGTGGGAATGTATTGTCCGCAAGTGTATTTAATTACTATTGATGAATTAAATGTGTTTTTAATGACATTTTTTCGTGTTGTTATTGTGAAACAAGGACTATGCGGGAACGATTAAACTATAATCCATCCACCCATATCCATATTCATATTATGAGTATATTTTCCCGCTAATTTCCGTTCCCGTGGGAATTTCGGGAATTCCTTTCTTAGTGCACCTCTACGGTACCTAAGCTACGTCCCTTCCAAATTTCAAGTGCCTACGTTTAGCCGTTTAGGCTGTGCGTTGATATGTCAGTCAGTCAGTCAGTCAGTTTCTCCTTTTATATATTTAATAATAGAAATGCGACAGTAACTTTGTTTATCTGTCTGTTACACTTTCAAAGTTAAACCGCTGAACCGATTTGGATGAAATGTTGTGTGGAGATAGCTTGAGCCAGGAGGAAGGGTACAACTTCTACGTGGACGAAGTCGCGTGCATCAGCTAGTATTTGAGATTTGTGTAATCGATTTTGCCTAGATAATAAAGATACTATTGAGGATCGATAAAGTTACTGAAAAAGCCTTGAATTTAGAAAATCTATGTACGAGATCTGAACTCCTACTCAGCTACTATTGGGCGATAATTAAATGTTAATGTCGGTTTTTTTTACTAGTACTGAAACATGTTCAAAGAATAGCGTTTAATTAGTCACTCGCAATAACGCGGTTTCTTGAGGATTATGAAGCTAGAAAAAATCATATTGGATGCGATAAAGTTCCCTTAAACCTAGTCGTATTTTACGAATGCTGTAGATACTATGAAAAACTAGGTCTATGAGGTTAACATGACAAAGAAACAGTTCAATTTAGGTTGAGAGAAAGGGATGGCAGTTATACAGCTCTATCCCTTTCTCTCAACGTAAGCTGAACTGCTTTAGTTATGTCGTGCGTGTTACTCCTGTACTTTTTCTTGGAAAGAAACAAAAAAAGGAAACGTATAACTCTATTTTTTCGTAACAAATACAACATATTCAAAAATCGTTGAAAAAAAACTTCATTTAGTGAGAAAAATTATCGCCTGGAGATAAATTTATAAGGAACTAGCTGTTGCCCGCGACTGCGTACGCGCAGAAAAATAAAACGTAGCCAATGTTCATCAGGGATAATGTAGGATTCAATGTAGGAATGATGAAATAGTTTTTCAAATCGGTCCAGTAGTTTCAGAGCCTATTCAACTCAAACAAACAAACAATCAAATCTTACCTCTTTATAATATTAGTGTAGAAGAAATTTACAGACGTAAGTTAAGGAACGGGGAGATAAATATTGATGCATTTTTTTAAGCAGTTCATTGACCGCCTAGACAAGATTGAACCTTGTCAAGCTTAAGAAATAGTCGTGTATTAAACATTATTATTTGGACTTCTGCAATGCCTGGATCAAATATTGACTAAATAATTTATTTTTTTAATAATAAAGACTTCGGTCCCTGCCTAAGATTTCTACCTGGCTTGGACCGTTTCGACAATACAAATAAAGGATGTAGGGATTGTAGGGTCTCCCTGGGGGTTAGTTTTTAAAGCCACGTCGTCCGCGAACTTTAACAGCCACTATTAGACCCCGTGTGTCCATAAGCATTATGTAGTGGTATCTACGACTTGTCGCACAAAATTCGGGTTCACCCATCTACTTTAATATTTTTGTGCGAGTGTATTTTTAATTTGGTTCCTTGTTCTGTCCAGAAACTTATAGCTAGATGACAGACACAACACGAACGTTACCGATTTTCGACAACTGTCAAAATTGACGTAAGTCGTTGATCGGCTTATGTCGAATTCATAATATTTTGTCAGATTTCGAGCGTTCTGCATCTTGTCCAAAACCCCTGATCATCGAAAAAGCTCTTTCCATAAAGCCTGTGACTGGGTATGCTTCGGATTCCCATCTTAACACCGATCGAAGTGCGTTGCATCGAATGAAAAAAAATACCCGTGGAGTTAACATTTTAGAAAGAGTCGGCCGTCACGGTCATTGACCTCAGGCTTACTGTACAGCTGATCTGACCACGTGATCCCGATTAAACAACCGTTTTTTGATATGATTTTTCGAAAAGGCATCTTTCTTGGGAATTGATTATAAAATGTTCACTTCCAAAAATTACTTATGATAAAGCTTCTTGGTTTTCCCTCGGTTGCTCGATAATTTAGTAAGTTCCCTTTATTTCCACGATGATACAGTTATGACCACAGAATAACTGAAGCCATCATAGCGATTACAATTTCGTCGAAATATCAGAAATTTGCTAATTCTAATGAGTTTTAGTTCTCATTAGCTTTATTTTACTAAATAATCGCAGCGTTTTTGAAACCCAAAGTGGTAATCAGGTTATGCACCTAGAATCAATGATCCAAAACGTGTGTTTGTTTGTTTGTTTTCTACATTATGACGGTAAAACATTTCATCTTGGACTTGGTTTGTGTATTGATCAAATAAGCGAACATTAATGAAATTCAAAAACTGTTTGACAAGCGTTTTGTTTGAAGTCATTGCTCGTCGTTTTTAAACAGTATAATAAAACGTCAAACTCGATTCTAGTCTAACATGAATAGAGTTTGACGTTTGGAAATTTAGGTTACCAATTATTTAAAATTAGAGAACACTGATATGAATCGGCCCCATTTTTAACCGACTTTAAGAAAAGGAGACAGTCCTCAATGGGCCAATTTTTTGTTGTATGTATGTTCATTTTGTCTAAAAGTGTATAGTTTTTAGTTAGGTGCATTGTTAACACGTCAGGATCTGTTGAGAGGATGTTGGAGAAATCGAATAAATTTCGCTATTTTTCATAGTACCTAACTCGTGCATTTGCTTTTAGAATGCACTATTTACTAAAGTGGAGCTGATGATGAAGACCAGAGATGACCACCGGAAGTCCACAACGGTACCTATTTCAAGCATGGTACAGCACATTTAAATGGCTTAATTATATGACTTTGACTTTCCCACAGCGATGCTTACGAGGAGCTTGAAATGTCCTATATATTCTTATAAATCGAGAAGTGGGACATAACAGCATATTATGATATCTTAAAAGTTTAAGTAAAGAAAAACCTCTTTCAAAATAGAAAAGAAAAACCTCCCTCCCTTTTAAAATAGTAGGTAATAAGGTCAGTCCAACTGAAGTCGGCGTGCCAAAATACGTTAAACCAAAAGCTGACCTTTTGATTACCATGTCGTACGCGTTCATTGCAAAGCTTATCATATAGTTTATATCAATCAAATTACAGGTGTTGTGTTCCGAATCTTGAAAGTGCATCACGGGTTAAGAGGTTAAAAGGTGAAAGGTTTGTTTGCCTCTTACCCCATATCTCGTGAACGATTGTACAAAGATTACGGCGGTTTCATCATTCTAGATTAAAACCTGGTCTTGCCTGGTGGTTTTTTAGGACTTGTCATTGTTTTCAAATGATCTAGTACATTTTCTATTGTGATTTCGGGAGGATTCGCAGGATGGTAACCACAAAGGTCTAAATTCGAAACTTTAGAAGCCATATCCCTTTTACACGTCTTTCGAGATTAAATCGAGGGAAAGGGATAAAGTTAACGTAACGTTGAACTTTGATTTTTGTAGAGAAGGTCTTGTTGTTGCATAAGAGTCATTACAAGGGACTCAGTCATCCGCAGAATTGACGAAATGCGTAGAATATGTTAGTGGTATATTTAAGAAAAATAGAAAGAAATCTAAATATAAAAAAATGAATGTTTGTCTGTATGTCCTTTATAGACTCGTAAACTATGCATTTGATGATGTGATGATCTTCAGCAAAGTGTTGTGCATGAGTCTACCAAGGTTTCTGAGTTGGTACGACCGTTGGCGTAGCAGTACAGCTAGGAAAATATATTTATTCAAATGTATACGTATTGTTGACTATAAAACTTATTTAACGTTTTTTAGTAAAATATACCTATACGTAATCATGTAGGTTTAAACACAAAAAAAAAAATCACACGACCATCACACTGTACAATACAATAGGTACAAATACAATACAATACAAAACACTTTATTGTACACCAAACAAAAACATTACAGAGAAACAGCACAATTAAAAACAACACAGGTAAACAACAGGCGGTCTTATCGCTGATTAGCGATCTCTTCCAGACAACCTTACTAGGGATAAGGTGTCAAATTAAAATATTTTACGAGGTAGGTCGTACAGACTTCACGCGAGCAATAACAAGAAACTATGTAAGTTATTAAACATGAGTATAAAAAAAAAAACGGTATTATTTCTTTCTAAATTATTTCAACAGAAAACTTATTAAAACTTGGCAGACTTTGAAGTATTATTTTAAATTCAGTAATTAAAATTGAGATTGTTACATTATTTCAAAGTCCCGCACCCTGTAAAGCTCTATTTCTGTCTTTTTAGACATAACCTGTTCGTTATATTCAGACAGTTTAAAATACGACTACAAATCTATTATTAACGTGCACAAAGCTGGTCCAAAGACTGGTTGAACTTTAATTTGTAGGCACTTTGCTTTTTTGCTTCGGTACCGATGTTGCAGGAACACGAAAGGTCTTAACTGACGGTCTTGTAAAACTGGATAGCAACCGATGACGAATAGCATTGAGACTTTTTAAATAAAAAAGTGTATTTTAGAAGTCATCAAAGTTTTATAAGAATCAATAAAAAACATAAATCTTATATTACATATTTCTGATTACAAACGGTTTGTTGAGTTGAGTAGAAATACATCCAGTTTTAGTTAAAAAATATGTATGTACCCACCGACTCCTAATTGTAGGAAACTACTTACTTTCTTCCTTTTATGTATTTTTAAGTTTTATTTAGAAAGAATGGATGAAAGAAGATTGACGAAAGAGATATTATACAGATCGAAAGTGAGTGGACGGGTCGGAAGGGGCCGCCCTAGGCGTACTTTTTCGAGTCAAATCGGAGAAATACTGGAAAAGGGCCGAATCTTAAGTACCCGAAACCGACGTGCGTGCTTGACTCGATGTATGAATGTGGAAGAAGCGAAATAATTTTTTCAAGATCGTAGCCAGTGGAAAGAAGTGGTCTCTGCCTACCCCTCTCATCTGGGAAACAGGCGTGATTTAATGTAGGTATGTATGTATGTAAGTTTTATTTTCTAGTAAATATTTCTCAAAGTTGAGGGACTGATGTCTAAACTTGATTAAAAAATAAGATAATGGAATATTTGTTGTTATGGGTAGTAGAAAAGTACGCATACAAAAAACCAATTTAGTATTTAATTGACATCAGAAAACACGGATTACCTCATAACATACCAAAACTAAACGTATTTTACTAAAAATCATAACGAAATAATAATGCAATCGCTACTCTCTCGAAAAACGAAGTAACTACCGTAAAATGGGACACAAACCAAAATAAGTCACTTATTACAAATAAGATTAAATGTTAAATGGACTGTAGTGTATGGACACATATAAATGTAAGGTTATCTGTGACATGTGTCATCTGTCATCTCGGGGGCTAAGCACTGCGCGGTTGGCGCGAAGGGCGGGGGGGGGGGGGGGAGTTTGACAGCCGGGCGCGGAGGAAAGACGTAGTGCATAGCGTAAGCGAGCGAGCCGATATTTATTGTAATACAAACGGTAACAACCAAACACGCATATTAACATATTCTACGAGGACACTACATGGACAATAACGTTACGTCTTTTGGAAATAATTTCAGTCTAATGATAAGTATAAAATATACCGTAAAACGGGATGAGTAGGGATTAAGGGGTGAGATGGATGAGACACAACCTAAAATGAAGCATATGTTACCAATTATAAGACTGAAATTATTTCCAATAGACGGCACGTTATTGCCATTTAATAATTGTTCTTATTTGTTACATGTTATGATTTATTTTAGGTTGTGTCCCTACTCATCCCTTAATCCCAACACACCCCGTTTTACGGCACCTACATTGCCCTTGTTATTATTAAAAAATATCAGCTTATTTTGCAGCTTTGGGAATTATAAATGCATTTATCACGTTTATTGTTCGCATGGTATTTCGCATTAAATCAGATTTAAAACCTTGCAATCGCCTCCTTATTTATGGAACTTTCTCATAATAAAATTGAACAACATTTATAAGTTTATTCACGACGATTATTTATTTACAAATTGCGTCTGCAATCCTTGTGAAAGCGGCTGTGATGATATTTATTTGTTCACAGATTTTGTACATCCTCGAGTGCAGTTTTTATTCCTGAGGCAATAAGAAAGTCTTCGCATATTTTGAATTCTGATTTAAGAAATAAAGGTGAAACGTGGAACGGCCTTTGTTTCCCTATAAGTTAACATAATACATAAGTGAATAAATCATACAAAAACAGTGGACCATTTCATACAAATTAATCTACTCCCAAACTAAGGTCTCATCCATTGTACAAGACAATGGGTGAGGGCATCGGTGGCCTAATGGAGTTCGAATCCCCGCGGTCAGCCGGTCACCATGTAGGTACCAATGAGTTTTTCTAACTTAACCCGATGCTCCCACGGTGAAGGAAAAACATTGTGAGGAAACCTGCACATTCGAACAATTGAGTGTGTAAGTGGGTAATTGCGCAAAAGATCCTAATAGGTCGAAGTGAATCCGAAAGGGCCCATCTGTACTATGGGTACGAGACAACAATAAACTTGCTTATATAGATAAATACTTACATATATACATACATTAAATCGCGCCTGTTTCCCAGAGGGGAAGGCAGAGACTACTTATAAAGAAATACATACCTACTTACTTAAATTCATAGAAAACATCTAAGACACAAGTAACAAATACATACTCATCACAAAGATATTTTTACTTCCAAGATTTTATAACCTACATTCTTGGTCAGTTGCAAGTGAAGTTAATATGTAAAAAAAACCGCAATCCTCAAGCGGTCTTCTGTTGTTTATTTATGACTTATGTATGGCCAATGTACGTAAGTGACATTGTTACTTACGTACATTGGTCGACCCGGCTGTTACAATATTCTTTTAAAATGGCGTATCTCCGCGAATTGTAAATGTATTTTTTTTGTATCATCGTTCGCGTGATATAAAAAGTCTGAATCAGCTCGCCGGAGTAGCGTTAGCACGGAACCGTGATTGTTTTTTTGTATTTATTAATGAACAATCAATATAATGACATTTTTTCCTAAATAGGTACTACTGTTAGGCGATGAGCTTGTAACCTGTCACTAATACGCAATCTTAGCCTAATGAATTGTGCAAAATGTGGTTACAGAATTATCAACAAGTTTTTAGGGTTGTAGGTAATTCTGTAACTCTGTCTACCCCTCTCTGGGAACGCGAGAATTTATGTACATATGTATGTATGTTCCTAAATAATCAAAAATGCGCCATATTTGAGATTTTTAAGCATAATTGTAACGTTTATGTTACTATTATGCTCAACTGTCATATGTTGCTATGCACTTGCAGGGCGTCACATGCCTTTTTGTAATTCCATCTTTGTAATGTGACATGCAATAAATCATTTGTTTAAATTTGAATATGCAATAAATTTAAAAAAGAAAATCAGGCTATTTTTGCTCTTATTGATTTTATTGGCTTAGTTAAAAGGCAGTTTATTTTCGAAAACTTAGCGACGGGAGGCAAACGTAATGAAGACGTTTGACGTTCCGTAAAACGGGGCTATTTGGGAATCACGGGGCTATTTGGAACTAAGTAATCATAAGCTTTTAGTTGGTATATTTTTTGTCATTGCTATGATAGAACTGTAAAATTTGTTGTCAGGCTAAGTTCTTAGTTCTATTATTGCCATGACAAAAAATATATCAATTAAAAGCTTATACTTACTTAGTTCCAAATAGCCTCGTGATTCCCAAATAGCCCCGTTTTACGGTTTCTTTTTTAGATCCCGACCTAAGCTAACATGGTCTAAGGAATGTATCACTAAAACCTTGGCCGATATGTCATTATCAAGAAAAGTCAAAGAGAACAGCAAATAAAGGAAACTGGTCAATTTTGAGTCGTCGTGAGACAGGCGTCTCAGGCAAGATCAGGGTGTAGTGTGCATAAAAATAGAAATAAACTAAAATGTACTTATAAACCAAAAAAAAAAAAAAAAACTATAAAAAAAAGGGGGTGGCGTGTAGTGTGTATTGACATATATACTTATGTATAACTATTAATAAGGCTAGATATTAAGGGTATGGGCAGTCTGTAAGGAGCTTCGGTATAATAAACACGTATTCTCCGAGTGCGCCTTTCATTTGGTGATCCCATCCTTACAAGGGTTACCATTGCATAATTATGCAATTCAGTTCACGGTGATAGAAAGAGACGGAGCTATATAACACATATAGCTCTGTCCCTTACACTCATCCTAACCTGAATTGCTGAGCCATATTATGGTAATATTGGTAACCCCCAGTTGATTCAGTTCTAATCAAATCATATTACAGACTTGGTAATGCTCTCTTTGCTTACTCATTATGACACGTGTTTGTCTCACACATAATAGTACGTCTGTGCTATTGACTTATACTTTGTTTATGTTTGCGTACGCGCTTCCTATCTCATCACGTGACGTCCTACTTTTCCTCCTTATTATCTTCTGTTTACAATAGTAAAGTGTAATATTAATAATGGATTCGTATGTTTATCACACTGATATTAGAAATGCGAAATATGGTGGGTGTGTGTGTTCCAATGTCTGAACATATTTAGATGACATTTGTAATGGAGATAGAATTGTATGAATCATTATCCCAAAAAAACTCTTTTGCCGTGAAGAGCTCTGGGAATTATTTCGAAACCCAGAAAGATCAGTTGGTAACCCTATCGTTGAGGGAAAGAGACATAGCATTATAACTGCTACAGATCTGTTCATTACACTCGTCCTAAATTTAATAACTTAGCCATGTAATGGGGAAAAAGACAAAAGAATACTTTAAAAACAGTTAATCCGCCTAGATTGAATCCGGTAGGCAACAATACAAAAAAAAACTTCACGGGGTACTAGCATTTCACTTGGCTAAGATGATTGTACTCGATCAGTGTGGTAAAACATACTGGTTTGGAAGCATAGAGTCCCTAACGGAAGTTATTTTATGCGTTTGGATACTGGCAAACAACGTTTCGTGTGGCCTTGACCAACTTAACTTTAGACCCTGGTCTTAGCCTATCAGTTTCAATCCCAACGACTTCATATTTGTACAACAAAATCATCTATATACTCGTAAGCTAACGAAGAATCTGATTTGCTCGACCGGTGCGCCTATTGCCTAACGCACTCGCAATCGCAATTGACTTCAAAATTTCCAAAATGAAAACGATTGCGATAGTGAGTGTGTTAGGCAATTGCCTCTCTGGTAGGGTTACCGATAGTTACCTCTGGAACTATTGACGACTGTAAATTCCGAAAAAAATAAGGCTTACTAAGAAACCCAAAGGCTAAGGTTCAAAAGCGTTTGGACCACCCATCCCATGTTGAGATTGTATTTTCAAAGTACCTACCAAATTTATTTAATTATCTGTATTAGCTAAAGCTAAAGTCATGTTTCTTATTAGATGAAGTTAAACTGTAAAAACAATGTATGTGTAAAATTTATTATGTCGACATGAGCATAACAAGAAATACTCAACCAGGTTAGTGAAACAAAAAATTGTTTACATTTCCTGTTATCTTCACCAAAAGAACGACTCATAAACTGTCAGTTTACTCAATCTAATAAAAAAACTATATCACACTGTGGCCCAAGACTATATATGCAAGATCGTTATCGTTATCGAAAATGTATAGGATTGACGTAAGCTACCGGATGGTCGTGAAGACGCTTATGTCAATTCCATACATTTTCGCAGTTTTCGGAAATCGTTTACGATAGCGTTATGAATACTTTTTAGGGCCTCAGGTTCGTCCTAAGCTTGAGTCGGTCAGGAACTAAGAACTAAAAGAAATGAATGCTCCTCGTAAACGATCTTAACCGATCTTCGGTCCTTTAGGCCAATAGCAATCGTTGAACGTTAGCGCGTAGAGCGAACGAGTAAAAAGCACATGACACGAACACTGTGAGCGAGATAAATAGAACCTATTTCTGGTCAAATGCGAGTTGGACGCATAACTGTGCAGTTTTTTACAGTTAGTTCCGCGTATTTTATAGATCAAAACATATACTCGTTCACAGATCTCTAAATTTGCTTCAGGACTAAAGGACCTACAGCAGCTAAAAGACTTAACCAGTTCCTTTGACCGATTAACCGAACGTGCGCAACTCTAGTTCGTCCGTATTTCCGAAAACGCACGGAAACAGCCGAGGCGTATTCTTTTTTTCACTCTACGTGGCTGTCACACGGAAACAACACTTGTACTTGATCAAATACGAATTGGTTTTTTCAACCCGGAATGGTTCTTGTATTAGGTTTTTTATCAATAACTTTATGAGTTGCGTCATTGATTTATTCAAAGTTGCATAAGGAACCGGTTGTTTATTGATTTGATTGTTTAAGATGCCTATCAATTTACGTTTAAAAGCCGTGCTGTGCTTGCTACGCCACGTCTCGCACGTTTACATTTTTGTCTGTTTAATAAAATAAAAATGGTTAAATTCCCAAATGTAATAAGTATATTAAATTGTGTGCATCTGGTGTAAGTACTTATTTAAGTGGTATGCAATATTTTGTCTGGTAAGAGTTCCAAATAATTTGAAACATGCCCAACTGGCTTTAAAAAAATCATTCAGCCATGCACCATATAAGTATTACCAATCCCTCTTGTTTGTACATCTGCATGTCAAAGCCAATTTCTAAGTCATTCTTCCTCATCATTAATCAATAAGTATAAGTATGTAATGGTGAAATACTGGAAAAGGGCCGAATCTTAAGTACCCGAAACCGACGTGCGTGCATGACTCGATGTATGAATGTGGAAGAAGCGAAAGAAATTTGTCAAGATCGTAGCAAGTGGAAAGAAGTGGTCTCTGCCTACCCCTCTGGGAAACAGGCGTGATTTAATGTATGTATGTGTATGTAATGTTATGATATTTTCAATTCATTTCGAGTATTTCGACGTAAGTAGGCGTATGTCCGGACTTTGTCCTGTATGTCTCGCTTATCACTGGTCACGAGAAACCAATCTCGAACGAAGCTGATTCATGATGCACAACCAAATGAGTTTCTAGACCACTTTAATATAACTCGGAATCCTTAATAACGTTTGTCCGAATTAACATTTTGTTCTAAACTGGTATTCAGCCACAACTTTTTAAGTTTTCAAACGGAAAGTAGCTCAAACGATGCTTTAAGACAAATGATAATTAAGGATTCCTTAGGGGAACTTTCATAAAAGTACCTATCTCTAAATGTAATGAAATTTGAGTCATTGTTTAAAATACTTATTTATGATGATTATGATTTTAGGCGTAATACTGCTAGATCAAAACAGTAGTAACTCAAAATACAACTGCATTTTAAAATCAACTTTAATACAACAACTATGAACTTCAAATAAAACTAGCAAGGATTTTGAGTTGATGCTGTTTTGATCTAGCAGTGCGCATGAGCATTGCGACAGGTTTGAAAGAAGAACAATCGGGAAGTTCAATTTTCGGTTACTCTATTAAACAACTGGGGCCTTATATTGGCAATAACGCTACAAATATCGACTTTCAAGTAGTTTCTCAATCAATAGCTGTGGTTAATCGTTGTATGACTCCACACATCACCATACAAGTATCATTTCAGGGTTACGTGTCAGAACGCCTAAAATTAATAAGCTTAATGTATCATAATACCTAATGATATTTTTTACAGAAACTGAAAACTTTTTAGGATTTTTTAAAAGGCTATTGCATAGAACTCATTAGGTTAGGTTAGGTTAGGTTAGTTTTATAACAATCCTGAAAAATCTACGGTCTCAATAAAAAAAGACCACTAGGTATTATGAACTTTTAGGAATACATTAGGCTTATTAATTTTAGGTGTTCTGATACGTAACCCATTGCAGAGAGTCACCTGTTCGGACATGTTCAAACAGTGTCAGTGAAATATTTAAAATAATAAACCCTAACGGGGTTTGGAGATGGCCGAGGCATTGAAAAGGTCAAGTTTGAGCGCCAGTTATCCAAGTTGGATCGTTGCCAGCAAATTCTTGAAGAGAGCCATTACGGAACAATTGCGTTGCCGGGTAAACAAAGGAGAATAAACGTTGTTGCCCGACTTCGTGACTGAAGACAACACAAGGATTAGAGTCATCATCATATCAACCGTAAGACGTCCAGTGCAAGAATATATAAGCCTTCCTTAGGGATCTGCACACGTTTTTAGGATTCCGTAGCCTAATGGCAAAAACGGAACCCTTATAGTTTCGTTAAGTCCGTTCGTTAAAAACTACATGATGTATATTGATGATTGTATAGGTGTCTTGTGTAAAGCGCTACCTACTTACTTTGGGAGTTAAATCACAAAAATATATCATGGGGACATTCCATGTGTAACAGATCTTTATTTTTCAGTAAACATCTTCGTGTGGCACATATTTCGAACGAAAGTAAACATGTATTGAGTAAATGAATATTCCCACTGTCCCTCAATCACCCAAAGATTAGTTGGAATTGTTTGAAGGGATAACGGTTCACGTACATTCGTATTTTGTAAATATTGTATTTAGATTTGGTGCTTTTTTCAAAAAGTGTTCATATACATACATACATATGACAAATTACAGTTACATAAAAACAATAAAACGCCATATTTAGAGCTTTAGTGTTAAAACATTCGAAAACTATAGAGAACCATGTCCTGCATCGTAATGAATTAGAAATTAAAGAAAAGTAAAGGAGTAAAATAAAAACAAAACACTCGCGATTGAATATTGATTGATTGACCAACAGGAGCAAGTGGTCAATTAACATATCGATAAGTACAAAAGGAAACAAATAAATGCCGTTACTAAAAGTGTATCTACTCTACCAACATACCATTTGCGTACGTGGGGATTGTCTGTAATTCAGCGTTACACATGGGTATTTCTATATCGTAATTGTAAAGTATATTGGTAACGAAACTAAAAAAAACGGTTAAGGAAAAACCTCAATTTATTTTATGTCTCGACTTAATTGTGAACCACTCTACCGTTACGTTACTTTATTTATAAAGAGATAGGGCGAATTTTGTCACTTTGTATATATTCGACAAGTAATCCAGAACCAAGGAAGTTATCCGAGAAATTCTATCACCATTTGAATGGTACATTATTTTGGATGTATAGGCTACTTTTAATTTTTTAACCTAGAGCGAAGAAGAACTTAAATATCTGATTGGTATACAGCATTCAAAGAAACCCGCAACTGAAAACTGGCTTCACATGATTCCTCGAATTGAAATAGATCAGACAAATTCCGATCACACAAAAATACCGCTAACTCGCCAATCAACGTGGTCAACAAAGGAGTTAGGTACCATTACGACGATTAGCCGCGTTCTTGAACCCCTTTTAATTGAGACAAACAAATTCTTAAAGAGTAATAATTTTTATTACTCCGCAAACTGCTATTCCATTGGCCAAATTGATCCCGCTGATTGGATTTAATTGGCTATTTTCGAGGATGAGGAATGGCAATTTATAGAGCAGTTAGTTAAGTGAGCAAATAGGAAGCTATCATGAACAACAATCATATATATTCTTTATTGAACTCTATGTTAACAAACAAAACATGGAACAGTACAACTCATCTATGATAGATCATTTGTTGTAGAAAAGAGTGGTATGATTCATTCTCTCTGAAGCAAGAATGATGGTAGCGTTTGAGAAAAAACACTTAATAATTTTGGACATAAGTAGTAAAATATTACAAATATTATAAATATTTCACTATGATTTGCCGCTAGGCTTGCAATGTTAAAGAGATGGTGGGCTGGCAAATTTGTTGGAATGCTCGAGTGTATGTATAAATTGGAACTATAGTTACAAGTATTGCTTAACACGTAGGTAAGTACTAAATTCATAATCAAATTATATTTTTTCAAATGTTTCTTTACGATTTCTCGAGATCTGTATTTATTTCCGAGTTATATTGATCTCTGTTTATACAAGAAACTGGGTAAAAAGTCTCGTTAATCGCTCCATTTCACGTCTAAGAAAAACAAAATACTGGACCTTTCGCTTTTACAACAATTTTTAGTACCATTAAATTCAAGATTCTGTCTAATTTTTATTTAGCTTATTATCTTAATTGAGGTCTGCTTATTTAAGATGACTTTCTCATCTCTAAGTTAATAGAGAAGAAGGGATAATATAATCAAGAATGCATCGTAGAGCATTAGATTTTATTTTCAAAAATGGCACCTTGCTCATGGTGGGACTGATTGCAGTAAAAGGGCCTAAGTCTTAATACGACATTGACGTTGGTTAAATCATCGACATCCATAAATTACAAAATTGAATTGATTAACTCCTAATACCATATCTAATTAGCAGAATTTGCAGGCTCAAGATGATTACTCTTTATCGTAAGAGCATCGGATACCACAAGAAACCCTTAAAGACTTAATTGCTTTAGGACAGCCACTGGAAATGTAACTCGGCACCATGCTACACGTCACACCATTTAATAACCGAATGCTATTTCAGTTAGAACCTTGTTAATTACTAGGTCCTGCCACCATTTCCCTCGCTAATCTTATATGCAGTATAGTGTCCGCACTGTCACATTTCGGTGTTGGTAAGACAGCCACTACAAAGACTAATATAGATCCATTCTACTACCTTAGTCCTTGGGTTGAGTTTTCATTCGCAAGAAAACTGCAACGAATTGATGGGATTTTTTATGTGTAGATGAACAGAGAAGTGATACGTACTTAATTACTTAAAAAAAAAAAACGGTTTCTGTAAAAGAAATAGGTAAATTCTGCACTGACAAAGTCATGAATAACATCATGTTTACAAATAAATGTGTAAACATGTGTTCTAGAAAGATGAGGATGCCAAAAGTTGAATTCGTGAACAAGCCCGTCACTAATCCTTTAGAGATATTAAAATAATTGAAGGGAACACGGAAAGAACATGTCCAGTCACCTAAGTAAGTAGTCATTGCTATTTGAAAGTGAGGAACTACGAGTATGTAATTTCGTACTTCATTTTTGACTAGAGGATTTTTACGAGAAAATAAATTAAAATTCTATGAAGATGATTGTGAAGTTGGAAATGTTTACACAAAATGCGTTACATTTGTCTCCTCTTACCTTGTCCAATTTTTACGACTTTTGAATTTTGTAGGTAGATATTATGAAAAAGTAGGTCTGCACGTTTACCTTTCCAGGATTTTTTTCCTGGAGACAAAGCAAACAAAAAAAACAGAACCGCACCAACCTACTTTTTCATGATAACAACATACCTATTCAAAAATCGTGGAAATCGAACTTAATTTAGGGGGTGAGAAGCGTTATTTTAGCGCCCGGAACTTGGTATGGTTTTTTGTTTCCATGTACCCTCCATTTGTAAATTTTGTAATACACTCAAGTTTAATCCTTCCAGCTATGTTAGACCAACTAAAACAAAGCTTTATGTTAGAACCTCATCACACAGTAAAGTTAATGTCATAAATATCATAATTAATGTAAATATTACAACAGAACAAAACAAATACCTTACTTGCTTGCCCATTTTCACGTTGTGTTTATTTAAAAAAAAAATGGCACGGTTGTCTCTTTTATATTCCACTCACATTTATATGATGTTAGGCTCTAGGTATTCTGTATTTTGTCTCCAATAGTAAAATATAACTAGCATTTGACGGGTCTTGGCGCGAATCTTCCCCGGAATCGTACGCGTGACTGCCGGATCGCCGGTCACGATTTTTGGCTCGCAGTCAATGGCGCCATCACATCGGTGTTGTAGTCAAAAATCCGTTAGATGTCGCTAGTTTGAATAATGCCTCCTATACAATACAAATACTCTTGTTCTTGATTAGTAGCTTGAAAATAGCTTTACTTAATTTTGCATTCATTGCAATTGAATGATATTGTTAAAATCCTAATGTCAGCCCGGGATACCTAACCTAATTCGTCAAAAAATAATGTAACTATTCAAAAATAAACGTTGCGGTAACGGCCACAATTCACGTTCACGTCAAAACCGATCTTTTCAAACGTTGTCTTAAGAGACAGCTCAATCTTTGGTGCCGTATTAATAGCATTAGTTCCGGATATCGCCGCCCGCGTACTTGAACTACGCGATCCAAGGTTGCCTCGCTGTCAGTCCTGCAAGACATTTCTCTAATCAGTGTCCCTAAAAAATTTCACGTTGTTTATCTCAGTTGTAATTAGTTTATTTTAAGTGTCTTCTAGATCCGCATGTACTAGCAGTGGCGTAGCTACCGAAGGGCTATGCGGGGCCTCTATTAGGGCCCCAGATATTTTTTTGCCCCATGGCCCCTGGTCTTGTAGCTACTCTGTGTACTAGGAAAATCTTGTGGTTTTTTTTATGCAGACTAATTGGGAATACATTGATGTCTTTTTTCAGGTTCCGTACCTAAAGGGTGCTAACGGGGCTATATATTAAGGCCGTCCATCTGTATGTCACATCCATGGCTGTGTCTTATGAACCGAAATAGTTCGACATGATATTTTCACAGAGTGTGCATTAATATGGTCGCTATAATAATATAAACAAAGTCCCCATACAAACATCGGACTTCACCGGTTTTTATACCTCAAATGAAAGCTAATTGATTCCTTTTTATATAGTATAATTAAGCTACTTTTACCCCCTGTGATCCCTTTACCAATCACCCTTTAATCCCTTTATACATATCGACGCTTGAAAGGCGAAATGGGATAAGCGACCAAATAGTAACTTTACAGGAGAGCCAAAAAACGGCACAGATTTTTGAAAAAAAATCACTATAATTTATTTTATAAGCTGATTTTCAAAATTCAACTTTGTACATGATCATGACGGTGTTTTCTATATACTGTGCTCAATAAATTACCCACAAAGGTATTATTTTAGGATTTAGTGTAGCTTACGCAAATTGATCTCAAAAACTGCAGGAGGTAAAATTATCTAACCAAAAATTGTGGTGAAAAATTAATCAAGTAAAAATGTCTAACCGGGAAAAGATTTGAAAGATAATTAGGAAAAACTATCTAACCGCAAAACATTTCAAATTTAAGAACAATGTTAGATTATATAAAGTCATTTTTAGCCAGAAATTAAATCAAGACAAATAATCTAACTGCTATGAGCGACAATTTTAAACTTCAAAATATTTTATCTAAGCTAAAATTTAACCCTCATAATTTATTCTCCACTAATAAATCACCACCAAAATTCAAGATATTGATGAAAAAAGTAAATATAACAACTGTTCCGAATATTAATGGGTCTTTAATAAAAATAAACTGAAAAAATCCAAATGACTAAACAAATATAGGTACTTCACCTATTTGAAATAAACATAAACAAATAAAGTTACTAAACAATTATCAGAGATCAAAAAAAAGTTACAGTCAAACTATTTGTCGACAAACTTTTTTGTACTAAAAACTCTAATACTTAGAGTAACTTTAGAATTAGCGACAGTAAGTAGTTTAAAAATTATTGCAGGTAAAACATGATAAGCGACATTACTCTCGAAACTCATATCAAGTAAAAGGCTATAACCTACAATAGTGCGGATAAAGACGTTTAGGTTATTTGATCTAAGGCATTTTTTGTATTTCTGTAGATATAGGTAAAATAATATAAAGGAAATAAAAATACGTTTTACGATGAAGTAATAAAATATAACCGACACATAAAAAGAAAGTTGTAAAAAAGACAAAAAGTCTAAGTAACATTTTGTAAAAAATCATTTTATCTAATCTCCAATATTCAAAAACCTGTAAAAAAGACGTCGCTTAGTAACAAAAATAGATAGGTGTTTCTAAAAATCACCGATGGGATAAGCGACACAAAAGTCGTCATACGGGCGCGAGACCCAGCTCATGCGACGCAGAAAAATCTGCTGATTTTAACGATGCATATAACTCAATATCACAAAAAATGTCGCTTATCCCATTTCGCCTTTCAAGCGTCGATATTTTATTTATAATGCAATTGAAAAATAAAACGCAGCCAATCAAAACGTAACAATTTGTCCAACGGTTCCGGCCCGGCTACCCGCCGGTTCCGTAATTGGCACAGCTGATACTGTTACCTACTTTACGCTGATGTAATTACAAGCAGAACAAGTCTTGCGCAAACGTTAATAGAATATTTCACGATATAGTTTGACCTGAGAAGGTCGGGGGTAACCGCTAGATGGCAGTGTAGAACACTAGAGTCAGGTTAGGATCAACAGAGGTCGCTAATAGGCGATTTTATTCAAAACACGGCCAACAATCTAGTCCAGACCCTCTACTCTAGGCGGGAAAAACCATATCGTCTTTGGCTTGTTATGGTATTGTTTTAAATTCGGCCGCCATTACTGTCAAGTAAATAAGAGCCATCAAAACGTTGTCAATACGATAACAGGGCGATATTGTTCAACGTCGTAGAATACAGGCCCTGGCATAACTTATTACGGAAGTGTTTCCGTCCTTCTACAATATCAAAACCAAGCAAAATGTTGACATATTGTTGTCCAGAGATAAGTCGACAAATGTGACAAGCTATTTATAAGCCAAGAATGTTTTGTTTTATTTTTAATGCTTTTGTTTCTTTTCTGTTGCTTTTTGTGTGTATGTACACCGAATATAATTTTCATTCTTTCTTTGTTTTAATTTCGGTTAGGTATACACGTTGGTTCCTATACATATTAACAAAACACTTTAGTCGCGCTGGTACATAATGACGGTACTCGCATATACCTAGTTATATAATGGGTATTTGGTATTAAAATACCAATGCTTACCAAAAAGTCACCACTCTTTATCGGTATCTATTAAGGAAAAGTAAATACTTCTAGTTATTTTAACGACACTACTAAAACTTTAAGATTTCTTATCACCTACCAAATACACAACTAATTGTGAAATGCCGGTCACAAGATACGTCAAAGTAAACCATAGGGAACTGTAATTTTTACAGGCATTACAGTCAAGATCAGTGGGGTTATTATGACCTATCTGTGCCATTCATTTTACGCTGAGAGAAAAGGACAGAGTTATGTAACTGCTATAGCTCCGTCCTTTACGCTCACCGTAAATTCAACTGCATAGCTACGTCATAAAAACCCCCCTGATTATTAATACGGCCCTATAAGACCAGAGAAACGTTAGATGACAGTACTATAGGTATAGGATTATTTTCTGAACACGTGATCAAAGTTACTAGGTACTATTTTTGTGTTTATAGCAATATATCATTTGATACTTTAAATTTAAATAAAAAACAACAAAGCTAATAAGCTAATAACCGACCAGTTAAATGTACTTGACATCGTTACTTCGCCAGCTGTCTGATTCTTACAATTATCTGCTTAATGAAGTACTTAAATTACTTGGTTACATAATTGTGTGTCCAAAAGTTCCGCCCAGCCAGACAAATGTTTGGTCCAACAAGAACCGTTTAAGGGTGAGGACCAAGAAGTTGGACCATAGTTTTGCATAGTTAGTCAAACAAACAACGAAGGCGAAAAAGTTCCGTTGTGCGACGAAAGGTATCCCTACAACTGTATGGATAATTATCGTGTCAAAACGGAAAAGTTTAATGGAAAATTTAATTGCGTTAGAGCATGCCCACCTTTTTAGACCTTAACATTGCACCTGTGAAAACCATTATTACAATGTATGGTCATTCAATTTGATGGATATATTTTTGGATAGCTATGATTTTTTTTGCGAAGTTATTTGGGTTTTCGATCTTTTCATTTTGTATTGTTGCACAACAGACATGACGATGCGTTCGAACCTTGAAAAATATTTGTTCAGACAGTTTTATCTTTCGTGTTCAGTGTCTTTATTTGTCTTCTGTTCTTTTGATAGATTTATACACATACATGCATTAAATCACGCCAACATGAATGTGGAAGAAGCGAAAGAAAATTGTCAGGATCGTAGCAAGGGGAAAGAAGTGGTCTCTGCCTACCCTTGTGGGAAACAGGCGTGATAGATTTATATAATTATATAAATAGTTTTTCTTTCTTTAAGTTGAAATGCAAAATGGTCTGTTTTGAAATGATTATTTTTAAGATATATCCCAAGTCAGTAAATTTTTTGTATTTTTCTAAATTGCCATCTTTGACTGGGACAAAGATTTATCTTTATTTTTTTTCGTACAAAAACCAGTCAATAAGTTCAAACCCAACCCAACTACCTATGTACTGTCACGAGCGTTAATTTGGGACCCAACAAGAAAAATATGCTTGAAGTCGTCAATGTCATTAGATATGTCAAATCATTTGTAACTTTTAGGAAACTCAACCTTATTGTTGTAGAATGTCAGATTGACTTTGGACCTAAGTTGGGTACCAAATTAAATCTCGTGACTGCATCTATTCGTAACCATATTTTCAAGGCAATAAAAATAGTATTCAATTCTATTCTTACTTTATTTATAGTTGTATCTTGATGGAAACAGTATCGTGATTTATATTAACCTGATCTGAAAGACAATGCTGACAATGCTCGCGTTAGTCGCGCCATCTAGCGATCTGTTGTAAAATGCATTTCGTAATACTCACCTTCAATAATATTGCCGTGTTTAAAAGGCGGTTAAATGCCAGCTTATAGTACAAGTTTGAAATGTATGTAGATTGATCAATAATTATAATTATTGAATTTAAACAGTATCTGTATTTAGCCTCCTCGTAAGTCCCACGTAAAATTTCCTTAGTTTGAAAAAGAATCTTATGTCAGTCAACTAAAGTCAAAAGTTACTTTTACAAATGTCCTATATGTAGGGCTTTGGGCCTTACGAGGATGTAGATATGAGCTAGGTCTTAGTGAAAAAAGGAACAAGTCGACTTAACTCGTAGTAAAAAGGGGTATACATGAATGGAGTATACTAGACTTAACCCCTTTTTCACTTGATCTTTAGGAAACTTATGTATACCCTTTTTCACTAAGATTTTCCCCAGCGAGGAGTGGTTTCGGACTAAAATTAACTAAGTATTATGTGTAAATATATCAATATATTACATAACAATGCTTCCGAAAACTCTATACAAATGTCATGTACAAATTATAATTTATAATGTGTATCTATGCAAAACTAAACTTTCGATTACATTTTCTAAAATAACCGGTTTAGAGTCGGTGGGCAAAAGATGGGACATTCGAAACACTTAAAGAACGCGGTGTTTGTTAGTAGTAAAGGAAAAAATAAAAAGAACACCCACACATATAGCCGAACAGAACCTCCTTTTGTTGAAGTCAGTTATTACACATAGTATATGGAGAGAAAAAAACTGTCAGGTGCGGGTCAGATTTGCGCACTAGGGCTTCGTACCGCCCGACGCTTACTTGGCCGGTTTTAAGTATTTGTTGTTTGATTTGGCTTTTGTATACAGTGTGTTACCGGCATGCGGGCATTTATTAAAACTACCGATAATATGTTGCTTTAGCAATTCTTTGCAAGTGTTATCAATTAAAAAATAATTAAATTAACTTCACAATTAATTTTCTTAGATACTGTCCATTTTCAATGTAGTGCATGTGCTGCGTGTTCATCGTTATTAGTATCGCTGTTGCTTGGTACAAGGCATGTCGTGGTACGGGGGCAGATCATAATAATCAAAGTAACCGACGACTGTCAAATTACACTTGTCAAATTGCTGTGCTTTACATTGCTGGCAATTAAATTTTTGTTAGAGAGTTAACAAAGCCTGAAAATTTGTTTATTAATTAAATTAATGTCATAGTTACGTTACAGATATACTTTATTTTAACGTACTTTAAAAAAAGCCAGGGTGCTGGTAACACACTGTATAAGTAGACAAAATTTAACATTACTAAGGGACTAACTTAAACTCGCCCCTTGGACATTCACTCGTCCGTCCGTGTGACCGTCGTTGTCATAGAGAATCACTACCCTGGGCCTGACCCCTTGGGTATGGGATACTAAAAATCAGTGGCAATACGGAATATGCATGGATTTTTAAGTCACATTTCTGAAATTACCGAAAAAGCGATCACCAAAACGGAAATTACAATTAAAATCGACCGAAAAATTATTATTTACGACTGCTAACTAGACAGAGATCCGATACGCCGTGGGACGTCATGTAACACGTTGGCTATATAAACTCCATGTTGAATTCTGTTTTGCTAGAAAGGAATAGGAACAAAACTTTGTTGGCTTAAATTATCTTGGTTATTATAATCGCTATTCAAAAAATGATTTTTCTCAACTGTCTGTTACATGAATCTGCTTTTATTGAATCTGGGAAATGAATATGAATATTTCTTATTATCATCTGTGTGTAGGTACACACACAAACGCAAATGTGAAGCAAAAGCGAGTTAGCTATACCGGTCGCTTTGCTCAAGCATACCGAATAATCTTTGGCTATTTGCACGACCTTCAAACAGAGGAATGTAAAAGGCTCTGGTTTTGCCAGAGTCCTATACTATCCTTCTAAATAAAAAGGACGTATGTGCAATTTTATAGTTAAAGCAAAGTTAACCCCCTGCGGTAAGAAATAAGGTCACGAATACATTCGCGATTATATGAGACATACGCCCTTTTTTCTAATGAAGGCACCATAATTGTCTTTGGAAACGTTAAACACTGTGTTTAAACTAAATAGTGTACAAATATTACCGCAAACTTTAACTGGTATTTGGACGCATATTTTCAAATGAAGTTATTAGCAAAATAATGTAAACCTCCTGAGGTTCCTTGTACTAATAGTAGTACATAATACGACCATTGAAATAAAGATCTAAGTGCCTAGGTAGTAAAGTGGAATTTCTTTTGTTTTTATTACTAATCCAATCCAATTAGAAAAGTGTCTTTATTTTATTCATAATAGATTAATATTCCACTGACATATTTCGTTGTATCGGGGGCCTTAGGAGGAGGAGGAGGTTACACGTACTAAACGTCTTGATATTTAAGATACCGTAAAATGGCGTAAGCAGGGATTAAGGGGTGAGTAGGGACCACCTTAAATAGGTCATTACTTGTTACAAATAAGAACAAGTATTCAATGGACAGCAAGGTTACGTCTATTGGAAATAATTTCAGTCGTATAATTAGCAACATAATATGTTTCATTTGCGGGTGGTAGGACCTTGTGCAGGGTCCGTCCGGATCGCTACCACCATCTTATCCATTAACCTACCCCAAATAGCAGTGTTCGCATTGTTTTGTTCCGGTTTGGGGATAAGACAGCCGGTGAAATAACTAGCATAAAGGCACTCCATCTCAGTCCTCAGGGTTGGCAACGCATTTGGAGACTTAGGATTGCATTGCAGTCTTGTGAATGCGAATGTCTGTGGGTCACAGTTTCTACTTACCATCAGGTGGCCTGTGTGCTTGTTTGTCTTCTCTATGCCATAAAAAAAAAATTGGTTCCTACTGACCCCTTAATCCCTACTCACCTTTTTTTTTTACGGTATTAATATTTTGAGTTAAGTATATTGTATAGAAAGCAATATGGAAAGCCAATTCAAACTTAAAGTACGTATCGTCCGCTTGACAGACCTATGGTAGGTACTTTTTATCCCATAACATTTGACTCTTTTTGAGGGAAAAGCGTAGTAAAAGAGAGAAAATTTTTCATCCCCATTTTAATTCGAACTGCTCAAAGTCGCGAGCACCCCCTAGTGCTAATTATATACTTAAGTTAGATATATTTAGTTATTAAGTTATGTTCCTAAAGAAACAGCAGCGCATTTTATATACCTATAATTCGATTAAGATAAGAATTTAAAGTGTTTCCCACGGACCGGAGACACCGTTAGCAAAACCGGTACGAGGATTGATTACTAATTGACAGAAACATTCATAAAGACGTTCAAACAAATAATAAAGACACCTGTTTTAAATAGGTAAATATGACAGGTTTTTTTATTTACAACTAGCGACCCGCCCTCGCTTCGCTTCGGTTTATTTGAGTTCGGTTCGGTCTATAACACACGTACATAAAACAAAAGTTATTATACATAAAAACCTTCCTCTTGAATCACTCTATCTACTAAAAAAAACCGCATCAAAATCCGTTGCGTAGTTTTAAAGATCTAAGCATACATAGGGACAGACAGCGGGAAGCGACTTTGTTTTATACTACGAGTATGTAGTGACGATAGGTTGAAAATCTCTACCATATTTTTTAAGTAATCAAAGTACCACCTTTGTAATATAAGATGTCAAATAAAAACAAAACGACAATTAAAAAGGTCCAAAACTTCCAAAATTATTTCACCATTGGAAAGCTACATTCACCCTGAGTGACAGAGGCTATGTTTTGTTTTTCTCCGTGGACGGAGTTGTGCGCAACAGCTAGTTCAAAATAAAATAGTAACACCCTTTATTTGATATTTTATTAAAGCAAAATATGAATACCATTTTTTTTTTGTAAGTAAGGTACAGTCACCCAATAAAAAAATTGAGCATACTTAGAACATTATGAATGTCATTGTCATTATCATGTGTATCATTTAATGTTCTGTTTGAAGTTTACTATGACAACGCACTAAAGTGCTTAACTTTCGTACGGTAGGTACATTGAAAATGCCGTCAAGGCATTACAATCTGAGGCAAATGGTTATTCCATTCATAAATGGAATATTCATGACAAAAACGTTGACGAAAGCGTTATTAGACTTATTAGTTATTATTATATTTTACCTGTTTATTCATAAATGTTAGCCAAAGGTACAATGCACTCCTTCGTTAAGTTAAAGGTGACGATTTAACTTGAAATAAAATGTCAAAACATGTCACATTTTACCCGACGGTTCAGGAGGTTATGTTTTCGAATGTATGTATGTAAATTATGGAATACAAATAACATGTTTTAACCGGTTATTTTCAGACAAAAACGGGTAATAACCGGTTAAATGGCATTCCCTGATGTAAATATGTTTATTTTATTGGCACGGTCTGCAGCCTAAACGCTTGATTTTAACATATAAGAGTCTTTAATTTGTCTTTATTGTGGAAGTGACATAGGCTATTTTCAAAAATATCAAAAAAACTGATTTATTTAACGTGTCACTTTTACGAAGCTTTGTCAAAATGAGCGTTGTATGACCAAGGTCAACTGAGCAAATGTCAAATTAAAAGCAACTCTACATAATTCTGGGGACCTAGTGAAAGAAGGTTTGTCGATTTAACTTTTACTCAAAAGGGTACTACATAAACAAAGTGTATTAGACTTAAACCCTTTTCCACTTTATTAATTTTCGCGTCCTTTTATAGTAGTTTAAGCAGCTGAATTTAAATAGAAGGGAGCAAAAATACAATTAGGTCATTTTATTCCTTTACCTACAAACATTCATTAAATCACGCCTGTTTCCCAGAGGGGTAGGCAGAGACCACTTCTTTCCACTTGCTACGATCCTGACAAATCTCTTTCGCTTCTTCAACATTCTAAAATATAAATGACGCATTAACCCCTCTGACGGATAGCCCGGCCAAACTTTACAATATAAAATTGAGATGCTAAAACAAAGTTGAATATAAAAAATTGATTATTTATTCATGTATATATTTCAGGCACAGTAACAAATCACAAGCGGTAAAATAACAATGGAATCACTTAACACAACATAATCTCCTTATACATCCTTATACATTTATACATATATATATAAGATTATGTTTATGTATTTTATCTACTTATTGATATTTATAGAAATTACTTTTAGTGTTGTACTTATTTGGCTATTCGTTTTAAATTAATTATTTCTCAACCGCTCAAAGGTTAACTGGAAGAGATCCCTTAAAGGGATAAGTTCGCCTTTGTACACTCCTGTTATATTTTTGTATATTTTATAATTGTTATCTCTTGTTTGTACAATAAAGTGTTTACATACATACATACATACTTATTTCACTTCGGATTTCACTTTGGAAAGAAAACTTATCCGATATGATAAGCTCAGAGGACACAAACTCATGTTTGAAATAGTTAAAAACCGGTATTCAATTAAAATTACAATGTAACTAAAAACTCTTCACGTAAACGTTGAAAATTAATTAGTAATGGAAAACATTGTTCGTATTTGTTTCACGTCATAAGGTTGTTTTAAAAATGGTTGGGTAGTACAGTAACAAAGGCTATTATTCTTCCTAATAAGTAATTCTACACAGGTGAAGTCATTGGGATACGCTAGTGTAACAAAATAAGTCATGTTTTACTATATACCGAAGTAGCTACTTAAGTCAGAAATAAGCACAGTGTCGTTCATATTCAGTTTATAGTTGAGTTCATTGCAACTTGACATTTAAAAACAGGTACCTTAATAGAGTTATATTTTAACTCTCAGGCACTGTAGCTGTTGTATAATAATAATATGATACGACGCAGTTTTTTTTTCATTCTATTAATTCTTGAGCTCTATTACAATTTGCTTTAGCCTTTCTTTCTTCTGTTGTAGTTCGTAGTCACTTCATATTATAACGTTTTAGTAAGTTTTAAGAAATAGTAAGATGTGCTAAGACAACATGGAATACAGGGCCCTAATCTTACTTCTTACTAATATTATAAATGCGAAAGTGTGTGTGTGTGTGTGTGTGTTCGTTTGTTACTCCTTCACGCTGCAACGGCTGGACGGTTTTGGACGAAATTTGGAACGGAGATAGCTTATACACTGGATTAACACATAGGCTGCTTTTTATCCCGAAAAAATGTGAAAGTTCGAAATTGAAATCTACACGGACGAAGTCGCGGACTGAAGCTAGTGTCCCATTTGTCTAATTTAATGAAGGGCATTTGCATGCTATGGATACCTATAATTAAGTAAGCATTATATGTTTGTTACGACTGTAGACTTACGATGTTATTTTGTAGAATTGTATCATTCGATGATAACTTTTTCTTAATTGTAAAAAATTTGTCTGTCGTTGAATTAAAAAAAAACTGAGACCTGAACATGTTGTTAAGATGTCAGTAAATTAAACCTAAACTATTACACGGATTATGGATTTAGGTACGAGCAGAAGTCAGTTACATGTAAATAACTAGCCAGTCACAAATACCTACACATATGTCAGGTATGTAAACCAGTACCAAGTTATTGAAGTTAGCCATGTTTAAGTTACTGTTTACGTAAGCATAGCAAGCAAACCATTCAATACTTACTTACCAGTATGTGCATTCACCGAGAATTTTCAAAAAACCAATTACTTAAATTAAAAAAAACGAAGACGTTAAAAACTTTCAATCATCGAAGGATTATAAACTTCGTTTTAAATTCAAAAAGCGAAGACGTTAATAATTCCAAACACAAGCATCACCGGATTTAAAACTTCGTTAAGACCTTTTTCAAAAATAAAATAAAACTGGCAGTTTATAAATAACTCATACTTACAAAAGTAAACGCGTTCCCACACGGCCGGCGAATTAAAAAGCGTAATGAGTTTAAAAAAAATGTCACGAGGTAGTCCGGTCGGCGGCCCGGGTTGCTCGCGACTATTGACAGTAAACTGGCCGGCTAGTGACGTACCAATACACACATCGAGTCGACAGGATTTGTTTTGATTTGGACCATGTGAAAGGACTAGCGTGAACTAACAAGTCATAATGACTATGTTGTGCCGAATATCAGTCTATTGTCGCTAGAATTACATCTTCAATGTAAGTGTGAAGTTTCTCTGTACGATAAAAGGCATTCGTTCCATAACCTCTGATATGTATATGGTTTCGGCGATATTTAATGTTTATTATTTAATCGAATATGTACGAGTATATTGTATAGCATTTATGTAGCAGGACATTATGCCTACTATTTGATCTAACTTACTCGTAGTGTTGTGATGAATAAGCCATCGGTTCGATAGAAAACAATTTGTCGATGACGTCGATAAACTGAATTTTCTCTAAGTCTGTTTGTTCAAAAAATAACCGTTGACTAATTTACATTTAAAAAGATGTTAGAGCAAAATTATTTTGTTTCAAAGTTTTGAAGGTACGAGTATTTAATGTATTTATGATTTTGCCAAGCAAGCAATAACAAAGATTTTTGTTAACTTTCGAACAGTATTTTAAACATCTTTACCAAATAAAGATTTCTGGACATGACCATTGACCAGTTACTGTTACACCATCGATATCATTGTCTAAAGTCACGCTTTTTCTAATAGACCTGAATTGGCTATCAACTCAAAAAGTACATTCTGTTAGAGGCAAAACACTATTACAACAAAATCATCACTCCATAGCAGAGCTTATGGAACATAAAATGTAACAAACTCCCTAATTTAATTTTTAACACTTAAATTTTGTAAATTAGGTACTTATTATCTTATTAATAACACAGTCCTTATTTTTAGAAACGTGTATAGTGTATAACTTTTTATTTTAAGGTAGTGATGTATTTTATACTTCGTTTATTACTGTATTTTTAATTATTTTATTTTCTTTATTTTTATAAGGTTATAACTTTATAATACTTAAGTGGTTTTTTTTTAACAAATAGAATAATATATGTAACTTTTGCTATACCCTGTCAGGGTACATGGCTAACGAGTGTATCTTAGAATTAAGTGCCTTATAATGTACATGATAGCAAATAAATGATTTGATTGATTGCATGTTTCAGGTTATATTTTGAACTTCACTGACAGGCGTCAAATCGGGCCGTATAGAACGGTGCGACTATAGTACGTTTAGAACTGGATCAACTTGTAAAATATCATCTGATATTTAAGTATACATTGCAGCTTACCTCTTGAGGATTGCCGCCATGTTAGTTAATAATAAGTAACGTAACTCGCCCTTGGCCGCCTTGAGCCTTTCACTGTGAAGCCTGTCGTTAAGTTAGGGACGTAAGTACCTGACTTAATGTACTCTTAATTCTGTTGTTCTCTATGTCTGTTAACAAAAGGTCTAATTCTAAGTTTAGACGTACAATATTACATTTAGAAATCAAAACCAGTATTTGAATGTGAATTTACTTTCCTGCCGTTAAATTCAATTTTGTTAAATTGCTATTTTTCGTGGCCATCCAATATTATCGTCGCAAGTGCAAATAGTCATTACATAATTTAGTCATATTCTTTCTATTACATATTACTGTTTCCTTTTCGAAAAGCAAGAAAATCAGTAGTGATATAAAAAACTCAAGTCGTTGATTTGATGTAATATAAAGTAGTATGGACGCCAAAGCAAGCTGGGAGAGAAATAAGCTTTGGAAATCCTTAATGGCTCAAATTTGTTAAAAGAGGCACGCAATAACAAAATTATAAGTAACCAGCACATATTTTCTTTTTTGCTAGTGGCGCCTCTCCGACTAGCAAAAGTTGGCAACATTACGGCTTAGACAACCACATTCATCCTCGTTTCAATAATACTAAACATCGAGTGTGACCGCATCACTACTGAACACATTCACTAATTTGCGCAAGCGCGAACGAGTACTTTCGCCACCGGCGCCGGCGCAGGTAGCTTGCATGTCACATTAATGCATTTCATGCACACTTTATGCTTATTGTTACGGATTAAGGTGACTGATACGGGGAAAAGACAATGGCCATTATACTTATACCTAACTGGAAATTGAACATTCCGGATCCGGAAGAACACTTAGTACGGAATTCCCCAACAAGAAAACAAACTGTTGAATTGCTGTCAAATCAATGGGATTCACTTAAAAACTGCAATATTCCAATGGCATAGTTCTAAAAAACATAAAAATAGCTTGTATTTTTTTTTGTAATTCATGTCACGTCTTTTTCTTCTTTAAACTTTACATACAAAAATGACCATCATTTGAATCAATCCGGAGCTCTTGAACTTAAGTCTTTTGAATTTAAAGTTGGTTCGGCTCGTATAGGACGCATGAGAACGAGTGAGACAGAAGTACAAAACGGAAGGACGTTATAAGAGCTATCATACTGTACAAGTGTAGTCGATGTAGGTCAATTATTTATACCCGTTTTTAATTCGAACTCAGTACACGTAGGCCGTTTTTACTAGAAATTTGATAAGGTAAGAAACATGATGTCGCTCCATCTGGAGGCATAGACATAGATCTTTGCATAAATCTGGTGCGCGTGCTGGTCAAGTTCAAGGTCCAAAACCGTATGTTGCGTTAGATATAACACACCGTGCGGCCTACTTACCGAATAAAAATATTTAGGTCGTTTTTTTTATCGCCAAATAACGAACAGATTATTATTTAGAAATCGTTGTGTTTTTAGTATTATTTTATTAAACATTGAGTACTTATCTTGAAAATTTATTTATATTTCAGCACATTGATTCAATTGAAATCTTTGTTGTAGTTGTCAGAAAGTGTGACAGAGGTTGAAAAAAATGGGAACTTGACGAAAGTATGTTTATTTTAAATCTATTAATAAAACAGTAATTAAAGGCCTTTCTGTTGCAAGTCATTAGCTTTAGTTTATTTTATTTTTTATTTAATAATCTTTAGACTGCAGAAATCGAGCTGTTTTAACGTTACCTTCCGGTTTTCCCTTCATTTATTATGTTCCTTATGAATCAACATTCCGCTGAGTCCAGTGTACTTATATCGAGTGTGGTCGCATCACTAACGCCTTGCGCAAGAGTCGGACTTTCGCCGCCGCTGCGCTGGCGCCTGCGAGAGGTCCGCGACGCGTGACAGCTAGCAGGTAGGACGCGCACGCGTAGATACTCCTCTGAACCTTGAGGTACGAAATAAAACGTCGTTTCTGGGTTCCAAACCAAAATCAATTTTCTTTAAAATCCCACTCAAAAGCGTAAAATTATGTCAGATGTCTTTGGAATAACCTATTTGGTACCTGCCCTACAGATGATTATGAAGTTGAAATTTCAAGCAAGTCTAATTTTTACGTTTCTTCAATATGTTGTAAATAGATAACCGTACACATAATTCCGAAGAGTCATAATGCAGAATTGATCTAAATTCCGAATTTTCATAATTCCGATCGCAATTTTTTGATTACAAGTCTTAACTTTTAGTTGTGGCTTATAAATCAAACCTAACCTAACATACGTACGACAGTTAAATTAAGCATTTTATTTAACATACCTCTGCTACAGGGTATCAAGTTATGAATGAATATTTGGACAAAAGTTATGCGGAATTTTAAGGTGTTCCCCTATGCTATTTAAGCGTCATTTCACAATTCTCTTAGAGTGACAAGGTACAAAAGTATGTCGCTACTTATACGGTCTACTGTACCGCGAATAAACAGTGTTACTTATAAGTTAAAGCGAATAAATGATACGCCTCGATAATTTCCATGGATCTTTGAAAAGACAAACACAACTGTAAGTCAATACGACAGAGATCAAATTCGCACCGACATAAATTAAGTACTTATTATTAATATTAAATACATATTTTGGAGTAATGTAATCCTGTTTTTGAGTGAAGTTTCCGTGCTAGTCGAGAGCAATAATTTGCAAGCATGACTGACTGACATGTTGAGGATTTTAAAATTAAGACAGGCGTAAGTGAACAGTCAAGCAAATATATTTTTAGGCCATTACACTGACATTATTTCTTGGACAAATAAAGTCAGATATATTAAAAACCAATACCCTGAAAACTAGGTCTTACCAAAACTAGGTAAACCGAAACAGTAAATAACAAACTCTACGGACGGAGTCGGGGCAAAAGCGTGTATAACGTACATTCAACCTATATTTAAGAAGCAAACTTTATCTTTGGGACATGTCCCTCACATAGACTTTCACCCAGTGCACGTGGTTGAGTTGTTAGTACCTGTTTATGTAGATTCAAAGACAGACCATTGTATATTTATACACGCAGATATCGCAAGTAATCTTCGTCAATCCATTAACCTACCGCCAAACAGCAGTGTTCGCATTGTTGTGTTCCGGTTTGGGGATAAGACAGCCGGTGAAATGACTAGCATAGAGGCATTCCATCTTAGCCTCAGGGTTGGCAACGCATTTGCAGTCTTAGGATTGCAATGCAGTCTTGTGATTGCGAATGTCTATGGGTCACAGTTTCCCCTTACCATCAGGTGGCCTGTGTGCTCGTTTGTCCACTCGATGCCATAAAAAAAAAAACAGTATTTCACTATTATCACATGAGTCACTGATTGTAAACAGTTTTGATGATAAGTGTTCTTCAAGGAACTATACTGAGCCCTATGATCTAATTGTTTGATAACAATGACATACTTTCAGTCGGTCCAAAGCTAAAAAGTTCAAAAATGGCAAGTAATCATAATTATTCTTCATCATCACTATGCTAGCTGAAACACTTTCACTCCTGGATCAATGCTTTTTCAGATCATTTCCACCATACCAATAAAACTCTATAAAAGCATTAACCTCTTAAGAAGACATACATAAATAATCTCACGCCTTCATTCTCAGAGTGGGGTAGGCAGAGCATCAGAAATACCAATAACTCTAAAAACTTGTTGATATTTCTGTAACCACATTTTGCACAATCAGGCTAAGATGTTAGTGATAACAGTACTACCAGCCTTTATTCCCTTACGACATCCACGGGAAGGCATTGAGTGGCACTATTCTAACCCGGCAACCACAAGGGGAAGAAGAATTGCTTTTTAATTTCTTTCTTCATAAGGTATGTTAAAGCTATGTATTTGGGAGCCCGAGCGTCATTTAAATATGTTGCAAACAGGTTTATCCGACGCTGAAGACTAGATAGATTAATTTCGTACCATGTGATGACGTTATTAATTATATGTAACGTACCTTTTGTACAAATATAAGATGTTATCATACCACAGCAAATACACCTACCATGACTCTAACATACCTAAAAAGGCTTCCATAGCAACATACGCGGAAAATAAGTCGATTCCAAACTCGTTGTCACGTAACAGTTAGAGTATTAGAACCAGTAACCAGAGCCGATGTCTAACTATTTAATCAAGTATATTATGAAGGTTGAAAGAGGTCAAGTTCGGTGTGATTCTGCTTATTTCGTTATAATTGTCAAAGATGATGACACAGTAGTTCTTGTGAACTACCTATAGTGGAGATTGCCGCACTTTTTCAATAGATTAGATTAGATTAGATTTATTTATTTCATTTTGAAAATTTACATGTCATTTCTAAATTAAAATACCATGAATTCACAAAAAGATCGTCAAAGTGTAGGGTAGGGTGGGTACGATTGAACCACTTTCACTTTAACAGCGTATAGCGAAGAATCTATTAAAGTCACGGATTCAATAGTTTGGTCATATAAAGTATGGTAATCTGGCTTTTAAATAAAGTGTATTTTGTAGCTCTATCTCAAATAACTACGCCGCTATTGCCGAAAGAAGAGGACCGGGTAAATTGGTTCAATTGACCCCATGCTAGGGACAATTGAAACGGTATGTGGGTTAATTGAAACACTTCAAATAACTTTGTCATTATTTGACATATTTAATAGGTTTAAACGGTTTTCTATACTACATGAGTATTTGATGAGGTCATGATAAAATGGTAACGTAACTATAACTATTTCTATGATTATTACTGAAAGAAAGTTTTAGAGGTAGAGGTAGTTAATAAATATTTTTGTATTCATCGATAGCAGGTAGAAGTTGAACTAATAATTAACATATCATATTATCAACATAGATATAATCTATTAATTAGCTATAATGGCATAATAATACTTAAAAAGGGTAAAATCATTTCTCATACAAACAAACATGTTTCAATCATAACCATGTTTCAATCATGACCAAAGTATGTATACCTACGTGTACATTTATATACTTATGTAGGTAAACACTTAAATGTGAAAAAGCACGACAAAGCAAAAGCAAGGTTTATACACATTCAATAAAATAAAATAAATACATACACCTTATTTTGTAAGCTTTTTTTTCAGGATTATACACATAAAAAATGCATACTTAAATATATACATACACCTTAGTTTGTAAGCTTTTTTTTTCAGGTTTAAACACATTACCTATATACATTATACACCTTAGTTTGTAAGCTTTTATTCAGGTTTATATAAATTAAAAATTCATTACCTACTAAAAGTAACATTAGTACATAAAAAAACATATCTCCAACATTCTGGATAAAGTCGGTTAAAAAGGGACGGTTGGAACACCGGGACGATTGAAACGTTTCAAACGTCCACAGGCACATTGTTCCAATCGTACCCAACTCCTATTCTTCATTTCAAGGTCGATATTTTAGTCTTAAATACTACTTTAGCGATTATCAATATCAATAAATACAATCTCAAATAGGTATACCATACAATGAAATAAGAAAAAATACCAAAATACAAGAGGTAATTAAGATAAACCGAAAATAAAAAGAACATAAATGCTTATTTTTGCGTGTGAAATCTTTCCGAAGCGTCCTGCATACGATCGCGTCCTTCGCTGCCCCGCGCGCCACTGTCCAAAGATTCGAAAATGGCCGATGTAGTAACGAACTTCGTGTCACGCTGGTAGGTGTAACGGTATCCGAGAAATTTGAGTTGTTTCAATCATGACCCGTTTCAATCGTACCCACCCTACCCTATAAGAATAACAATAAAAAAAAAAAAAAATATATAAATAATAGTCAAATCAAAATACAATGCGAAATTAAAATAAAGAAATAATAAGATAAGATAAGATAAGATAATTTATTGGTAAAGATAATAATATTTACAATCATACTCAAAGATATTTTTTTTGTTCAATTATTAACGAAACTGTCCAAGATTATTTTTTATGCAGGGTGGAAAAAACTAACGCCACGTGGCGACTACCCTAAATATTGGAAAAGGCAAAACAAACGCAAATTATTAGATTCAGGGATTTTTAAATTTGTCGGGCTCAACCAGGAATCATACGACATTTTTGGCACCAGGGATTTGCCCTTTATCCTATCAACCTTTGGCAATCCATTAACCCCTCGTATGTTTTCTCACTGATGATGTGTGCTCAGAATTTGGATACCTTTGTTTTTTAATCTTATTTTTTTAAACTACATATGGTCGGTGTAAAGGTGAGACTCATTAGGTCATTAGTAGTTAAGTTATATTTAAGGTTAGGCGGGCTATTGCGTCTGAGGGGTTATTGTTACTTTTCATACTAAAACAAATAACCCCTCAGGTGCAATCGCCTGACCTTTTAGCAAGTTTTACATTCACACCAACGATAATATCATAACATAACCCGAAGAGACTATAACTTGGTATTTTTGTCACCTCCGCTGGTCTATTACAAGTCACCAACCAATCTTGAGTGATTTATAATTTCATTACATTCCTCCTGTAATTGCACACCTGCTGCACACATTCATTGTCTTCATTGATATGCAGTTAGTCCAGCTAAGTATGTTTATTTAATGAGTGTATAAGCCATGTATTGTTGGTGTATAATTATAAAATCCGCCGATGCGTCTACATGTGTAACGACATGATATAATATAATTTATTCTCAGTATCAGTGACATAAAAGACGTAGTTATAATGTTAACTGTGAAATGTTAGTGAACTCTATTGTCCAGTATGTTATCACGTTCAGTACCCTTACCAAGAGTTACAATTAACGTACTCGCTAGCGAGTCGAAGCTCTGTCCCTCGCAGACCTCGCGGTATTACTATAGAGTACGACAAACAGCGAGTACTGTAATTGTAACTCATGATAAGGTTACAGTGCTGCCGACTCCCTAGGTTTGTTCATAACACATATAAGTTTTTGATTGTGGCCGTGGACATAAACAGTCCTTAGTAACTCGACAGGAAATATTTAGTATACATGCGAAAGAGTTGGTTGGTCCTTGTTTTCCGTCAAAACAGGGCAGAATTTTTAGACGAGAACTTTTGTACACAAATATAGATATATAATGTGCTATGTGATCATTAATAATAGTAATAATGGAATGATCTAAAGGTTGTATTTTATTCTGAATTTTACTGAGCTAACTAGGGTGCTGGGTGATGGAACCGTTAGGGACAAGGACCAATGTTGACGATGATGATTGGGGTCATTCATTTGATTTGCAACAATCAAACTTTGACCGTATCATCTTTGAATAAAGAGTTGTGTCCATCATTAGTGACTGTCAGCTTAAACTGTCCAAAACTGTTAAAATCACCTCATATACCAACCCTTGCAAAAAAGTGTCATTTGAAATTATTGAAAACGCATGTCGCTCCGCGAATTCTGTACGTTTTGCCTATTTGCCATGGCGTATTATTAGCATATATAACACCATCCTCTGGTAACCCAAGGCCATCACCAAGCTGGTTCCCTCTCACCAAGCACTAAAAAGCCTTGAACCTGGCTTAGTTCGACTTTGTTTCAATAATTACCGAGGTCGGTTACGAAAGTAGCATTGGCAGTTTTCTCAGACTTCTTTGCAATTCCGTCATCGTGAATGAATGAAACTTTTCTTGTTTCCTTGAACTTGTCTCGTGGTATTTAAATTAAGTAGTTTTAATTATAATTCAAGGTCTTGTTCTGGTTGTCGGCCGTGGAATTTTAGGGCGTAATTTGAGTCATGTTTGTATACGGTAACAAGTTATAATAGGGTTTTTTTTCTCGTGACTCTACCGATTGTACTCAGCCCTCGATTTTTGATTATGTTATTATTGTTATGTTATATATTTAATATATTCTTGAATATTTTGCCATGAAAAACTAGGTTTGTGTTTCCGTTTTTTATTTATTTCTTTCCACGATACGTTTTTTTGGAAAGGAAAACGTACATAGGTACCTAGATTTTTCGTAATATCTGCAACACATTCAAAAACTGTAAAAATCGTTCTAGGTTTATCGGGAGAAAACGTTCTTGCACTTTGTATGTTTTTTTTTTAGCTTCATAATCTTCTTTAAAAATCTGTTAAGTAATTTTTATATTTACGTATAGTTCTTAGATTTTTAGGTTTTTGCTACACGATTGCTTCTGAGACAATTCTAATTTTAAACAAATACTCGTAATACATTAGAACCAGACGTAACTCAATCCTAAAAAAAATCCTGACAAGTCACACTACTACCAGAAATAGTTTTTCCCGCATTGGACTGTTTGCTTTGGAATTATGTCTGCCTTTATTAGAAGTGCTAAGTTATCTTTAAATAACGTGTAAAGTTAACAGTGATGCCATCGGACGTCATGGTGTTAGTTCAAAGGTCAAGTCAAGTTCCAATGAGAAATGAGATCGAGCTCCTAGGAGTCATAAGTCATAATACAGTGGTGGTCATGTAAATAGGGACGCTTGCGATTTTCCCATATAATTGCCCACAAATATGACTTTTCAATATAAAAATTAATGAAAACCACGCGACGGCTATGCTGGCCTGGTAATTTAGGGTATGCTAATTTGTAAAGAAAGGGGCTATTGCCTAACGCACCCGCAATCGCAGTCGGCTTCAAAGCGGAACAATTGTTTTCATTTTGTATGCAGACAAACCTTCGATTTTCAAAATGAAAACGATCGTGATTGCGAGTGCGTTAGACAATAGGCCCGCTGTTTACACACCTTTGTGTACTCAAACTGAACAATGGCTGACCATCGAGACCATCAAAATGCCTAACTCGTTCCTTGAACAGTTGCCCGACGAGTCTATGTTTTCCTTTCACAGAGAGAGTTAGTACACACGACGCAATCCGCGATGACTTTGACCTGGATCCAACAGATTTTTAAGTGTCCTTTGATCTTAATCTAGAAAAGTCGGTGGTGGTTGCAGGTCTCAGAAACCTGGGTGTTTCATAACCAGCTCTTCAGAAAAGTGGGATTGGATTAGATGGGCTTTCAATACGTTTTTCTCGTACGTAACTACACTGGCCCGCAAAGCAAAGAAACTGTGATACTTAGTTTTGCGGGTCAGTGTAGTTCAAGCAAGTTCCGAAGTCAAACTTTCTGCTTTCAACCATTTGATCCACAATCATTCGTTGCCCGGACTATTCATGGTGTCACGATCTTGTACTGGGTCCGTCCAAATCGCTACCACTATAGCCTTTAACCGACCTCCGAGCAGCAGTGTTCGCATTGTTGTGTTCCAGTGTGGGGTTAAGACTACCGGTGAAATGACTAGGATAGGAGGAATTTTATCTTAGTACTCAGTGTTGACAATTGCAGTCTTCGGATTGCTGTCTTGAGATTGTGGTTTTGTGATAGCAATTTCGAAAATCTCTAACGGCCACTTGCACGAAAAGTTTAACCCTGGGTTAAGACACTAACGCCCACTTGCATGGACCAGAGTTAGCATCTTAACCCGAGGTTAGGCGGCAAACCACGTACAAAAGTAGACTCTTAACTCTGGGTTAAGGGCTAACTCTGGTCCACGCAAGTGGGCCTAACGCCCACTTGCGTGGACCAGAGTTAGCGTCTTAACCCGAGGTTAGGCAGCAAACCACGTACAAAAGTAGACGCTTAACTCTGGGTTAAGGGCTAACTCTGGTCCGCGCAAGTCCGCCTAACGCCCACTTGCGTGGTCCAGAGTTAGCGTCTTAACCCGAGGTTAGGCGGCAAACCACGTACAAAAGTAGACGCTTAACTCTGGGTTAAGGGCTAACTCTGGTCCGCGCAAGTGGGCCTTAGTGTCTTAACCCAGGGTTAAACTTTTCGTGCAAGTGGCCCTTAGGCCCACTTGCGTGGACCAGAGTTAGTGTCTTAACCCGAGGTTAGGCGGCAAACCACGTACAAAAGTAGATGCTTAACTCTGGGTTAAGGGCTAACTCTGGTCCGCGCAAGTCCGCTTTAGTGACGATTTTCGAAATTGCGGACACTGCGGGTTTCCTCAAATTTTGTATTATAATTCATTATTTAATTTATATAAACCCCCGATATAATGACGACCTCTCTCCAGAGCTGATATCTCGTAAACGGCCCAACTGTTTTTTATAAAACTTCACTGTGAACCATCCCAATAAAACCAGCTTTCGTTTCATAAAAGTCGCTTCTACAAAGACACAGTACTTATTCTTGTGCTGCTATGCTCACTCGCTCTCATACGCTCCTGTTAAGAGTGAGCAAGAGAGAAATACCAACCCGAAACACCTTCTAAATACTTACAGACTGTACACAGATACACACGTTCAACTGATAGCACCACTCTTTTTTTTTGACAAAGGTTAAAGAAACCTCTTTACCACAGTCAACTACCTACTAGGCAGCATATTGTTTACCTTTTTTACTAGTTGAATGACACTGACAGTTCCTTTTGACCCTCGCAGTGATGTTTGCAAGATTTATTTCCGTTTTGCCAAAAGTGTAAACAAACATGTTTACATCATAATTGCTCTCGCCTATAAGTTAAGACGTAGCTAAAAGGTTGCGGGAAACTGATGGATGCACACGACGCAGGCTCGGTCCTTGTGGCAAACCTTGGAGGAAGCCTATGTCCTGCAGTGGACGTGGTTTGGCTGAAATAATGATTAGGTACTGATACTATCAGCCCAATGGAACACAGACCCGCCATAGAATAGTGGACGCAATGATCTAATCGTAAGAAGTGTCCAGCAAATTGTTTATCATGTCACTGTGACACGTGTAACTGAACACTATGACGGACTTGCATGAAAAATTTAACAAATTTAAGACACTAACTCTGGCATGCGTATCTTTTCGAAGCCTTGAAAACGTACACATTATAACAAACATGATCTTACTCACCCTGACTTTCTCTTCGAATTTCTCCGTGTTGTTTTGACTCTAAAATAATCTATCGATGATGCCTGTCAATGGAAAGGCAAAGGACACTGATCCATACAGCCTAGTCATAGTTTTCATTCTTTATGATCCGATTTGAAGTAAGGCCGAAGCCAAGTCTTAGAAGATTATCCCTTATTCAAATTTTGAGTAAGGCCGAAGCTAAGTCTTTGTAGATTTTTCTTATTCCAGTTTGAAGTAAGGCCGGAGCCAAGTCTTTGTAGATTTTTAGGATAGCTTTTATTAACTTGACATGACGGCGGACTTAAAAACAATAACATAACACGTCAAAGGCAACATTGCCGTTATACCAGGTCGCTAGTAGAATGACTAGGTCGTAATATGACTGACTCGCAAAATGACCACATCGCTTGTAGCCTACATCTCAAAATGTCCGAGTCGCAAAAGGACTACTTTCTTTGCGTAACTAGGTAGGTTAGGTTCGTTAGGTTACTTTAAATGCCCGAAGGGCAAATTACCTAGAAATAGGAGCCCCGCCGTGCGGGGCTCCGTCGACTGTACTTAAACAATGATAAAATGAAAAAACCTTTGTGTCCATTTTGCGACACGGACATTTTAAGATGTAGGCTACAAGCGATGTGGTCATTTTGCGAGTCAGTCATTTTACGATCCCGTCATTCTACTAGTGACCCGTTATAACTACTAGAATATAGCCAGGACTTGACAGACGCGCGTGGAGCTAACCCCATGTGCTTCTGTTTTGTCCATTGGAGAAAATTCTCTTTTACCGAACAATTGTCTTCGCGTGTGATATCCACGGACTTATTGCTCTAATAAGTCCATGAGAGTGTCTCTATAAATAACTTGACATTGGCGAAATACACCTTAACAGGAGTGAAAGTCATTAACAAAAATTAAAAAAATATATATTTAGCCAGGGCTGAGCATCTACACAGTAAAACCTTATTGTTTTTGACGTGTTTGGTTGAGGACCAAAAAGTTGGACCACAGTTAAGCGCAGTTAACCATACAAACGACGATGACGAAAAAAGTTCCGTTGTGCGACGAAAAGTGTCCCTACAATTGTATGGCTAACTTTCGTGTCACAACGGAAAAGTTTCATAGAAAATTTAATTGATTGAGTTAGCGTGGACAACTTTTTGGTCCTTACCCGTTTCCGTATTGTCAACGTTTTTATAGCTCTTATTTACTTGACAGTTAAACCTTTCGAGTTGACGACAATACCATAACACTAACTAACTTAACCCACCCCCATCCTTCCTCTTTCCAGACAAAGTGCACAACGTCGTACTGTTATTTACGAAGTCTCCCGATCATATTCGGTCACGTACCGAACTTACAAGATAATTGTCTTCCTACAAACCTATTTCCTTATAGGGCCCTATTATCAGAAACAGTTTCCGCGGATCGCGAGGGTCGCCATATTCCGATAAGCTGGAGGTCAAGGACCGCACGTAGCTGGGCGTCACGTTCGTCAGTGATGACGCGGGCCACGTCACGTCACCCAGGCCAATTTAACCTACGAGACGTCTCAATTAACCAATAAATTATTTTAAACGCCGGCAATGCTCCTGTGACTCCTCTGGTGCTGCAGGTGTCTATGGGTGACTGTGCTCGCTTACCATCAGGCGATCCGTCTGCTCGTTTGCCCCTATACCATAAAAAAAAACATAATGTCCAGAAACTGAAATCCCGGCATGTAAGTCTGGTAACAAGATACAAATAACCGATTCCGCTTCAGTTTTTTTCTTGGGATTCCTACAATGAGTGAAATAGTGATGTAGAAAAATATAGATAATTAGCTGCCGAATCGTTATTTTATATATTAATCAAATTCTTATCTAATAAAGAAAACAAACATCCAGAAATAACATACTTAACTTAACTAGTTTTTAAATGGTTTTTAATGATCTTAAATTAAAACTAGCTCATTGCCTCCGTCAACATACTGACAATTACAGTTCTAGGCCACAATTCCTCTTGGTCTTTCCCGAATGGGTAACGATATACTCAAAATACTTAAATGACGTGTAGACATCTGTCTACACGTTATTTAGAATTTATGGAGAGTTTACAGTTCCAGCGATGTAAAAATGATGACTAAGAATAATTAGCCATGTCAACAATGACTATAAACATAAAAAATATGTGAAACCAGAAAAAATTGTGTAACACATAAACCAGCAGGAAAATTAATTAGTCATTTACATATTTGTTACGGTAAAGTAGTTAACCTAATTTTAATGAGTTAAGAATGAGCAATTTAATGAAGCAAGTTGTCACTCAGAGACAATGTTTATGCGTGTCAGCTGATTCTTAAATAGTTACTTCAATTAGCTCGTTTGTAAATAGTTTATAGTGATTGTGAACAGTTGTAAACAGTTTTTGGTGTTAGTGAAGGCTTCCATTCCACTTTATTACATCACTTGCTTGTTCGCTCCTCCAGAAATTACACAGGTACACTTCACAAAACTGCGGGTCTAGTGTGGCTGCGTCTATATCGCAAATCATCTGATCGATAAAGCATCTGTCACTTTCGTACTTATTTACCTGTCAGAAGGTGACGGATGCCTTATCTAAACTTTGTCACGCATAAACGCAGCCATATTAGCTGACGACAAGGCCTTGATAAAACATTTTAGTTGTGTATAATTACTATTGGTAACTTTGGGATGAAGACGTGACGTTATGTATGTATATAATTATAATTATTATGAGCTTTTACAATAAAAAAATATATTCAGGGCAATCAGATTTAAGAACAGGTAAAATGGTATTCTTGGAGCGTACCTAGTATTTTGGGACTCAAATTAACAGACATCAGGAATACCTACAATACTACGCTCCAAAACTGATGCAGCCCCAGCAGTTGCCAAGCTCAAACGGGAATGGGTTGGGCATTACCACATGCTGAGGGAATTGTGGGCTAAAGTGTGACCAAATGGGTCCCACGGGCGGGATAGAATTCGGCCTCGCAGCAGACCAAGGCGACGTTGGCGAGATGAGCTTGATGCCTTCACCGATTGGTGGGAGACTGCCCAAGATGGAGCTACGTGGAAAGAAGGGAGGGACGCCTTTACCCAGGAGTGGGATATTATAGGCTCTTAAATAAAATAATAAAATGGTATTGGCGACAGTTTATACTTTGGAAGTTCAAGTAAAAAGCAATACCTACTAAACTTTTCATAATATTTGCTCATTCAAAATTAGGAGACGTCTAATTTTAATACCACACATCTGTTTAATAACGCAGCAGATGTCCAGACAGTGGCCTTGGCACAGTTACCCAGTTTTTGACAGGCGGTTGCCTGTCTACAGTCCTGTCACGTTTCAAGCTGTCAATAGGGTATTGGTAATGAAACAATGACGTTTGTCTAATTGTTTTTGCTTTGTATGATTTAACACATCGACGTTAAGTCGTGATACTGCTAAACCGCGTAACTAACAAATTTATGATAGAGCAAAATAAACCTTACGATCTTAATTAAAAGGTGCATTTTGCTTCTTATTAAAAATGTTACTTAAGTTATTTTGAAATTTCACCGACGATATGGCATCTGAGATGACTCTGACTGTAAGTACAGTCACGGTAAGAAAAGGTTCGTCACTCTTGGCCCTTAAAGGCGTTGAAATAGAGTCGAAAAGTGACCAGCCTTTTTTTTTTTACCATGACTTTTACATATTGAAATATTAGTATTAGTTCGTCACTTACCAATCAATAAATCAAATATTTACCGGTAGCTATAACTATTGTTATGTTTGTTGTTTGAGCATCTGTTATGTACGACAATAGGTGATTGATTACACATTATGTTTAATTAATTATAGTCGTACGTGAAAGCAAAACATGTGTAGTGTGTTAAAGTTAAACAAGTACATTTATTAGCAATATCCATATAACAAGGTGGTCTCTGCCTACTCCTCTGTTAAACAAGCTTGATTTAATGTATGTATGTATGTATCCATAAAACAACATGCATCGGTGCCTCTATTCTACTCGGGAAAACCATATTGCCTTTGACATGTTATCATATGGTTTTAACTCTGTCGCTATTACTGTCAAGCAAATGAGCTTTTTTGTATGGCATAGAAAAGACAAACGAGCACACAGGCCACCTGATGGTAAGTGGAAACTGTAACCCATAGACATTCGCATTCGCAAGACTGCAATGCAATCCTAAAACTGCAAATGCGTTGCCAACCCTGAGAACTAAGATGGAATGCCTCTACGCTAGTCATTTCACCGGGTGTTTTATCCCCAAATCGGAACACAACAATGCGAACACTGCTGTTTGTCGTATCGTATTATTGGCATACGATAACATGTTAAATGCAAATGGTTTTAGAAGACAATAGAGCTTCTCATTTTAGCTAGTCAATTGAAGTCTTCAATTCCTCATGCAAGATAGATTCGATCGATTCATAAACCGTTTCTACCTTCTTAGGTCTGCCGCGGAACTCCTCCTCGATGTCTTGAAGAGTCCTGTCCTTAGTTTCAGGGAGCATCACCCAAGCGACCATCAAGCAGTAGCTGACTACACCAGCGTACAACCAATATGTACCATATAAGCCTATATTGCTAAACAAAAACGGGTTACTCTTCAGAGTTATGAAAAGATTGGAAGCTAAGAAGAGAACCGAGATCGTACCTGCTAGTCCTTTATACTCTAAAGGAAACACCTCTCCAGCTATGATATTAGGTAAAGGAACAGATCCAGTCGCTATAGAAAACATCTGAACGTGAATTAAAGTTATTCCTATAAATGGATGGTCATATGGCAACAAATCATGTGATTTAAAGTAAGCATAAGTTCCTATCGTTACAAATGACAGAAAGTTTACACTAATTGTTGATATTAACATAATTCTTCTTCTTATTTTCCTGATGACGAAGATGGCACATGCATTGGAAATTATTCTCTGAACGTCCATGGAGATAATCATTAGAGATACATCAAATTCCTTGCCTATTATGATTTTGAAGATATCTTGGGTATACGCTGCTAGGATATTGGCGCCAGACCACTGTCCGATCATATACAAATGCATGACTAAAATCAAAGGTTTGTAAAATTCCTTCTTCTTAAATACTTTCTTGTAATACATTATTTTGCTATCAGTCTTGTGCTGTACCTCATCCTTCTTCGCTTTGTTTATAATATCAGTCTTAATCATCTTTTCCAATTCCTCATCCTCATCAAAGCCTCTTAGCCAATGAAAAGTTTTTCTGCATTCGTCATATCTTCCTTTCGAAACCAAAAAACTTGGAGATTCTGGTGAGAACATCACAACCATCAGATTTCCGAACGTTATTGTAGCACAGATTAGCGCTATCTGTTGCCAATGGAAGTAAGATCCTAAAGCATGCGAGATTAACGTTCCACAAGCAATTGCTAAAGATATCGTAGTTAGAAAGCCTCCTCGGTTTTTGGGACTAGTGTATTCTCCTATCAAAACTGAGCAGAGTGAAGTTGATAATCCCATGGAGAAGCCTTGGAGGAACCTGGCAAGGATTATTGTGGTCAAGCTGGTGGCAGATATGATGCAGAACCAGCCTAAGAGCATGATAGAGACGCTGATGAAATTAGCAGTCCTACGACCGAAGGTGTTCATGATTAAGGGTAGGATTAGGGCTCCGGTGACCAGCGCGATGCTGATGATGGAAGCTGAAAAACAACAAATGCAATGTAAATATTTTGTTAATAACTTATTGTACGGTCAACAATTTAAATAGCTCACTTTACTGCTTTGTCACTTTAACTTCAAGTTTGAACTGCTACACTTATCTGCCAAAGGTGTTAAATCGACAAGGTATCAAAGTGTACAGCTACTGATAAGGCCGAGACAGAATCAGTTTTCAAACAGCTAACGAGGAATCGAAATAACATTTCAATGGTAACTGGTGGCTTATTCAAAGGTTGTCATGAATTATTGTTCAAGAAGTTAAAAGTACTATAAGTTTACTTAAAAACAAAAGATACAGAATGGACGTTAGATATTTTGTCTAAGTTACTGACGAGCGTGACTAGTGGTATTAACGTATCTGTGTGTATACTGAAAGATATTTTTCTGGTACTTTAAACTAAAAACCAAGAACCATTATAAATTTGCCATGTCCATCTGTTCGTCTGTATATCTGTACGTCACTCTCACTTTTTCCAGAAACCATTAATGTATAAACTAAAGCCACAAACCTGAAATTTACACTTCAAAAATATTGTGACTGCGCACAAATTTCAATAATGAAGTGCGTTTTCCGGTCCTTACCTATCCATGATCCAGAGACATCATTAACAGGAATAACCCCCTCTGCTTTGAGCTGGGGCAGCAGAGCCGCAGTGAACCCCACCACCAGGCCATGGGACATCAAGTTCATGGACACTCCAGAAGTCACGAAGCACTGAAATATACAAGGAGCCGGCATAAGAATGCTGAATTAATGAAAAAGTCAAAATTCGTAAGTCCCGAACCACCGACAGTCATTACCTAATTCTATTTTAGACAAAACTTAGGGCCTACTGAGTAGGAAAAGAAGATATCATTCAATATCTAATACAATGCTAGTCATAAAAACTGGCTTGAACGGGTTCTAAACCTTACAAACAACTGTTCGATAACGATACTATTTTTTATCTCACCACCATTATAACGTCTCGTTCTCAATGACATAATATTTACTATAAAATCTACATGTCTATTTACCTTGGCTAATCTATATCTATATACCCACAGTTGAAGCCGCTGAACATAAAATGAGTGAATATTCTTTGGATATCCAAGAGTTTCACTTAAGATCCATTTTGTAGGAAACCGGTGCAAAAATTGATGTACTTGCTCGTTCTTAATCAAGCAATGAATTCTAAATCGCTCAAATTGAAGGTAAAGTCAACATCAAAAGAAAAACAAATTGACACACAGTAAAACAGTACTTACAAAATTTATTACCACTTACCTGCCTTGTGAATGGATTTATCCATTTCGCTCTTGTACACATTTTTAACGATAAAATAGCATCACTTTCAATTATTTTTTTGTTGTGAAGCTTCAAACAACGATATCAACGTAGTCACCGCGTTGTCACTGACAATGAAGTCCTTAAATTGGATAATTCAGAAAGATAAACCAACAAGAAACCGTTGTAAAGTATCTCGGAACCGACAGATAGTTTTAAGCGTCTCTAAACACTGTTTGTCCAGAAATTCTCTGAATTTTATGACTGCTGTGACACTTTTAAATAGTTATCTTTATGTATTTGTTCATCTCTTATCTCTGCCTTGGTAGACGAATGTAAAAACTCCTGACGGAAATTAAAAGCAGCTGTTTGAGCAAGCTCGTTAAAGCTAGCACGGGTAGGCGAGTTATCGTCTGCCATTTCAAATCTGTCATAGTTTCTACCATAGTCTAAGGCTGAGATGGTCGGCGGTGACGATCATAGTATTGGAAACATTTGATTTGATAGCTCTTATTTACTTGACAGTAATGGCGGGGGAGTTGAAAACAATACCATAACAAGTCAAAGACGATATGGTTTATACCGCCTAAAATAGAGGCCCAGTTTACCATTCTATTTATGACGACACGTTAGACGTCAGCCTAGTTGGTAGTAAAACTAGCGGTACTGGTTTCAAATCCCGGTAAGGATTGTTTGTCTGATGAGCGCCAGTATTTATTCCTTATTGTAAGACGTTTTCTATGTATTTCTCTATGTAAGTACGTTATTTGGTTCTCTGTCGTTTGCCCGAAAGTCATTTGCCATAATTCTATCACTTGCCATAATATTCATTCGCCATAAAGGCATTTTTTCTGAAATCGTGAACTATTCAGAATTCGCTGTCTAGTATCCATGGCACATAGTGTAACTTAGTTTGGGACTAGGTCATTTTTTTTTAAAGGGCCTCTCCCTCTTGTCTCTTTTCAAAGGTCCGGGACTCCCGTGATTGGTAAAGACATACAAATTATTATTAAAGTATTTATTTACATTACAATACTTGTTTGACGATACAATAACTGAAAAATTAACATTATTAAAAAAGAAAAATAACTTAAATTCATGAACGAGTATGTTCCTGTGTTGTAACCGAAAAAGGACGTAAAGAACTAACTAAAACAATCACATACAAAATACAGTTACTTATAACTATTCGTAGAGCAATATTTTATTCTCAAGTTAACAGAATCTGTCAATGACTTTTTAGCACTGTCCTTTTTTTCCTTATGACACAGAAAAGGAGTGTGCTAATTTAAACTGTCAGGCTATAGTTATTTAAATTAAAGACTAAACACCATTAAATATAAAAATAAGTGACATGCCTAAATGATTCTGTGGTACATGTATAAATGAACTGTAACTTAAATAATGACATGCAAGTTCCCGTTACCTCTACTCGTAATACCTAGATAACTCAATTATTATATATCCCACCAAAAACATAAATGTGAAAAAAGGAGCCAAGTTCAATATTAAGAATAAGCGTGGTTGTCAATTTCGCCGACAAAAGAATTGAGATCTAAATGGGTGCCAAGTTCAGTAGGAAATCCTAAAATAAAATGTTTTCTTAAGAACATACAATTTCTTATTTTTTCTACTACAATAATGTTTGCTATATAAAAGTATAACTTCTTTAATTTGAACACTAATTATTTACACAAAGCAGATAACTTAGGATAAATTGATGCTCAAGACTTGACTTGGCTAGTTTTTACTAACAAGCCTTATTTTTCGAAGAGTAAGACAATATATAAACAGTTTACTTACTTATAACATAAAGATGACAAGTTGATTAGCCAAATAACAGATATCTTGTAGGTATGTAAAAACTAGCCAAGTCAAATCTTGAGCATCAATTTATCCTAAGTTATCTGCTTTGTGTAAATAATTAGTGTTCAAATTAAAGAAGTTACTTATACTTTTATATAGCAAACATTGTTGTAGTAGAAAAAATAAGAAATTGTATGTTCTTAAGAAAACATTTTATTTTAGGATTTCCTACTGAACTTGGCACCCATTTAGATCTCAATTCTTTTGTCGGCGAAATTGACAACCACGCTTATTCTTAATATTGAACTTGGCTCCTTTTTCACATTTATGTTTTTGGTGGGATATCATTACTTTTTGTACAGATTTTATTATTATTCATTACTCAAGAGTAAGTATTAATTTCTCTTCCTGAGTTTACGCTGTATGATTTTATTTTTTGAGCTATTTTCTACATTTTCTTGAACGTTAGAAATATTAGAGCGTATTGCCCATTCATTATCTGCAATTTTTTTTATACGTTTTCTCTTCGTTTTCTGATTATTTTTAATGTAAGTGTTCCTAATAGTCAAGAGCAATGAAAACGGGTCACTTTGTATAGAGTTTCCATAGAAAGTGACCCGTTTTCATAGAATCACCAATTAATTGAAAAATTATAATAAAATTATGAAAATTTACTAGTTTCTGACTTTTTTCTTTGTGTTCACCCAACTACCTATCTGGATGCCCAATTTGAAGTTTCTAGGTCATCTGGAACTGGGTTAAAGTTTTGATCTATCGGTCAGTCAATAAGTCAATAATAAATAAAAATGCCGATTTTTACACGTTAATATTTCAATAACCGTTTTACCTATATATATGAAATTTCGGATTCTAGTTATTCAAAGGGGTTCTAATACATATACCAAATTTCATGTTTCTATGTTAAATAGATTTTGAGTTATTAAGGAGTCAAAAATGGCTCCAAATGGTTTGTGTAATATTACACACGGTGCTGCTCGCCAGTTCTGTTAGCTTGAACTTGGCTTGACACGCTACCGCGTGTCTAGATTAGAAGACGTAGTGACTAAGATTGAAAAGGGCATGCTTCGATGGTTTGGTAATTTGGAAAGGATGAATGAAAGAAGATTGACGAAAGAGATATACAGATCGAAAGTGAGTGGACGGGTCGGAAGGGGCCGCCCTAGGCGTACTTTTTCGAGTCAAATCGGAGAAATACTGGAAAAGGGCCGAATTTTAAGTACCCGAAACCGACGTGCGTGCATGACTCGATGTATGAATGTGGAAAAAGCGAAAGAAATTTGTCAAGGTCGTAGCAAGTGGAAAGAAGTGGTCTCTGCCTACCCCTCTGGGAAACAGGCGTGATTTAATGTATGTATGTATGTAGAATATAATTATAACAATTCTTGAATACCTATTGTAACTTTTCTTACTTATCAATGCGCATTGTGTTTTCCTATATTGCTAGTAAATAAAATATGTTGGGCGACATACAAGTAATCGCGTCAGCATTCAGTCACCCTCATGTTGAATGTCTTATTTTACTTGTACCTTTTTAAATGTGTTGCTTTAAGCGTTGTATAAATTATTCCTGTTCTATTCTATTATTTTCAGGTCTCATACTCTGAAAGTAAGCTTTGTTTATCTTACAATTAATACATGTCCACCCTAGGGAAGAAAAGTAATTGCATGTTTAAAAAAAGTACCAGGAGCGCAGCAGTAATTAGGAGGCGCAGCGGAAGTTAGATCGAAGGCGGTCTCCCACACGTCACAGCAATGTACTTTTAATGGTTATGCACTCATAGTATTAGATGTTAAAAGTGTATTACATAACTTTTTTTTTACTTTCCTCATAATCGAAAAGAGATGTAGAGTCTTTAACTCAAGTGAAAGTATCAATTACACCCTGCGCTATCGCTGGTGCAGCCTAAATATGTGGGGCTGCAAATGGTCACTTTCATCCCTTGGTTAACAATCTACTATTACGTACAGTGCGCAAATGGAATACGCTGTTTATTAAACTGTTTCATGTTAAATCATTGGATGACTGCAACGGCGATCTGTGTTATGAAACTTCCAAGACGTCAAGGACTGCGTTGATTTCAACTCCTCAGGAGACAGCGGTCTTCCTCGGAACTCATCCTCAATATCTCGAAGCGTTCTGTCTTTCGTCTCTGGCAGGAATATATATGATACTGCCAGGCAGTAGGCAACAATGCCAGCATACATACAATACGCCCCGTGAAGTCCTATAGTGGTGAAAAGATAGGGAAGAGTTTTGACTGTAAGGAACAGGTTCACAGAAACGAAAAGAACACTAATCCCGCCAGCTAAACTTCTGTATTCAAGCGGGAACAGTTCTCCGGCTATGATGAGAGGCAGTGGAACTGTTCCAGTAGCTATTGAAAACATGTGGATGTGAACGAGAATTAGTCCTATTAAAGGATGGTCGTATGGTAGATAGTCGTGAGTTTTTCCATAAGTATATGCTGCAATGGTGAGGAAAGCGCAGATATTGATTAAAACTGTGGTTAACAGAATGGTTTTTCGTTTGATCTTTCTGATGACGTATATTGCGCAAGAGTTTGATATTATTCTTTGAATCCCCAAGCTCATTATGATCAAACCAAATGACGAGAGAGGTCCTATGACGTGCCCTAAGATTCGAGTAGTGTATGCGGACATTATATTCGCTCCACCCCACTGCCCTAAAGTGTAAATGTGCATCATGATAAAAATCGGTTTGTAGAACTCTTTTTTCCTTACTGTTTCGTTGAAATAAATTAAGTTCCGTTTAATTTTCTTTGGTAGTGTCTCCATAATATCTGTATCATCCTTAGCTTCTCTGATAATTTTACTGGTTTCTATCATCATTTTGAGCTCCTCTTCTTCCGTATTTCCTCTGAGCCACCTGAAGATCTCTTTACTTTTGTCATATCTTCCTTGATCTGCCAACCAACTGGGAGATTCAGGCGAAAATATAACAATCAAGAGATTCGTGAATGAAATAAATGCGGACAGTAGAGCGGCTGTCTGCCAGCTGAAATAGGATCCTGTTGTATGCACTATAAGGACCCCTACAGCTATTGCTAGGGAGAGCGTCATTAGAAAAGCTCCCCTATTATTAGGGCTGGTGTACTCCCCTATGAGGACTGGTCCCAGGGTTGAGATCATACCCATGGAGATCCCCTGTAGGAACCTGGCGACTAGGAGACCAGGAACGGTGGTTGCTGTTAAGATGACAAACCAACCCACGAGCATGGGTAAAATACTGATCACATTTGCTGTTTTTCTCCCGTTTCTAGCCATAATGGGGGGTACGATGAAGTTCCCAGTGACAAGCGCAAATCCAAGAATAGAGGCTGAAATTTAAAATTAACAAATTAATTTAAATCGAACAGAGAATAACTCATCATCATTATCGTTTAAGAAAGATGTCGACTGCTGGGCATAGGCCCCCCCAAGGGTTGCTACAAGGACTGGTCCTGCGCCGCTTGCATCCATCGGTTTCCCGCAACCTTAGCCACGTCGTTGACAAAGTGGGAGAATAATTAAGTACCTACTTAAGCTGAATTGTGAAATAAGAATGACAAAAATATCCTGAAGCCTAGATGCATTATCATGGTTGATACTATTGCCTTGTTGTTGCTATACACATTTTAAAAGGCAATGGGTGTCGTTGAATTACGCTAGGAATTTTAGGGCGAATTCGTCCAAACGAGAATAAGGTCTTATACCTAGGTTAAACACCGAAGTTCTATAGACTAATCTGTCTTATTCCAGTTTGGTGAAATCGACACAGTCAATCAAACATCAGAGTTGTATCTTTCTCTCTAGCATTTGGAGAACAAGTTAGTGTGAACTGTAAACCATTTCATTATGTAGCAAGATTAATGCTTGAATCTAGTCATAACGTTCACTCGCGGAAAGTGAATATTTGTCACTTTTGAACCCAAGATCTGGACCATAAGTTGGTGCACTGACCTATCCAAGAAGCGCTAACGTCGTCGACGGCAATGGGGGACCCTGGTATCTGCAGCTGAGGCAGCAGCACAGCTGTGAAACCGACCACCAATCCTTGTCCTGCCATGTTCAGGCATACTCCTAACGTCACAAAACACTGGAAACAAGGAAATATTTTAAGAGAATGGTGTTGGATCCTTTGTTAGAACTTTACCTCATGCATAAATCTTTATAGCGATTCACCGAATCACATTTTACCTTGGCTGAACCAATTCTCAATAGTTTGGGTTTTCACATTGGTAGGTGTAGGTGTAGGGGGGCATTGGTGGGCAGGTAGGTAAGTGGGTTGTAGCATCTTATTTTCCGAGATCGATTTTTGTTGAAACGTGCTAGTTTTCGGTTTATTTTTCAAGTGTTCTCAAATTCGTCTTCACAGAGTAGACTTCAGATAAATAATATGTGCCATCTTTACTTAACATCATATTTTTCTTTTACTAAATATAATGATCAGATATATCACATTAATTAATCGCGAAATCCTATATTAAAATATGTGTAAAACATAATAAAATATTCGATCGAGTTAAAATGCGACTCTATTAGCGAACGAAAAAAAAGACGATTGTGACGCAAAGCAAAAAAAACCGGGCAAGAGCATGTCGGACCATGCTCAGTGTAGGGTTCCGAAGCCGTAACAACAAACACAAAAAACTATCTCCAAAAATCAACATGTATGAACCAATTTTCTATTTAGTTATTTGGCGCTGTCTTAGATGATTTTTAGTAGGTATAAACCCGTTAGTCGCCTGTATCTCAGGAACTAATTAAGTCTACTTATTGTTAGTAATGATTCTTTTTCTTATAAATTCGTATATAATATCTCAAACAAGAGCCAAGCTTTTAAGTGTGAGATCAGTATACCTATGTAGGTAGTTAGGTATCTAAACTGCTTCAAACCGACTTTAAATTACAATAAAAGTTTAATCTTTTATAAAGTAATTAATAGAAGTTGAAAAAAAAACAAGGGCCAGTAAATAGAATTTTAAGATTTCCAAACGATTCTCGACTCAAATCAATAATCTAATCGATTATTTGTAAACATTCAGATCGCAAATCGCAAACTTGTAGGTAGCATTCCGGGGCACGTCCGAACAGCATCTAGCTAGGCGCTCGCGCTTATGAGCGCGGCTGTCGCTCGATTTGTTACTTGGACAGACTCCCCCCGCGCGTCCTGCACGCCCCGTTAGCAAATTTTTCTATCAAAGTTATCATAGGCGATTTTGATAGGTATAAACACTTTAGTCGCCTGTATCTCAGGAACTAATCTTGTCTACTTAGCCGTGATAGTTTTCCTTTAAAATTCGTTATATGCGCTTTCGTTGAAGATTTTTTTCAGATTTTTAGTATTTGTAGTTTTGGCTGTAGGGGGGGGGGGGGGACACTTGACTCTAACAAAAAATAGCGCTTTAAAGCTTAATATTTCATAAACGGATCCCTTAATCGAAAAATTGTTAACATAAACCCGCAATATTTTTGAAAGACCTATCCAACGACACCCCACACTATGGGGTAGGCAAGAAAAAAAAAGGCATCCCCACGTTACGTGTAGGGGAGGTGCATTAAAAAAAAATATTTTTCAAAATTTTATTTTACCACTTTGTTAGCGTGACTAATATGTATATTCATGCCAAATTACAGCGTTCTAGTACTATGAGTCTCTGAGCTGGACTGGGGACGGACGGACGGACGGACATGGCGAAACTATAAGGGTTCCTAGTTTGACTACGGAACCCTAAAAAAACACTACCGAGGGAAATGCGATGCGATTTAGTGAATCGCTACGAGGAATTTATTATTTTGACATGAAGTTCTAACACGCATGCGTGATTATAATACCTCAATTGGTTACAAGAGAGGAAAAATTTTTAATGTTCTTTCTCTACCATTTATACTTAATGGTTGCCAATCACAAATAATTTTTGACAAACTAGTTGATAACGGAAAAATTACCAACTCGTTTGTTGCCTTGATTTTTAAAAAGCAAACCTATCCTAACCTACAGAATCTTAATTTCGGAAAGTTAATTGGGATTAAAAAAAAAAACTTCTAACTTCGGACTTCCGATAGAATACTTTTTTCTAATACTTCTCGTGTCACCACATCAAACTTTTTTTTATGCCAAACTAAATTACATTTTCACACTGCAAGTTCTTTATTCATGAACTTTACAAATAAAACTGGGTGATAACAAATAAGAAAGAAATTTAAAAAATTTCAAAATAGTTAAATATTTATTTACTTAAATAACTTTTTCTTACATTATAATAAAACCATGTTTAGTTCCTTATTTACATGAAACATAATATTTGAATAGTTTTTTTAAAAAAATTGTTTAAAAAAATATCGTACCTGTGTGTTTATATTAGTGGTTCACTTACTTGTCTTTTAAAAGGCGTGATCCAGTTCCCTGTCATGATGCACCAGCGTGATGATCGCACCGACTCCGGCGCATACTCATAACTAACTGCACGTGTCTAATATTACGTATTTGATTATAATGATAAAAGGTTGTATTTCTTTTACTATCAGCAGTTTTACTACTTACCCTTTATCATCAATTCAAAGAGCAAATCTACCTTATGAAACACTTGACGACTTCGACCGACGTGACAAAACACAACTAAAAACAGCGTAAAGGTTAGCTTCAGGACCTTGATTAATCTGTAAACATTGTATTTTGATTTTGAGTTTGTTTACAATAAAGATACATACTTACCTACCCTAACCCCACGAAACGAACAAGTGCGAGTTGGAGTCGCGCACCGAGGGTACCGTACCACCGCACAGTAGGTATTCCGATTTCAATTCGATTTCGAATCGAATCTGCAGCGCGAGCTCGACCCACATTTGACCATTTTTTAGTATTTTTGTGTTTCTTTACAGTTCGTTATACAGGGTGACACCTAAGACGTAATACAAAATTTTATTTTCTGGATCTTCTCATGAGTACGATCAACTTTTACTATGGGACTAATATCGAAATCAGTAGAAAAAAATTGAATCTCCCATACTAAAAGCAATCAGCTGGTTTCACAATTTGTATGGAGACGTCGATTTTATGTTTACGTTTTCGAAGTTGGTCCTATATTAATAGTTGATCGTAATCATGAGTAGATTCGGAAAATAACATTTTGTATTACGTCTTACGTGTCACCTAGTCTGCCGTCCATTAGCCAAAAGGCGGCTAAATACAAGAGGGTCATTTTGAGTTATGGCCAAAAAACATGGGAAACCATGTCTCTGAAAACTGGTGAGCGATATCCCTGTACTTTTTTTTGTATACTAATATTCAAGACTTGCTCTATTTTATACATATAAATTTGATATGGTTTAACTTGTTTTTATAGCTGAAATCTTCGATTTTCCTTTTTAGCTATGATACCGTAGCATTTTATGAAATACGTTACAAAGCTTAATGGCGGTTAAAGTATGTTTAGCCGCCTTCTACTTCAGTAATTTAGGTAATCCACCATAGATTGTACAAATACAAAAAAGTTATATGAAAAACATAACTAAAAGGCGGTTACATGATATAGCCGCTTTTTAGCTATGTATGCCTAGTTAATCCTGTGCAAACAGACATGACTATAAGACGGCCATACGACTTTAACGGCCTTCTAGTTTAAAATGAGTGCATATGGCAGGATCTAATATACGTTTTGTATCATCAATGCTAGAGAAAAAGGCAGTTAATTGAAGAACTAATAAAAATAACTGCTTTTTTGTTATGGATTGCAATCGAAGTATGTTACTACATCCAATAACTTCGGGTAGTTGCTAAAAACACAGCGAAATTAAACTTAATTAAAACACCATTTACTATGTTGAAATCAAATTAATTCATACAAAATATAAAAATCTTTATAATAAAGGAACAAATTGCAAAGGTACACTGATAAAATCACAGTTTAAACGCGTAACTTTCTATTGCTTAGCTACTAAATAATACCTTTCTTTAAACTTATAAAAACAAAAAGAGATCAATTGCTCATTCTTAAAATAGAAGGCTGTCATCACTAAAAACACTTGGAACTTTAACAAGTAGAATATCAAACCTAATCTCAAAATAAAACCGAAACCTTCTGCGGTTAACAGACATCCAATAACTAATAAATTAAAAGAGGGGTGTTCGTTTATAACGTGTATCTCTATGTCTATGCATTTGAGTGTTTGTTTGTGGCATCGTAGCTCCCAAACAGATGATCCGATTTGAATGCGTTTTTTTTTTAAAGCTGGTTTTTTAAGCTAGGTTTTATAAAAACCGCCAAAAAACCTGCTTTCAAATAAAAATAACCGCATCCGAATCGGTTAACCCCTTTACGAGCTACAGTGCCAAAGACAGACACACACACACTCACCGACTTACACGTCACACTTATAACACCCCTCTTTTTTGCGTCAGGGTTTAAAAAAACGTCTTTGTGACACGCTTTATTTTTACCAACTGTACTTGTATCACTTATAACAGACTCGTTATTAAAATTAAAAGAGTCAAACGAGTCTAAATTTGATGAACCTACCATTAGGCATTGAAGAGTTCCTACGTATAACCACCTCCAGTATTCCTCATAATACCAACTCGATGATACCATAAATATTGTTTTGTCATCGGAATAACCTGTATGCAACATGTCAAGTCAATCCGCCAATTAAAAGTAAGTAAGTAGGTTAAAATCAACTTCGCAGACAAAATTGAAATGCCGAATACAGCTGCGCGGAGGGCAACCTTCAATTGCTGCAGCAACCTCTTTCTCCTTCAGTGTTTGGAAAATGCTGCATTGATGCTCTTTGAGATGAGCGTTGGTTTTTTGAGAAGGTAGATCGTGCTGCCACTTATAAGAACAATGAAGAGGACTTGCAGCACTACATTATCGCATAGTCATACACCTCCCCTGTTTCGAGGAACAAACGAAACTTGGGAGTCTTATCGTAAAAAGAAAACCATTTTTTTTGTTTGTTTTTTTTCAATACCGTTGCCAGGTTTTTTGCATAGCAGCATCGCCATTTTGTGTACTCCCATTAACGACGCGTCTAAATATATATTAGGTCCTTACCTATGAAATTGGCGTTTTTTTTCGTACGGAATTTAGTCATTTTAATTTTAACTTTCAAGATCTTTTTTAATTTCATTAATACACTATGTTACAAAGGTTATAGATACAAATAATATGGTTAAATTTAATGTTTAAAATTTAAGTGTGAACTCAACTCTTTTCATGTGCTGCGAGTTCAAGTGTTTCAATTACGCAGATAAAAGATAAAAAAGATAAAAGATGTTTATTCAGTAAGTAGGCCGCACGGGCACTTTTACACGTCAAAAATCTACCAGCGCTTCGCAAGAGACCACTGCTGAGAAGAAGCGCCGCAAGAAACTCAACAGTTAGTCGTTTTTTAAATATAGGTACAATTTTAAAACTTAACCTAGCATTATATAAAACAATGAATCTAACATACGATAAGAAATAAATGTATTCACGCGTAGTTGAGCAGGAAAATGTGTCAAAACTCTGAGTTTTCTCCAGAACTAATTGGTAGTAAGTAATAGAAAATAATTATGAAAAATTATACTTAATTATGATGGTGTAATACAACTACATAAAAAGTTTCGATACATTCTCCTACAGAAACCGTGTCCCCTAGACAATATACAATGTTTACATATTTCTTACGATGAAGTTATTATTAAGTTATTTGGGTGTTTAGTTTAGGCCAAGCACTTTTATCTGATAGATAGTCCTCGACCCTATAGTAAGCTTTAGACATCAGCGACTTTTTCAAGTAAGTTTTAAGTACTGGAAATGGTAACTTTAAAACTTCGTCAGGTAATTTATTATAGAAATGGATGCATTGACCTACAAATGATTTAAAAACCTTACGAACACGAAATTTTTTAGTAGCTATTTTATTTTTATTTCTTGTATTAAAATTATGTATATCACAATTCTTAATAAAAGAGTCCTGATTTTTAATGACATAAATAATATTCTCATAAATAAATTGTGACGCTACTGTCAAAATACTAATTTCTTTAAATAGTAATCTTAAAGAATCACGGGAGTTTAGGTTATATATAGAACGGATGGCTCTTTTTTGTAACACGAATATAGTCTGTATGTCAGCAGCTTTTCCCCAAACCAGAATACCGTATGACATAACACTATGAAAATAACTATAATAAACTAAGCGAGCTGTCTCAACATTCGTAAGTTGCCTGATTTTCCTAACAGCATAAGCTGCAGAACTTAATTTACCTGCTAGTACTGCTATGTGGGGACTCCATTGCAAGTTTTTGTCTATAGTTATCCCTAAGAAAAGCGCCTTATCTACCATTTCCAAACACTCGCCATTTAGAAATATACTAGATTCTACCGGTCTAACATTAGGCAAAGCGAACCTAACACATTTAGTTTTCCTAGCATTGAGTAGCAAATTGTTACTAGTAAACCAATTATGTACTTTACCTAGCGTGGCGTTTATCCTAGTGTAATTGACGGATTTTCGGTCTACCTTGAAAATCAATGATGTATCATCAGCAAATAGCACAATATCACAAATATTCTCTATCATGGGTGGTAAGTCATTAATGTAAACCAAAAATAAGAAAGGACCTAATATGGAGCCCTGAGGCACACCTAATTTAACAGCTGCTCCAATGGACTGTGTTCTGTTTACAACAACCGTTTGTGTCCTATCACTAAGATATGAGGACATGAGATTTAGAGAATTATTAGTCAGACCATAATGTTCTAATTTTAATATGAGAGTCGCATGATCTACGCAATCGAAAGCTTTGGAAAGGTCACAAAAAATTCCTATTGCATCACAAGATTTCTCCCAAATATTGTATATATATTTAATGAGTACAGATGCTGCATCAGTTGTGGATCGTCCTCTGGTGAAGCCGAACTGATTACTGTTAAGCAGTTTATTTCTATTGAAGTGACCTAACATATCATTTAACATTAACTTCTCAAAAACTTTACTTAAAACAGGTAGAATAGAAATGGGACGGAAATTCGTTAAATCACTCATCTCACCTGATTTAAAAAGTGGTATGACTTTACTATATTTCATAAGATTTGGAAAGACCCCCTCTGAAATGCAATTATTGTAGATTAAAGCTAAGTGAGGAGCAATTATATCTATGACATGATGGATGACTTTAACTGAAGTTCCCCATAAATCCTCAGTTTTTTTTAAACTGAGCGATTTAAATACCTTAACAATAGTAGCTGAATCTACATAGCTAAAATCAAAGCTAACATTACATTTAGTAACATTAGCACAAAGTGATTGTTGAGCTTCAATCGCAGATGATTGAAGACATTTCGTGGTATTAATGGCTATGGTGGAGAAATAATCTTCGAACGCTAAGGCCACGTCTTTGTTTGAGGTGATTCGTTTGTCACCATTGTTTAGAGCGATTTTATTATCACGAGTTTTTGATTTACCTGTTTCTCTATTTATTATCTTCCACACAGTTTTTACCTTATTGTCAGAAGCTTTGAGTTTAAGACTTAGAAAGTTTGACTTAGCAGTCAAGCAAACTTGCTTGAAGGTTTTTGAATAATTGTTAACGTAAACTAAGAAGTCGGCGTTCTTGTTCTCCTCCCTCTCTCTGTAAAGTTCATAAAGCCTGTTTCTACTTTTATGAATGCCTACAGTAGCCCATTCACTAAACTTAGTTTTTGACCTAGAAATAGTTTTCATCTTAAAATGATTATTAAATTGATGAAGAATTACACCAAACAAATCTTTATAAATACTATTAGAATCATTATGTGAAAAGGATAACCCACAGAGATTACTCTGAACTTTATTTTTAAATAGTTCTAAACGATTGCAAGTTATGTGTCTGTATGTTATTGTCTGTGGTTCCTGATTAAAATCATTTAGAAAGGAAGCCTTTTGACCACTATGATCTGAATTAAAGCAGTTAAATATTTCCTTATCCAAACATTCACAATTACAAAAAATATTGTCTAAGCAGGTAGCACTTGAAACACCTATCCGTGTAGGTTCAAAGAACAAATTACCTAAATTAAAAGATTTAAATAAACTTAAGATCTTAATAGTATTATTTGACGTTTCTAGTAAGTTAACATTAAAGTCTCCACAGACAACAACATGCTTTTGAGTTTTACATGCTAATTTTAACACATTTTCCATAGTAGATTCAAATGTGCTGAAATCAGCTGATGGTGGTCTATAAACACAAATAATTATGTAATTTTCTAGTTCTATGCAAGAGATTTCTATAAGCCTCTCTATGGATAGCCTAACAATATCTTTCCTTTCTTTGGACTTAACGGTACTTTTAGCAATTATTAACGAACCACCATGAATGGCGGATTTTCTAGCAAAAAAACTAACTAATTTGAAATTTATAAAATCAAAAATTAATTGATCCGGTCTAAGCCAATGTTCTGTAATACACATAATTTGAACATTTTCAGTATCTAAAAATAATCCTACTTCTAATTCTTTGCTGGAAAACCCTTGAATATTTTGGTGAATTATATTTATACTCAAAGGTGTTTCCGCTGTCCTATACTTTAGTTTAAATGATTAGGAGTGGCAATTGTGCCACTATTGTACTTATTTGGTTCTATATTAAAGGCTAATAGTTCTACCAAAGTCAAAATATATTTCTTTGGCAAATGAATTTTTTCAGATGTTAGCGTGAGGCGCTTTATGAATTTATTTAAGTCGAAGAAATGATATTTACCATTACAGCAAATAGCATTATACATTAAAGAATTTAAATTTGCGATTTTATTATTATAATTATATGGCATATTTTGTGAATATGGTAATGCACAAAGTATAATTTTACCAATCCCGGCCTCTTCAATAACGTTTAATATTGACATTAATCTATCTACACTAGCCTTATCTATGCCTATACTGTTTCCTAATAAAATCACTAGAGTAGTAGAACTGTCATAACTTCCCTTTGATATTAAGTCACATAATTGCATAAGACTTGCATTATGATAACAGTAATTTGTTACATTTTGTGTCAATTTATTTCTTAGCATGGAGCCCATTCCAGACCCTATCTGATCTGAATAAATAATAGTTTTAGTATTACTAATTTGTCTAGGGGACTTATCTAAGACTACTTTTGGAGAACATAGCACAGAAGTATCAAGAGCCACATCTGGCTGAACCACAGCAGCTGGTGAAGTTCCTAAACATGTACAATTATCAATTCCATTATTAATTAGAGAATTAAAACGGTCCTCATTATATCTACTGCTCTCCAGCAATTGTGTGAATGCCAGCAAGTGCTCCTTGATCTCGCCTTGAGCCGTTGAGTATTTTAATGAAATATCCTCTAGTTTATGTCTTAATCTAATTATCTCAGCATCTAATTTCTTAACACTTAATTCATGGTTAGTCATATTTAAATCTAACTGTTGATTACATTTTTGCACCCTATTTTTCATAACTGATAACTCTAATTTAATTTTAGAATAGTTTTTAATACATTTTTGACTTTTTATAAGCTTTTGAGTACGCCTTATGTATTTGTTTATTCTCACATACTTTTTTAACTTATTGCTACTATTAAAAAATATCAAGTTCTTAATGTTACTGTCCTTATTATCCTTATTACCGATCATCTCCTGATACAAATTTTGTGTAATTGAACTGTCATAACACTCACGTTCTTTCCGAAGGTAATTTAACTCTTCATTAGCAGCACCCAGTTCTTCTTCAAGGTTAATTATACGGTTTAGTGCCACTTCATGGGTAGAAGCACACTGGTTGAAGTTATCTACCAGGGTCTGCAGCTGCTCCACCTTGTCTTGTGAATCTAACAATTTATAGTCATACTCAACCAGGTCGTTCCTTAACACTGCGTTTTTGGCCAACATTTTCTTTTGCTCTTCCTCGCAATCTTCCCTTTCCCTTAGTAGCTGGTCATTTAAGGCATTGGCAGCTTGCAACTCTTTCAAGGTAGCCTTAAGTTGTACCTCAAGCTGGCGTGTAGTGGCCTTGCGCGATTTGATGTTAGATGCGGGCATGGTCTCACAGTTACTCCACAATCACACTGAAAGATATTAAACTAGTGAGTAAGTGTTGGGGGAGATTGATAAGCAGGTTATTTTATGCAAGGATGTGTGTGAATAGATGTTGGTGAACAGTGTATCGTGTAGGGCAATGTCTGTGGCAAATGTGACTTGTCTCAACTCCACTTCCACTGTTTGTCAAGTAAAGAGAGATCGCACGGTGCCAATGTTTGTATTAGACGTCGCTCACGGCTTCAGCAATGAGCAGTGAAAAGTATGAATGTAAACACAGTGTTAAAAAACAATGTAAAAAAGAATAGAAAAAAATACTCCCCAGGTTTTCTTGATAAATTTGAAAAAGTCCGTTGACGGTTGACAGGCGCTGCTGCGAGCGACCTGTTTTAAGTTTTCTTCTACTTTTATGGACTTGTCAATAATTATAAACTTACTAACGGCTAAAACAACGTTAACTATAAGTTTATTAACATAAATTACTTCAATTTAAAATATTTCTTAATAGAAATAAGCGGAGGATAAAAATTTGACGTCTGGAAGCTGTCAGTCGTCAGCAGAGTTTTATGAAGCCTAATATTTTTAAGTAATTAAGATATGTATAATCTACCTTAGAAGTGTCCAATATTCCAGAATTTTGTTTGGTTCGTATTTAACGTTACAAAATAATCCGCAAAATTAAATGTATAAAAACCACAGTTTTCATAAAATTCTCCATATAAAACGCCAATTTCATAGGTAAAGACCTAATATATCTCATCCGGTAGTCTGATCGAATACAGCTGCGCAAAGGATGACCTTCAATCGCTGCAGCAACCTCTTTCTCCAGTGTTTGGAAAATGCAGCAGTGGTTTTCCCGACACAGAAATTGATGCTCTTTCTGATGAGCATTGGTTTTTTGAGGAGGTCGATCGTACTAGATTTCTAAGTACGAGGCGTCTTTGTCATGCTCCTGGCACTGATAAGGCCAATTATGAGGGCTTGCAGCATTGCATTATCGTATAGTCCTACACCTCCCCTGTTTCGAGGAACAAACAAAATTTGGGAGTCTTATCATACCAAAAACCCGATTTTAAAAATTTCTTTGAATTTTTTTTTAATACCGCGGCCAGGGTTTTGTTTGGTTTGGTATGTTTCAGGAGCGCCAAAGTTCATATAAAATTGCAAGTTAGATTATTGGAACTCCGAAATTGAATATCATAGAATTTTACAACCTAATGATCACTCTTCATACTCTTAATTTTTTTTTAGTAGAAATGATCGGAACTTATCATCTGAACTTATAACGCCTATATTCATGGAACCGTACACTTTTCACAATTTCTTAAATATCTTACGTTCAAATAGAATTAAGTTAGGTTGGTTAGATTTATAAAAATCTAAAATGTGGGTGCGTATCTACTCACATAACTTTTTAAGTCCTATTATCGGAAGTCCGAAAATGTTTCTCATACCATTTTACATCATAATGATCACTCTTCATACTCTTCATAAATAAATTTAGTACTAACGATCGGAACTCATAATCATCAGAATTCATAACGCCAATATTAATGAAGCCGTACACTTTTCACAATTTCTTAAATATCTTACGTGTAATAAGGTTAGGTTAGGTTAGGTTAGATTTATAAAAAATCACAAAAAGTAACAGTTTCTTAAAAAAAATGCATTATGAATTGCGATAATTATGACTTAAAAATTATGAATAAAAAAGTATGACGCAAAAAATTATGAAGAGTGATTGTTATGAATACAAATCGGTAGGAAATCAAAAAATAGGAATAAGAATTTTATGTGAGTCAATATGGACCCCTAAAATGTAACAGTTTTTTGAAAAACTACTTTATGAGTTGCGATAATTATGACTTAAAAAAGTATGAACAAAAAAGTATGAGCAAATTTTTTCGGAGTTATGATGAGTATAGTCACAAATCGTTATTTGTATAAAAAATCGAAAGACCAATTTTATATGAGCCAATATGGACCCACCATTTCGTGTTCTCCCATTAACGATGCGTCTAAATATATAATAATATATCTCATCCGGTAGTCTTATCGGACTAGGTTTAGTTTCATGGGCTCCCCTACTATAAAGCGAGCGGAGGACCAAGCTACAGTAACGAAAGTTTACTTAATAGTAGGTACTAGCTAGAGCTAACTGCCTTTTGAGAAATTTTAACTTTACGTAGACGTTTTTTTTGGAGGCAGCGGCATGGTGGAATTGGCGGAAATCGACGCCCGCGCCGCTTGCGAAGCGACCAGAGGGCCCAGACAAGATGCATTGCGCTAACTATCGTTTCTATACGTTTAGTTTTTAACGTGACTTTTCGTATCACGTCATCTACCAGTGACGCGATTGCTTTAAAAACGAAACGAAAAGAAACGCTAGCTAGCGTAGTGCATCTTGTCTGGGCCCTCAGCTCTTTAGATAAGCACTTCGGCGACTGACTTCGGCCTACGCCGTCAGCCCGACAGGCGAGACCGGGGATAAGGCGACTGCTGTGCGGGGAATGAGTTGCCGCCTTTTAGTTAGGCAATGTCGTATAGCCGCCATTTAATGAAGCAAGAATTGATTTTTATTACTTTGGTTTCTAGATTATAAAACCGTGACGGCCTTTAAGGTATGTATTTTGATAAAAAATAATAAAATTTACATACAAAAAGGCGGCTATTGGATTTTAACCGCTTATTTCTTATGTAAACACGGATAGACCGCTTTTTAATCTAGGACCTCTTTTGCAGTTGAATATTACGTTCTTAAGCTATAAGATGGCTAAAGTCCAATAGCCGCTTTTAAGTTGTGGAAAATAAAATAGCTGCTTTTAAGTCTTGTACCGTAACACGTGTTACGTTTAAAAATTGGCAGTTATCGACTTTTAATCGCCTTTAAGATAGGTAAGTGTTAAATAACCGCCTTTTTGGTAGTAACATCCCAAAAAATCTGAATTTAGCCGCTTTTCTGAAGGCTGTATCTCGGCTGTTTTTAAAGATATTGAAACCAAACCTAGATAGATCGATAGCTAATAAGTAGCTGAATCGCCCTGTATATATAACTCAAAAAGGTCGTAAGTGCCTTTAGCCGCCTTTTAGTTAATGGACGGCAGTAGTATAATGATATCTTTGACGTTTGTATGTTTGACCGTATTAACGATACAACTAAAAGCCAAATAAGTGGAAAAAAAACGTTTTATGTATGGGGACCTTTATTCTTACACTTTATTTATATTATACTTTTTAGTAAATCGGACGTGATAACGTTTATTCTGATAAATCAACGTTATCTATTACGGTTCAAAAGATACAGCTCTTTAAGGTCGGATGGATGAACGGATGGACGGACGGACGAACGAACGTATGGGATGGTAGGCATTTTAACCCTATTAATGTTGGGCTACCTTTTGGATACGGAACCCTAAAAATGTTATCAATTTTTTTCCTCCGGCGGCGGTCACAGGATCAGGGACTCTAGTCAATAACATAACGTTAAGTTAGCGATTTTCCAAAATCCACCATATGTATAGGATTGATTAAGCTGATGACAGATCGCGTCGACCGCTAAGTCGACTCCATTAGGAAGAGTCACGTCTTCCACCATGGACGCGATTGGTTTAAAAACGAAACGAATAGAAACGCTCGTTAGCGTAGTGCATCTTGGGCAGACCTACCTTCTGCCTTCTGCATAATAGAATAATAAACTTTGTATTATTGACCAGATCTATCACTGGCAATTTTTTTTTTACTAGAAATTACATTAAAAATAAATAAATTAACATTACATGACTACTGTTAAAACTTTGTACTTCACTTACCACCATAGAAGGTACTTATTGTTAGGAACCTTTTAATGACGATGTACTCATTCCTTTTTCAAACTTGTGTATGAAAATCCGTCATTAAGGAACGAGTTAGTCGTCATTAACTGACTCTGTACTTATAAGTACTTATAACCGATACGTTTTCTCTCATACTACGTTTGCTTTAAGTACTTAGAAAAATTTTAAAAATCCAAATCACGTTGTTGTATCGCACTTTGACGTATCAGTGTTCTGTTTCTTTTGGCTGACGAACTATATCACGTGGTTGATTTGTTTACATTGTTTTAAGTACCTAAACAAACGTAGTATAGCTCTGTTACGAGCATTCTAAATAACTGACTTGCAATGGCTGGCATGCGGCAAGTTAATCTGATAACAGGCTTAAAATAAAAAGTTAGTTATACTCAAAACAACTGCAGCCAAAAAATTTTTTTTTCCGCACAAGGCCTTAATTTCGGTTTGCGTTAGACCATCTCGTTACTATTTTGTTAATATTATGTTATCTCTCGCTCTTGATGCGATTACATTAGGTCGGTGCCCGAATGAGTCAGCTGAATTCAGTTAAACCGGATTCGTAGCTTTCCTATGAAAAAACTTTTACACTAATCTGTGATCGAAAAGGGGCTGGATTTGAATACGATCAAACTGAATAAGTACTATACGCACTATCACTTGAAAGTACGGTGGGAGAGGGTCTGAAAGCGGACGGTACTTATTGCTAGAAAATACAAAAATACGTAAATACATTAAAATGTTCTAAACAAACTAGTTCAGTAAAAGGTACATATCCGCCGTACCGATACAAAAAAGGATTAGTAGATAGTTTGTCTTTGTCTGTCTGTCTGTACTTCTGTTTGTCATCGGATAGAGCCATTACATTTTGCATTTAACACATGACCTTATTATTACAAATACTGTTTAACCATAGACAATATTATAAGTAATAGGATTATTTAGATTAGTTATCACTCATTACTATCACATGAATCATCTTAACATCAATTAAATTAGCTAAAACAAATTATATGTAAATTAGTTTTAGATCACCGGAGCACTGCACCGTCGATCCGTGTTGTATAACTTCAACGACGTCAACGACTGCGCGGACTTGACCTCCTCGGGCGACAGCGGCCTGCCCCTGAACTCGTCCTCGATATCCTGGAGCGTCCTGTCTTTGGTCTCCGGGAGGAACATCCACGCTATCACCAGGCAGTAGCCAACGACGCCAGCGTAAAGACAATACGCTCCGTAAATTTCCACCGTTGCGAACAGACGAGGAAGGGTCTTAGTCGTTATAAAGAGATTTGCAGACAGGAACAGCACGCTGATGCCTCCAGCCAAACTTCTGTACTCGAGAGGGAACAGCTCTCCAGCTATGATGAAAGGAAGAGGTACAGTTCCTGTGGCGATAGAGAACATGTGGATATGAACCAACAAGATTCCTATCATAGGATGATCGAAAGGAAGCTTGTCGTGGGCTTTTGCGTAAGTGTAAGCAGCGATGGCGAGGAATGCGGCGATGTTGATAGACACAGTGATAAGTAGCATCTTCCTTCTCTTCACCTTTTTGATGACGAATACGGCGCAGCTGTTAGAAATAATTCTCTGGATGCCTAAAGAAATAATCAAAATGGCTACGTTAGCGCCTTCACCGACGACATTATCAAAGACAGTTCCGGTGTAAGCGGCCAAGATGTTAGCACCAGACCATTGACCCAAAGTATAAATATGTATCATTATAAAAATGGGCTTGTAGAACTCTTTCTTTCTAATAGTCAATCGGAAATACACAATGTTCCTTCTCATCCTCTTCAAAAAACTTTCAGTTGAACTCACTTCGGCTTTAGATTCTCGTACTATCATGCTGGTTTCTATGATCTTCTGCAACTCATCCTCTTCGCCATCACCCCTGAGCCATCTGAAGACCTTTCTGCTTTCATCGTACCGGCCCTGATCAGCAAGCCAGCTAGGGGTTTCCGGTGAGTACAACACGATGAGTAAGTCTATGAATACAACGAAGAAGCACATCAAGGCAGTCTTCTGCCAAGAGAGAAACGACCCCACAGTATGGACTGTAAGAACGCCGACAGCGATGTTCAGAGAGATGAATGTCAAGAACGCTCCTCGGTTCTTGGGGCTGGTGTATTCTCCTATTAGGACTGGTCCTAGAGAAGCGCTCATGCCCATCGCGAGGCCCTGGAGGAACCTGGCGACGAGGAGGACCTCGATGCTGCTCGCAAGGAGCACGCCTAGCCAACCCAGCATCATGGGTGCGATGGAGACAAGGTTGGCTGTTCTCCTCCCATAGTTTGCCATCACGGACGGGACGATGAAGTTTCCAGTGACTAAAGCGAATCCCAGAATTGAGGCTGGAATCAGAAAAAAGGCATAGTTTTGAATACAGTTTAAACAATATAATGAGCACTTATTATATATATTTTTTTTGTAAAACCCTTCATAACTACATTGGTGTTTCACCATGTAAGTAAATAATATATCACCAAAAGGCAACGAAGGTTTGACAGTTGCTTGTGGTTACGTGTCTAAATATTAGAATCTCGTCTTCTCTGATATAGTAACATTAATAACTATTGATATTTGAAATGACTTAAGAGTTTTAGGTACTAAATTATTTCATTATTGTGTGAACAAATACTGATATAACTAAATTGAAGAAACTGAGAAAATCGCAATTTGAATCCATATGCTATGAAGCCTATGAATAAATTTATAATATTGTGATTTTACTATGCACCAGCATAGCTTGCTGCTTTAGTAGGGGACTGACCTATCCATGAGCCTAAATTGTCATCGATGGGTATCGCGGAGTTGTCTTTCTTCAGCTGCGGCAGCAAAATGGCGGCAAACCCCACCACCAGTCCGTGGCCGGCCATGTTGAGGCACACCCCGGCTGTCACGAAGCACTGAAAGTTAAATAACATGATTTTTACTAGTTGAAAGAAATAAATTCGAACAACTACAAGGTACATCGAACGCGGGTCGGCTAACTTTGTAGGCAAGGTTGCTACAACTGGGCTAACCGTGTCATCACCATAGAAACCATCCAAACAACCAAAGGAATTATGACATCAGGGGGGTTATTATGACATGGCTATGCAGTTCATTTTACGGCGAGCATAAGGGACAGAGCTGAGCAGTTATATAGCAGAGTCCTTTTCTCTCAGCGTAAACAGAACTGCATATAGCTATGTCATAATAATATCCCTATGCCAAGTTCAAGATTTACGTCAATGTATTTATGTATGAAAAAAAACACTAAATAAGTTAAATGTCCTGTAACTTCTAGCATAGTCTCTACGGTTTAAACGCCTAGTTATTTTGAAGCAATCGTCACAAGAAAGTCCGTAAACGGCCTTATGTGAGGTTTTAATGACACTGAATCCCTCCTTACGGTATCAAAAAGCCTTTAGCCGAAACCTTCCGTTATCAATATAAATCCTTTCTTAAATTGACCCAGCTTGGACGACTGTTATTATTTTGTCAGTGACAGGGTTCCAAGTTTACAGAACCCCTGCTTAAGAAGACACTTCATGCGCAACAGAAGAAAACACATCCCTGAGATTCTGTTATTTTATTCACACTGTTGTCTCAATGTATTATCTGTCCCTTTGCTCAGATATTTCTCTAGGTGCTAGGTTTCTTTCGTGTTAGGTATGTATACAAAATTTGCATATTGTTAAAACGCGCATACGCGTTCAAGGCAATGAGTAAAAGCAATGAAAGCATAATATAGAAAGTAAAAAAAGGTATAAGTAATAATATAAGTTTGCGTGCATGTAAATAAAATTCCATAATTGAAGTGAATAAGTAATTAAAATGGGAACACCTTAAAATTTCGAACGACTTTTTTCCGATAATTCATTTTTTCGAAACCTTTGTTACGCTGGAGCTATATTAGATTAGAATTAGAAAAACATTATGTCAAATGTAGGTTAGGTTAGGTTTGATTTATAAGCTATAGCAAAAAGTTAAATCTTCTATCAATAAAATGGCGTTCGGAATTATGATAATTCTGAATTTTAAGTGTATCCAATTAAAATGCATGTTTTTTTTCTGATAACTATTATAGGTAACCTTTAGATACAGTTATTGGAGTTTGACTTTACGTAAGTTAGGGAAAAAAATGAGATTTTGATCAATTCGACATTACCGCTTTTCGGATTACATAGGTATGTGTTGCAGGTTGCAGGCAGTGAATGCGTTAGCCAATTGAACATCAAATTATACGAGCTCTCATTAAAAGCATCATTAAAGATTAACCACGATTGAAGTGGTTCGGCCCCGATAACTAAGTACTAATATTAAATAATAAGTACCCAAGCGAGTAATCTAATCAGTAGGAAGCATAAGACATAAGAGATAAAAGGAAAATTTCAAGGTTACCCGTTAAATATTACGTATTTATTAACCTTGGCAGCGGATTAACTATTTGATCAAAGTAATATAGAATAAATACCCTTACCATGAGTCGAATGCTCTGTCCCTCGCACTCTATAAGAATACTTCAAGGACTGCGAGGGACAGAGCATTCGACTCGCTAGCGAGTACGTTAATTGTAACTCATGGCAAGTGTCTACTGTCTATAGAATGTGAAGACAAAATTAGTTTTAACGAGATCACTTCGGGCACTTCGGCCTTGCAATTGGTTTGTTTGTAAACATGTATAATCGGCTAAATGAAGCCCTAACTCACTATGAAACTGTGTCACAATGACGTTATAGTTATCAAATGTTACGAATTCTCGAACACAATGTCACTGTGGCACAGTTTTATGGTAAATTCTGCCGATTGTAGTGAATTGATTCTTTCATCAACTAAAGAACCTTTAGAAAGTAGAAATACAGTTTTGAAGATCCTTTAACACTTAACTTTCCCTTTAAAAGTATTATAAACACTAAAATTTCATTAAAAGCAATTTCCTGTGTCTCGGTGTACACCCAAATTTTATATTTTAGTTTACATAGCTCTGTACTAATATAGTTCTTAAGTTACCTTTGTTACTAACACTCTATGGACCTAAAGTTGTCTGACAATAAAAACATTTTATTTTATTTTTATTTATTTATTGTTACGATTTTACTCGAATCGACGGGCGGTTTTTCATCGTATTGTTTTTCACTCGGCTGCCATTAAGGTAAGGTCAAGTTATTACATGAGAGCTATCTTACGGTTGACAATACGATAGCAATACAAAGTACAACAAGTCCCCTGTTACATTTAAAGTAACTTGAGACATAATGGGAAACATTTTACACCATTCTCTACACAATAATCATGAGTTTTAACCGCTTTGCTAACTTCCATATAATTGATAATATCATGAGGTCAATGGTAATCACCACCTTAATAGCACCACGTAGCGCAGGTGTTATAGGCAGAGATCGGAATAGGTAGAGCTAATTCGCCTACACTTGCATCATTCATGTATTCCCAACTCATTCACGCATGAATGAATATACGTCAAGTTTAGGCAAATTAGCTGTGCCTATTCCGATCTCTGGTTATTGTTGACAATATAAGAATAGTATAAAGTAGAATAGAATAGAAATCATTTATTCAACGCATACACACATTTGAAAAAATAAGGAAACAAATGACAAAAACAAAAAAACATTCATGGCGTTGAAAAGGGCTTCTCATCTTTAAGCCACAGCAAGCCGTGGCGCTGGTTTTTTGACCAAGGCTTCTATTTTACAAACTAAAACTATATTGCTTTGACATATAATCGTGTTGTCAACGTTACGATAGCTCTTATCTAAATATATAAAAGGAGAAGCTGACTGACTGACTGACATATCAACGCACAGCCTAAACGGCTAAACGTAGGCACTTGAAATTTGGAAGGGACGTAGCTTAGGTACCGTAGAGGTGCACTAAGAAAGGAATTCCTGAAATTCCCACGGGAACGGGAATTAGCGGGAAAATTATTAACTCAAAAAAATGTTTTGCACAACGAAGTGGACACGGGAACAGCTAGTTTATTTCATATATACCATGTCAAAAGGTTAAGTTTTACCGAGTAAAATCGAGCCCGAGGGATAGTGATTTACCTATTGATATTTACATCTGTCTATCGTTCTATTGTATCGATATCGCATTGAGCCACAGGAGAATTTATAGATAAGATCGTTAATCTATCGACGGCGGATTTGCACCCAAAGAGAAATCTGATAAGGAACGTTATGAAACCAAACATGACGTCTTTCAATCACAGTATATTGCTGCTCAAATCGGCATTATGGTGTGCAGTTGACTTAATATTTCAGACATTACCTTTTAATTTTGTTTTGTAGGTTTCCTTTCAATCATCTCACAGAGAATTTACCCCCTACATGAACCGAGAGGTGTATCTGAGTATATATCAATGGCATCAGTATAGTCAGCATTTGTAGGAAATCACTTTCATTTAATAATATTTTAACTCAATTAGGCAATCTTATCTTATCTTACAAATATTGTAAATGTGAAAGTTTGGATGTTTGTTACTCTTTATTATTATTAATATGGCTGTGTTTATCGCGTGACAAATTGTGGATAAAACATCCGTCACTTTCTGACACGTTTATAAGCACGAGAGTGACGGATACTTTATCAAAATGTGGATAATCGCATTCATACTAGGTCCGCAGCCGCTGGATGAAGTTTGACACAGAGAATAGCAGATAGGGTCTTTTATACTGGAAAATTGGACAGTTCCCGAGGGAATAGCGATAACTGACTTGTACGCGTTCAATATCTAAGAAACTGTCTGTTGGGTGGAACAATAACTGCTACAAATGAGCTTTATTCCCCTTAAAAGAGTCAAAATCCACTTGTCAAGCCTACAACATCGAGATTATCAGAGACCACTAATTCATAGAGCCATTCGCAGTCTTAGGATTGCAATCTTGAGAGTAGTCTTGATATTGCAAAATGAATAGGGTCACGGCACCAATGTTGGACACTTTTAGTTCAAGGCACCTTTAATGGACACTTAACTCCTAATTCAATTATAAATTGATTGTCTCAAAATAAATGAATAACCCTTATCTTCTCTATAATAAAAATTAAGTGTCCATCATTGGTCCTTGTATATTAGTGGTTCCATCACCCTTAATCAATTATTTGTGTTTTTGGTTGAGATTGTCCCCTGATATTCATATTCATAATACTCATATTCATATCACTCACGGGACATATTGCATTGCTCTCTTTTTCTATATTAACCAAGCTGTGTTATATCAATACAGCTTCAAGAACAATCAACGTTTACTCTACAAGTATAATAATGTAGGTAATTCAAGTAGGTACTGTCAATATTTATTATGTTTGTATGGTAATTGTATTGTATGAGGAATGTCGTATAAATCGCATAAATTTACTCATTCATTTATTCATTCATACATTTGTTTTACAATCAGTTATTCATGATCAGAAATCAATCTATGAAAATGCCACACCAAGGGTAGGTGCGGAAATTACCCTACAGCTTATCTTATCTTATCTTACAGAGGGGCCCTTTTGGATACACTTCGACCCATTGGGGTCTTTTGTGCAATTACCCAATTACACACTCAGTTGTTCAAATGTGCAGGTTTCCTTACGATGTTTTTCCTTCACCTTAAGAGTATGGTAATGCCCTTAAGTTACACAAAGTCATTGGTACATGGTAACCGCGGGGATTTGAACTCGGTACCTTACGATCACGAGTCGACGCCCTAAGCCTAGGCCACCGACGCTCTGTACCCGGTACTGGCTGAAAATCAGCGCTTCAGGTGTCTGACGCCTCAGCATAATGCAGTTTCTGTCACATTGTTTGTTATCTTTCATTTCTCTATTTGTGTGTCTTCTGTGTAGTGAATAAATGTATTTTTTCTTCTTCTTTTTTTTTTTCATTTTTTTTTTATGGCATCGAGTAGACAAACGGGCACACAGGCCACCTGATGGTAAGTGGAAACTGTGACCCATAGACATTCGCAATCACAAGACTGCAATGCAATCCTAAGACTGCAAATGCGTTGCCAACCCTGAGGACTAAGATGGAATGCCTCCATGCTAGTCATTTCACCGGCTGTCTTATCCCCAAACCGGAACACAACAATGCGAACACTGCTGTTTGGCGGTAGGTTAATGGATAAGATGGTGGTAGCGATCCGGACGGACCCCGCACAAGGTCCTACCACCCGCAAACCCTACAGCTATACAGATAGGTGTTTTTTTTAGGTATCTTAGTATTTATACAATTTTATAAAAAATAATCCGCATTTTAAAACATTAAATCTAAATATTAACTTCACCCCTGGATTCAGACCTCACCTCCTGCACCCAAGGTTCAGGCTCAGCCTAATTTGGCATCCGCTGCAAATTTTGAGGATGGTGAAGCTAACAAAAAACTCGTGGAAAACGGACTTGATTTAGGTGGTGAGTGAGAAACGTTGGCCGGAGCTAACTTTGTACGGTTTTTTTTTGACAGATACGCGATTGAAGCGTCGTCGGTTCACGATTCTTTTAAAGAATATGTATATTTTGGATAATCAATACCAAATTCTTGTACGATAATCGGTTAAGCCGTTGAGCTCGACAAACAAATAAACAAACACACTTGCGCTTAATAATTATGATAAGTATAGTTAGGACAATAAATAAATAAATAAATAAATAGAGATTTATATATATTTCCAACTAGCTTAGCTGCCCGACAGCGGCTTCACCCCGCTGCAAATTCCCGACCTTCCCGTAGGATTTTTCTATTTGTTCTTACATATAAACCTTACCCTGACAATACGAACACAACAAAAAATAAATCAGCCAAATTCGGTTCAGCCGTTCTCGAGTTATGCGCTTACCAACACATTTTGCGATTCATTTTTATATTATAGACTAGCGACCCGCCCTCGCTTCGCTTCGGTTTATTTGAGTTTTCTATAACACACGTACATCAAACAAAATGTATTATAGATAAAAACCTTCCTCTTGAATCACTCTATCTACTAAAAAAAACCGCATCAAAATCCGTTGCGTAGTTTTAAAGATCTAAGCATACATAGGGACAGACAGCGGGAAGCGACTTTGTTTTATACTATGTAGTGATGATGATTAACATCATAACTGGGTCTTTATTCCACGTTGTTCCATCTCATTTAACTTTTCGTAACCATATTGTTGACAAATCATAACACTTATTCACTTGATGCTAAGAACTACTATGAACGCAACGAAACGATTCCGATATAAATAAAAGATAGACTCACTACTTAAACGTTTATTCCTCTATGAAACAGCCCGGAAGGCCTAGGCAAGATGCATTCAGCGCTCGTTATCGTTATCGAAAATATATGAATTGACGTAGGCTGTCAGACGGTCGCGTCAAACACCTACGTCAATTCCATACATTTTACATCTTGTCTATGCTCACAAGAATATTAATGAACTTAAACAAAACATAATTAAATGTTTAGAAAACAATGAACTGGCTCCACATTTTTCTACGCTGCCCTCTTAAGCCAATAACCAGTATCTGAAGTTTAATTACCAGAGCAGACTCAATTCTATTTTGTTAGCTATAAGGTTGATATTACTATGAAAGATTTATCGCAGTTACTGCGTTTTGGCTTAGGACCGCAGTATGGATCCCATGATCAAATCTTGTCTGAATACAAATGCCGACGAGTGCCGGGTGCCGAGTATTTGGTATAATTACTAATAGTATAGGTCGGTTTTTAAATATTATATTGATGAGACCAAATTTGATTACGAATAATATCGTTTAGTATAATGTTCACATTGCATAATGCTGTTTAACATAATGGAAGCGAGCGAAACGAGCGAGTTACATGGGTCAGGGCAGAAGCGATTCTAATAGCTTAGGTTGTTAGGTTTTTCTTTATAAGCCGGAAACATCTCGCTGTCACTCTTTGATTTGACATTTGTGCTGAAACATTATTCTGTTTAATAAGTTTATGCATTTCATTGTTTATTCCTAAGGAACATTCGACAGATTAAAGATTAGGTATTCGACCAGCTAAAGTCAAGCGTAATGATTCCTGAGAATCTACACTATGCCATTTGTACGAGTACGTTTCTGCTTGTTGACACTTTATGCTAAAAGCTATTATGCATTATAAAATTATTCCGAAAAAAAAACTACCTAGCAAAGGGAACCCCTCTGAGATATACAATACACATGAAAAAAAACATTATAATCGGTTGGCAATAAAATTTATAGAGACATCGAGTAACATACACACAGAAATATATACTATACACCAATTGAAAACGTGCTCTTTTATCTAATTCGTTTGAAAATAAACAATTTTCAGGGCATTTCAACCGATCGACCTTACCTTAACGGTTTTACCTCAAATCCAGACAACTTAATTAAATTAAAAAGGCTCTCTTTTTCTATATAAAGTAGTTCACTTACGCACTAATCACTGATCACATGCTTCTCATAGATCTTGAGCATCACATGCTTCAGAATATTCAACAAACGCGACTGAAACGTGTACAAAACAAAAAACAAACCTGCTTCTTGAATGGCGTGATCCATCCCGTTCCTTTCTCCATTTTTCCAATCCTCAACTGAACTTGTAAAACTCCTTTCTTAACCAATATCGACTACTACATTTTATCAATCACTATCTTACGATGGTTAGATAAAGATACGACGTCCACTTGTTTGTATTTCTGTACTGTCATGAGGGTCTTACTCGTATAACTGAAGTTGGATTCATGCCAAATGCTTCTACTGGTAACCATTCAACTGTGATATCGGTATTCAATTACCTACTCTATCAGCTCTCAATAGAATTAAAATTTTATTGACTTGTTTTGACGACGTTCGTAAGAATTTAATTAGGAATCTTTATACGTTTGTTTGAAGATTGAATTTGCAATGATACGCATATGGTAGTGCGACCTATTGGAATCGGGTACGTCTTCCGGTTCATGACGTTTGAAATGGCCTTATTATTTGTCATGTACAGGTAAATAGGTTTGCCGGCAATGCTCAATCAGCACAAAAATACGAGTACTTAAAATAGTACTTGAATGGTTCCAGTGAGGCTAGGCAAGTTTATTTTTTTATTTTTTATTTTTATTTATTAAGGAGAACAAACAGCTTACATTATACATTAATATTATAACAGAAGTGAGTTATTCATAAGCCAACAAAGTTTTCACTAATGTATGTTACACTTTTAGGAATTAACTACACAAAGCTAGCAACTTATATTATATCATGCACTAAAACAATAAAACAATAATGCTTAAAACAGTAACTCTAGACATATTGGAATGAAATAGCTTTCATAACTTACGATAAAAGGTAATTAAATTACTAAGTCATTTTAACTGCCCTTACATAGCTGCCAAAACTGTCATAGAATATGTCAGTATGATTATATTTGCAATTGTGAGTGGAACACGTCCTTGATAGGAAGCGATTTTTTGAATAATTGTTCCTGCAAAATTGTATAGCGAACATATTTTTGGACCGAGTACTTAAACATGAGCACTTTAATGAAATATTACTGAGGAGATATGGAGAATCGACGATGTTGTTCAAAATTTTATAAAGTAAAATTTGATCATGATGTTCCCTACGCATTTTCAAGGGGACAAAGTCTTTGAGCTCGAGATTTTTAAACTTATATGCTAAACGTTTCGTAAATTTCCTTTGAATGCTTTCGATAGAGTCAATGTAACATTGGTATTGTGGATTCCAAGTCGCAGATGCATATTCCAGATGAGGACGAACAAGTGCGTTATATAACAAGATAAAAGTATTAACAGTTTTAAAATCGCTACCTTGCCTAAAAATAAACCCCAACATCCTGTAAGCTCTCGCAACTATCCTCTCAATATGTGATGAGAGTAATAGTTGTTGATCAAGTTGAACTTGAACTCCCAGATCCCTAATTTCAGGTACTTTTTTTAAAGCGACGTTAAATATTTTATAGTTAAAAATAATAGGTTGGCGTTTTCGGGAATATGAGATTGTACAACATTTATCAGTGTTTAAGATTAATTTGTTAGCAACACAGTATTGACCCAAGCGATTCAGATCATTTTGTAGGCTCACACAATCATGTTCGGTTTTAATAATTTTAAAGATTTTAGTGTCATCAGCGTAAAGTAATATATGAGAATCCTGTATGCAATTAGCCACGTCATTAATAAAAATGTTAAACAGCAGGGGTCCGAGGTGGGACCCCTGAGGGACCCCAGAAGTAATGGGAATAAAACTCGAAATGTAACCTTTTACAGCAACGGCTTGAGTTCTGTTCCGAAGATATGATTCAAGCCACCTCAGGAGGTCGCCGTGTATACCGATTGCTGCGAGTTTTTTAGTTAATAAATTATGTGATATTTTGTCGAAAGCTTTTGAGTAGTCGGTATACACTGCATCCACCTGATAGCCATTACTCATAGCTTCTAGAATGATGTCTAAAAATTCACACAAGTTGGTTTCTGTTGAGCGTCCTCTGATAAACCCGTGCTGATGGTTGATTAAAAATGTTTTGACGGCCGGGAAAAGGCAGTCATACACGATCTTTTCAAATAGTTTGGGAATAACAGACAACTTGGATATACCGCGATAATTTTTAACACAATGCTTATCACCACTTTTATGGATGGGAACAATAAGGGACCTTTTCCAAGTTTTTGGTAAAATACCTTTTTTTAAAGAAGCCTTAAATAAAATTGACAAGGGTAAAGCCAATTGCTTAGCACACTGTTTTAAAAATATGGGTTGCAGTCCATCTGGACCACTACCCATAGAGACGTCAAGTTGCGTCAAATGTCTCAAAACTATATTTGGGCCAATATCTACCATACTAATAAGTGTTTCATTAGACTCTGTGACAGATAAGGAACAGTCAGATGTTGTGTCCACTTCAAATACAGATTGAAAGAATGTATTAAAAACATTTGCCATGCCCTGGCCATCCGATACTACTTGGTTATCCAAGTATATGGAGTCAGGGATGGCATTGTTACTCTGCTTAGACTTCACGAATGACCAAAATTGTTTAGAGCTATATTTTATATTACTTTCAGCACGCGATATAAATAAATCATAACAGATTACTTCTAAACCCTTAACCTCACGTCTCAACAAAGAGAAATGGCTGTAATCACTTTGTTTTCTATATATTTTCCACTTCTTATGTACTTTAAGTTTTTTGTTTATTAATTTAATTAATGGTCGAGTAAACCAAACCGGATACTTGCGACTTTCTGTAACGATTCTTGAAGGGACGTGCTTGTCCACAATCCCATCTACCACTTGATAAAAACACTGAACAGCCCTTTCAATGTCGTCTAAATTCAAATGAGAGTCCCAATCTACTTCAGATAATTCTGCATTGATAATATCGTAATTAGCTGCAAAAAATCGCCTTGAGACACGTGACGCAGGCCGAAGCAAGGAATCACCGTACCTAAAATCTGTTTTTAATATTAATGAAGGATGATGAGGGTCTTCCGGGAGGGAAAGTGGTTCAGCGCGAGTGACAGAGCCGGCATTATTGGCAAAAATCAAGTCAAGACATCTATTATTCGCATTCTGAATGCCATTGTACTGATTCCACCCCGTGAAGCACATAAAAGTAAAGACCTGGGAAGTCAACACATCTGCAGAAGGATTTTGTATAACGAAACTAGCATCTGCAAGTCTTGGGATCCAAACAGCCTCCCGTACATTGAAATCCCCAGTCAAAATAAATCCATCATCTGGGCGATCCATATATAAATCAGATATATATTTAAAAAACGTTAATTGTGAAAGAACCTGATTAAAATTTTGAGGGAAATAACAGCAAAATATGTGCAAACATTTCTTGATGGAACCAAAGGTAAGAGAGATATTGACGTTGGTAATGTCTGCATCAGGAAAGAGTGGCAGGATGCTCGAGTTATGCATGTCCACGCTGAACGGTCGGCGCACCGCTATGAGCGTGCCGCCGCCCAGGCTCATCCCAACACGCTGGTAATCTCGGTCAGTCCGATAAATATTGTACCTGCTATCGAACAACTCTGCATCAAAGATACCTGGAAGCAACCAAGTCTCACTCAAGCATATTACATCATAATCGGAATTTAAAAGGTTTCTGAAAAATGATTTAGTTTTAGTTCGCAAACCGCGAACGTTTTGGTAATAAACATTAATCTCCATGTTGGTCCCTATGTAAGAAATATATACTTATAGATAATAATTTATACCCAATAATGTAAAATCTTATTTGAATTACCAAATACAATGCAAAGACAGTATTCGTAATACATCCATGTCTAATTAGTTGCTGGCACCATGACATAACCAAAGTTATGAGATACCAGGCATAAAAGTAAGTAGCCACTAATATAAATTCCAATATTATATAACCCCATAGATTACGGAAAGGTATATGTTGTTTAGTAGTTGTAGCGGGACAAATATAAAAACAAAGATTGCATAACAGATCAGCTGACGTTATGAATATCCAATCGTAATAATATGCTAGCAGCATAAATGACGTTACAAACTCGAAACTTAACCATAGTAATATTATCGTGCTAAAACTATCCACATCCAGTGTTGCAAAAAAAGGTGTCTCAGCTTTAAAGTATAAAGGACTAAAAACTATAAAATACAACAAGTTAGTTGTATAAAAAATATCAATAACCCTTATTAAGTAATTTTTTTTAAACTATCCTCCGACGTGATGTGTATAACCGGTGATTTGTCCGACCGACGCACCATTATTGTACAATTCCGCACCCAGCAATAGGCATAATTCTTTTCTTTAGCTTTGTTTTTAGCCTTTAAAAGTAGGGACTTGTTATAAGCAGATAAGTGGTCATTAATGTAAATGCGTTCAGTAGCTCTGCTTCCTGAAAAACCCAAATCACCAGCCTTGAGATTCTTAAGTTTCCGAATAGTTGCCAAAAAATCGTCCTTTTTGTATCGTGATTGAAATTTGACAATAATTGGTTTTGGTTTCCTGTCAGCGGCGTCGTTCTTGACAGCTACGCGTGTAATAAAGTCAATATCCGTCTCCGTATTGATAGGGAACCCGCTCTTATTAGCAAGGCTCCGTATTACCTGAAGTAGGTTTTCTCCTTCGGTTTGGGGAAGTCCATTTATTTGAATATTAGACCGGCGGACCCACTGCTCGTTACGCATGTTCTCGGCTTTAATAAGCTGGAGATTACTTTTTAACTCGGCCACCTCAGACAGTAGGGTTTCCCGTTCAGACTCCAACCGAGTAACTTGGTCCGCAACTGTGTTTAAAGAGGACTCGATCCCGTTTATTTTTACTTCCCATGTACTCACTGTCAAAGATAACTTGTTAAGTTGATCAGTTACATCGGACTTAAACGACTCAATTGTGTCATGCAAAATATTAAACCTCGAGTCGATATGAGCCATTATTGACCTCGCTTCGATATTCATTATCGAGTGAGATGGGTTATTTTCATCCGTGGAATTATCCTTGGCAATCACTGGGCTGGAGTGGTGACTGCTGCCTTTTTTGTTTTGCTTACAAGAGGGACATTTCCATTTCAATTTATTCATTGGTAGGATTTTTTTGAAATCTGTTTCGGACAAACCCACGCAATGATTATGGTATAGGCCCTGGCAGGCCGAACATTTCATTAATTCATCCGATTTAGCAAGACCAGAACATTTTGCACATTCCATCACGAATTATTTATTTATTGCAAATAATGTAGGTGGCACAACAACCAACACGGTTTTAACTCACGGAGCACCGCGCTAACTGAGCGCTTGGTCGCGACCAAAAGGGCATAAGCGCCGTGCAAATCGTGTCGCTTATGGGTTTAGTGCAAACACTCGTTAACTAAGCAGTTAAAATCTTTGCCGTACGTAAGTTAAACACTAAAATCTAGTATTATCACTGCCCACCGACAGCCGAATAGGCCACTAACACTGTCACTAATACTGTAGGATGTTAGCAAACTTTGAGTATAATTTCCAATTGCGACTACAATGAAATAACTTGATTTTTTAATTTAAATATCACAGAGTTGCATTACGTTGCAGTCACGTCGTAACGACTCATCATAAGTTCCATCCATTTTAGCAAAACTGACAAATGTATGCAATTGACGTAGGCTCTCGACGCAACCAACTGACAGCTTACGTCAATCTAAATATATAAAAGGAGAAACTGACTGACTGACTGACTGACATATCAACGCACAGCCTAAACGGCTAAACGTAGGCACTTGAAATTTGGAAGGGACGTAGCTTAGGTACCGTAGAGGTGCACTAAGAAAGGAATTCCCGAAATTCCCACGGGAACGGGAATTAGCGGGAAAATTATTACCTCAAAAAAAATGTTTTGCCCAACGAAGTGGACACGGGAACAGCTAGTCTTATACATTTTTGATAACGATAACGAACGCCAGATGTATCTTAGGGCCTCTGTCCAGTTTGACAATTATTCGTTAACATTGGTGCAGTCGGCCAAAAATGTAGTCTACCACCTTACGGTTGAAGTTCATTTGCACTTCATTGAATTATATTATAATATAACACAACAAGTTCGATTTTCCCTTGCTTTAAAATTATGACAGTGACAAGTGTCAATCTTAGCGATAATTAGATCTCATAGAAACTTTTATCAAAACTGGTAGACCACTTTCTTCGCCACCTGTACCTTTAAATAAAAAAAACGGAACCCTAAGAGTTGAGTGATTAGTGCGAGAGTAAGAGAGTAAGTTGATATTTGTAGCACATTTTGTTGTCCGTAGCGTACGGACGTGTATTATAAAAAATCTTGTATTTGCCGGGCAGTCATTGAGAAACCATATAACTTCACTTTTTACGAAATCCATGTTAACTATGTTACATACTTATGCCATCAACATAATTCGCTTGTTAACTGTAACATGATACCAGACACGCGAGGTTTATTGTGCTATCCTCAGCTATACACGGTTATAAATGTTATGCACGGCTAGGTGCAACTTTATAGTTCCTTTTTGAGCCTAGTACTTAGACGTGAGACGAGAGTGTGTTTATAAGCCACATCAGCACAAAAGATACTGTTTGACGCAAGCTGAGTTTGCCTATAATTAGGTAAATACCATATCACTTTTTTTTTTTTTTTTATGTCATAGAGAAGACAAACGAGCACACAGGCCACCTGATGGTAAGTGGAAACTGTGACCCATAGACATTCGCATTCACAGGACTGCGATGCAATCCTAAGACTGCAAATGCGTTGCCAACCCTGAGGACTAAGATGGAATGCCTCTATGCTAGTCATTTCACCGGCTGTCTTATCCCCAAACCGGAACACAACAATGCGAACACTGCTGTTTGGCGGTAGGTTAATGGATAAGATGGTGGTAGCGATCCGGACGGGCCCTGCACAAGGTCCTACCACCCGCAAAAACTCTTCCCTACATATATAATTTTAAAATTAAATTAATGGTTTATCTGTTGGCGAACCTAATAAATAAATATCCTTAGTTAAAATAAATCTCTCCTCAAGCTCTAAAAATAAGTTAAATAAACAAATTAACATCAGGAGTTGGTATTTAAAGTTATTCGCTCACTTTAAAAGCCTCATTACTCGTACTTTACAATGTTACTTTTATTTCCTTCTTGTACCTCATTTCATTAACTATACTGACTATTCTGCTTTTATGACTTACTAGCTGTTGCCCGCGAAACCGTCCGCGTAGAAGTCATATAACGCTACTCACAGAAAAAAGTACCCTTTGTCTTCCTTCGGAGATCAAGATATCTCCAGACCAAATTTCATCGAGATCGCTTTAGCGGGTGAGTCGTGAAAAGACAAAGTTACTTTCATTTACATCGTAAGTACATTTTTTTTTAAAAAATATTATGAATGAATGAATGAATGAATGATATTTATTTTCCAAAGTAAGCCACAGTATACCTACATTGCATGTTATGTCAAAAGTACAAGAAATTACATTGGAATCGTCAACAATGTATATAAATTTTAATATAATCAAAATAGAAATGAGAAGTCAGGATAACAATAACAATACAGAACTAAGAAATTATCACCGTTAAGGATCGTCTCAAAATAAGTCAAAACATTAAGTAGGTACCTACAAATAATAAAAAACAACAATACATATATTAAATCAAAACAAATTATAAATCAAGGTCCATAAACTCTTTAACTGAGTATAATAGATTTTCCAATAAAAGGTTTTTCAGCCGGCGTCCAAATGCTTCGTCGGATGGTACATCTCTGAGATTGGAGGGTAGACGTTCGTAAAAATCATTTTTGAGATAAGCTATTGTTAGCGATTGTATTTTTTTTTGTAAAGTAATTATCTACTTATCAAGACCAATCAAATGAGTCACAGCACAGTGGGTCTGCGTTTAGTATCGCGGAGATCCTTTCGCCACCTTCCGACTCCATCATCAGACCAGCTCGATGGTGCGATATTATTCTATTTTCATTGTTACGCAAGTTAATTCAGGAAGCTATTTTCTCCAAACGTTTTTCAAATTCATGTAAAAATCTGATCCCATTAAACCTTGAATATGTGCGTAAAATTATAACGTGCCTTCCTATTTGCCTACGTATTACGACAGACTTATTATGTTAACAAATACTAGCCGTATAGTAAAGATACGGCTTGTTACGTGTACAATAATTTGACATTTTATTATCGTTATCGCACATATTCCAGGAGCCCACATTAGATTATAATTATCAGCGTTAAAGAATTACGTTAAATAAATTGTTATACCTTTTTTCAATGCATTTACTCTTAAAATATTTTTATGGTGAAACAATTAAAATAACTTCGTAAGAGGTTATTATCCACACCGGTGGTGCAAAAAATATTTTTAGTTCATTTGCCGTGACAAATGAGAATGTAATAGTATGGGGAATAAGTTTTAAAATTATACTACATTTTGCAGTCTATTGATATTAATTATTTATTTTTACTACATTGAGTTCTTTACATACTCCATAATTAATTATTCTATTCATTACTATATTGTATCACTAGATAAACAGAATCTGGCATTTTTTTTATCGTAAAAAATAATTTGTCAAAAGGCTAGTTTGTTTTTCTGTTTATTTCTTCTATTCTAGTATTCTATTCTATTTATATTTAATATTTAAATCTGCCGCAGAGGAGTAAGGAAAGCTATTTTGAACCTGTAGTCTGAACTTATTTTAATTACGTCGTCTGAATTTATTTTGATCCCGTCGTATGAATTTATTTTGATCCTGTCGTCTGAATTTATTTTGATCCTGTCGTCTGAATTTATTTTGATCCCGTCGCCTTAATTTATTGTGATCCCGTCGTTTTTATTTATTTTGATCCCGTCGTCTGAATTTATTTTAATCCCGTCGTCTGAATTTATTTTGATTCCGTCGTCTGAATTTATTTTGATCCCGTCGTCTGAATTTATTTTGATTCCGTCGTCTGAATTTATTTTGATCCCGTCGTCTCAATTTATTTTGATTCCGTCGTCTGAATTTATTTTGATCCCGTCGTCTCAATTTATTTTGATTCCGTCGTCTGAATTTATTTTGATCCCGTCGTCTCAATTTATTTTGATCCCGTCGTCTGAATTTATTTTAATCTCCATACTCGTATCTGAATCTTCATGAGGCGATGATATTATTTTTTATCATACATTTATTATAAGTACCTTTATTTTAATTAATCTAAAGCGTCATTATAAAATCTAATTTAAGGTAGAATAGGCCACCTAATGTTTTTCGAATTGCACACAAACTTCGTCATAATAATTCAAATTCAAATTCAAATAATGCGGTTTCCCGGTTGAAAAACGTTTTAGTCCTACATTTTTATACATTTTGTACACCAATAACTTTTTTGTGCTCGTAACTTTCACAATGTTCGCTTTGATGTCCTGTATAAAAAAAGTAAATGTAAAAAGAACGAAAAAAAGGTAAAAAAAAAAATACACTGACAATGTAATACCGGTATTATTGAACCGGCGATTGAAAAACTACCGGCCTTATTTTTGATTTATTTTATTAACTGATTACACTCCAATCACTTGACATTGGCGAAATCACTACGGAACCATCATAAGTAAAGAAGAAAAAACATGGAACATTAGTGAGCAAGCCTATATTCTATACTAATGCAAATATTTTATTTATTTATTTATTTATTTCCCACACTTACAACTATTTTTACACTGCTTAGGTACCCTAAGACAATAGTGTAACTACTAATCTCTAATCTAATATTACCTACCTATGGCATACCTACAATATTCTCTCCATTCGTTGCATCTTTTTATTAACTTATTTAAAGTTCTTTGCACAGTACAAATAAATGTAAAAATACAAGTGGTGTAATGCCTAAAGGCGTTTTCCACCAGTCAACCACATGGTTCTTCTTTTTGCCTCAAAGTTGTATTAGGCTCTTGTTCCATTCGTTTATCTGACTGTTACGGTGGTATTTGCTTAACTGTTAATACATGGAAAGTCAACATCACGGTCTTAATTATATTCTTTTTCATCGTGTCTTTCTTCATTTTGTTAGCACAAGTGCAATGTTACCTTTTTGAGGGTTCCGTACCCGAAAGGTACCCCAACGGAACCCTATTCATATGCCTATGCTGTCCGTTTGTCCGTCCGTCTTAACTTAAGAGTTGTTGATTTGATCCGTTATAGATAACCGGTTTTATTTCCGAACATGTGTTCATTATTACGGCGGATTTACTAGAAAAATATTAAAGAGATTAGGAGAGGGTGTCCCTATACAAGAAACGTTTTTTAACGTTATTATTTGTATTGTATCGTACAAACGATAAAACATACAAACTTCTTTGGTATGATTATAGAACAAGCCCTGGGTAGTGAGCCTTATACGTTCGACCCATCGTGCTGCTAAATTGAAAATGCACGCGCTACAATGTGTTTTGTTCGCACCGACGGGACTACTTAATCTCGCCGCTTGGATATCACTCGACAGTCCGCACGACCGGCGTTGTTTACAGAATCACTACCCAGAAGAAAAACAACAGGGGGGTTATTATGACATGGCTATGCAGTTCATTTTACGGTGAGCGTAAAGGACGGAGCTTAGCAGTTACATAACTTCGTTTTCTCTTAGCGTAAAATGAATGGCACAGATAGGTCATAACATAATAAACCCACAGAACAAAAAAATTGTCAAGTCAAGTGTTATTGCGCTTGCGCTGATTCGATTCGGAATCGAATTCAAATTGGAATATAATAACACCTACTGTGCGGTGGTACGGAACCCTCGGTGCGCGACTTCGACTCGCACTTGACCGGTATTTATACCCTAGACTATGTTTTCATACAGTCGGCCAAAAATGTGGTCTACCGCCTGACGGTTGAAGTTCGTTTGCACGTCATGATACAACAAGTTTGATTTTTAATAATATTATGACAGCGACAAGTGTCAACCTTATTGATAATTAGATTTCACAGAAACTTTTGTCAAAACTGGTAGACCACGTTCTTAACCAACCGTATACCCCAGCCAAGGGAGGGTTACATCCGACTTGCACATCCGATTTGTACATGTACCATTGGAACCTTGACCCACCATAGAACTGTGTCACAGAGACGTTATGATTCAAGTCATAAGAAGTGTCAAACAAATTGTTTTATAATGTCACTGTGACACCGTTCTATGGTGGGTCAGGGTTCCATTGGGCTGATAGTACTAAGGACTTATTTAAGTTACAACTAGCCACTTAAGCCACTGTATCAATAAATATATTTCATATTTCATTTCATTCATATTTCATAATATAGTATGTTTGGGCGTTCCGTGAGTCACTGCCGGTACTGGCTGAAAATCAGCGCTGTAGGTGTCTGACACGGTGACGCCTGTCTCCATTTTACCACCGCTAGGACATACATTGCAAGTCTTCTCTGACACCTTCACAGTTTTCTTTAAAAAAAAATGTATATGTGACTTAATATCGTTTATGGTTTATGAATAAATGTATTTCTTCTTCTTGTTCTAATGCATAATGTATAATTATTTTCTTGATGACGCAGTACAATTCAGACAACTGTTCATATACTTGGCTAAGCGTTAATAATTATTTTAACTCGAAACAGATACCACCTGTATTTTAATTAATACAGGGTGTTTCAAGCGTGCCCCACGCCCTCAAGTAAAATCCTTATTTGTAAAGAAAAAAATGAAAAAATAAAAAACTGGAATGGACAAACGTACTTTTCCATAACAACTACAACATATTCGAAAATGGAAATCGGACTTAATTGGGGGTGAAAACCGTTATCGCCAAGAGTTTAATTTGTATGGAAATTTTATGACGGCTGCGCGATTTAAGCGTCCTCTAACGATCATCTAAATAAAAAAAAAATCTTACTTAATGAGGTAATTAACAAGTTATTTGAGCCACCCTGTAACTTACATTCTATTTAAATACTTAATGAAACCATAATGTAAAATATTTTGAAGTCAAAAATAAAGTCACATATTATTGCCGATAATGGGAGAGGTATGTACATTTATCTTATATTTTGGTAAAAACTTATACTGATAGATTAGTAACCCTAATTATTGTTATATATTTTACTAATGCAGTTTTTGCTATTTCTCCAATGTGGGTTATAATATTTACCATCGGAAGAATTATCGCAGAAACACGTTTAGTCGATTGAAGTATATAATAATACACTTCCGTCAAAAAGTTTAAGTATGACCACACTATTGCTGACACGTTCATACAAATCTCGTAAATTTAGTATGAACGCGTCGGCAATGGTTTATGAATACTCACTCCGTGAAAATCTACGATATGTACAAGCATTTCTTATATACTGAACCTTATTTAATCAGTTAACGAGTTGAATAATAGCAATACAATCAGTCAACTAGTTCTTGATTGGTTGTCAATTTTGGTAAGTCATTTCTTAGGTCATCGTACGAGATGTAAGTACAAAGGTCCTAAACTTTTTAACGGTAGTGTAGGCACTTGGCAAAACTATCAGTGCTCATTTAGCAGAAAAAATATTTTTGCCTCGTACAGTGAAACTATGGAACGAGGGAGCTGCGGTGGTATAACCCACCAGTTATGACTTAGCTGCCTTCAAGAAAAGAGCTTACATTTCCCTCATTAGCCGGCTACGCTCCAACAACTCGTCTTGAGTTGCTGGTGTTTATGGGCGGTGGTGATTAATTCCCATCAGGTAACCCACATGCTCGTTTGCCTAGGTCTCTTATAAAAAAATATAATTGTAGGTAACAACCATCCAATACATACCTACTTCTATTTTGACAAAGATTTTTGCAAGCAAACAATTTATGGCACGATTATGAAAAAAAAAATCGGCGATATAATTTAAATTGTGTGCAAAAGTAAGATTCTAAATTTGGAAATTATGCGAATTGATGGTATACTGAAAGTAAATATGCGAAAAGAATTTCTACGAATAGATATTTCTGCCAAATACCATTACAAAAATATGACAAAAAAATCTGTAACACATTAGTAAACCCTGTATATACTATTCGTTATTTGGCTGTTATTTCGTTAATTTATCTATCCTCCTGCGTTGTTCTTGCTTATTCTACTCCAAGGTTAACTACATCCCATATGGGATGAATTCGCCTATGTACATCATCTATAGGGTGCCCAGTAAATAATGGACAAGGATCTCTCCATCGCCAGGGTTGGTCCATAAAAAGGACTAATAAGTTTAGTAAAAGTTAACCAGCCTAAGGTTATTTATTGGGCACCCTGTACATTGATGCAAAAATGTCTTGTAACTTTTTAAGTACAGTACATATAATAAACGAGACATGCTGCACTCCGGTTACGTTGCACCAGCCTCGGCTGCAGCGTCTACGACAGTCTTGACAATGCGAAGCATTTTTTTCTAAGCATACATAGGAATAGACAGACAGCGGGAAGCGACTTTGTTTTATACTATGTATTTTGAATAAGTATTTTAATTTTTTTGCTGGAATCAAGGATTGTTGTCCAAACTGTTTTATCGAGGGTTGCGTGGCCAAACCCGATAAGTCGATATAACTTGATGTGTCAAAAAGAACATTCATGAATACATCAAGACAATTTAAATTTTAATAAATAATTATTACGATTTATTGGGTTTCCCTACTAAAATGACTATAACATTTTAGTAGGCAACATTTATTAATGATTTCAATTCGTTATTCAGAAAATAGGCATGTAGGTATTGTGTAAAAGTTCCTAACCCACACAACACACGTCCCATTGTTTAAATAATGAAATATTTTTCTCAAAAATAACTGTGTAACGCTTTTGCAAAGTCATAAAACGTCGTTTCAGGAGACACCTTAGCAGCGTCGATATCTAGCTCGATTAGTTATCTCTCTGTTTATTCTAGGTCAATATTTACTTCTTAATTAGACAATAAACAGCACAGACCGGGTAAATCTGTGATTCCTTAGCGGCTGTAACCATTCCGCCTCGAGCGCCCGCGACTGGAACATGAAAGTTTCATTTTAAAAATGTTGTCACCTTTTGTAAAACAGGTAGGTGTTTTATAATTTATAATTTATAATATAATATAGAAGTGGGAAGTGTAAAGTACCTATCATTTGATAAAGGCTAGCGTGAGGTCTCACTCGTTAGTAGTTGCGGCAGGTTTTATTGGTTATGTTGACGATTTAATAAATCTATAATAAAACTTATGTTTTGATAATCTGAGTTTGTGCCATTCTTGTTGCACATTTTTAATGACATTTAAATTGGCTTTAACAATTAATTATTAATTAGATATTTATTTAATTTATCTACATTAGGTATTTTATAATAAATATTCAAAAATAATGCGCAATACTAATACAAAAAAATTACATTATGACGAACCCAACCCACGGGTGCCGCCATCTAGCGAGGACCTCTTGAGGTGTTGATCGAGACTTCGCTATGAGACCCTATGCGGACTGTCACATGGTGGGCCGGCGAGCGTCCTAGGTAGCATTTCTCTAGTAGGGATGGGGGTTGAAATTTATATTTCGTGTAATTTGTCTAAACTATAATATTTAGGAAATTATGCGGAGCTAAATAACTTTTACGTCCGCAGATAATTTAGAAAGTTTCATTGGGGTAATTATTTTGATTATTAGGTAGGTACGTTTTAAGGTTCCTGTCAATAAAATATTTTTGGTGTCAACCTCTTGTTGCCGACAATACTTTTTTGAGACATCTAAACTATAGAATCCCAGTTCTGTGGGTCTTTGTGTATGACAGCAGTGACACTGGTGCCTTCTTCCGTCTCTATCATCATCACAGCTCGATGTTACAAGTTCCTAACACTTACAGTCTAGGTAATTTACACATAGAAATATCTGGATTCGGGACATGATGCCTTCGTCTCTTGACTGATGTCCGGATGATTGTTTCAGTCATGGGCCGTGTCAGGAGTACTGCTGAACATGCTGGGTCAGGGTATGGTGCTAAGTTTCCCTGCTGTACTGGTACCAGCGGTGACAGCTAAGGGTTCCCCGATCCACACTGACTTGGAGACGGCTTCATGGCTTGGTAAGAGTAGTCACTATGCTAGAAATTCCAGGAGGAGCAAATATAACCCCCCAGGTAAGAGGGGCGAGGGTGTTTGTGTATCGGACAGACGGAAATTTTGAATCGGACACTTTAAAAAAATAGAAAGCTAGCTACCCTTGTGGTGGCCGGGTTAAAATAGTGCCACTCCATGTCTTCCCGTGGCGAGGATGTTGTAAGAAGTGACTATGGAAATAAAGGCCTGTAGTACCGTTAGGCGATGGGCTTGCAACCTGTCACTAATACATTGGTAAACATCTTAGCCTAATTGTGCGAAATGAGCTTACAGAGTTATCTGCTTTAGAGTTGTAGGTAATTTTCTAGCCCTGCTTACCCCACTCCGGGAACAAAGGCGTGATTTTTTTGTATGTACTTATGTATAAAGCTAGTTTTTAATCTAACAAGATTAGTGGTGGTATGGCCTTGTGCTTGTTTGGATCGCTACCACCATTATATCCTTTAACCTATCGTCAAGCAGAATTGTTCTTATTTTTGTATTCCGATGTGGGGATAAGACAATCGGTAAAATTACTAGCATAGAGGTCTATCTTATCTTAGTCCTCAGGGTTGACAACGCATTAACTGTCTTAGGTAGGTAGTTTTAAGATTGAAGTCTTGAGAATTCAAATGTCTTTGTGTCCCACTCAAATCCTAGTACTTACTATCAGGTGGCCTGTGTGCTCGTTTGCCTTCAGTGTCATCAAAAAATCGGCACGATTCATATCCTAGCTAGGTTTCGTGAAAATCGGTTGGGGTTTCATGAAAATGTCGCCATTACATCAGGTTTTTTATACATTTATTAATCATCAGTTCCCTTATTATGGTCGTCTTTATCGCGGTGGATAAAGCATCCGTCGCTCTCGCACTTACATACTGGTCAGAGAGTGGCAGATGTTTTATCCACATCGATAAACAACCATACTGCCCCAAGAATGGCGGTAACTTAAACAAAACTCTTGTAACAAATGCAACCTTATTACTCCCAAATAAACTTGTGAGAGCAGATTAATAGACCCGCACGTCTGTCCTGAATTAAATAACTTTTATGGCGTAGAGGACTCAAGATGGCAATCAATTTACAAAGAAAATACAATATTACACAAGTTTGTAGGGCTAACAAATAATTGATCAAACACTAGTGCAAAGAAGATCACAACAAAATCAATTTAAAAGAGGTACTAAACGACCTACTAAACGACAAGCAATAACGTTTATTGGAAGCGTGATAGTTCGAATTAAAAGGAACGATGTTAATTAACTATCTATAAAATACGAATGATGTCAATAATAATGATCATCAGGGCTCGTAATCAATAAGCATTGTAATTAGAGTAAGGCATTATTGCAGATAAGGAACGCAATGTCAATCTTCATAAAGAAACGTTTTTATAGGGCAAAAAGGACATACTATCATTGTCTTACCTTATTTCGTACAGATGGCGTTTTCCTATTACCCCTCTGGGTTTATACACCCAGCTGTTCCATGTGCAGGTTTTCTCACAATGTTTTCCTTCCCCATCATCGGATAATGTACTTAAGTTAGAAAAACTCATTGGTAAATGACCATCGCTGGGGTTCGTACCAGGTACAGTGGCGTTCAGAATTGCATGGACAGTTTATGAATGAATTCATTCATAAATTGTCCATGCAATTCTGAACGCCACTGTACCTTACGAGTTGACATCCTAAGCCAAGGCCTACTAGGCCACCGACTCTCCCAAAAGCATTAACACGTTAAATAAGCACCAATAACGTCAAGATGAAAAAAAACTATTAATGTGTTATATTTTAATCACTAAACTGTTTTATTTCAGCATCCATGGTCGGCCTGTCCAGCATTCCTGGTTTCCTGGTGTCTTCACTGTTAATGGAATTATGGGGGCGACGGTTCGCACACGCAATGCTCATCATTCCAGGGACCCTGGGCTGGCTCCTCATCTACTTCGCCAACGGTGTGCCGATGCTCATGGCCGGCAGGGTCCTCGGAGGCATCACCGCCGGGTCCACCGTTACGCTCGGAGCCGTGGTCATCGGGGAATACACCAGCCCACAGCTCAGAGGCACGTTTCTGAATTTAAAAACAGCAGCTGTGTGCCTAGGCAATACAGTCGTCCACATAATTGGCCACTACTCCCACTGGAAAACTGTTGCCCTCTACGGAATCCTGCCACATGTAGTTGCATTCTTAATTGTCTGCACGTGGCCCGAAAGCCCCACGTGGCTGGCGGCTAATAAAAAATACAACCAAAGCGAAAAAGCCTGGCTATGGCTGAGAGGGGACTCGGAAGACTCAAAATCAGAATTTGAGAGTTTAATTAGAGCGCAGAAGGAAAGACAAGCCGAAACGCCAGAAAACACCAGTTTCGCTGAAACCTTGTCGGAGTTTATGAGGAAATTCACCAAAAAAGACTTCCTAAAACCATTATTGATAGTGTTTCTAGCCGGAGTTTTGTTGGAAACTTGTGGCAGACATATATTCCCGGCGAACGCGTTACAAATCATTAAGGATATCACTGGGGATGAGTCACAATCGTTCTACTACACTGTGACGATTGATATTATAACGACATTCAGTTCTACGTTCTCTTCAGTATTGGTCCGGATGGTGAAACGAAGAACGCTGCTTTTCGTCAGCGGAGGCGCAGCGTTGGTCGTCCTGATGGGTATCTGCTCATGCTTGTATCTCACGTCTATAGACGTCATATCCAAAGACCGAGCCTGGCTGCCTATATCTATGTTCATGCTGTACTTTGTGTTGGCAAATCTAGGGTGTACTCCTATACCTTTAGCTTTATTAGGAGAAGTGTTCCCTGTAGCCCACAGAGGAGCTGGCACAGCAATGTCAGGGTTAACGCTATCCTTATGTTTATTGGTAGCTTTGAAGATAACCCCCACGTTGCTGGTAAGTGTGCAAGTATATGGAACCTTTGCTATCTTCGGATCTACCATGGCGGCCAGTTTAGTGGCACTGTACTTTACGCTTCCTGAGACCAAAGATAGGACGTTGCAAGAGATCGAGGACTACTTTAACCACGGGCGATTCCTTGACAAAAAAAATAGTGATGAGGAAGAGAATCTAAAAATGCTGAAAAGTTGATCAGAAAATGAGAAATGAGTTGAGTTGAAACGTTAAAGTTGTTGGTTGTTGTGTATCGTGATGTAGGTTAAGATATAAATGACATTGATGTAAGTAAATGCGGCTGTAGTTAGTAAATATTAATGTTATCGTTGTACATATAAAGCTTAAACATATTAAATCGTAAATACTAAACTGTTTTTTATTGGATTAAGTACTTAAATGCCGTGTGATCATTTAGTGATTCTTACTAAACTGTTTCACTTAACTTGGCCACAGGTAATTTAATCACAAGTGATGGCGTCCAACAAAGATGATATACAACGCGGAAACTTCTGCAATAAAATCTGACACCTGACTTGCGCTTGAAGATTAGATTATGCAGATCTGCATAAGTTACCTAATACGAGTACTGAACAAAGTTTTTTGGCGGTTTTAGTTATCTAATTTTAAGTGCACTTTCCGTCTCAAGACTTGTTGGATATATTAGTTTTCAATTAACTACTTAAGTTAGTTCTTGAAATAGGCATGAAAGAGGTTTCCTGGTATCCCATAGACTCTGCCTATCCCATTGGAAGACAGGCGTTAAGGCTTCTGTGTATTTAATTAGTGGGCATCTTCGCCTAGCGCTCTTCGCAAGTAAATCAGAGTATTCAGTGTCAAGCCTGCACCGAGCCAAAGCCAACCGTTCGGCGGCGCCTTACTACTATTATTGCATTATCTAATAAACTCGAGTATACCCTTGAAATCTCAAAGTGGTTATTTGTTGTAGGTACATACAAATGAAAACACAATTTATGACACGACGGCTTAATAACAATTGCCCTTTGAGTAAGAAATGGAAAAATAGTTTCCACGACGCGGCGTTAGCTTGTCGTAGTTTTTTGATGCCGGTTTACTGGTCAATGTTTTTTTTTTCAAGGAGAGGCCAGTCGTTTGACGTATCTTGGGACCCGTCACCAGGTCAATTATGTTTGTGTAGACAAGCACGACCTATTTACTGAACCAGTTAAATCGGCCGATCCTAACGATATGGCTAAAGGTAAAATCGATGGCATGCATACATTTGTCTGAATATGGTCGATCCGCAAGTTCATAAAATTTGGCATGAAATTAGGTAGCTGAGGGAAACATATTACTTTACAGGGGTTCCTAGTTTTTAAGTGGGGCAATGCGAACTCTCTGTCTGGGGCAAACTAATAGTAAGTAATTATTTGGTGACAGCACTGACAGCTGCAAATATGACAATCCAATCATCCCAACCACTAGTAGGTATATAAATCCCTACATAGTATAAAACAAAGTCGCTTCCCGCTGTCTGTATGTCTGTATGCATAGATCTTTAAAACTACGAAACGGATTTTGACGCGGTTTTTTTTAATAGATAGAGTGATTCAAGAGGAAGGTTTTTTGTATGTACGGGTGTTACAGAAAACTCACATAAACCGAAGCGAAGCGAGGGAGGGTCACTAGTGAATAATAATCTCATGTGCACAGTCAAGATAACGTCCACGTCATAAGCCGGGATTAATCCAACACTGTAAAACTTGTCCCTAAGAGCTAAAACAACTCAAGTCTAATTCATGTTACATGCGATTATATCACTAGTTACCATAACATGAAGTTTGGTAATTACGTAGGCATTCATATGGATACAGGGCACTTTGCGTTTAAAGTAAATCATTTTAATTACTGTGTTACAAAAATATTTACCCACATGAGGTAACGAATGATTACGGGGATCGTAAAAGTTCATGTGACATCTTCATCATCATTTCAGGCCAAAGACGCCCATAAAAAGATGGGCATAGGTGAAATAAATTATTTGCATAAAGCGAATGTAAGTACTAATTTTCTTTTGCCTAACACAAATTGCATAATTTCGATCTCTATATATATATTTTTTTATATATAGGTAATATTGTTTATAGGTTAAAAAGTAGACATTTATAACGTGTTTGATTACTCTCAATGTGGTCAGTTGTTATGAAAAATGGTGTTAAGTATGTTATTTGATCGTAGGCTTCATAAAATTATACAATTTGTTTTTATGCTAAACGATTTTCTTTACTTAAATTATATGGCACCTTGTACTTAAATGGTACCCCCCTTTAAGTACCTACACTAAGAATAAATTTTCCGAAAATCGACATCCTACGGGAAGAAATAACGGGAAATTAACTACGCGTTCAAAGTCGCGGTCGTCCTATAGATACTAGTATATACGAATGACGAATGTCATTTAGAGAAAATATAAATGTAAGGTTTTGCCGTGTGGTTGCCGGCTTAGAATAGTACCACTTCATTTCTTCCCGTGGAAGTCGTAAGAGGGACTAAAGGAATAAAGACGACGACGCGTTGGCCTAGTTGGTAGTGACCCTGCCTACGAAACTAGCGGTCCTGGGTTCAAATCCCGGTAAGGGTAGATATTTGTGTGATGAGCGCGAATATTTGTTCCTGGGATGGCCTTATACGTTCGACCCATCGTGCTACTAAATTGAAAATGCACGCGCTACAATGTGTTTTGTTCGCACTGACGGGGCTACTTAATCTCGCCGCTTTGGTTTCACTCGACAGTCCGCACGACCGGCGTTGTTTACAGAATCACTACCCTGGTTGTAAAGAAATAGTGCCTAAGCAGATCGAAGGTGGTAAGGAGAGTTTAGTTAACAAAGACGTTAAATTTAGGGAGAAGCCCAAATCTGCGTTTTGTTATTATATTTTGTTACGTTAAGATCTGAGAGGAGAGTTAGATGATTGTAAAATAATTAAATGAATTTACCTGAAAATGAAATATAAAAATAATTAAGCTGTGTGGAATAATTAATAAATACATTTTAAAATTATACAGAATAAATTTTGCATACGCAACAATCATAATATTTATTTTCGGTACATTTTGGAGCCCAATTAATCTAAATATATAAAAGGAGAAACTGACTGACTGACTGACTGACATATCAAAGCACAGCCTAAACGGCTAAACGTAGGCGCTTGAAATTTGGAAGGGACGTACCGTAGAGGTGCACTAAGAAAGGAATTCCCGAAATTCCCACGGGAACGGGAATTAGCGGGAAAATCCTTTTGTATGAAAAATCTAAACCGAAGCGAAGCGAGGGCGGGTCGCTAGTGTGACTATAAATTAACTATAAGTACCTACCGTGTTATATTGTTTTCATTGTGCACTTCATAAATTAAGACAATCATCGTTTCCAACAAAGTCATAATGAGAACAATAGTATTTATTTTATTGCTATACAAAGGCGTTGGCTTAGTTAATAATTCAGTAGAACGATCCTTACATAGTTTCCTTAATTGTTTGTTTTCATGACAGTGACAGATAGGGAGTAATTTATGTATAAATCTTGAATTTATGAATCATAAATTGGGATAATAAAGTCCTTAGTGGGCGCTATAGCGTGCGAGTTTTGAATAAACGTGAATAAGCTATAGCCTCGCCGAGGTTACGCACGAAACTGGACGTTTACAGGTCCAATTCTACAAGTGTTACATATATAGGTAAAAAAATACCATTTTGTCACTTTGACCTTGTATAAATAAATGAAAAGCAAGCTTTAAAATCCCGGCTGCATTTTTTGATATTGGTATTAACCCGTTTATTAACGGTTTCTATATTCGTACATATTTGAGGTGGACATTAAGACATTTCAAATGTTAGGTACCTATATTGTTTTTTTTTAAATGGTACCATATCGGGGGTCTATGACTGGCTGTCATTCTGAAAACATCCGTCCTATTATTTAATTTTTTGGAAATTATTTTATCGTTGATTTTGATTTGCAAATCCAGGGCAGTTTTGTGGGACAACTTGTAACATTGATGAAGAAATTGCATTAAATAAAATAACAGTGAAAAGATGGTTCCAAATGAGTTAGCGGTCAAGATCACACCAAGCCATTGAAGTGGATGCCGCCATCTTCAAGGGTCACGACTATGACTGGAAAACTTCGACGACAGGACAGGATTCACCGTACAACGTTCCTTATATATACTTGACATTGGCAAAATTACGTTATTATGTAGACGCCATTAAATAAATAAATAATAATAAGTGATACTATTCCCCCTAGGCGCTGACCCAAAGCTGGCCCTTCGGACCGCACTGTCTTTAGTGAACGACCTTCGGTTGTTCTGTATGACGATGTCGACATTGTTGATAATTTCAATCATTAAAATCAAAACCAACGCGTTATAGGTATTAGAGAAGACTTCATAGTAATAATCTTGAAATATGCACAGAGATTTTCTCTGATTACTTTTCTGATAGTGTTACTTAAGCATTTTTTATTATTTCGTTTGAAGAGATCATTGTTAGAACTGCGCACAGTGTTCCCTTGGACCTCATTTTGAGACAGGGTTATATTATTAGATGATTGAATAGAGGAATATGTCACAAATGCAACAGTGAAACTCTCGCGTGGCTCACTATCATAGTTTTGGAGAAATTGCAATTTAAAGAAAAAGTCCCGGAATTTTAAGAAAATCTATATATATATATATTACGGAAAGTACGCATATGAATATTAATTTTGCACTGTGATATAAGAGGTCTAGTATACGGCTAAATAATACACTTATCGCGACTTGGCTAGGGCTTGTCAGTTTTAAGATAATCGCGGAAATAGTAAAATCTTCTTTATGTTTTAAAAAAGAATATCTTTAGTAGTCTAATTTTTTTTTGGTTTTGTAACATAGCCACAGTTATGGACTACTTACACACAAAAAACGGAATTCAAAAATCGCGGACTTTCGGAGATATCATTTGTTTAAGACTTCCCGGTTTCCGGGATTTTGGTAAAAATTTACTACTACTTTTAATTTTAATTTTCTATTGTAAATGTATCATTTTCTTTTGTCAGAATAGATGCAAATTCACTTTCATCGGTTTCTGTACACCTTACGCTCCCGTTGTCATTTTCGTCGTCATCATCGTAATTATTTTCATATGGTTTCAACATTTCAATGACAGGAGGGGGTAGAGGTATGCGTTTTATGTTTTTTTGTCGTCTATTCAGCCTTGTATATGATACGACCGGATCCGATGATTCTAACGCTCTATGGAATAAGTCTTGTATAGTATGTTTTCGACTATCTTTCCGGCTGTGGTGTTCGCGGTCATATCGCCAAAACTTATTACGGGACTCTCCAGCTTGTTCCGAAAGAGCTCCTATGGGCAACGCGGCACTTTCTATAATTTTTTGCCCATGCACGAGAATTTTGTGCAAAGTTGTGGTCATCGGATGCCAGCTATAAGCGGCTACATATTTTTTGGCCACATTTTTGCAAAAATCACCGAATTTTTTGGAATCGAGCGGCAGCCCACAGTTTATAGCAACAAGAATGATGTGCATGTCGTCGACAAGCCATTTACTAACTCCTAGTATTTCAGAAAATATTCTGCGACTTTCATCAGTAGCGAAGACCCTCCGGGCGGTATTTCCGTCATTAGTCGTTCCCGAATTGGGTCGCACGACATCAACTAGTAAACCCAAGCCATCTTTTATTTCTGTCTGTATTCTTCTTTTCCGGCCTTCTACTATCTTTCCAGCAACAGACGATTTGAACACTCGCCACTGTCTTACGTGGGGATCATTTTTATACCCCAAATGGAGTAAAAATTCTAAAAACCTTATATAGGCATGAAGAGGACTCATACCATTTTTTAATGTTTCTTCGTCTCCTATTGGTATGGAAAACGCCAAATCTAAATTATTATAGTTAGTTGCAGTTAACTTACAAATAGGACATCTTAGTTGCGAAAATGTGTTGTGAATAATATTGTACACCTTGCCATCAATGATGCTTAAGGTAAGGTTACATATAGATTTCACTATAAAACCTTTCGATGTAACTGCCGCGACCGGTGTTAAATGTAGCATTTGTTGCTCTACGTATTCTTTTTCCGCGAGAATGAGGTCTTTCGATTCTTTTCGATATTGGATATGTAGAGGCCTGCAGGACCGAAATGATTGGGGCGCTTGGTTTACCCATATAATTTTTTTGCTACATATTTCCATGATTTGTAAGGGCACAAAGGTTGTGGCAAATATTGAATTTTCGTCAAACAAAAGATCTTGGGGAGATGTTTGTTTATAAAGAGATTGACCTGTACTGCCATCAAATCCCCAAGACCCTTCGAATGTGCATGAAAGTTCATCTAAATGCTCTTGTTCGCAATATGTATTAATTACATCATCACAGTTGTGAATAATTCTTTTGAAAGTATGTGCGAGAAGTCCCTGTAAGGAAACAGAAGCCTCCACTTCGCTTGATTCCACTCCATCCTCTGGATAACAGTCCTGTTTTGCTTTTGCTACTTGTTTGTAAGGTGGGAAAGCACAAAAGCCCCTGTTAGCTAGATCTTGTTGTAAACATTTATATGTCGCGACACTGTATTTTCGGTCAATTATTATTCCAAGGGCTTCTTCTGCAGTATACGGGTTGGTTTGATGATTTATTTTTGCCAACACCTCAGTCGAACTAGTTGGAGCCTCCAAACATTTATTTATAACAACCTCTAAGTCACGGGCACTTTTATTACTTAATTTTTCATTGTCTCGGGAACTCACAACTTTAGTAAAGGTCTTAATTAATTTTGCTGGTGGTTCATCTTGTAATAAAGTTTCTAGCTTTTTGCGTTCTCTAACTTGCGTTCGTCTACTAAGCTTTGAGAATTCCGTATCACTACTCGTACTTGCAAGAGGTAGCACGTCCACAATTTCAGGTGGTATGTCTATAACTTCAGGTGCCACATCCACAGGGGTAGGCTCCATGTTCACAACTTGAGCAGGCATGTCAGGATTGAAAATTAAATCACAAGGAATGTCATTAATAAGCTGTTTACTTAGCCAGTCTTTATTCTTTTTAAGAAAATAATTCATGTTCTTTTTACAATCATTGCGTTTTTTCTCAACTTTGGTAATAAAAAGGCCTATAGCAGTCGCCAGGTTTTTTTCTTGGACTGGAGAAAGTGGAGAGTGTAAAATACCTGCAAGACTTGATTTTATTACGCAGCTTCTTTCGGATTTGCTTAGGTCAAACGGTTTTCCTAAGCGGCCTTTTATTTTTTTACTTTCCTTCAACAAAAGCGTATAAGCATCTAACCGCGTTAATGTATAAGGCTTTTCCATTATCGTGGTATCGATAATACTTCTTTATTCATTATTATTTTCCATACGAGACGTATAACAAACTTAGCTGTCATGCCTTTTTCTAAATAATATCACTGAAACTCATTAAACGAAAGGAGGTTTACCTACAACATAATGTCTAGTTCACGAAACGGTCGTGTGGCACCGCTAGTGTCGCAACGCTAGTTTAGCCCAACGCGCAACATTCCTTATTATTGGAAGAACCAGTAGATCATGTTGTCTACATTACAAGGGTATCGTGTGATAATGAACGAATTTTAGAGTCAATTGTCTTGGAATTAGGGTATTATTGAGGATCACAGGCATTCTAGGATGCAACTAGCGCTAGGAGGACCACAAGTGAAAATTACTTTGATCAAAGAAAATGAAGTTAGAAATACATAATATGACATGACATAAAAAATACGTAACTACTTCATAATTTCTAAATGTATACAAAATAATAACACATGCCAGCTGTTTATGCGGTACTTTTGAATGTCGCCAAAAAATATTGAAAATCCCGGAAATCGGGAAGTCTTAAAGAAATGATATCTCCGAAAGTCCGCGATTTTTGAATTCCGTTTTTTGTGTGTAAGTAGTCCATAACTGTGGCTATGTTACAAAACCAAAAAAAAATTAGACTACTAAAGATATTCTTTTTTAAAACATAAAGAAGATTTTACTATTTCCGCGATTATCTTAAAACTGACAAGCCCTAGCCAAGTCGCGATAAGTGTATTATTTAGCCGTATACTAGACC